>OU342738.1:283972220-285172220 GCA_910589765.1 Avena atlantica
TTCTGAAATTCCTTGAAAACTTTTCAAATGTTTCAGATTTATGTTTTCATTAAATAAATATACCCATATCTACTTAAGTCATCGGTAAAAGTGAGGAAATAGCGATATCCACCGCGCATCGAAACACTCATCGGTCTGCATACATCGGTATGTATGATTTCCAACAAGTCCGTTGCTCGCTCCATCATACCGGAGAACGGGGTTTTGATCATCTTGCCCATGAGGCATGGTTCGCATGTGTCAAATGATTCAAAATCAAGAGACTCCAAAAGTCCATCAGAATGAAGTTTCTTCATGCGCTTTACACCAAGTGACCTAGACGACAGTGCCACAAAAAGTAGTATTATCACTATCTACTTTGCATCTCTTAGCCTCAATGTTATGGATGTGTGTTTCATCCCTTTCGAGATTTAGAAGAAATAAACCATTCACAGAGGTGCATGACCATAAAGATGTTACTCATATAAATAGAACAACCATTATTCTCCGATTTAAATGAATAACCGCTTGCAATAAACACGATCCAGAAATAATGTTCATGCTCAACGCAGGCACATAATAACACTTATTAAGGTTTAAAACTAATCCCGAAGGTAAACTAAGGAGAGCGTGCCGACGGCCATCACATCAACTCTTGATTCGTTGCCAACGCGCGCTCGTCACCTCATCCCTCGCAAGCCGCCGTCTATTCCGTAGCTCCTGTTTCGAGTTACAATATTAGCAACTGAACCGGTATCAAATACCCAGCACTACAACGAGGGCTAGTAAGGAAAACATCAATAACATGTATATCAAAATATACCTTTGATGGTGCCAGCCTTCTTGTCCGCTAAGTACTTCGGACAGTTGCGCTTCCAGTGACCCTTGTCCTTGCAATAGAAGCACTCAGTGTCCGGCTTAGGACCAGACTTGAGCTTCTTCTCAGCAGGGGCAGTGCGCTTGCCGCCGCCCTTCTTGAAGGGCTTCTTTGCTCCCTTACCTTTCTTAAAGGAGGGCTTGTTGACCATCAACACATGATTATCTTTCTTGATGTCCACCTCCGAGCCAGCTTCAGCTTTGCGAAGAGCTCGGTGATCGTATCAGTGGAGCCAATCTGATTATGAGTCACTACAAAACTTTTTGTAGCTGGGAGGGAGTGATTGCAGAACTCTATCAATCTTGAGCTCCTGGGAATCGTGCATTCCAGTTGCTCAAGGCGTTGAGTGTAGCCTGACATCTTTATGGCGTGCTCACTAACGAACTCCCTTCCTCCATCTTGCAGTTAAAGAACTTCTCAGATCTCATATCTCTCAGAACGGCCTGAGTCTGAAACATGGTTTTCAGCTCCTCGAGAATCTCAAAGGGCCCGGGATACTCTTCAAAACGATTTTGAAGCTCCGGTTCCATAGCAAACAACATGGTGCTCTTAATCACACATATCAATCTTTGCGCGACTGATAGACAGCTTTCTCATCAGCCGGCGCAGTTGCAGCAGGGGGGTCACCTAACGCTTTCCCAAGGACATAGTCCTTTTGTCCGCCAGATAGAATGATTCTTAGATTGCGGAACCAATTGGTGAAGTTAGACCCATTGTTTTAAGCTTTTCTTTCTTTCTCAGCAAAAACGTTGAAGTTGAAGTTGGACTTGGCCATGTGATCTACAGTATTTGCAAGTACAATTTAGACTATGTTCATGATAAATAGTTCAACTTAATCAAATTACGATGAACTCCCACTAAATTCAACATCCCTCAAGTTGTTTAGTGAACACGATCCAAATTCACCACACCTAATCTGATCATCACGAGAAGAGATGTGGTTTCAATGGTGGACAACAAAGTGTCGATCATATCACTCATATGACTCATGCTTAACCTTTCGGTTCTTGTGTTCCGAGGCCATGTCTGTACATGCTAGGCTCGTCAAGCTAGACCCAAGTATTTCTGCGTGTGCAAAACTGGCTTGCACCCGTTGATGTGAGCGTAGAGTCTATAGCACCCGATCATCACGTGATGCTTGGACATGAAGAACTTTCGCAACGGTGCATACTTGGGGAGAACACAGTTTTTATCTTGATCTTTAAGTGAGTAATCATCTTATAATGCTACCGTCGTGATCTAAGCATAATAAGATACATAAAGGGATAAACATCACATGCATATAACTTTATGTGACATGGTATAGCCAATCCTCGCGCAATGATCTCCATCTTGTGCGTTCCGGCATGATCTCCATCACTCCCACCACGATAGCAACTACAACTATTGCTAACTACTTAGCGATAAAGTAAAGCTATTACATGGCGTATAAGAAGTTGACTCGCAGGTCATACACAATTATAAAGACAACCATATGGCTCCTGCCGGTTGTGTACTCATCTACATGCAAGTCGTGAAACATACAAAACATGATCATCGCATACAATATACACATCACATCTTGGGCCATACCATATCACAGAAAACACTCCCTGCAAAAACAAGTTAGACGCCTCTACTTTGTTGTTGCATGTTTTACGTGGCTTATGGGAGTAGATGCTAAGAACGATTCTTACCTACGGAAAGCCACAACGGTGATATTATGGTTGCCAAACTCCGGTGTTAATCCCATGACAACTATAGTGAGAGAAACTGACATCCACCAGCCGCATGTGTGGAACAAGCCACACGTCAAGTGCGGAGCCGGTATCGCGAACGATGTCGCGTAAGGTTGGCCTGGACCGCTTCAATCTCACTATCCCGCGTCATAAGAAGAACACAAACAAGAGGCTTGCAATAGAAAACATCAACGCCCGCAACACCATGTTGCGTTCTACTCGTGAAACACATCTACGCATAGATCTAGCTTTGATACCACTGAAGGGTTTCGTGGCATAGTAAATCAAAATTTTCTACGGATGCGAACAGAGGGAAAGCCAAGATCTAATCTAGGAATGCAATCAACGAGAGAGATTGGATTAGATCTTCATACCCTTGAAGATTCGCACAGCGGAACGTTCGTCGGAACGTGGGTGATGTAGTCGTACTCGCTTCTCTCCTCCTCGCGATCCGATCCGATCTAGCACCACAAGTGGCGGTGCCTCCGTGAGATGCACACGTGCAGCACCTCGACGTCTCCTCCTTCCTCGGACCAGCAAGTAGGGTGGAGAGATATATTGGATCTACAACACGACGGCGTGGTGTATATGGTGGAGAATTTCTGCTGCAGGGCTTCGCCTACAAACAGTCGGGAGGGAGAGAGGAAGGGTAGCAGGGCAACCAGGGTTTGGAGGCAAGGTGTGGGGGTTGGTGCGCCCCCACCCCTCTTTATATAGAGGGGGGGCAGCCCTAGCCCCTCCCCCAAGCCCAAAGGATAAGGAGTGGGGGGCATGGACTCTCCCCTCTTCTAGAAACCCTATCTCTAATTTAAAAATATTTAAACTCTCTAGGATTCGGCTGGGCCCTATGGGCCTTGTGCCCCTGGCCCAAAGCGGCCAGGACACTCCCTCATAGGCACATGCCCCCCCCCGGAAGGTGGGGCCACGTTGGTCCCCTTCCGGAAGGTTCTAGAAGCTTCCGGTACAATACCGATTAACCCGGAACAATTCCGAACTCCAAAAACTGCACTGCCTTATATGAATCTTATTCTCCAGGACCATTCCGGAACCTCTCGTGATGTCCCGGATCCCATCCGAGACTCCGAACAAAAATTCATAAACCAATTATCCAATCTATCCTAGCGTCAAGACACGTTAAGTGTGTGACCCGTGGGTTCGAGAATATGCAGACATGATCTTCTATCAATAATCAACAGCGGGGTCTGGGCACCCATATTGACTCCCACACATTCATAGATGATCATATCTGATGAACCACGATGTCAGGATTCAAACAATCCCATATATATATTCCCTTCGTCTCGCGATATTTTACTTGCCCGAGATTCGATCGTCGGTATCGTCATACCTAGTTCAATCTCGTTCACAGCAAGTACTTTACTCATTTCGTAATCCAATATCACTTTGTGATTAACTCCTTAACCACATGCTTGCAAGCGGTGTTGATATCGATTACCGAGTGGGCCCGAAGTATATCTCTCCGACTTGGGAGGGACAAATTCCATCTCGATACATATAACCCAACAGATACTTTCCGATCACCTGAGAGACACCTTTATGATCACCCTCTCATAGGATGACGTTTGATGACCTCAAAGCTTTCTTCGCGATACCAGGGAGTTGTATTATCTCATGGTCTAAGGAATACAATATTTGACATAGGAAAAGCTTCGCAAAGATGAACACGATGATACGATCTAATTTCTTCGCTTAGTTTGGGTCTGTCCATCATATCATTCTCCCAATGATATGATCTCATTATCAATTGACAACTCATGTCTATGGTTAGGAAACCTTAACCATCATTGATCAATGAGCTAGTCCTTAGAGGCGTACCAGGACACGGTGTTGTTCACAAACCACACAAGTATTAATGTTTCCGCTTAATACAATTCTAGCATGGAATATAAACTTTATCATGAACAAGAATTATAATAATAACATCTTTATTATTGCCTCTAGGGCATAATTCCAACAGCTATAACTTCGGCTATTAGAGCAGGGTAAGGGAGCGCTAAACGGTAACAAGAATATAACACCAAGCATAACCCATCCAAATATTCCCCCTCAAAGACCAGTCGAGAAAGTACTCTTGCGGAACACACACATGGCAATTTTAATTATCCAGTTGTTTAGTTGGCATGACTAATCACTAGTCATATTATTAGAGGCAAAGCATTAGTGGCGTTGTCTATGATCATGACACTATACTCCTGAGGCGTCCATAACCGTGGACACACGGATTCTCGAAAAGATACCATGTAGGGTGCACTACTGTACCCAAATACATGTTCAACCATTTAGGCAACATATTATGCGTGCCTTCCAAATCTCACAACAAGAACTATCTCATAACTACACGTGTATCCAGAGGCATCACCTACTGTATTGATCCAACCAGGAGGCACAACGATTTTTAATGGTGGTACACCGTTTGCATCTACGGTCGAGAAGGATCGGAGCTGCACTATGGAAGATGACCTCTTGGCCATACTGAGTTTATGTATGCAATGTAGTTGTTGTCCATCAAAATATCATATCATCATCATGTCCGAAGACATATATAACTTACCTATGTCCGAGAGGCAATAATAAAGCGGTTATTATCATATCTTCATGTTTATGATAAATGTTTACGTCCCATGATATAATTGTATTTTCCGGAAACATTAATACTTGTGTGTTTTGTAAACATAAAAGAGTCCCTAGTAAGCCTCTTATTAAACTAGCTTGTTGATGAATAGATGATCACGGTTTCCTGATCATGGACATTGGATGTTATTAATAACAAGGTCATATCATTAGGAGAATGATGTGATGGACACACACCCATAGTAATCATAGCATAAGATCAAGTCATTAAATTTCGTTTGGTACAAAGCTTTTAAATACATAGTAACCTAATCCTTCTACCATGAGATCATGTTAATCACCATCATCGGATGAGTGCTTTGATGACATCAAACGCCACTTCCGTAATTGGGTGGTTATAAAGGTGGCATTAGGTATTCTGAAAGTATGGATTGAAGCGCATGGATCAAGAGTGGGATTTGTCCGTCCATAAGACGGATAGATATACTCTTGGCCCTCTCGGTGGAGTGTTATCCAATTGGCTTGCAAGCATGTGACAAGGTCACAATGGATGTCACATCACAGTACGAGTAAAGAGTACTTATCGGTAACGAGTTGAACTAGGTATAGAGATACCGACGATCGGATCTCGGGTAAGTAAAGTATCGCGCAACAAAGGGAATTGGTATCATATGTAAATGGTTCATTCGATCACGAAGTCATCGTTGAAAAGTGTGGGGGGCATATGGATTTCTAGATCCCTCTACTGGTTATTGACCGGAGAAGTGTCTCGATCATGTCTCCATAGTTCGCGAACCGTAGGGAGACACACTTAAGGATTCGATGTTGTTTTAAGTAGATATGAAATATGAGTTGGAGATCGAATGTTGTTCGGAGTCTCGTATTTGATCCAGGACATCACGAGGAGATCCAGAATGGTACAGAGAATGGGATTCATATAAGGAAAGTGGTTTTCTGGGGTTCCGAAAAGTTTTGGTGTTTTGACTGGATACTTCTAGAATGTCCTAGAGGAACCACCAGTGGTTCCACCACCCCGGAAGGGGGTCACTTGGACAGTGGCATGCCCTAGGGGCCAGCTGCACCAAACCCTAAAGAGCCAATTAGGCCAACACTAGTAAAAGGGTCAAACCCTAGTTTGAATAGTCAAATTCTAGTTTGAAAAGTCAAACTCTAGTTTTTGGTAAGAGGGAAGACTAGATGGAAAAGGTTCCAACTCTCCCCTTGGTGGGTGAGTTGGGAGGGGACACATCCTGGGATGGGAACCCTTGAACATTCGCCACCTATATAATGAGGGGTGGTGGCGCACCCCCCCCACACACACCCCTTTCCCTTGGCGCCTAACCCTAGACGTCGCATCTCTCTCTCTTCTCCACCGTCCTGCCCCGGATTAGGCGAAGCCCTGTAGAAATCTCTGCACCACCACCACCACACCGTCGTGTTGTTTGGATTCCGAGGAGATCTACTACCTCCGCTGCCCTGCTGGAACAAGGGAGAGGAAGGTCTTCATCGACTACCGTATGTGTGAGCGACTGCGGAAGAGTTGCCGGAAAGCGGCACCGGAAGGATCGTTTACACGATCTTGAGATCGGGAAGTGATCGACTACACCAACCATGAGAATATGATCTTGTTAAATGCTTTGTATCTATGAGGGTTAGTTCTCCACAATCTCGTTGCACCGATATCATAGATTAGATCTTGGCTTTTCCATAGATTGGATCTTGGTTTTATGCGTTCTTGCGGTAGAAATTTTTTGTTTTACATGCAACGAACCCTACAGTGGTATCAGAGCCGAATCTATGCATAGATCTGTTGCACGAGTAGAACACAATGGTTTTGTGAGCGTTGATGCTTTTTTGTCGCTTGCTTTTCATGTACTTTGCATCTTGCGGATGGTGAGATGAAGCGGCCCGGGCTAACCTTACATGTCGTCGCACATGAGACTTGCTCCATGCTCAACGTGAAAATTGTATTACACAAGTGGATTTGTGTGTGTCTATCTCTCCCACCATAGTTAAGATTCAATTTACAATGGGAGTACAGTGTCATGATCATAGAAAACGCCACTAATGTTTTGCCTCTAATAATATGAGTAGTAATTAGCCTTACCAACTAAATACCTGCTTAACTAAAATTTCCACCGTGTGTGTTCTGCAAGGGGACTTCCTCGACTGGTCTTCGAGGGGGAAATCTTCGGATGGGTTATGTTTGGTGTTATATTATAGTTATCGTATAGTGCTCTTATCTCGCTCTAATAGCCGAAGTTGTAGCGTGTCTCTATAAGTTAGATAGTGCAAGCTTTGCTGCCGCTGAGCCCACCATACCTATGTAGGCGAGGACCCCGAATTATAGTCTCACCGTGTACTGGCCTCAGTACTGACCGCTCTCTTTCTGTTTTCCTTTGCCCTTTGCCGGCACCCTTATGGCTTGACAGGTATGTGATTGACGACATTAGCAAGGTTACCCTTCCGCTTGGCCTAGGCAGGGTTGGACACCGCTTGGTTATTCTTCAGGACTCTTAGTCCCATTTGGATCTTGTCCGTACTCGAATATTATGCTCGCTTTCTTCTTGAATTGTATCTTTTGTATTCTTGACTCGTTGAGTCGTTGTTGTATATACAAGTTCTTGTGGACTCTGTTGTAAACTACTGTGATGTAACTGCTTGTATTCAAATCCCACCCACACGAAAGTGTCTGGTGGGAGTCTTTGAATCATTTCTATGCGGATTTTGGCGGGAAATGCCGAGATCTACATAGACCCGATTCGGGGGCGTTACAAGAAATCAAGCTTTGAACCTTGAAAACCCTCTAGAAAGGTGTAAAACCTATCGGTCGTATTTGGATCTATAAATAGACATGGATGTTTCACATCTATGAAATAGTCGACATGTCGGAAAAAGAGTTTATGACAATGTTCAAAGAGTTGACTATGACAAGATCTGATCTTTCATAGCGATATTTAGTCTGGACCGATAAATATAGCAACCGCTACATATAATTTTGGTGTATGGTAGTTGAACAAAAAAACAAAGTTCTTCTATTAGAATGGTTACCTAGGACATGTACATGAAATGATCCAAAGAGTTTTGTTAATTCAAAGGCTGCTAAAAGGGCATGCAAACTTCAATAGTTGAAGTAAGCATCGCGGAGTTGGAATCTTCACCATGATGAAATTGTTAAAAGAGTTTAATTTCATCGGAGACGATGAAGATACTTGCATTTGCAAGAAATTAAGTGGGAGCACTAAGAAATATTTCTAATACATTATGTGAAAGACATATTGTTGATTGGAGATGATGTATCTTTTATTGACACATGATTAAGAATTTCATTTCGATAAAAGACTTAGGCAAAACCTGAATATTTGGCATCAATGTCTATATGGATAGATTGAGACACTAATATGGTTGTGCCAAATGTACATAGATGAGATATTGAATGAGTTAAACATGGAAATGATAAGAAAGTTTCTTGCCACACAGAAAGGATTGAATCAAGATTCAAGTGTTTTTAACACTTAGTAAGTGAAATGAGATTAAAGTGTTTTGACACTTGGTGAATGAAATCACATGAATATTTTGATTAATCATGCCGTGATATGTACACATCCAGATATGTCCTACGCTCTAAATGTTATGAGCATATACCAGGATGATTTATAATATGATCATTGAACGATAGTAAGGATATTCTTATGATCTTTGCAAGAACTAAGAATATGTTATTTATGTAGAGGTGACAAAATAGATAGATAGTTCATTGTAAAGTGTTACATTGATACTAGTTTTGTCACAAGATACCGATACGTTGGAAACGTATCTATAATTTTTGATGCTCCATGCTTGTTTAGTATCTACTTTGCTTTACTTGTTCACACTTTGAGGTGCTTTTTACATGTTTTCTAGTACTAACCTACTAACAGGTTACAACAGTGTCAGATGCCTGTTTTCTGCTGTTTTTGGTTTCAGAAAAGTTAGTAAAGAAATATTCTCGGAATTGGACGAGACAAAGGACAAAGTCAATTACTTTCCGTGGGGAACAAGAAGTCCAAAGGAGAGCCGAAAGGGCCGGCCAGAGTGGCCAGACCCACCCTAGGCGCGGGTGGGCCCCACCCCGCGCCTAGATAGGGTTTGGTCGCCCTGGCGGCTGTCTCGGTCTCCCCCTTCGCCTATAAAAAGCCCCCGATGCAGAAACCCCGGATACCCGATCAAATATCCACGAAATCGTTTGTAGCCGCCGCCACCATCGTCCCTAGATCGGGGGGATCTGAAGTTCTTCCTAGCACTCTGCCAGAGGGGAGATCATCCCGGAGGCCTTCTCTCCGGTATGATGCGTGAGTAGTTCCACCTTCTACTATGGGTCCATGTAGTAGCTAGATGGTTGTATCTCCTCCTTTGTGCTTTCATGTATAAATCTTGTGAGCTCAGTTCATGATCAAGATCTAATCTATTTGTAATCATGCATGTTGTGTTTGCGGGGATCCGATGGATATTGATATTATTATGTTGGTTTGATTAATGGTTTTGTATTTATGATTCTATCATGTCTGTGTTGTTTGTGATCTTGCATCCTCTCTGTTGTTAGTAGCTATCTTGGCCAAGTAGTTGCTAGTGACTCCAAGATGGAGTATTTATGCTCGATAGTGGGTTCATGCCTCTAGTTTCCAAGGGAAGTGACAGAAATCTCTTCGGTTGTAGATGTGATGTTGCTACTAGGGAGAAAACAACGGTCTCTTATTCGTGGAACATGTGGAATGTTTACCTTACACACTTTGCTTAAAGCAGTTGCCTGTTGCTTGCAACTTAATACTGGAGGGGGTTCGGATGATAACCTGAAGGTGGACTTCTAGTCATAGATGCAGTTGGATGGCGGTCTATGTATCTTGTTGTATTGCTCAATCAACCTCATAGGATCTTTCTGACTAGTAATTGCATTGTTATGCCTTGCTCAGTTCCTGTCAATTTCCCTGCTGTAATTTGATTACCCTTCATGCCATGTTGTTTATCTAAGGAGAGCACCTCTAGTGAACTATGGACACCGGTCCAATCTTTACCATTGATACATCTTCCATTGTTACTTGTTTACTTGTTGCAAACAGGTACCTTCCACACCATTCATTTAATCCTTTGTTACATCAAATATCATGTATCCCATCCCAAATATATAGCAGGGCTAAGCTTACTACAATGTAACATCCCTAAAATCATGATTTCAAAGATTGCATATCATTCATGCATGCATATAGAATTGAGATCAATTTCAAAACTCATTTCAGAAAAACAGAAGCGCATAGTACTATCATTTTATGTGAGCAAACTTAAATCAAATGGCCATCCCTATTTGAGAGTTTGGATGTTTTAAACCTAGATTGTTTGTCTTCCTTGTTGAATGGATTGAGTGTGGAATTTGAACCAAGCTCTACAAAAATGGAAATGGTTTCAAAAACCATTTTTCAAACATTTGCAAACAAGTACAAAGTTCCTGTTATTTTGTATCTCCAAAATGACCAAGCCTTTACCAAAGTAACCACTTGGTTTTATGCCTAGATTAGAGACTGTTGCACACTACAAAAACCCCAGAAAGATTTGGATTCAAAAGGAGTTTGAATTCATTTAAAAACCATTCCTGAAAATCAAAACAGAAAAAGAAAAAGGAATAAACAAAAGAAAAGGGCCAGGCGCTCCTATTCTAGCCCAGCAACAGAACCGGCCCAACTAGCCCACCCGGCCACTCTCTCGCTCGCTCGCACGCGCGGACGCACCCACGCGGTCGCTGACACCCTGACCCCACCCCCTCTCCGTCTCACTCCCTGACTGGTGGACCTCGCCAGCTCACCCTCGTCTTCCCCAAATCGCGCCCGACCCCGTCGCCGGCCGTTTCCTCCGCACATCACTGCCGCGATTGATTATTCGCTTAATTGCCCTTGATTCCGCGCTTAATCGCCGCTCCCCTCTCGCCTACAAAACCCCCTCTGCACCGCGGTCATTTTCCCCCACTCTCCTCGCTCACTCCGCCACCAGGCTGCGCGCATTTGACCTCGAAACCCCGCAGTACCGACGACTCCAGCGACTAATTCTGGTGAGCCTCGACCGCCCCCCTCTCTCTGGTTCAAACTATCACGTCCAGCATGATCTTATGCATCTACTGACGCCTCTGGTTTGCTTGCTCATGACCCAGGTCGTCGTTTCCGTTCACGCCCACAACCACCAGCGCCGCCACTCGACTCCGGCGAGAAATAGTGGTAAGTCCCGAGCGCCCCTTGCCCCCTCTTGCATACGAGGATGTTCGCCTTCGTCTTGTGCATCTCCTAATCCCTTTGTTTCGTGCTAGGGCGACGCAAAACCTTGGCAACCAACTCGACAGCAACCTCCCGACGCCGTGCACAACTCCGACGAGCTCCAGCAGCCCCAGCCGTGCGCCCCTTGCCCAGCCACCTACACGTTGAGCTTCGCCTCGACCTCACGGTTCTGGTAAGCACACCCTCCCCTTCCCGAGCGATCTAGAACGCTAGCACCGCCGCTGACAGAACGCTTCACCGCTCGCCGTCGCCGCGCGCCGCCAGAACGTGGTCGCTTGATCGAGAGCCCTTGGATCTAGATCCAACGCGTGCGATAGAACCACTTAGCGAAGCGGTATGTTTAGATCTGAACCGTGCATCGTTAGTTAGATCCTACGGCTCACGAGCGTGATCCGGAGCGAAGCGGTACGCGCCAGTAAGAATATGACGCGTGGCTAGGGTTTGATTCAAAAATAGATTTGAAATCAGATTTAGATCCAAAATTGAAATGGCTATAACTTTTGATTCCCACGTTAGATTTTTGCAAATTTTATGTCGTTGGAATCAGGGAGACAAGCCCTTTCTATTTATGCAATGTGTTTAGTGAAAAGTTTCTGTTAAAATTACTTTTATGCAGAACTTGTTTAGGACTATTTTGAGTATAGAATTTGTTTAGTAATTTGTTTTAGCACTAAATAAGTTTGGTTTAGCAAGTTTTTGACTTAGTTATGTTTCAGTATCTTGCACTTGCTTGGTTGGGTTTAAAATCATCACTTAGCATTTTTGCATGCGTGCATATATTTATGATTGTATATGAATTGTGTGTAATTTTGTGCTACAAATTTTTGTGTAGATTTTGGTGCTAGTGATTGTGATTGTGAAGAGTGCTACTCTCCCCATTACCAAGGCAAGTGGTACTTCATGAATATTTCCATCCCTATATTTTGTACGAGCATTAGAAATATTTTGCTAAGTCTTGCATGTTATTATTTTGCCAAATGCTATGTTGGGAAATCCTATGTAGTTATAGAATTGCTAGGAAATTCCTAAGTTAAGATACTATGCCATGCTTAGTCTAGCTAGTAGCAAACAAGGGTTGCATGTAATTATTTTGCCAAATGCTATGTTGGGAAATCCTATGTAGTTATAGAATTGCTAAGAAATTCCTAAGTTAAGATACTATGCCATGCTTAGTCTAGCTAGTAGCAAACAAGGGTTGGTAAAGTATATACATGCTATGATGAAAATATTTCTAAGTCTTTGGACTTATGTTTTTCTTAATAAAACAACTAAGTCAATGAATCTCCTGGGTGGAATGGGACTTGAATGGTGGATTTTGGTTGAGTGGTTACACAAGGCCCATGGACATGGTTTACCTTGTGTATCTCACTTGTGGTATGCCACCCAGGCACAAAGGGATTTTAGAGGCCAAGTGTTGAGAAGCTTATAGTGCAGCCACTTGGCAATATGGGCTCTGCCTTGATCACATAGGTTGCTAGAACTTAGTCATTTGGACAGTTGGAGGTAGTGGGAATGATAGGTTGGAACGCGTCCATTTGACTAAGGGAAGGCTTCTGAAAGGTCTTGTCTTGGGAAACCAAGTCTGGTGGGGAAAGTGCACAACCTCTGTAGATGGAAAATCTAATTACTTAGCCAAGTCCATGGCAATGGACAACTTGAGCATCAAGACATGGAAGCTATCAAGAATCTCATCACTCCAACTTCTAAGTAAAAACTTGTGGGAAACAAGGGTGAAGGACCCCAATGTCTATTGGTGGTTTCTTGGGAAATGTTTTGACAAAGAAAAACTTAGTGATTTCAACTAATAAGAAAAACCTATTTTGAGCAAAGCAAGCCAAGCTACACTTAGCCAAAATGCATATAGTAATATAGTCCACTTAAAATTTACTAAGGTATCACTTGCCAATACTATTCCAAAGTATTGACCCACTGTGGCTGTAACTTGTGATGTCGCAGGTTACTCCGATGATGATTAGGTGTCATGAGTCTACACTCAACATGCTTGCCTGTGGCACATGAAGATGAAGACTTATGTTTATTTACTTATTCCAAACTCTTGTATTAGGTCTGTGGCCTTGAGTTGTAAAAGACTATGTTTTATCTCTGGAATGGATGTAATAAATGACCTTTGTATCTGTGTACTTCATTTTAAACTGTGGATGCTAGCAATGATCCAGGGACTAGCATTGCAATCATAGGGATCCTTTTCCTTTACAAAGGAGGGATCTTACAGATGGTATCAGAGCACTGTGTTGCCTGTAGGATTATGACCCTAGGATTGGAAACCACTAAGGAAAAAAATTTCAACTACTTCTACACTTGTCTATTCTTCTCGTAAACTCTTCTAATCTTCTCATTCTCATCTCTATTTGTAGATGAACTCCATCAACGAAGCCGTAAGATAAGGACCACTCATGACCATGACCTTGGAGTGTGAGACTGAGTTTCCCAAAATTCTCAAGGACCTCATGGTGGCAATGGAAATACATGCTGCAGCTGTGTACAAAGGCTTTCCAGTGATGGATGAAGGAGTTGAGTATTGGTGGGTGCAACTTCACTTGTACAAAAATAAGGAATACAACCACAGAGAAAAAGGATTCTGCATGTACACCAACACAGTGGTGCACACCACATTCTTTGAGTCAGCAAGAGAAGCAGCTTGGAGGACTATCAAAGAACTTAGTGCTAGAGTCAAGTGCAGAATGCTCAACCTCCAAAAGACTTAGAGAAAGAGAAGGAACATACCCAAGAGTTGGAAGCCACCAACCAAACCTTAAGAGGAGATATTATAGACTTAGTGATGGAATCATGTGAGCAAGATAGGCTGATTGCCTCTAGGAACATTGTGTTAGCCAACAGATCCAGTGAGATAGGATTGTAAACGTACTTCGTTAGTTGGACCACCACCTATCACTTTATTTTCCAAAATGATACCTTAAATAAGTTTGGACCTTGGTTGATGTAATGGATCCATGTGTGCATGAATTGTGTGATTTTGTGTTCCAAGGATATGTATGAGATGTTTGTCTTGTTTTATCTTATATTGTGTTGTTCTAACATTTCTATCTTATAAATAGATGCCTATCACCATCAGCACTGTTGAGGAGTTCTAGGTTACCCGCTTTGGTCCTCGTATCGTTGAGCTTACCACCTTGATCAATCTCTCTCTTCCCACCATCATGGTGCATCCACTCACCAAGTTCGAGAGGAAGGACCTCTGGGGATTCAAGGTGAACCAGCCCGGACGCCAGACAGAGCCTACTACGGAGGCCATCGTATTCAAGCTTATGCACGATGACAGGGAGAGAGGCATGGAGGTAGTTATGCAGGACCTGATAGGACGTCTGCTCGGACGACAATCCCGACAGGTTAGAGGCACCCACTTCCACATCTTCGGAAGACGTGATGAGGATGGAGAGTCCATCGACTTCGAGGACGACTCGAGGGACGCCGCAGAGCCGATTCGTCTGTATCTCCAGGACTTAGAGTCTCTCATTAGGCACGTGGACACGGACAGGACCAATGTCATGCTCAATAATGACGAGCTCTAGGTACAGCTTCGCGAGAAGGACAAGCTTTTCGCACAGCAGGATGAGATAGTCAAGGAAATGGAGGCGAAGTTCGAGACCCAGGACCGGAAGTTCAAGAGTCAGGAGAAACGTGTCCAGGATAGGAACAAGAAGATATGGGACATGACTGAAGAACTGCAGCCCAAGGACTTCGAGCTAGAGCAGCAGCAGACGGTGATAGAGAGGCTTCGTTCCCAGAAGAGGGCTCTCAAGGCCAAGATTGAGTCCTTGACCACTACCATTGGGGAGAACAAGACCGCGATGGAGAACGCAGGTCTTACCTTTGTCGTGGAGGAGATTGATGCTGATGAGTAGACTTCACTACTCGTTTATCTTTTATTATCGTACTTGTTATTTGTGAACTTGTTATTGGACCATCCGACATGTGGATGGCTTGCTACTTGTATGTTTTACTTTGTGAACTCGTTATCTTGTTGTTGAACTTTTATCTTGTGTTGCATGCTATGTGTTTGCTTATGTGATGTAATGTGCATGAAAAACATCTATGGGTATCTCATTCTTATCTCTATTTGAACAAACCACAGATGCCTCCCCGTCGCGCAAACCCCAACCCCAACAACAACAACATCACACCAGAAATGCAACAAATGATGACTGCTCAAACACAGCTCATGCAGATGATGACAACATTCATTCAGAACCAAAACAACAACAACAACAACAACAACAACCCCAACAACAACAACAATAACAACAATAACAACAACCCTCCAGGCTTTGATATGCTCACCAGATTTTTGCGATTGAGGCCAGCTAAGTTCTCGGGGACAACTGATCCCATGGTGGCCAATGATTGGCTACGTTCTATAAACAAGGACTTAGTAACCGTGGGCTGCACGGATGCTGAAAAGGTCAGATTTGCAGCACATCTGCTGGAAGGGCCAGCCGCCACTTGGTGGGACAACTTCCAAATCACCACTCCTATAGATGAGGTGACTTGGGCTATCTTTGAGGATGGCTTTCGCACTGCTCATATCTCATCAGGAATAATGAGCCTGAAAAAGAAGGAGTTCCACAATCTGAAGCAGCGCCACCGCAGCGTGGCTGAATACATTGAAGAGTTCAACAATCTGGCGCGTTATGCACCAGATGAGGTTGACACAGATGCCAAGAGAAAGGAAAAAATTCTGGAAGGCTTGAATGATGAGCTGAATATGCAGCTGGCTGTGGCATATGTTCCCACTTATCAGTTGCTCTGTGACAAGGCTGCTATATTGGAGAACAAAATGAAACAAGTCGAGAGTAGGAAGAGGAAACACTCCGACAAGCACAGCTCGGGATCGTCTCACAAACGATCTCACTATGATGACAGCGGAAGCTCAGGATCCCACAAGCGTGGGAAATTCAACAAGCACCACAACCACAACCGTCATGACAACAAGCATCACCGCAGTCATGACAATGACAAGTACAAGAACCACAAGAGTGGACATAAGAGCCACCACGGTGGTAATGGAAGTGGAAGTGGAAGTCAGCCTGCTAAGAGAGACATCAGTCAGGTTGAATGCTTCAAATGCAAGAAGATGGGACACTATGCAAATGAGTGCCCCGAAAAGAAAGTTGAAGGACCTGTCAAGCCCAATCCTTTCCAGAAAGGACAGGTGAACCACATCAATGTGGAGGAGGTCTATGAGGAGCCTGATGCTGTTGCTGGTAAGTTCAAACTCAATTCCATTCCAGCATTTTTACTCTTTGATACTGGTGCATCTCATTCATTCATATCAAGAGCATTTGTTGAAAGAAATGAACTACCGGTAGAAACTATTGGGTGTCCTATAAAAGTAAGTTCTCCTGGTGGAGAAATGATAGTGAATTCAGGATGCCATGATCTAGTCATAGAATTTGGGAAGTATAAGTTTCCCGTTCACTTGATAATACTAAACTCCCAAGGATTGGATGTCATTCTGGGAATGGACTGGATGACTAAGTACAAAGGAGTGATAGATTGTGCCAGCCATACTGTCTCACTCACAACTCCGGAAAATAAAAGGATCAGATTCAAGACCAGCTTTGAAGCAAAAAGGAGTATGCTTAATTCTCTTAAGGGGGTTAGCATGGACAGTGTGCCAATTGTGAGTAAGTATCCGGATGTGTTTCCGGAAGAATTGCTGGGAATGCCACCGGATAGAGATGTGGAGTTTCTGATAGATTTGGTACCAGGGTCTGGACCAATAGCAAAGAGACCGTATAAAATGTCAGTTGATGAACTGAAAGAGCTCAAGAAGCAACTAGGAGAACAGTTGCAGAAAGGATTTATTCAACCAAGTTCTTCATCTTGGGGAGCCCCAGTTTTGTTCGTGGAGAAGAAGGATAGAAGCCAAAGGTTATGCATAGATTACCGTTCACTCAACGAGGTAACTATCAAGAACAAATATCCTTTGCCTAGAATCAATGACTTGTTTGATCAGCTAGAAGGAGCATGTGTGTTCTCAAAGATTGATCTCCGGTCAGGCTATTTTCAACTCAAGATAAGAGAACAAGACATACCTAAAACAACATTCACCACAAGGTATGGGTTGTATGATTATACTGTGATGCCTTTTGGCTTGACCAATGCTCCAGCATACTTCATGAATATGATGAACAAGGTGTTCATGGAATTTCTTGACAAGTTTGTTGTCGTTTTCATCGATGACATCTTAGTCTACTCCAAGAGCAAAGAAGAACATGAAGGACATTTGCGTTTGATACTTGATAAATTAAGAGAGCATAAACTTTATGCCAAATTCAGCAAGTGTGAGTTCTAGTTAGAAGAAGTTGGTTTTCTTGGTCATGTTATGACAAAGGATGGTGTAGCAGTTGATCCTGCTAAGGTCTCAACTGTGACTGAATGGGAATCTTCCAAGTCCGTGAAAGAAGTTCGTAGTTTCCTTGGCTTAGCAGGTTACTACAGAAGGTTCATTGAGAATTTCTCAAAGGTTGCTAAGCCAATGACGGAATTGTTAAAGAAAGACAAGAAGTTTGCTTGGTCTGAAGGTTGTGAAGTCAGCTTTCAAGAGTTGAAGAAGAGACTTGTGACATCACCAGTTCTATGTCTGCCAGATTTGGAAAAGGATTTCCAAGTATATTGTGATGCATCTCATCAAGGTTTGGGTGCAGTACTTATGCAAGACGGTAAAGTTGTGGCTTATGCCTCGAGACAACTCAAAACTCATGAGTAAACTACCCTACTCATGATTTGGAGTTAGCCTCTGTCGTCCATGCACTCAAAACATGGAGACATTATCTTTTGGGAAAGCGTTGTGAAGTGTTTACGGATCACAAAAGTTTGAAGTATATCTTCACCCAAAAGGAAATTAATATGAGACAGAGAAGATGGTTAGAGCTTATCAAGGACTATGACTTAAGTTTGAAATACCACCCCGATAAAGCAAATGTTGTAGCAGATGCTTTAAGTCGTAAGGTATTTGTGAATGGTCTTACCAAAGGAGAATTGCCTGATGATTTGTGTACCCAATTCAGAAAACTCCGATTGGAAATTGTACCGGAAGGACATCTCATGTCTTTGGATGTTCAACCCACTTTGATGGACAAGATCCGAGAAGATCAGAAGACTGATAAAGAAATTGAAGAGATTAAGGAAAATATTGTCCAAGGGAAAGCTAAAAATTTCCATGAAGACGAACAGGGTACTTTATGGCATGGGAAACGTATCTGTGTTCCACAAGATCCGGAGTTGCGGAAACTGATTTTGCAGGAAGCACACAACTCTCCGTATTCTATTCACCCGGGTAACACCAAAATGTACATGGACATGAAAGAAAGATTTTGGTGGAATAATCTCAAGAGGGACATCGCCGAACATATTGCTTTGTGTGATGTGTGTAGTAGAGTGAAAGCGGAGCATCAGAAACCAGCAGGTTTGCTTCAACCACTACCTATTCCTGATTGGAAGTGGGAGAAGATTGGTATGGACTTCATTACCGGATTACCAAGGACCAGGTCAGGATATAATTCCATATGGGTAGTAGTGGATCGCCTAACTAAAGTGGCTCATTTCATACCCGTGAAGACAACTTATACAAGTGCCAAGTTAGCAAAAATCTACATGAGTAGAATTGTATGTCTACATGGCGTGCCCAAGAGTATTGTGTCTGATAGGGGAACTCAATTCACTTCCCATTTTTGGAGACAACTACATGAGTCATTGGGAATGAGGTTGGAATTCAGTACTGCTTTTCATCCTCAAACTGATGGACAAACAGAAAGGACTAATCAAATTCTGGAAGACATGTTGAGAGCATGTGCCTTGGACTATGGAGCCAGTTGGGATGAAAGTCTGCCTTACGCAGAATTTTCTTATAACAATAGCTATCAAGCCAGCATTGAGATGGCACCGTTTGAGTTTCTCTACGGAAGAAAGTGTAACACCCCATTGTTATGGAATGGTGTGGGAGAAAGAAGTTTATTCGGGCCAGATCTTATTAAAGAAGCCAAAGAGAAGGTCAAATTGGTTAAGGACAGGTTGAAGATAGCACAGTCCCGACAGAAAAGCTACGCAGATCCTAAGCGTAGAGAAGTCACCTACGAAGTGGGTGATAGAGCCTATCTTAGAGTGTCACCACTCCGCGGAGTGAAGAGATTCGGAGTCAAAGGAAAATTGGCACCAAGATATGTTGGGCCATTCAAGATTTTGAGTCGCAAAGGAGAAGTTGCCTATGAAATAGAACTACCAGAATCTCTGTCAGCTGTCCATAATGTGTTTCATGTGAGTCAGCTTAAGAAATGTCACCCAGAAATGGAAGAAACTTCTTTGAAGGATACTATAACTTTGGAGGAGGTTCAACTAGAAAGTGATCTCACTTATGAAGAGAAACCTATCAAGATTCTTGAGACTGCAGAAAGAGTCACAAGGACAAAGACTATCAAGTTTTGCAAAGTGCAGTGGAATCATCATTCCGAAGAGGAAGCAACATGGGAAAGATAAGATGATCTTCGGAAAGACCACCCTCACCTATTTGCTAGCCAATCTGAATCTCGAGGGCGAGATTCACCTTAAGGGGGTTAGATTTGTAACATCCCTAAAATCATGATTTCAAAGATTGCATATCATTCATGCATGCATATAGAATTGAGATCAATTTCAAAACTCATTTCAGAAAAACAGAAGCACATAGTACTATCATTTTATGTGAGCAAACTTAAATCAAATGGCCATCCCCATTTGAGAGTTTGAATGTTTTAAACCTAGATTGTTTGTCTTCCTTGTTGAATGGATTGAGTGTGGAATTTGAACCAAGCTCTACAAAAATGGAAATGGTTTCGAAAACCATTTTTCAAACATTTGCAAACAAGTGCAAAGTTCCTGTTATTTTGTTTCTCCAAAATGACCAAGCCTTTACCAAAGTAACCACTTGGTATTATGCCTAGATTTGAGACTGTTGCATACTACAAAAACCCCAGAAAGATTTGAATTCAAAATGAGTTTGAATTCATTTAAAAACCATTCCTGAAAATCAAAACAGAAAAAGAAAAAGGAATAAACAAAAGAAAAGGGCCAGGCGCTCCTATTCTAGCCCAGCAGCAGAACCGGCCCAACTAGCCCACCCGGCCACTCTCTCGCTCGCTCGCACGCGCGGACGCACCCACGCGGTCGCTGACACCCTGACCCCACCCCCTCTCCGTCTCACTCCCTGACTGGTGGACCTCGCCAGCTCACCCTCGTCTTCCCCAAATCGCGCCCGACCCCGTCGCCGGCCGTTTCCTCCGCCCATCACTGCCGCGATTGATTCTTCGCTTAATTGCCCTTGATTCCGCGCTTAATCGCCGCTCCCCTCTCGCCTACAAAACCCCCTCTGCACCGCGGTCATTTTCCCCCACTCTCCTCGCTCACTCTGCCACCAGGCTGCGCGCATTTGACCTCGAAACCCCATAGTACCGACGACTCCGGCGACTAATTCCGGTGAGCCTCGACCACCCCCCTCTCTCTGGTTCAAACTATCACGTCCAGCATGATCTTATGCATCTACTGACGCCTCTGGTTTGCTTGCTCATGACCCAGGTCGTCGTTTCCGTTCATGCCCGCAACCACCAGCGCCGCCACTCGACTCCGGCGAGCAATAGCGGTAAGTCCCGAGCGCCCCTTGCCCCCTCTTGCATACGAGGATGTTCGCCTTCGTCTTGTGCATCTCCTAATCCCTTTGGTTCGTGCTAGGGCGACGCAAAACCTCGGCAACCAACTCGACAGCAACCTCCTGACGTCGTGCACAACTCCGACGAGCTCCAGCAGCCCCAGCCGTGCGCCCCTTGCCCAACCACCTACACGTTGAGCTTCGCCTCGACCTCACGGTTCTGGTAAGCACACCCTCCCCTTCCCGAGCGATCTAGAATGCTAGCGCCGCTGCTGACAGAACGCTCCGCCGCTCGGCGTCGCTGCGCGCCGCCAGAACGTGGTCACTTGATCGAGAGCCCTTGGATCTAGATCCAACGCGTGCGATAGAACCACTTAGCGAAGCGGTATGTTTAGATATGAACCGTGCATCGTTAGTTTGATCATACGGCTCACGAGCGTGATCCGGAGCGAAGCGGTACGCGCCAGTAAGAATATGACGCGTGGCTAGGGTTTGATTCAAAAACAGATTTGAAATCAGATTTAGATCCAAAATTGAAATGGCTATAACTTTTGATTACCATGTTAGATTTTTGCAAATTTTATGTCGTTGGAATCAGGGAGACAAGCCCTTTCTGTTTATGCAATGTGTTTAGTGAATTTCCGTTAAAATGACTTTTTATGCAGAACTTGTTTAGGACTATTTTGAGTATAGAATTTGTTTAGTAATTTGTTTAGTAATTGGTTTAGCAAGTTTTTGACTTAGTTATGTTTCAGTATCTTGCACTTTCTTGGTTGGGTTTTAAAATCATCACTTAGCATTTTTGCATGCATGCATATATTTATGATTGTATATGAATTGTGTGTAATTTTGTGCTACAAATTTTTGTGTAGATTTTGGTGCTAGTGATTGTGATTGTGAAGAGTGCTGCTCTCCCCATTACCAAGGCAAGTGGTACTTCATGAATATTTCCATCCCTATATTTTGTACAAGCATTAGAAATATTTTGCTAAGTCTTGCATGTTATTATTTTGCCCAATGCTATGTTGGGAAATCCTATGTAGTTATAGAATTGCTAGGAAATTCCTAAGTTAAGATACTATGCCATGCTTAGTCTAGCTAGTAGCAAACAAGGGTTGGTAAAGTAAATACATGCTATGATGAAAATATTTCTAAGTCTTTGGACTTATGTTTTTCTTAATAAAACAACTAAGTCAATGAATCTCCTGGGTGGAATGGGACTTGAATGGTGGATTTTGGTTGAGTGGTTACACAAGGCCCATGGACATGGTTTACCTTGTGTATCTCACTTGTGGTATGCCACCCAGGCACAAAGGGATTTTAGAGGCCAAGTGTTGAGAAGCTTATAGTGCAGCCACTTGGCAATATGGGCTCTGCCTTGATCACATAGGTTGCTAGAACTTAGTCATTTGGATAGTTGGTGGTAGTGGGTATGATAGGTTGGAACGCGTCCATTTGACTAAGGGAAGGCTTCTGAAAGGTCATGTCTTGGGAAACCAAGTCTGGTGGGGAAAGTGCACAACCTCTGCAGATGGAAAATCTAAGTACTTAGCCAAGTCCATGGCAATGGACAACTTGAGCATCAAGACATGGAAGCTATCAAGAATCTCATCACTCCAACTTCTAAGTAAAAACTTGTGGGAAACAAGGGTGAAGGACCCCAATGTCTATTGGTGGTTTCTTGGGAAATGTTTTGACAAAGAAAAACTTAGTGATTTCAACTAATAAGAAAAACCTATTTTGAGCAAAGCAAGCCAAGCTACACTTAGCCAAAATGCATATAGTAATATAGTCCACTTAAAATTTACTAAGGTATCACTTGCCAATACTATTCCAAAGTATTGACCCACTGTGGCTGTAACTTGTGATGTTGCAGGTTACTCCGATGATGATTAGGTGTCATGAGTCTACACTCAACATGCTTGCCTGTGGCACATGAATATGAAGACATATGTTTATTTACTTATTCCAAACTCTTGTATTAGGCCTGTGGCCTTGAGTTGTAAAATACTATGTTTTATCTCTGGAATGGATGTAATAAATGACCTTTGTATCTGTGTACTTCATCTTAAACTGTGGATGCTAGCAATGATCCAGGGACTAGCATTGCAATCACAAGGATCCTTTTCCTTTACAAAGGAGGGATCTTACATACAACTACAATGTTTTCACTAAGGAAGATATAAGGGTATCCTATTAGGATTTAGCATAGCATAAAATATAGTAGTCCTTATCATGCATGTTACAAAAATCCACTAAGTGTAATGAAAATAGTAGGACATGGATGATAGTGTCACTTGCCTTTTTAGTAGAGAATATTGATTCACTTCTTGATCTTGCAAATATCACACTCTTCTAACTTCACTATAATTCAATCAAGCAAACACATATTCAAAAACCATTTCACCACATAAAATAACAAAACAAGGCCATGCATGCAAACATGCAAAAGAGGGTTTTATTTGGTAAAGTGGTTTCTACTAGGCTCTAAACATTTTCAAGCTCACATTGGTCATTTAAAGAAGTGGTAAAACCATTTGCAAAAGGTTTCATCTCATAAACCAAATATTATGCTAAGGTGATATTTTATGTTGTTGAAAATATATTTTAGCAAAGCAATAACTTTATATGGTTCATCAAATATATTCTTAATCTCAAAACTTGGTGTTTAGGGTCAGAAGGTTTGAATCAAATCATTTCCCAAAGGTTTTACTCAAAATTCATTTCTAAACCATAAACAATATTTTTATTTGACTAGAAATGTGCTAATTAAAATATTTATTCCTTAACTTCACAAAATACAGTTTTAAATCCATAAGTTGCTTCCTATTGTTAGTAGGTTCAAAACAATCCATTTTGCAAAGATTTCACCTTAAAAATATATCTAGAACAATTTTTATATTCCAATTATGCCTTAACATGTTTCTGTAATTTCAACCAATTTTCTAGAAGCAAAACATTAAACAAAGTGCATGGTTGCAAAGTACTTGTTCTGCTTAATCCATTGTTATAAAATTTGCAAAATTTGGACGTGTAGAATTAAAGTTATGAATTTTACAAGTTTGCATATCTAATAGATTCTAATTTCTGTTTTAAATCAAAATCTGTCCACGTGGCGCTTCCTTACTGGTCGATACCGTTTCCTTTGGATCGACTAATACTGGACGCAGGATCTTACTTAAACGCACGGCGCAGATGGACACGTACCCTTTCGATTAAGATCTAATCTCAGCCACTAGATTAAAATCCAACGGACACAGCGCAGTTGACCATTGGCTGGCGGCGCTGGCGGCGGCGCACGCTCGGGCGGTGGCGTTGGCGACGATTCAGGAAGCGAGTGTTATCGCCATATTTTGGCCTACGAAGGAGATGGGCCGTGATCAAGATGGGCTTAGATATATATATTCAACGTGTTGTTGGATCGGCCTAGTGCGTAGATTTGGGCTGAATTGCCCGTGTATCTTGTATCATAGTAGGTTCTGTTTCAGTTTAGGTTCCGTTTCAGTTTAGGTAAAGATAGAGTTGTAGAGTTATTCCAAAAGTAGAGAGTCTCCGGACTATAAATATGTACCTATGGTTATCAAGGAAAGGAGGACAATCACGTTCACAACCAACACAATCTCGGCGCATCGCCACCCCTTGTTTCTAGGGTTTTTTCTCGGGTAAGTGCCATGCTGCCTAGATCGCATCTCGCGATCTAGGCAGTATCTACTTATGCGTTGTCCGGTGTTACTCGTACTGAAGCCTTGTTGATGGCGAGTAACACCTTTATCACAGATTTGTTAGGGCTAGCATCGGTACTTTTTACTACGATTGCTTTGTTATGCTACCTCTAGCTATCTCGCCGCCTTTTGCACCTTTTCCCGGGTGTGAAGGTGGCATCTTGCTTGGTTTCTACTTAGCCGATTCGATCTGTTATAGTTGTGCCTTGTTCGTCAAGGTTTAGTTTAATATCTACGTGGTTTGGCCTTGCAAACGGGTTGAACGATCCAGTAGTGCGTAAGGATGTGGTTTATTCGTTCTAGAGAGGATGTTCCGGTAATGGACTTTACGTTGGTTATTAGGCCTTCTCTAGAGTTGATATTCTTCATCTTTCGTATTTACCAGGCTCAATTACGTGTAGGACGTTCCGGTCACGTGGTGAAAACACTAAACTGTCGTAGATCGATTTAGCTTGTAGTGATCAAGCAAAACCCCATGTTATCATAGATCTAATGCAGAACCATGGGGTAATCGGCTCTGAAAGCCGATTTACAGGGAAACCTGGGAGCCGATCACGGCTCGAATTTTACGTATACTTGTTTACCATGCAGGAAACCAATCGGAGCAATCCATCACCTTCCTGACCAGGTATAGGTCAGGTGGCACGCCCTCGAACCAAGACAGGACGCGTGCGTGCCGAAAGCTTTTGCGGGCCGTTGCCCGAGGGACCAGGGCCCACCAGCAGTTCTGGGAGCCTCCCGGCTCTTCGTGTTGCTCGTCACTGCCCGCCGGTGAGTTTTGGCAGGCAACACATTCTGGCACGCCCGGTGGGACCTGCAACAACGGCTACATCAACATCCGACGCTGCGATGGAGAACAGGCCAGTCACGTACGACGAGCTTCCTGTTGAGCACAAGGCGAAGTATGACGAGATCAAGGAGCTCTTCGAAGCCGACCTCATCGGCTCTTTCGAGAGGACCCGTACACACGGCATCAGATGGAGGGGGTTCTCCCCCGAGGGCGCTCTCGATGAGGTGGATCTGTCTCTTCCTTCGGAGGAGCGCACCAGGGCTCTACGGCAGGAGGTCAACTACATGGTGGCTCATTCTCTACACCGCCACTCTGAGAGCCTGGTGAACGCGTTCGAGCGGGTCGCGGTTCGCGTAGTTCAGGAGATCATGAAACATCAGTACTCTCTGTCGGGGCCTACTTTAGGGACCCATCAAGGAGAAAGACCGCTCCAGACCAGGCCGCAACTGCCATTCACGCTCGCAGCTCCAGAACCGCCAGGATCAGCGGCATACGTCGTCTACAAAGCGGGAGGCGATCCAGGCGATTGCCAATTCCTGTTTGAGCCACCCAAGGAGATCCCACACAGATATATATGCGCCTATGTACCGGACTGCAATAACCTGGCACGCACCAGCCAGATTGCAACCGCAGGGGTATCGTCGGCAGGGGTTCCCGGGGCAGGATCTTCAGGAGCAGGCGTTCCTGGAGCAACGATATCTGGGATGGACGCTGACAAACAGGCGTGGCTAGCCAAGTATGCCACTGGAACAAGTCATGAGAATCTAGCCCCTGCAGCTCAAACAGTGGAGCAAATCAGTACCATCCTGAGAGACCAGTTCGGCTTCGTGCCGAAGAGACGGACAATCGGCTACTCAAAGCCGTACCCCAACGAGTTTGACCTGATTCCTCTGCCACCCAAGTATCGGCTCCCTGAGTTCTCCAGGTTCAGCGGGGCAGAAGGGTCAAGCTCAATCGAGCACATAAGCCGATACCTGGCACAGCTAGGCATGATATCGGCATCGGATCAGATGCGCGTGAGATATTTCGCGCAATCTCTGACGGGGCCAGCCTTTGGGTGGTACACCTCACTGCCACCTGATTCGATTCGCACCTGGAAACAACTAGAAGAGCAGTTCCACATCCAGTACCATTCAGAGGCGAATGAAGCAGGCATTGCAGACCTGGCGCAGGTGCGACAGAAGCGGGGAGAAACTGCAGCCGAATACATCCAGCGCTTCCGGACCGTCAAGAACCGATGTTACTCGGCTCGTTTAACTGAGAAAGAAGCGGTCGACCTGGCGGTGTTGGGTCTCTTAGCACCCATCAAGGACCTGGATTTCCAAGTGGAGTACAACTCATTGGCGCACATGGCCCAGAAACTGACGATGTATGAACAGCGCCACCCTGAGTTATACCAAGATAGGTTCAAGCGTCCCGTAGGCCTGGTCGTTACAGAAGAAGATGATCCTACACAAGACCAGGAGGTGGCCGTGGCTGAATGGGCTCGGGGGGCAGACCCTGTGTCCTGCAAGTGGGTGAAACAGCAAGGACCTGTAAAAGGGTTTGACTTCGATGTGAGCAAAGCTGAGCAGATATTCGATTTACTGCTGAAGGAGAAACAGCTGAGGTTACCCGAAGGCCACAAAATCCCTACGGCTCAGGAGATGAACGGGAGACCATACTGCAAGTGGCATCATTCGTTCACCCACACCACCAATGATTGCAAAGAGCTGCGTCGCCAAATCCAAATGGCGATAGAACAAGGCCGTCTAATCCTTGGGCAGTTCGCCATGAAGGTGGACACGAACCCGTTTCCCGGCGTCAACATGGTAGAGCTCAGTCGCTCCGCGAGGCGTCAGCTAGATTTTTCGTTCGGTGTCAATATGGCTGGGTCTGGGTACCACCATGACACGCACAAAGAGGAAAGTGGTCACTCTCGGGGCAGAGAGAAAAAGGAGGCTGGTCCATGCGACCGGCCCGGGCACAACGACAGGCGGTACCTGACAGAGGACCAGGTGAGGAGGGTGCGGTATCAGAAGCCACATTCCACGCATCTCCTCAACAAGTATGAGCGTCAGTATGATCAGCGGCGCCAGCGCGATGGACACGACGAAGGATATAAGCGCCTCGCCAAGGGACCGTCCAAAGACGAGGAAGGCGCAGACAAACATTGGGATTGTCCCTTCTTCAAGCATTGTTGGGACGTGGGAATGAGCCGATTACCTACAGTCGACAACTGCCCAGAATGTGGACCGCAAAGGGAGGGTACGAGGCCAGTGTCAGTGTTCAAACGTCTAGGGCCTCTCCAACCTCAGAGCCGTCACAGGGAGTCCACTCGACCAAAGGGCCTCGAGAAGCCCAGGGATGACAAAGAAGAAGACAGGTATCACCGTCCAAGGTGGTGCCCCGATGGACTCAGACACACCCAGAAGCGTGGAGTGCAGCGGCTGCGTAACTTAGAGGAAGCTGAAGCGCAGTATCTCCACGCTCTAAAGAAAGCACGACCTGATCTGGCCGTCAAAGTGAGGCAGACTTTGGAGACGGGGGGCCGCACGACAAGGAAGGAGTGGCGCCCCAAACCAATAAAAGCCGATGCACAGACATCGGCTGGCACAAACATGGTGTTCGTACTCCCGGTAGAATTCTGCGCGCCACGAACCAATGTGCTACCAGTGGCACAGTTTGACTGCGGTCCACGGCCGGTTATCTTTGAGAAGCCACGTGAAAAGGGTTACAAACATCTGAAGGCTCTGTACCTGCGGGGCTACATCAATGGGCAATCTGTCAGCAAGATGCTGGTGGACACCGGGGCGGCAGTCAATATTATGCCGTACTCCATGCTACGACGTTTGGGACGCTCCACGGCAGACCTGATCAAAACCAACGTCACGTTAAGCGACTTCAACGGTCAGTCTTCGGAAACGCAAGGCGTACTGAACGTGGATCTGACGGTGGGCAGGAAAACCATACCCACGTCATTTTTCGTCGTGAACAGCAAAAGTACCTACGCTGTCTTGCTAGGAAGGGATTGGATCCACGCTAACTGCTGCATTCCATCCACGATGCATCAGTGCCTAATACAGTGGGACGGAGATGAAGTGGAGGTCATCCAGGCAGACGATTCTATCGAGATTTCCATTGCTGGCATGAATGTCTGGGACGCAGAAGACCAAGAGCCGATCTCTGGAATCAGTTTAGACGGCTGTGAGCGCATGGAGGCTACAAAAAACGGGGTGAGGCTGGTCTTATCCACTGGCCTGGCAGAGTAGGAAGGTCCACGATTACACGTGGTACGGCCGATCCTCGCGATCGGCCACAAAAAATAAAAAGCAACGATCATACGACAAGCAGATCACGTAGTCGTAGCAGGGAGACGCCCTGCCATTATGAAACAATAAGGTGTAAGCCACCCTTGACTAACGCAATCAAAAAGGGGGCCGATTCAGACAATCGGCCCAAATTATTTTTGTGGTCCTCACCTACTGCTTACCCTGTGTTTAGCATCGACTTGACAGGTGACGGAAAGCTAGGGTATGGGTTTACATCCGCTGATGAACTAGAAGAGATCGACATTGGTCCTGGGGATAAGCCACGACCAACATTTATCAGCAAGAAGCTAGATCCGGGTCTGCGAGGCCCAATGATCGCCCTGTTGAAACAATATCCAGACTGCTTCGCCTGGGACTACACAGAGATGCCTGGGTTAGACAGGAGCATCATTGAGCATCGGCTCCCGCTTAAAAAAGGATTTCGGCCATTTCAGCAGCGAGCACGGCAAATGAAGGCCGAAATTCTGGAAGAAGTAAAGAAAGAGGTCGAGAAAATGTTGACGGCCAAGTTAATCAGGCCATGCAGGTATGCTGAGTGGATTTCTAGTATAGTGCCTGTGGAGAAAAAGGATGGCCGATGGCGCGTCGCCATAGATTTTCGGGATCTCAATAGAGCTACCCCAAAAGATGAGTACCCGATGCCAGTAGCAGAGACGTTAATCAACGCAGCGGCTGGTCACAAGATCTTGAGTTTCATGGATGGCAATGCTGGTTACAACCAAATCTTTATGGCTCCAGAAGACATACACAAGACTGCATTCAGAGTCCCAGGTTCGGTGGGGTTGTTTGAGTATGTGGTCATGACGTTTGGACTAAAGAATGCTGGCGCCACATACCAGAGGGCCATGAATTATATTTTCCACGATCTGATCGGCAAATTGGTGGAAATCTACATCGATGACGTGGTGGTCAAGTCTTCTTCAGCGCAAGGGCACTTGGGCGATTTACAACGCGTCCTGGACCGAACAAGAAAATTCGGTCTACGGATGAATCCAAAGAAGTGTGCCTTCGGAGTAATGGCCGGCCAGTTCTTGGGTTTCTTGGTCCATGAACGCGGGATTGAGATCGGCCTGAAGAGTCAGGAGGCAGTGCGAACAATGAAGCCACCCACCACAAAGAAAGAACTGCAGTCTCTCATCGGCAAGATCAACTTCGTCAGAAGATTCATCTCTAATCTGTCAGGAAGGATAGAGCCGTTCATGGGGCTCGTAAAAATTAAAGCTGACGAGGAATTCCGCTGGGGGGCAGAACAACAACGAGCCTTCGACGAGATCAAAGAATATCTGACAAAGCCACCAGTGTTAGTTCCACCCCAGCCGGACAGACCGTTCTACATTTACTTGTCAGTGGCTGACACGTCCATCGCCTCGGTGGTGGTACAGGTGCATGATGGGCTAGAGCGAGTCGTATTCTACATAAGCAGAAGGATGCTGAACGCGGAGACAAGGTACCCCGATATCGATAAGTTGTGCCTCTGCCTGTTTTTTACATGCACCAAGCTGCGCCACATCTTGTTATCAGCAGAGGTCATCATCATATGCAAGTCAGACGTCATAAAGCACATGCTGTCGGCTCCTATGTTAAAAGGCCGACTGGGCAAATGGATGTTTGCATTATCGGAGTTTGACATCCGGTATCAACCCGCGAAAGCAGTTAAGGGACAGGCACTGGCTGATCTTATTGCTGAGAGGATCAACACTACCATAGCAGCACTGTCCATCAAAGCGTGGGCTATGTTTTTCGACGGATCAGTTTGTGACGATGGCTGTGGCATCGGCATTTTGCTCGTGTCACCCCGGGGGGCAACATTTTCCTTCTCCATCAGATTGTCTACCCTTCGCACCAACAATGTAGCCGAGTACGAGGCGATACGCAAGGGAATGGAGTTACTCCTCGAAGCCGGAGCGGAAGCAGTGGAAATTTTTGGAGACTCCAAGTTGGTGATTTCCCAACTCACGGAGGAGTACAAGTGCGAGAGAGAGTCCCTCTTCCCAATATGGCTGCACTGCCGTGAGCTGATGGCACAGTTCCGGTATATAAACTTCACCTGGATCCCGCGGACGCAGAATGTAGAGGCAAACGATCTTGCACAGATGGCTTCAGGCTACATGGATGCAGCAGAGGGAACCGATATTCAGGTACAGCTCCTGGAAGCTGACGACTGGAGAGCCGATATCTTCAATTACTTGAAGGATTCGGCTCGGGGGGCACCTAAACGGATAAGGTACAAATCCATGAAGTATGTACTTATTGGGGACGACATGTTCTACAGGACCCTGGAAGGATTATTGCTCAAATGTCTGGGGACAGCCGAGGCTAATCGGCTCCTACACGAGGTACACGAAGGCGCCTGTGGGACTCACCAATCGGCTCATAAGATGAAGTGGTTGATCAGGCGATCAGGGTTTTATTGGCCTACCATGCTCGAGGACTGCTTTAAGTACTACAAAGGGTGTCAAGCATGTCAGATATTTGGAAAAATCCAGATGGTACCCGCGTCAGCAATGAATCCCATCATCAAGCCTTGGCCGTTCCGAGGTTGGGGCATGGATATGATCGGCAAGATCAATCCTCCGTCAAGCAAGGGCCACATGTGGATCTTGGCCATCACGGATTATTTTACCAAGTGGGTGGAAGCCGTCCCTATGAAGTCAGTAAGTTCAAAGGATGTCGTTGATTTTGTGAAAGAGCACGTCATTCATAGGTTTGGGATTCCCCAGACTATCACAACCGATGGAGGTTCGGTTTTTATTTCTCACGAGTTCAGGAAGTTCTGTGAGGACACAGGGATTAAGCTGATTCGGTCATCTCCGTACTATGCTCAAGCAAATGGGCAAGCTGAGGCGTCCAACCAGAGTCTTATCAAGCTGATCAAGAGGAAAATCGATGAGCACCCTAGGCGTTGGCACGAGGTTTTATCAGAGGCTTTATGGGCTTACCGCATGTCATGTCATGGAGCGATAAAAACCTCGCCATACCATCTGGTCTATGGACAGGAAGCCGTATTGCCTTGGGAAATTACAGCTGGATCGAGACGCGTCACCTTTCAGAACGATCTAACGACTGAAGAGTATGCAACTTTGATGAGTGACAGCATTGAAGATGTAACTGAGCTTAGGCTGTGGTCACTTGAGAAAATTAAAGAGAACAAGGCCAAAGTGGCTCGTGCATACAACAAGAAAGTGAAGCCAAAGGAGTTCCACGTTGGGGATCTGGTATGGGAAGCTGTGTTGCCTCTAGGAACTAAGGATGCAACATATGGTAAATGGTCTCCAAATTGGCACGGGCCGTACAGGGTCGACCAAGTGTTAAGAGGGAACGCGTACATACTTGAGCAACTGGACGGCGTGAAATTCCCAGTGGCGGTCAACGGTCAACATCTCAAGAAATATTTCCCAAGCATGTGGGATGTGGGACAGTAAAACTAGAAGGGCCGATACATGAAATCGGCTAAGCAAAGCACGTAACACGATGGACAGTAAAAATGTGGGGGCCGATGTTCAGAATCGGCCGATTAAAAACATATGTATATAGCCGATGCAAGGTCATCGACTCTAGAGGTTCACACAAGTTACAAACAGATGTCAGCCTGTACATACGAGCTACTAAAGAAATGCCTCGAGGGCGTGGAGGGCATCAGCACGGACATGATCCGACTCAGCAATTTCAGCTTTGTCATCATCATCCTTGCTGGTCACTAGTTGTTCGTTCGGGGCACGTTTTTCGATGGGCAATTGGAGTTTGGATCGCCCGTTTTGAAAAGGGTCGCAGGTTACCGTTTTAAACCAAGAAATGGCCGTTTTGATGTGCCTAAAGATGCGACCAGATTTAATTTTCACCAACGTTCATGACGTTAAGGATGGGCGTGCAATGAAACCATACGATGTCAACGTTCTGGTTTTCGGAGAAGCCGATGGGTGGTCATCGGCTCTTTGCAATTTGACCTGTTGGACTGTATGCGTGCAGTATGATGAGAGCCGATACGGTATCATCGGCTCTTGGAGCAACGACCTATTTTGGCAATCAGCGAAATTAGGGGCAAACCAGAAAAAGCTTTGGGGAACAGATTTTCATTCATTTGAAGATGATCGATTGCAAAAGGATAGTCGATTACAAAAGGGGCCCTGATGCTACTACTACTACTACTGTTGCTGATTCCTACTCTAAAGGGCGAGATCGTCGCCGCTGTTGTCGCCGCCGTCTTCTTCGCTGTCTTCGGCGCTGCTACCGGCGTCGTCTTCACTGCTGCTGCTGAAGAAGCCAGTGGGGACTTCATCGTCCTCATCGTCATCTTCGGTATCCTCGCTTGACCCGGCGCGGAAGCGCTTCGTCGGCGGATACTCATCGGAGGACGAATCCTCCTCCGATTCCCCCTCCTCGTCGGGGGACTCGACGCCGTCCCAAGACCAGGCGTCGTCACTGATTTTCGCCTCCAGCTCCCCGTCGACAAGGAACTGAAGGTTCTCTTCGCCGTCCGTCAGGGACGCATCGTCCTCCGACCAGACGGCAAAGTCCCAGTCCTTGTCGTCCCACCATCGTGGGGCGAAAGTACTATATGCGGCTGTGGGTGGGTGCTCCGGAGTCGGCTCGCGGTCACTAATGCTATTGGAGGCGTGGGAAGACAGACCAGAGGAAGCAGAGGAGGCCATGGCAGAGAAGGGGTTTTTTCCGACGGAGAAAGAGGGTTTTCTGGCTACGGGAGGAAGATGGGGACTGTGAACTGTTCAGGCGAGTTTAAATAAAAGGGAATAGTGGAGAGATGATTCAATGACATAGCAGTTTCCCAGATTGCGCTGCCAAAATCGTCAAATCATGCACTGCGGAGGAGTTGAGAAGACAGGGCATCATGATGAAGGGGTAGCGTGACGATCCTGTTCTGCCACGCGTTCTGTCGAACGTGTAACCCGATACAAAAAAAAAACCCAGGAGAAGAAAAAACACACAGAGTGGTTTTGGAATTATCATTGCCAAAACCAGGGGGGCATGTGTTATCGCCATATTTTGGCCTACGAAGGAGATGGGTCGTGATCAAGATGGGCTTAGAAGATATATATATTCAACGTGTTGTTGGATCGGCCTAGTGCGTAGATTTGGGCTGAATTGCCCGTGTATCTTGTATCATAGTAGGTTCTGTTTCAGTTTAGGTTCCGTTTCAGTTTAGGTAAAGATAGAGTTGTAGAGTTATTCCAAAAGTAGAGAGTCTCCGGACTATAAATATGTACCTATGGTTATCAAGGAAAGGAGGACAATCACGTTCACAACCAACACAATCTCGGCGCATCGCCACCCCTTGTTTCTAGGGTTTTTTCTCGGGTAAGTGCCATGCTGCCTAGATCGCATCTCGCGATCTAGGCAGTATCTACTTATGCGTTGTCCGGTGTTACTCGTACTGAAGCCTTGTTGATGGCGAGTAACACCTTTATCACAGATTTGTTAGGGCTAGCATCGGTACTTTTTACTACGATTGCTTTGTTATGCTACCTCTAGCTATCTCGCCGCCTTTTGCACCTTTTCCCGGGTGTGAAGGTGGCATCTTGCTTGGTTTCTACTTAGCCGATTCGATCTGTTATAGTTGTGCCTTGTTCGTCAAGGTTTAGTTTAATATCTACGTGGTTTGGCCTTGCAAACGGGTTGAACGATCCAGTAGTGCGTAAGGATGTGGTTTATTCGTTCTAGAGAGGATGTTCCGGTAATGGACTTTACGTTGGTTATTAGGCCTTCTCTAGAGTTGATATTCTTCATCTTTTGTATTTACCAGGCTCAATTACGTGTAGGACGTTCCAGTCACGTGGTGAAAACACTAAACTGTCGTAGATCGATTTAGCTTGTAGTGATCAAGCAAAACCCCATGTTATCATAGATCTAATGCAGAACCATGGGGTAATCGGCTCTGAAAGCCGATTTACAGGGAAACCTGGGAGCCGATCACGGCTCGAATTTTACGTATACTTGTTTACCATGCAGGAAACCAATCGGAGCAATCCATCACCTTCCTGACCAGGTATAGGTCAGGTGGCACGCCCTCGAACCAAGACAGGACGCGTGCGTGCCGGAAGCTTTTGCGGGCCGTTGCCCGAGGGACCAGGGCCCACCAGCAGTTCTGGGAGCCTCCCGGCTCTTCGTGTTGCTCGTCACTGCCAGCCGGTGAGTTTTGGCAGGCAACAGCGAGGGAGAGGGAGGAATAGCTCACTGTGCTCGCGGGTGTGCCGCGAAGCTCGAGGTGAGGTCGTCTTGTCGAGGGGCGCACTTGAGCTGCGTGGATTGCTCGTCGGAGTCAGTGGCGACGTCAGATGTCTCTGGTTGTCGTCGGGGGCGAAGTTTGGGGGGCGCTAAGACAAACAAGGCATGCTGTTAGACGCGGGAGAGTGTGGGGATTACAGGAGCATCATCAGGAGGGTTCGGGGTTGTCTGTACTTACCGGGGGAGCTCGCCAGAGAAACGGCAGACGACGGTGGCGCTCAGGTGTCGAGGTTGCCGACGCTAGGGGACGCGCGCGGGTGAGTGGAGCACACGGGCAGGTGTGCACGGGACTGGGGAGTAAGATTGCGTGCAGTGGGAGGCGAGGGGCAGTTGTACGGCGCCGGAATTTGCTGGAGAAGCTCGTCGGAGCAGAGGGGTTCGAGCTCGCGATTCTCGCAGCCTGGAGGCAGAGGGGAGGTGTGGCTTGGGGGAAAAGAGAGAGGAGGGCGTGGCGTTTAAAAGAGCATGGTCACTGGCGAGAATTACTCGCGGTGTTATGCCAATTCAATCGCATTCATCGCCGGCAAAAACGGCTAGGAGGGAACGGTCGAGTTGGAGACGACGATGAGGTGGCCAGTGGGGTCCGGCTGACAGCGAGAGGGAGGGAGTGTTTACTGGGTCCACTGGTCACCGACTTAGCGGGTGCGCAGTTGAGTGAAAAACGATTCGGTAGCGGGGTTTAGTTGGGCTGCGCTGCTGGGCTTAGTTGGGCCAGATGGGTTGGGTTGCTCTGTTTCATTTTTTTTATACTGAATGCTTTTTCTTTTTCTGTTTTGAATTTCTGTTGTGATTTTATTTCAAACAATTCAAACTCCATTTGAATTCAAACCACCACCAAAATTTTGGGCATAATTTACTTCTGTTTAACAACATATTCCAAAGTCCAAAATAAAATAATTATTATTAGGGTTTATTATTTATTAAAACAAATAAATAGGCTTTAGTCTTTATTTCAAATAGGATTCAAATTTGTTTAAAAACTCTATTTGACTTTATAAATTCCTACAAAAATCTTTTCAGTAGGCTTTACTTGAAAACTAAAACACCTTGAAATATAATTTAAAATACTTTAATAAGTTTTTAATGATCATTCAAAATAGGAAAATATCTTTACTTGAATGAAATTTGGATATAAACAAATCCTCATGGTTTTATTTAAATAAACCTTTACTATTTTAATCAAACAAAATAATTTATTTTGAAAGCTTGGCCAAGATTTAATTTAGCTCTTTTAAAAATATTCCTTATTTATATTTCTACCTTTGCTTTTGAAAACCATATCTTTTTATTAAAAGATCCAAAAATGGTGATTTCAACTAATATAACTTTATTTATTATTTTTTTATCTTTTTAAATCCCTTTAGGATTTTATTTGAGCAAAATAGGTTTTGATGTTTCCAATTGGAATCAAAAAGTTTCTTCTCACCCTAAATTTCAACAAAATTTTATTTTGTTTATTTATTTTTCACATTTCAAAATTTGGAAAATTTTGGGATGTGACAGGCCTTGTTTCTTTCTCTCTCTGTCTCTTTTCCTACCTTCGGAATCTCGGGTCGAGATTCTCATAAGGGGGCAGAGCTGTAACACCCCAATTTTAGCTAAACCTACATTAGGGCTTGATTGTGCATTCATGAGCATCATCTTCTAAAAATGTATGCAACAAGAAGTAATGCAAACCCTAAACCCTAATTTCTCCCTCCCTCTCTTGGCAAGCATTCAAATGGTTTATGTATTTTGAAAAATACAAAATGAATGGATCCCAAATGGAATAAAAAGCGCCCCACTTTATTTCATATGTTTTATAAAAACCTCTGGTATTTTTAAATCTCTAAAAACAGGGTTGAATTTGAATTTACAATCACAAAAGGAAAAACAGAAATTAGAAAAACCATTTTCAGAAAAAAAAAATAGAGCTAGCAGCAGCCAGGCCGGCCGGCCCATGTTCCCTCTTCTCTTTCATGCCGCTCAGCGCAGTACCGTGCATCTTGTTTCGCCTACTTTTCCATAGCCTGCCTGCGGCCCAAGCCGGCCGAAACGGACCAATACCGCTTCGGTCTGTCCTGTTCTGCGTCTGCAAGAGGATAAGGAGGCCACCCCGCTACGCTTCCTTCCTCCCTATCCACTTTCCGCTCTCTCCCTTGCTCATGTTCGTCCTCTCCTGTGCGAGACCGAACCCTAGCTCGTAGGCCCCCTCCGTCGCCGCCATTCCCGACCGCCCTAGGCCAAGCCGTGGCCACCATCGAGACCGCCATGTCGTACTCTTCCTCCCCATCAAGTCACGCTAGCAAGGATCCCCGCAATCAAGCCAATCATGACCTCCTTCCCGAGCTCCGGCCGCCATCGTCCCCGTCAATTCCAGCCTCGCATGGCTTCACCGACCACGCTGACGCGCTCCTGGTGAGCTGGTGATCTCCTGGTAGCCTCACCTTGCTTCCTCGCGTTCTGTAGCTCGCTAGGGCCACGTGCCACCATCGGCCGCCGCTTGGCCATGTCGCCGGCAAGCCACCGGTGGTCAATAGATAGTTCTGCCGCCAGTTTTAGGTTCCTCTCGATGAGCTTGTTCGAATGAGCCCATCCGCAGAACCCCTCGAGCCCTCCTCCGTCGCAAGCTTGATCGATCTGACGCATCCGGCGTGATGATGTCAGCAAGCGCGGGTCCGACCTAGTCAAACCTTGGTCCAGGTCCCATCTGTCTGCGTGGATGCTGAGGTGGCTCTGGGGTCCCTCAGTCAACCACTGTGGCTAGGTGTGTCTGGGTATAAAAAAGTATTCCACATTTGGTTTATTAATTCCAGAAATTGAATAAAACTTGTAAAATTCATATCTAATTATTTATAAGTCATAAAAATACAAATAATATACCAAAATGTTTAGAAAAATGAGAACAATCTATTTAAGCTATAATCATGCATTGTTAAACAACTTAAATGACAATTATAATTAGAAGAACTTAGTAACCCCTCTCATATACTTCTGGACTTTCTCCGAACTAGGGTTTATACCCCTCGAAACCCTGATTAAATGGTCAAGCATGCCTTAGGGTTACTTTTCAATACAATTTAACTTGTCATATCATCATACTTGCTTGAGCATTGCATCGATGCCATGTGTTGATTGCTTCCCTCTCTTTCCGGTGTTTGGTTCTTCCCGGTAGAATACGATATCGAGATCAAGATCGAAGACCGAGATCAAGACCATCAAAGATCGACGAACAATACTTGACCAACTATAACCAAGTCAAGTACAAGGCTCCCGGAGATCTTCTTTCTGGTTATCAATGGGCAAAGGCAAGCATAGCCCCACCATGATATAATCCTATGATTTCGAAAGCATTTCAATTCCTGCCATGATGCATACAATTCTATTGTGGTCTTTTATCGATAGATAAAGTATCCTATCTATTGCATTACTCCCTTTGAGCTTATATTACCTGATCCACTGCTCCTAGCATAACTAGGTTTGGCTTGTTTGCACTGCTAGAGCTTATATTTGTGTCCTGCTTAGCCATGCATAGCTGTTGAGTCTGGTTCATCCAGATGATGTATCAGATGCAGAGAATATAGTATGACAGGAGAACATGATGAGATGAGATCAGAGGTGATATGAGATTAAACATGCTAAGGCTTGTATGGGAGGCCATGGTGGGATGTGGTTTTACTAGTCCCATGCTCGCCACCACTAGGAACTGAGTTCTTGCCTTTGGAACCGAGACGAGCGTACAGCCACATGGGGCTTGGGAACCCCTACATGAGTCACATAGTTCGGGCCTTCCATTCGACATGCATTCTGGATCTTCTCGAAGGCGGTGAAGGAGGTGCATTCATAACAGGTAGGGAAGCGTGGACCGGGTTGCTTGGGATCGATGGAGCCCCTGGTGAACCAACCTCGCCTCACATCTTTAAGGACCGGCTTCGGGATTTGACCCGTTACGGCGGAACCATCCTTATTGCGTGACTCATGGTCTCGACGAAAGCAAGGTAAAGGTCGTGGCCAACCACCCTCTGCCGGCCTTCCAAGGAAGAGGGCTAAAACATTGGCATTAAGAGTCGGTTGGTACGTGTGGGTAAAGTTGTACACCCCTATAGGGTAATAATATTTTGGAAAATCCGTGTTCACGGTTATGAATGCTTGGTGACCAGATTCTAAGTTCATAGAGAACTATAACCTAATCATAAAACTTGGCAGATCAACGTGTGCTTAAGGATGCTTCCTCATGGGTACGAGGGGGTGATCCTAGCTAGGATTCAGATGATGATGACTTGGTGATGATCAATACTTTGGAGATATCGCTCTCTTATCCCCTTTTAAAATACTCTGAATAGACGATCTTCTCCTCTATCTTGTTTTACAAACAAAGATGGCTTTATGCAAAACAACTCCATCATCCATAAGTCTTGCGGAGTCCACCCTGTACTCACCCTTGCTTTGTTGACACTTTTGGCAGAGTAAGTGTTCCCTGAAGATCAGTTTCGTACTACATCGACACCAACGAGTAGCTTGGGGTTCCCGGTCGGCAGCCTGGAATCTATGGGCTGGGACGTCATCGTTATGCTTTAGGACTCTTAGGCCATTTGTTAAGTTTGCTATACTTAATAGCATAATTTTCCTTCCGTTGTTCGATGTTTGTGGTTAGTGACCTCTACTTGTAATAATTTGGTTCTCTGCTCAGTTATGAGCTTGATGTAATAAATTTTGTGTCGTAGGGTCACTGCTGTGTTACCGATTCTTCACTGGATATTCTCGAGATCAAGGTTAAGCTTATATCATAAAGAGGTCTGGGATTTGTTTAGCCCTAATCCCGGGGGTGTCACATCTAGACACTTCGTTTTTATTGTTTCATGCACAGTTGTGTTGTTCTTGAAGCGTCTTAGTTTTTGGTTGCTTTGCTTAGTTTGTTTAGTTTGCTTGAATAAAGTAGTTTGGACCCTCGTTCTCGCTGTGTTGTTTTGCAAATAAGTTGCTTGGTGTTGGAAAGGAGTAGTAAATTCTTGCTTGTAAGTGCAAGAGGAGCTTGCATTGACTGTGACTTAGACTTTAGCATGAAATGCTAGGTGTTGTTTTGACCATATGCTTAGTGATTATTGTTGTAGCATGTCTTATTCCAAACAATTGAGATTGCTTAGTGTGCCTTGAAGAAATTATGCGTTGTTTTAGCATGCAAAATCATAGTATTGTGGTATTCTCCGTTGATGCTTTGTTTGGGTTGACTTGGCACATGCTCACACCATGTTATGACTATGACAAGTCACCATTAGCCTCTATGATAATTTAGTCCTTGACTTGTAGTACCACTCTTTGCTTTGATTAGTAATGCTTTGTAGCTCTGCATGATTATGGCCATTATTGCTCTCTTATTTGGTTGCTCCCAGTCTTTTGCTAGCCTCCACTTGTATGAGTAAGCTCTACTCATGCTTCCAACTCCCAAGAAACCAAGTTATTCCAAAGTGTCCAATATAAACTCCTATGCATGGTGTGTTACACCATTCCAAGTATATTCTTGTTTTCAGCTATCTTCCAATTAAAAACTATTTTGTTATGTGAAAACTTAGTGATTAAAGCCCTCACAAACTTGATGGCACACTTTATATTCGTTTACCCTAATAGACTTGAACCATTGTGTCTTCTATGTTGTATATGCTTGCACTTATACGTTGGAATTAGTAGAACCATGCTGTCAGGGGAACGTTTTCAATATTGCACTTGTACTTTGTACTCAGTTGATATCATGCTCTTTTGTCTATGGATGTCACCGGTGTGAAATAAAGAGGGAACTTGTAAGTCCATGGAGTTTGTATCCTGTGTTAGAGAAATGCTTGGGCCGCTAGCCTAAGTGCCTAATCATGGTGGAAACTTGCAGCATCACCATAGTGACATCTATGAAGCATTCTTCTTATAAAAAAGAGAGACACATTGAGAAAAGAGGAAAGAGAGAAAAAAGCACCATATTCCCATGGTAAATAAGAAGATTGCTGAGATGCTCATTGTCTGCTTGTCTTGTCATTTTGGTTATGGGATAGCTCATGTACCATGTGCAAGGGGTACCCCATTGGCGGTTCTCAATGATATGCAAATACTTACAATGACAAGAACTTACGGGTGACTTAAGTTGAGTATAATGAGGTGTGGCCGTCGTATTCAAGGGACTTGAGATTGCCAACTTATACTTCATCAAGCATATACTCCATCTTTGTTCACTTTAACCTTAATCACTTCAAGATGCTTATGATAGGGGCAATGAGGGCTGAAACCTAACAAGTACCATCATTTTCGGAAGCTCTTTTTGAAACTTGAAATCCCTGCTTCCTTTACAAAAAGGCCTTTCTTCCACCATTATTTGAGTCTCCACCTTCTACCTTTAGGCACCATTAAGAGAGCATAGTTGTCATTCTATGTGCAGTGTTCCAAAGCTTATTGATTGATGCATATTGTGATATTACTTGTTCTTGTGCTAATTGTTTCTAGTCACCCTTGTGAACTTTGAAGGTGTCCTATGAATCTATATTGCTACTCTATGAGGGACAAGCTGATTGCCACTATGCTATGTTTTTTGTATGTGAAACAAACAAAAGTTTTTCAATGCATGTTATTCATGATCTTTGTTTGTAGCTTGCCATGTTGCATGCATAGTTACTATGTCCTATTGTTAGAACTCCATCTTTCATGCACATGTTTAGAGTTCTTTGATTCCAGCTTTCAATGCTTGCAAATGGTTGGATCTTTATTGTGAGGGTGCATGTCACCTCAAACGTATCTATAATTTTGTATGCTCCATGCTTGTTTAGTATCTACTTTTCTTTGCTTGTCTACACTTTGAGGTGCTTTTTACATGTTTTCTGGTACTAACCTATTAATAAGTTGCCACAATGCCAGTTGTCTGTTTTCTGTTGTTTTTTGTTTCATAAAAGTTAGTAAAGAAATATTCTCGGAATTGGACGGGACAAATGTCAAAGTCAATTACTTTTCGTGGGGAACAAGAAGTCTAGAGGGGAGACGGAGACGCAAGCCAGGGCGGCCAAACCCCCCCTAGGCGCGGCCAGGGGTGGGCCTGCGCCTGGGTAGGGTTTGACCCCACTGGTCGCCTCCTCGGCCTCCCCCTTCGCCTATAGAAGCCCCCGATGCAGAAACCCTAAGAACCCGATCAAATCTCCACGAAACCGTCTATAGCCGCCGCCACCATCGTCCCTAGATCGGGGGATCTGAAGTACTTCCCAACACCCTGCCGGAGGGGAGATCATCCCGGAGGCCCTCTCTCCGGTATGATGCTTGAGTAGTTCCACCTTGGACTATGGGTTCATGTAGTAGCTAGATGGTTGTATCTCCTCCTTTGTGCTTTCATGTATAGATCTTGTGAGCTCCGTTCATAATCAAGATCTAATCTATTTGTAATCATGCATGTTGTGTTTGCGGGGATCCGATGGATATTGAGATTATTAAGTTGGTTTGATTAATGGTTTTGTCTTTATGATTCTATCATGTCTGTGTTGTTTGTGATCTTGCATGCTCTCCGTTGTTAGTAGCTATCTTGGACAAGTAGTTGCTAGTGAATCCAAGAGGGAGTATTTATGCTTGATAGTGGTTTCATGCCTCTAGTTTCCAAGGGAAGTGACAATAATCTCTTCAGTTGTATATGTGTTGTTGCTACTAGGGAGAAAACAACGGTCTCTTGTTCATGGAACATGTGGACTGTTTACCTTACACACTTTGCTTAAAGCAGTTGTCTGTTGCTTGCAACTTAATACTGGAGGGGGGTCGGATGTTAACCTGAAGGTGGACTTCTAGTCATAGATGCAGTTGGATGGCGGTCTATGTATCTTCTTGTATTGCACAATCGAATCTCATAGGATTTTTCTGACTAGTATTGCATTGTTATGCCTTGCTCAGTTCCTGTCAATTGCCCATCTGTAATTTGTTTACCCTTCATGCCATGTTGTTTATCTAATAAGAGCACCTCTAGCGAACTATGGACCCCGGTCCAATCTTTACCATTGATACATCTTCCACTGTTACTTGTTTACTTGCTGCAAAACATTACCTTCCACACCATACGTTTAATACTTTGTTACAGCAAACCGATGAGCTTGACAACCTCACTGATTTGTTGGGGCAAAGTCTTGAGTTTGTGTTGTGCAGGTCTCCGCGTTGATTTCAACACATGTGTGACGTTTCCTTCCTCCTACTGGTTCAATAACCTCGGTTTCTTACTGAGGGAAACTTGCTGTTGTGCTGCCTCATACCTTGCTCTTGGGGTTTCCAATGAAGCGTCCCACGACAAGTGGTGGGCGACATCAGGCCCATTCCCTCACCTCTATATCTGTCGCTCACAAGCTACAACCATCCTCCTCCGCTCCTTTCACCACGGCCCAACAGAAGCCCAGGCCCAAATACCATTTTGTCTGTTCTATCGTCATCGTCCACCTCGCGCTGCCGCTGAAGCAGCTGCGTGGCGCGAGCGCTGTCACTCGTCGGCGTCAACATGCTCGCCATCGTCTGCTGGGAGGATAAGAATGCTACCGTGAAGCCTCTCATCCTCATCCTCGCACTCGCTCATCCTCACTCCTCCTTATACTCTCTTTTTAGCAAAGGGCTGAAACCCTAGCTCACCGGAGCCACTCCTCATCGCCGGTAGAAACCACCCCAGAGACTATGGTGTGGTCGAGCAGAAGCGCCACATCATTCTCTTCATCATAGACCATTTAGTAGGTCAAGGGGACCTCTGATTGGGGTGAATTTCATCAGTTCTTCCCGTCGGAGTTCATCAGAAATCTTGTCGGAGAGCTCGCCTCCGACCGCATTTGTCATCATCGACACCGCCGATGCGACCATGGTGAGTTGCTAATGCTCATGCACCCTTCAATCCTCCTCCTCTCGTGATGTACCGCTCGCCCGACGTTCAAACCATAGTCACCGCCGCTCGACCTCGCCGTTGACCGGATTCCGATGACCATTGGTGGGCGGCGATGCCACTATCAGGTTCACCACCTCGCACTCGTTCGAGCTAGGTTAGCCATGCCTGCTACCATGCCCTAAATCATCGCCGGCGATCACCAACCGACGGTGGTGGCCGTGATGACGTCACAGTGATTTCATGCTTGCGTTGAGTACTGCAGGTTTGACCAGTCCTTGCCCATGTGGCAAGTGACGTGGCCCTAGTCCCATCTGTCATTGACTAAGAGTAGAAATAGGTTCAGTAACAATTGTATTTACTAATATGGGGTATATGATGTGGCCACTGGCCCACCAGTCAGTGACTGGATCTAGGGTAATATCAGTGTAAAAAGTATTTACCATTTAGAATTAAATTAGAAAATGATTAAATCTTATAAATTACATATCTTTTGTTTTATAATTCAGAAAAATATGTCTAATATATGAAAAATTTTAGAAAAATAAAATCTACAACTTAAAACTGTTATCAAACATTATTATGATAGTTATTTAAATAATGAGTATTTAATAAAGATTTTATAAGTAATAAAACTTTGATAATTCATATTTTAATAATGGTAAATGTTAAAAATATAAATAAAATACCAAAACTCCTAAAAAAATAAGAACTATAATTTACAACTACAATCATGCATTATTATTTCACTTAATTAAATATTTATTATTTATTAAGTATTTATAAAGTAATAAATATTATAAAAATCATATCTTATTATTTATAAATCACAAAAATAAATGTAATATACCAAAATGATCACAAAAATAATACCTACATGTTAAAAATATAATATTCCACTTTTGAGGTAAGTAAAATTTAAAACACTTTAGCAACTTGAATTTAAACCTATTTCCTTAGTTAATAATTCATATAAGGGTAAATAAAAATTGCTAATATTTCTAAAATTAGCCAATTGAGTCTAAAAAATAGCATTAGTCTTTAATATTGATTATATGAAGTCAAAATGGTTCAACACATATCAAATACAATTTTATTGAGTTATCATTCAACCACAAATTTATAAACATACCAAAACATTATAGTGAATTCATAAGTAGTTAAGTAATATTATTTCTTGGATACAAATCATTACTACCCATTTAAAAGAAGGTAAATACTTCTATTCAATCAGAATCTGAAGAAAACATAATGCAAGTAAAAGTGTTACCAATCCTAGTTAACCCCAGGAAAACAATATAAAGTAAACAAGATACAAATATCATAAGCATTACACCTGAAGTAAACTTTAAGTCTACAAGCCTTTAAAAATAATGCTAAAACCTTGATATGTGTTTTATAGTTAACTTTGGTCTGTTATAATTAAGTCATAAAACATCTCAAGTACAAACTATTTAAGCAAGCACAAACAACATCAACCACATCTGATTAGCCACAAAGATTGTTTAAACCTTAGTAAGGAAATATTTTCTTCAAATGTTATTCTTTTTGCCACTTCAAACAACAAATCTTAAGATAGTATCCCCAACTCTTAACAACTAAACTCAAGGACTTTCATCATAGTCAACAGATGACAATTAATCGTAATCACATTACTTTCTACTGTACTTGTATATTCAAGATTGTTGGCATTGAAGTCCTTTATAAGTGACATTACTTGTAAAGTAAAATTTGAAGATAAACAATTATTGTATAAGCAATCTTGAGTAGCATTCCACATTGTGTATCTTATTATTGTATGATATTAGAATTACATGTTGTTTCACACACACCCACAAGCCTTAATAAGAAGCACAAGTGTGAAGGTTATCTAAAAGTACAACCCATTCTAAAGAAACCATTTCCAGTTTCCAAACCCTAGATCAATGTTATCCCCGGGATTCGAGTTCACCAAATTGCATTACATTATTTATGCATAATAGCATCTTGCTTAAACATTAGTCCTTACCAGACCAATGATGCTGATTTCAGATATTGGATCTTTTATTGTCTCGAAGACCGTGAGTGCATAATCTTGCAATCATAAAAGGCAAGTTCACACTTGCTCATGTCCTTTGATTATTTTTAGTAAAGTATTTTGCAAATTCAGTGTTGTCATCACCTGCATCTGAAAAAGGTCAGAAAACACTATTTTCATAATAATATTATTATAGGTTATTGAACATTGTAACACCCTCAGAATCGGCCCTATGCAAGTTTCAGCGCTTCCCGCCAAAACCCGCATAGAAACGATTCAAAGGTGCCCACCAGGCACTTGCGTGCGGGTGGAAAACGAAGTAATACCATTACACAATAGTCCTCGATGGAACCCACAAAACATATATATACAACAGCGACTCAGAGAGTCAAGAATACAGATATACAATACAAAGATCCAAATCACCTTTAAAACGATATAGCGTCCGAGTACGGACAAGATGCAAATTGAGCTAAGAGCCCTGAAGAATAACCAATGGCGTCCATAACCCTGCCCAGGCCAAGCCGGAAGGGTAACCCTGCTAACGACGTCGATCTCAAAACCTGCTAAATAAAAGGGGTGCCGACAAAGGGCAAAGGAAAAAAAGGAGCGTCAGTACTGAGGCCAGTACACGGCGAGACTAGAATTCGGCGGTCCTCGCCTACATAGGTATGGTGGACTGAGCGGCAGCGCAGCATGCACTAAACAACCTATAGAGACTCGATATAACTGTCGGCTACCAGAGAGGGATAAGAAAGACCTATTCGGAACCAACCTGATACTACCACCAAACATACCCATCCTGGTATTTCCCCCTCGAGACCAAACGAGGAAGTCAACCGAGGAACTCACACTGTTGGCAGTTTTATTTATTTAGTTATCGTTGCAGCAATTACTAGTCAGGTATAGATAGTCATCCTGATAGAATAAGCAGTGGGCACTTTTATTTAACCATTCCGTTGTAGTTGCAACACTTACTAGTCAGATACAATTAGCATGAGATATCCCAAACCCAGCAGTTGTTGGTACTTTTATTTAGCCATTCCGTTGTAGTGAAGCTGATTACTAGTCATATCTGATACAAGTCAAATTATAACAGTAAACTTTAGTTATAGTTGTCTATGATCGAGACCTGTGCTCCAAGTCGTCCATAACCGCGGACACGGCTTCTCGAAAAGATTTAACCCTGCAGGGGTGCACCAAAGTTTCCACACGCACCTACACCCTTGTTGTCGGATCAGGTAGGTACAAGATCACAAAACATACACCCAACGGTATGTCGACGGGGTTTCGGACACGACGTTTCCCAGACCCAAAGCAAGCACGGGGGGCCACCCCACTAAGCTACCCGCAACGAAGTCGGCCGGTCTCCGAGACGGACTCAGGGTTTGCGTCAATGGCTGTAAACAACTGGGAACCCGAAACTCTCGGGCTTGTCGATACCGCAAAAACACTACGCTTACCTAAACAGTACAGGTGCAGTACTTCGCACAATCGTAAATAAAGCAGTAAAGCATGGCATAAGTACAGAATAGTAATAAAGCCCCAAACTAATTGTGGCCCCCAGTACAGTACTTGGAATCAGGTACTAAATCGATGGGGGTGCCCATACACCCCACCTGTGGTTAGCGCGCTCGATCTCGGAACAGGTGTCAAGAACTCGGGGTCCTACGGGACACCAGTGAGCGGTTAACAACCAAATAACATCTATTGCCCACCGGTGCCTCTGCATTTACCTACTTCAATTTTAGTTATTAAACAGTATTTAAAGCCATGATCATCTCCAACATTAAACATGCGGCAATACTCCAACAACTGTGGTACTGGACGACACGCAACAGCACTTGAGCAAGCGACTACGACGCGCAAGTCCAACTATCTACCAAACAACAGGTAATAGGATGTGTCCAAGGCAATATAAGGCTGCAAGGGATATCACGGGTACGAAAACTAGAGCAACGCAACACAGATAGCAATAGATCAACAGGAGGGAATAAATACTATAAAAGTAAGATAGGTAGAAAGGGGGGAGATGCTCGCCTGAAAAACATTGCTAAAGGTTCATCCAAGATCGGGTCGACACTCGCATCAACTCAACAGCCTTATCCGCGAAGAAGCAAAACACTAGAAGAAACACCGGATGGACTATTTAATACTACGGTAGAAAATCGGGCATGATGCATGTATGATGTATGACATGGCAAAGGTGCGATGCATTAAGGCAATATTAAACGGAAACCGGGGTCCCGACATTTATTATTAGGTTCGAGTTATTTATCTACCCCGCAAATTAAGTGTTGGGTTAACAGGGCGGAACATGGCATCGGTTCGCTACACCAATTTAAATGGAGTACGGAATAAGACAAAGATATACCGCATATAGACTCCATATTTAATTATGAGATGAATTGGCATAATGCCCCCAAACCACAGACAAGGTACGCATGCATGAACAAATTAATATGCGACAGTTTTATATCATATATTATAAAAATAGGGGTCTTGGAAAGGGAATCACATTAGGGTTCGGCGAACTTGGGCTCCGAGGGGTTCGGGGTCGGGTCTCAGGGTCCGGATCTGGGGTTCCGTCTCGGCGGGATCGTTCTCGGATAACAGAGTAGATCTTGGCGTTCCGCGAAGGACTTGGGTCGGTGTCGGGGCGCATCGGATTCGTCCTGGTCGGTGTCGATCTTGTCGTTGCGACGATCTTGTCGGGTCCGCGCCATCAAGTCGGTCTTGGCATTCGGGGTGAAGAACTTGGCATCCTCGAGGAAGTACTTGTCGTATCCGTGAAGAAGATCATGTCGGTCCACGGGGTTCGGTCTTCGGGGTTCGACGGGTGTCTTGGCGATTCCGAGGGTCTTGGTGTTTGACGGGGTTCGGCGCGCCGGGATCGGTCTTGGGGGAACTTGGCGCTCTATGAAGAAGAGCTTCGGATCATCGGCTTCGGTGGAAGTTCTCGGCGTTCCATGTACATCGGACTCCATGAACACTTGATGATCTTGGCGAGATACTTGCCCAACTCGTTAAACTTGTACGACGAGAGGTAGCCGGAACCGCAACATCGCCACCAAGCCATCTGTGCAAACAGAAGCCCATACTCGAGCAGAGCTTGCAGCGGCGGGGATGCGCGGCTGCTGCCCTCCCAGTGCTGAAGAAGGGGCACGCACACGGGCGGCCGCGGGAGGACGCAGAGAGGGCGGGGGGGCCACCGGCGCCGGGCGAGGTGAGGGCCGTGGCGTCGCAGGGCAGCGGGAAGGCCGAGGGCGTGGGGTCGACGGGCAGAGGCGAGGCCTCGCTGGTGACGCAGGAGCCGGGGAGGGCGACGCGGGTGGCGCTCGATGGGGCTACACGGCCGGAGGAGGCCGGGGTTACAGAGGCGAGGGGAGGTGACCGATGGCGGTCGACGGCCTGACGGCGGCCAGATGAGGCAGAGGCGCCCCGAATGAAGGCGAGGCCGGCGCGAGGTCGACGAGGCGATGCCGGGCGAGGTGGCGGTCGGCGATGAGCGGAGAGGAGGGCCCGATGCGGGTAGGCAGGACAAGGTGGACCTGCGCTCTTCTTGGGGTCGGCCCCTTGGCGGCGGAGCACGGGCGACGAGGGGCGAGGCCGATGGAGGTTCGGGGTCACGCAGAGCACGGCGGAGGAGGCGGTTGGAGGCGCGGGACTGCTCGTGGACGCGCGGCTGCAGGAGAGCAGACAGGAGGAGGTCGGGGGCAAGCGCGCAAGGCGAGGGAGGGGCGACCTCGGGGAGGAGAAGAGGGAGGCGCCGACGGGGAGGAGGGGCGAGCAGGGCGCCAGGGCGAGGGGGTTCTGGCGGCGGGGATCGGTGGCCTGGTGGCGGTGGTTGGTGAGAACGAAGACGAGGGGGGGACGGGCGTGAGCGAGAGAGAGGACGGGGGCACGTCGAGGTGGGCCAGGAGCGGGACCGGGGTGGGTGCGGGGCGTGCGTGGCGTCGGTGGGTGGTTGAGCAGGGGAAAAAGGTGGGGAGAGGTCCTGGCAGGTGGGGCCCAGGTGGCAGGGGGATTTGGGTGGTGGCGGCTGGCTGTGGAAAGGGGTAGGGGTGAGGTGGTGGCTGGGTGGGTGCGTGTGTGGCATGTGGTGATAGGGTTAGGGGTGTGGGTTGGTGAGGTGGCGAGACGGGGTTGGCCGGGGTGATGTGGAGGGGGCTGGGTAGGATAGAGCTAGGTAGGAAAAGGGTTTGGGTGGTTCAGGGGTAGGTAGGATTTATCTGGAGGTGGCCGGCTGGGCTTTCGGGCCTGGCTGGCTGCCTCCCAAAAATAATTTAAATATTTTATTTATTAAAAACGAGGCGTTTGTAAACCGTTGGCAGACAAAACAAAATATTCCGGAGACCCGGGTTTGGATTTGAAATAAAGGCGGGGTATTTAGAAAACAAAATATGCTTTTCGAAAATAGTTTTATGCAAACAAATGCAAGATGACATGACGATGCCCAAATGCAATGTGGCATGATGACATGAGCATGCGGTCATGATGATGCAATACACAAAAACAACGCGATTTTCTAGTAGTGGTTTTGCGGGATGCCACAACCATGAGGTAATAACCTACTATGAAAGTTCCGGTGATAAAGGAACATATTATCTAGGACTTAACAACCAATATCGCCAGTGATTCTTGCGCCGTATATTATGCGTTGACCATGAGATTTGGAATGGGACAAAGAAGTCAGTTGTATCCTTTTCCTTCCGTATGGAGGCAAGACGACCTTAACGTGACGTTGTGATTCCTTGTGCGGATCCAACATATGGGTGGGCACCCTTATGCCCCACACTTTTGGTGTCTAGATTATCTATAAGTGGTTTTTAGTGGTATAGTCCACTTGATATGGAACTTGCCAAGGCATCACCAACTCATAAAAGTCATTGGGAACTCATGAGGGTTTTAGCCTGCCCGAAAGGGGGCTTAACGGAGGTGAGCCAGCCCCGAAGGATCGTACATACATATGGGGTCGCAGAGAGGGCAGTGATTGGCTTGGATCTTAGGTTGGGCCTCAAACCAAGGAAGTTTGAACGGGGACATACTCCCGGCCGTACAACAAAGCTTAAGATCTCTCATGGATAAAGTGACGCACCTCTGAAGAGTGTAAGAACTGTAACTTGTTACTCCCTATTCTAGGAAGGATCTACGAACGCGGCGGAAAAGGAACTCCATGGAAGTTCTGGTAAACCCGTGAATGCTGACGGACATATATTTTCAGAATAAAAGCAACCTTTGAAGAAATGTTTTCGAAAACCTGCATTGCCTATGACCTTTGGCCTGTGGCTGTAGCTAGTGCATCAGACACTCCTTTCTAGTAAACTTGCTGAGTACGCTCGTACTCAACGTATCTTCTTAACCCTTACTAGATTCTGAAGCCATTAAGACGACGTCTATATCAAGTCATGCTCCAGGAATTATCATTAAAAGCTAAAGCTCTTCAATGAAGTCAAGAAAGTCAACATATACATCAACTCAAGTGAAGACGAAGTTACTGATTAGATAGAAATATAATCTCTAGCCATATAACCTATTTCTGTAGTGTATTGTAATAGCAGCAATGCCAGACCAATAGTTCACATACTAGTTTGACTAGTATGATAGTTTTTGAGTTGTGTATTTCTGATTCTTCTTTGTAAAAGGTTTCTTTCTCTCTCTTTAACCTAGAGTGTTCTCTGGATCTTGTGTAAAGAGTTGAGTTGTAACTTATAGTCATGTCTTGGACCTGCTGTGTTTCTGTTGTACCACTCTTAGAGATGTAATACTATTGAACGGTGTTTTATTGGTGCTATGTCAACGACTATAGTGTACTACAACATGCAGTGGTATGCTGGGTCACCGCAGTAAGCCTCTTGTTAAACTAGCTTGTTAATTAATAGATGATCATGGTTTCCTGATCATGGACATTGAGAATGCTATAATAGTTGAAGTAAGCATCGCAGGTTTTCTCGAAGCACATCGACAAATTGAGAATGCAGCAACTCATAAGCAGCTCGGCACAGATCTTATCCAGCACCAGTGGCAGTTGTATAGCCATACAACATGATTTTTCTTAGTTTTTTTCTTATATGTGTGAGATAAACCATTCGGAAACATTTGTTTAGTTTGTCTATTATTTCAATCTAACAATTTGAATGAGTATTGTGTGTTCAAAACAAATTATTTATTGTAATATTTATGCTTGATTTGCTGATTTGTGTTGTTTGTATTTTCATTTGTATATGAAAAGTAGTCAAAACCCTGTGTTTTACGGGTCAGAAAAGTGCTGGCGCGGGATGGAGCCAAAAGCGGCATATAAACTTTTGCAGGCTGCGTTTGAGGGGCTTCGTTCTGTGCCGACACTTTTCTAATATGTAAACACTTTTTCCCTGTCTATACTCGCGATTGAAGGATCGAGCTTTTACGGACTTCATTAGAGATGCTCTTATAATCCTTTGTAGTAGCGCTTTGTTCCTTAGGGATTTATAAGTCCAACAAGAAGGAATTCGTTCCGTGTGCTATCCAGAAATCACACGCCAACAAAAAAAATCACATCAGATCAATGATCGCTTCGACCTGGCATCAAGGACCACCACGACCGATTCAAATTATAAGAATATAAGGATTTTTGGTTGCATGCAATGGGATTAGTTGAAAAAGTAATTAATTAGCCCCATTAAATGTGCATCTCATCCCTGATTTTTGGGTCGTGTGGTGCTGGTTAGATCCTGTATTTTTTTAATCATGAAACATGTGTTAGATCTGATGTGGATTAGACAGTGTCAAATGATCGATTGTTTTCTGTCGAGTGGTGACTTACCATCACAACTTTCATTTAATAGTAAAGATGTTTAAATATTATTTTTTTAAATAAAATATATTTAGAATATAAAAAATTAAAAAATAAAAATTTTCTGACTGAAAAAGTTTGAATTCAAAAAAACTAAATTTGAAAACTGCTCAATTCAAAAATTGTTCAAACATGAAAATTGTTCAGAATTCGAAAAAACAAGTTTTTGGGTTTTTGAATTTTTTCATAAATTCAGATTGTTCATTTCTGGAATGTTCAAATTTCGAAGAAAACTTTTTTTAAAAGATTTTGTAGAACAAAAAAAAGACAAACAGAAAATACCATAAAAAAGGGAAAAGAAAAGGTGAAAGAAAAGCAAGTGCGGACCGGCCCAATACAGCTGGCTGGGGTGTGCGGCCCCGGGCCGCACTGGTCAGCATATAGCAGCCCCCGACTCCCTCCTCACAAAGTCACAACGGAAAAACACCGACCGAGCGCAGCCGCGGGCGAGAAGAAATGGCGTTCTCTGTCTCGCGCGCTGCCGCCGCTGCGGTGCTCCGCTCCGCGACCGGCGCGCCCCACCGAGCCCCCACGCCCCACCGAGCCGCCATGCTGGGGCGTCAAATCCCCCGCTTCGGCCGCCTCCGTAATCTGAGTGGATATCCAGATTCCGATGAGGTATCTCCCCTCCCCTCACCCCACCCCCTACCCCCTTTTAAGTGCGAATCCGTGAACGCTGGGTAGAAGAGTAGGCGTGGCGGATTCAGTAGTTGTTTCGGAAAGGACGTCGGCAGGCAACCTGTGATTTTTTGCTGCGATTCACGGTTGATTTTGGGAGACCGGAGTTTTGTTGCTGCGATTCACGGTTGATTTTGTGAGGCTATGGATTTAGACGGCGCTAGTATTTGCTTAGATTTAGATGTGATTTTGGATGTGAGGACCGGTAGAGCTGATTTGACAGAATGTATATAGTCTGCTCTCGGTTCTGTGTAAGTCAGGAGGTTTTAGCTACGTCTTGAGCAATTATTATCAAACAGTATATACTGTTTCTACTACACCCTGCAAACCCTGGTCAGATAGTTCTGTTCATTTAACTTGTGTCATGCATTGCTATGTACTCCTGCTATGTCAGTGATTGCTATGTACTCCTGCTATGGCAACGGTGATTCTGTAGTTTCTCTTAATATCAGATATGTCTCTGTGTATGGTTTCCTTGGCACACATTCGAGCTGCCAATCATGTTATTTTTTGGAGACTGCAGTTTTGTTGCTGCGATTCACAGTTGATTTTGGGAGGCTATGGATTTAGACGGTGCTAGTATTTGCTTAGACTTAGATGTGATTTTGGATGTGAGGGCCGGTAGAGCTGATTCATTTCAGCATTGTGCGTGTTGGTGCCATGAAGTAGTAAGGTTAATTTTGATTTTTGGTTATTTCTGAAGGATGCTGAGTTATACAAGCTTGGGCACCCAAGCACTTTACATTAATTGAATCAACTAATGTCGTTAGGAGACTGGAGTTTTGTTGCTGCCGTTGGCACAGTCATGTTGGTCCTTGGTTCTTCCGTCTTTGATCCATAGATTTGAGATCTAACGTCCGTACTTGTGGAATGATTTGAAGACGCGCTAGTTGTCAAAATAATTTCCATACCCAGGACCATGAGTTTGCTCGAGGTGGACAGGTTGCTTTGGTAGAGTGATTGTTCGTTATTCTGTATTATATTTCGTGAGTTTGTTCCGGTTCTGAATGGATAAAATTCTTGCTGTACCATTCGTGTTTATATGTTAAGGAGGCTTTGATTGCACACTACCAACTAGAATTGTTACCTGCTTGACTACCTGTACATTATACATGAGTTTCAGTGCTATGTTTTTTTTTCCTGAGAAAACAGTTCCACTGCTATGTAGCATGTATTTGAAAATTTCTATGAAGTTAGTAAAGGCCACATTTCTATGAACGAAAGATCAAGCATTTTATTTTGGTGCCGTGAAGTAGTAAGGTTAATTTTGATTTTGGATTATTTCTGAAGGATGCTGAGTTATACAAGCTTGGGCACGCAAGCACTTTACATTAATTGAATCAGAGCAAGACGTATGAATTGGAAGGGACCTAAGAGGAAGGATTCATAATTATTGGTTTTGTTGCAGGCGTCACATAAGTGTATGGAGGAATTGGAAAGGATGGAGAGAAAGGATTTACTTGATTACGCTAAGAAAGTTACAGTGGACAAAGAAAGGCTTGTAAACAAGGTATGCCCAGCAGCATATATCCTTGTGAACATAAATTGAAGTTACATTATCTGTCTCTATCCTCAATGGATTAGGAAACACACCTCTGATCAATGCACCCAGATTATGTTCATGAACTGGTTGAACTCCTGGTTTCAGTATTTATTGATTTAATTATGTACGATGCCATGCATTTTCTATTACGAGACTGTTGGACTTGCAACCATTTGGTATTTCATTCGAGTACAATGTTGCTGAGATATGCGGGAACTAGCCAAACTCACAGTAACCAAAGGTCTTGAATGTTTGGTGGATTGAGACGTACTCAGTTTGTATCTGTTCTGTATCATGATTTTTACCTATTAGTTTCACAACTTTTTTACTTTGCTGAAGAGAAGGATCTGCTCTAGAGATATGTCAAAATGCCATTCTAATAATCATATTTCTGCAACAATTGTCATATTATACTTTGACATGGTCTTGATGTAGAATTATAGTACTTAATGTTGATAGATATGTCTATTGACATAACGGCTAATTCTATTTTCATATGACTTATTTAATTCTTTCCTAGTATGTTTGCGGTTAATTTTCAGTAAGTTTCTTTGTGGGCATTGCAAGACAGATTCCTATTTAAGGATGGAAGGCATAATATTCTAGAGTTCGTGTATATTAAATAGTATTGTGGTGTAGCCAATCATTTTGGGTTGATTCTGAAGGATGGTGAGTTATACAAGCTTGGGCACGCAACCACTTTACATTAATTGAATCAAAGCACTGAGATTAGTAAACACACCTCTGACCAATGCACCAAGATTATGTTCAAGAACTGGTTGAACTGAAGTATGTTCCTTCCTGTATGTAATTGCCTATTTTTTCAGGCACAGTGTCAATATAACCCATTACAGGCTGAGATAAATTCAAGGACTTTTAGGAATGATCTCCAAGAGATGTCAAAGATGATTGAAGAGATCAAGAAGTCTACGGAGAAACACAAAGATATCACATCCTTCTACATTCGCAATATGGGCTCGGTGTAAGTTTATCTCAATCTATGATAGAAGAGAACTTAGCAGACCCTTTCAATCCTAATTTATTTTGGTTACTTGCAGCAATGTCATTGCGGTCGCTTCAGCCGCATTCACTCTATACCAGGTGTGGGGTCACAAGGTGAGCCTTATGTGATATGAGATAAATGCACTGTTGGTCACAGAACTTGTCGGAGATGAGTGAATTGGTCACACAAGTCGCAAAATGTGAAAACCTAGCACGTAACTTAGCTTTGATGAGTGTTTTGGCGGGAGAAGGGGCACGTGAGCAGAGAAGTGCACTGAACTTGACAGATAACAAATAATTTTGCATATAACTGGCTGGACTTAACTTAACTGACACATAACTTGATTAACACATAACTGGAACATAGTTCAGCAGATTTGCAGAGTTTTACATAAACAAAAGCATGAGCATAGTTAACTGAATAAAATGTTTCCAGTTAACATAGTTTTGCTTCAAAAGCATCAGGTGCACCAGATTACAACACAACTATTGCATCTACACTACAGGTGATTATTTTGTGCTGTGAAGCACAGTTGCATCTTCTTGCATCTGTTGTTGGTCTCCATTGGCGCCGCCATCACCAAACAGCAACCACTCTCTCCTTCCTATATTTCTTCCTCTTGCTGCTGTAGTGCTTAATGATGTAGTGTTTGCTGCTGCTCCAGATCGACTATTTCTTGTTGTTCTTGCTCCACTTCCTCTTGCTGCTTCTGCTGTACTGCTTGCTGCCCTTCCTCTTGTTGCTGCTGCTGTAGTGCTTGCTGCCCTTCCTCTTGTTGCTGCTGCTGTAGTGCTTGCTGCCCTTCCTCTTGCTGCTGTTTCTGTAGCTCTTCCTCTGCGTTTTCCTATCAGAGTTGCTGTTGTAGCTCTTGCTCTCGTAAGAATTTGTTCTCTCTGTTGTGCCATAAAATGGGATTCTTCTGGAAATAGATCATCTTCAGTAGATATGACAGCTGGTACCTGCAGATCAAGTATAAATTTAAATAAATCTACTACAATTCAAACAAATCGAGAATAATTCACAGATCATGATAAATATAAACAAATCATGGATTATTTACCTCATGAGCTGAAGGAATTCCCTGTGCACTTGAGATAAAAGCTGCTGCCAGGGTTTGCCGTCCTCAACTCCTGCCCATAGTCCCAGAGATGATTATACTGGGCTTACTCATCACCGCGAATCTTCTTCAGTGCAGCCAACCTTGCCCTTGCAAGTTTAAACCTGTCAGGTATCATGTTGTATTTTTGCTGAACTTTTAGTGCAAAGCCTCTAAGTGTCCAATTCTCATTAATTCCGAATTCTGCCACAACTTCTCAGTCAGTAAAGGTCCAGTTAGCTCCTTTATTTTCCACACTCTCTCACATTTATGTGTACCCACATAAGTTTCACTAAAAATGCTTCAGACCTTCTCTCCTTTGTAGCAATTAATTTCCAAGGACAGCCTTCTTGAGAATTTGCCTCTACTCGAATGCTGTTGTTCCTTGTTTTCCTCACCTGGTATCTTGTTGTTACAGCATACATGGACACAGCTTTCTTCACATCTTTGACAGTAGGAAATACCATGCCAACCTAGGGTTGTCCTTTCTGTTAAAGGATTGTGATAACTGGAATTGTACTTTGGGCCATCAATGCCATCCATATCTACTTTTGTGACATCATCCTCACCTCTAGGATAACATTGCACAGGATTCTGCTGAACGACATGATCATCTACCACTTAGTCATCCACATATTCAGCAAACAGACAATCATCATCATCAAAATCATAGTCTGAATCAGTAAAGTCAGGATCATTCTCTGATTGTTCTTCTTGAACAGTCACATAACCACCTTTAACCTTGCGCAAACAAACTCCAGATTATGCAACATCATCACTAGCCTGCCGGAGAAGAAAATCCACAAGATCTACATACAAGAGAATTGGGTTTGAATGCACTGATGCTTCTGCCATTTCTCTAGCTGTTGTTTCAAAGTTCACAACAACCAATTGCCCACTATTGTTTGCTATCTTCTTGAACCAGTACATGAGTAGCTTAGAATCAGAAAAATCATAGTACATCTCCTTCAGAAAATCATCTATCTTCTGACAACACCAGTTCTTCCTCGGACAGCAATCGAAACAGATCTACCTTTTCATCTGCATACTTCCGATTCATACACAGTCCATAGAAAAACCCACCATGATGAATTTCTACTGTGAATACACCATCAGAAGACCCTACATTGGACAGAAAATTGATCAGAACCCTAGCTTTTCAGTAGCGGGTCTGCTAACCAGACGAACTACCAAATCGAGCCACCAAATACAGCCAGATCGTTTAGACTCGAAGACAAATCATCACTACAATGACAAAATCGACCACCTAATCAGTGATCTTACAAACCCAAATCCCCCAATTTCTAACCTGCAGGTGGAGGATGATCCTAGAGCATCTGACACCGTGGCTCCGCCAGCACTGCAGACGAACTAGCCCCCGCCGGTGCTGCAACTCCGCTGCCAGCGCTGCCATCGTCGTCGGCCACATCGTGGCCGCCTTCCTCCATGTGTCTGGCGCTCATCGCCTGCATGCTTCTTCTCCTCCTCCTGTCGTGTGTGAGCCGAACAGTCAGGACCTGGGGGATGCAATAGCAACCATGGCAGGATCCTATCTGCAATATTACGTGGCCACGTGGATAGAAAAACCGCTTCAGAGCCGGTTGATGACCAAAACACCCATCGAAGGTAAGTTACGTGCTGGGTTTTCACATTTTGCGACTTGTATGACCAATTCACTCATCTCCGATAAGTTGTGTGACCAACAGTGCATTTATCTTATGTGATATTATAACCTAATAATAGAGTTTATCTTCATTGCTGTATCATTGCCTTGACTGTCAAATATTGCAGTTTTTCTAGGCTGCACATTCATCATGACGAGGCTAGGAAAGATTAACGAGGATTGGAGCTGGAACTTTGGTCTTGTTAATAGGAGTTAGATGCTCGAGTTCCGTGACCTTGTAGTTTTGTTGATAGTAGTAGGATACTGGAGAGTTTCGCAGTCTCTTGAAACTGCAGCGATGTTATGTCAGTTCTCGTGTGTGTCTGAGAGATGGAAAACTAACGGTCCAGCTCTTATGTCAGAATTTATGCCGGTGAGTTGGGATGGCAAAATGATATCAGCTTCATGTTGAGATGAAGTAGTAGAGATATACCCATGTTGAGACCCATGCCGATGAGCTACAATAATGCATGCTGCGTATAGATCTTTGCATGTTGTCATTTCTGTTTCTATATGCCATGCCAGTTTTGTGTCAAACAATGTTAGATAGAAATAGAATGCACTATTTTTTTTGTGTGTGAAATCTATCATGACTATTCAGCTCTGGAAAAACTTCAATTAAACCATTCTGATAAAAAAAATATTGCAGAAGGAAATAAAATTTGGTCGGTTGGTACTCCCAAGAATTCCCATCGAAGAAGGTTTACACCGTTAGCCATAAAACATCAAGTAATAACCAGTTTGTTGAGAGAAGCACTCATATGGTCATATGTTGATAAGAAAATTATAATTCCATCAGCTAGTGCTAACTCAGCAGGGAAACATGTGTCGCATCGACACAGCTATAGATTAGAAGTAGATGTGGCAACTTGTATAAAACATGAAGGCAAGGCAAATGAATAGCCTTATGCCGCCATGAGAAGTGCTGATTTGCTGTACTTGATGGTCAGAAAATGCCGAGCTGTAAGAAATAAACACCGAGCTGTACGAGTATTATGAAGGAACATGATGAAATTACGGAGAGAAGACTCAATAAGATTATTAACCACGGAAATTGGAGATTCAGAATCTCCAATTTCATACAACGAAATTGGAGACTGAACGAACTGTCCCTCACTGAAATCCCCAAATATTCAGTCAGTGGTTGTTCGTGTCGTTCGTCCTGCTCCTGGATCTCGAGCTCTGCCGTTGGCCAACCTCCTCTCCTCTGTGCGCCCCTTGCCCGTCCCCCTCCTCCTCATCTGCTGCTAGCGCGCCCCATTGTCTGACCAATGACCGCCTCTGCTGTTCGTCCCAGCGGCTGCAATGGCGGCACCTGGAGGACAATGGCGGCGCGCCTCAGCGGCGACTACGTTGCTGGCCACGTTGCCCATGGCCGCTGCGGAGGTCAGGCTGGCACCTTGTGCGCGATAAGCACAACCATCTGGTGACGGTCACAGAGGAGTTGGTACCAATGCGCGGTCGCCGATGACACGCACGCGCACACGCACACGCACACCTCACCGGTGACCAGCCACCTTTACCTTCTATCGGAGTACCGGGATGATGCTGCGCCCGGCCACAGAAGCCGACGACTTGTCTTGCTGCTCGCCGATATGGATAGGGGGCGACTGCCTCCCTTGCCCACTTGACCAGTCGTGTGGCCGCGGATCTCTTTCTCCATGCCGGCGCGCGCGCCCCGGTTCGCCGCCGCCTATGGACTACTCCATGTAGTACTACTACCTTCGAGGCGTCGATTGCTTGTCGTCGGCTATGCTAGCTGCTGCTGCTGCTGCTGCTGCTGCTGCTACTGCTACACTGGGAGGGAATTGACAAAGGAGGTCCCTTCTGAGTTTCGACATGATTTAGGCGGCGCATTGTGGACTGCCAGGACTGGACCGACACGTTGCCACCTCCGTCCATGACGCTACGTACCGGATGTACTGGGAGACTCGGCTAAATGCCACGTACGATGGCGAGGTGTGCGCACTCCAGACAAGACGCGCGGCAACTCATGGACAAGAGCATCTCCACTGCTTGGCCCCGTTGACCTTCGGCGAAGGAGCGCGGGAAGCGAAGGAGTTGCCGCCGAGGGCCGCGCACCAGGCCGTGGCCTTGCCGATGCCGCTGGCCGCGCCGGTGATCACACGAGCGCTGGCGTGGTGTCGGGCTGGACGGCGACGCGGGCTGCTCGGAGGCTTGCGGGGCGAGGCAGGAATGGTGCATTGCGGGGTGGACGGCGGTGATGGCGTGCGTTCTGAAGCAGGTGGAGGAGAGCGCCGCGTCCTCGCCGGGCAGGACGATGCCATCGTGGCCGCGGGACTGAGGGAAGTGGGCGGGGCAGGACTAGGGGAGGTGCTGCGGAGGGCGTCGAGCTCGAGCTCAACGGGGAACTTTCCGGGGAGGCGGAGGGCGCGGAAGGAGCTCGCCGGCGCGACCGAGCTCAAGCTCGCCGGGGAGCCCCGGCGCGCGGGCGCCTTCACGAGACAGGGGCGACGGGGAGCGTGACGGGAGCAGCGGGCTCTGCCCGATGCGGCATGAGAAAAAGAGATCCAGAGACCGGACGTATTTTGGTTCCTAGGCCTCGTTTGGATTGTTATTTTTTAGTCTGTTCGTTTTTATTTTATAAACATATTTTGAAATGTTAAAAATTTCGAAATTATTTTACATATATATTTGAACATTTTATATTAGTTAATAAGTTTTTGAGATGAAAGAATATTTTATTTATCATGTATAAAAAACAAAAAATATCACATGAATAGTCGTATTTACGTGATATTTTTTGTCTTTTTTATATATGACACAAATTATGTTCTTTCGTCCTAAAAACCAGGACCGGTGAACGAACATAAAATATTCGAATATATATATTTTTTAAAAATATTAATATTTTAAAATATGTTTTTATACAATGGGTGCATTTAGACCCGAGAGCCGAAGTGAATATCCGATCATACAGGTGCAAGTATAGGGAGCGGCAAGCTCTGTTAGATCATGATATCACTGTGTGTACCACGCGAAGAAAATGAGTAGTCCAGTCGAGCAAAGAAACAGATTTTTAGTGTCCACTCACCAGCGACTCCACTGTCAAGATATCTACACACCGCCCACTCCACTGTCCCGTCTCTGCACCGATGCCCTACGATGAATGCAACCTGGAAATCCTGCATGATGAAGTATCACATACCCCTTCATTTCCGCGACCCCTGCCCCTTCGTTTCCGTGACAGTGCCGCCCCAACTCCTCCCTCTGCCTCCCCCGCATCGCCGCCGCCGGATGGGCCACCGGCGAAGCCACGCGCGCCTCTAGGACGGCGGCGGCGGGGCGTTCCTCCGCCTTCTTCTTTCCCCTCGCGTTTTCCCGGCGCGGGGCCGCTGCAGGCGGTAGCGGCGCTAGGGGCGACGGCGGCGCTTCAGGCTGGCACGCGCGGCGGTGCTTTCCGGCGTCTTCTTGCGGCAAGGCCGCTACAGGGGGCCGCATCGTCGGTCGCGGGTACGGCGGCTGGCGGCGCCGGCGGGTCCCGATCTGGACCTGATGGGCTGGGCGGGCCGCGGTCGTTGAGGGCGCTGGGCGGCGTCGCCGCCTTGGCGTGGGGCGGCGCGACGAAGGAGGGTGCAGATCTGGGGTAGCGCGCTTTGGATGGTGCTGCTCGCGGCGTTGGAGATGCTGCTCTGCTTGCCGACAAGGATGGTGCTGCGGAGCGTGGTTGGAGGGCTCATCGCGGCGGCACGAGCTCGTTGGCGTCGGTGTTGATGCTAGGCGGAGGATGGCGTCGTGCGGAGGATGGCGGTGGCTATGGTCTTTGGTCCCGCTCGCGGTGGCGGCTGCTCGGGTTCTCTTCTTTCTCCTGGGCAGCGGTGATGATCCGGACGGCGGCTTTCGTCGCGGCGATAGGGAGCCTAGGCGTGGCGGCGTGCGGGATGCTGGATCTGGCTGCTCCTTTCTGAGGTTTCGACGACGGACATCGTGACGTGGATTGGTGTGGTGGTTTGGCCGGTCCTTGCGAGGCGGGCGCGTGGTTTGCGACTTTGCTGGGCGAAAGCCTTGTCCTGGCGGCTGGCTAGGACCGACGACGGGGCGACGCCTTTGGGCGTCGTATGCTTCTTGAAGTCGTCGTCGAAGCGGTGTGTTTGCTCCTTCGCCCGGGTTCTCCGGGGGAAACCCTTGATCCCTTGCGGGTTCGGGCGAGTGCGGCGCTCTTGCGTCGTTTTGCCTCTTGAGGCCTCGCTTTGAATGTTCCGCCGGCCGGAGGGACCTGTGGAGTGTGTTGGTGGTTGGCCTTGGCGTTTTCGTCTTCGGCTAGAAGGAGCACGGCCCCGGGGTCGGCGTGGATGTCGGAGCGGTGGCTCCGGTCTTTGCCTCCGCCTTGTTGCGTTGAGGTGTTTGTGTTTAGGTGTTGACCTTGTTCGCTTGGGCGTCTTGGTCGTCGACCTATATGGAGCGCGGCCTCGGGGTCGACGTGTTGTGTCGAGTTGTATCGGTTTTTTGCCAGTTTTCCTCACAAATTGTCCTTTTTTTCTACAATGTTAATGAAAAGGCAACTCTTTTGCCTCGTTTCGAAAAAAATGAAAGCATCGCAGGTTAACGGGGGGATCGTATTCGGAAAACAAGCAGAGTGAGGTATGCTGTTATTTATGTATTCATGTCAGCCAGAAATACAATCAATTACGACTTATATGGCTATGTTCTAACTGTGTACTCCCTCCATTCGTAAATAAAATATACTTATAGCCTTGTTCTACGTTAAAATTAGTAATTGACTAACTTTATAGGAAAACTTACCAATATTTATGAATCTAAATTAGTACTAGTAGATGTGTTTTTAAATTTAGTTTCATAATATATTATTTTGATATAACATATGTTGCTATATTTATCTATAAAGTCCTACTCCCTCCATCCGTAGATAAGTGTATTTCTAACTTTTACCTATGTGACAGTAAAACATGAGCATAAGGATATGCAGAGAGATGTACCATGGGCATGCTGAAGATAAGCAGAATAGATACTGAATGGTAAAGGACATGACCATTTGGTTACCAAGAAGCTTCTGCAACAAGTATTAACACTATGGGAATAACAATATAGGCCGACGGTCTTTTTATAGGCCGACGGCAATATGTCGGGATCATCGGCGTAGCTTGATGGGCCGTCGACCAGTTTGTCGTCGATGTAGTGTAAATAGACCGACGGCAGCCGTCGGCGTAAACGGGACCGTCGGCGTAGCATACTAGGCTAACGGCAGAGCGACGGGGTAGGTTTCAGACCTACGCCGACGGCTAGCCATTTTTCTTTTTTGCCCTATTAATCTTAGAAAAATCATAACTAAATCATTTAAATTCAGAAAAATACATATAATATATCAAAATTTGCAGAAAAATAAGATCTATCTATATAAACTCAAATATTACATATTTGTTTACAAAAATATATAAAAAAATATAAATACTTTCATATAACATATTTTTCATTTTTCGAGTGCAAAAAACGGGGTGTTTTGTGAAGCAACCACCAAATGAAAGTTTCAAAACAATAATACCACATTTTTCAAAAATATTAAATCATATTGAATGCACAATTTCCCAACCTGGATATCTCAAACCTTTTCGTCCACCCCTCGTAAAAAAGACAAAATCCTGCTGAATCGGTAGGAAATGAGTTAGATTTGAACCACAGGTACATAATATGTTGCTCATGATTTTTTGCAAAAATTATTTTTCGGTTCACAAAATGTTATTTCATTAGAGATATAATGCAAGTTTAGTGAGGCTCAGCCCGGAGCTAAGAATCTTCATGCCCCTCGATTTACAAAGTTTGACGATAGTTTGAAACGGGCATAAAAAATTCAAAAATGATCAAAACAATGCAAAACTTTCGCGTGATGTCATATTATGTGACATAGTTGCATGAAAAAATACCAAACCTAGTATATTGATTGTGTCTCAAAAAACCCTTCACAAAATGACCTATCTCAATCGAAGTTTTCTAGATTTCAGGTCAAATGACCAATGTTATTGCTAGAATCACGATATAGTTTGCAATAATATGCCCATATTATGCATGCATGTGTATCATGAGATGCCGAACAATGTTGCAGGAGAAAGTTTTCCCTTTCGTCGCACCAAAAAGCCATTTTTTATTTTCCGAGTGCAAAAAAGGGGCGTTTTGTGAAACAACCACCAAATAAAAGTTTTAAAATGATAATACCACATTTTTCAAAAATACTATACCATATTGAATGGACAATTTCCCAACCGGATATCTCAAACCTTTCCGTCCACCCCTCATGAAAAAGACAAATTCCTGCTGAATCAGCAAGAAATGAGTTAGATTTGAACTACAAGTACATGATATGATGCTCATGATTTTTTGTAAAAATAATTTTTAGGTTCACAATATGCTATTTCATCAGATATCTAATGCAAGTTTAGTGAGGCTCATCCCCGAGCTAAGAATTTTCATGCTCCTCGATTTAGAAAGTTTGACGATGGTTTGAAACGGGCATAAAAAATAAAAAAACAATCGAAACAATGCAAAACCTTCGCGTGGTGTCATATTATGTGACTTAGTTGCATGGAAAAATATAAAAATTGGTATATTGATCGTTTCTAAAAAAAAACTTCACAAAATGACCTATCTCAATCGAAGTTTTTTGGATTTCAGGTCAAATGACCAATGTTATTGCTAAAATCGCGATATAGTTTGTGCTAATGTGCTCATATTGTGCACTCATGTATATCATGGGATGTCGGACAATGTTACAGGAGGAAGTTTTCCTTTTCGTCGCACCAAAAAGCTATTTTTTATTTTTTGAGTGCCAAAAACGGGGTGTTTAATGATGATCTAATATTTAAAAGTTATGATATATAATTAAATAGATGATAGGGATGTCATATTTTGATTCCTCTCATTTTTCTGATTGATTTGGATATATTATTTGTCAAATTGTGATTTACGGATTTGTAGATATGAATTATTCAAATTTAAATGAAAAAAGCAAATTAAATAAAATTTATTTTATTTTATGTGAATTCAAGATTATTATTACTTATTCATTGTTGTTTACTCAAATAATTGTATGGAATATAAAAAATAAATATGTATAACATTATAGTGTAATGGTTAATAGGTTTGATATGATAATATTCACAATAAGTCCTAGTTTCTTTGTCAGAAGCTCATGTGGAAGGAACAAAGAAGTTAAGCGTGCTGGGGCTGGAGTAGTATTAGGATGGATGACCGGTTGGGAAGTTTGACTAATTGTGCAATTTGACTTGAAACTAAGTATACTTAGAATTAAAAATGTCCATGTGAGATTAACAAGTTAAACAATTCAAAAATGTTTAAAAAAAATTTGAATTTTTTTTTGAAAAATCTAGGCCGACGGTAAAGCCGTCGTCATAGCCAAACGGTCGTTAATCATCTAAGTGGGCCCCATATGGTCTACGCCGACGGCTTTTGCCGTCGGCGTAGCTATATACGCCGACGACTTATCTACGCCGACGGGAGGAGAGGCTACGCCTACGGGGCTGTACGCCGACGGCCATACGCCGATGGCAGCCATCGGGCCAGCCTACGCCGACGACATTTAGGGTCTACACCGACGGGATCCGGCCGTCGGCGTATTCAGCTTCTCCTGTAGTGTAAAGACCATAATTTCAGTATTAGAAGGGAGAACATGAAGCTTAGGAAAGGTCCATCGGAACAAGGAGTAGGACAAGTAGGTTTCAGGAGGTTTGTCCACTAGTGGAAAACGGGTCTTGTCTCGGTCTGTAAGGGGCTTTAGTCCCGATTGCCGAACCGGGAGCAATCAGGACTAAAGCCCCCACCCTTTAGTCCCGGTTGGGCTATGAACCGGGACAAATGGGGCTTTACGTGACCGATGTCTGACACGAGGGGAGGAGCATCTGTCCCGGTTCGTAACACGAATCGAGATAGATCTGTCTTTGCCGCGACAGCAATTTGGCACTTTTCTGTGCCGCGGCAGAGAATTTATTTTGGCCACTTTTTTTTGCCGCGGCAGCATTTTTGCCACTTTTTTGTGCCGTGACAGATAATTCATTTTGTACAATGAAGGAACCATTATACTACACAACATCATCATAAATATAGAGATCAAAGTGTCGCACATGTTACATTCGATACACGAGTTTCATGCATATATATATACATAAAATAATCTCTTTATATGGTCCCTATTGCCTTATATCGAACTCCATATAGTATTCTCCTTTTGGTTTTAGGGCCTCTTCATCTAAGAGTCCCGAAAATTCCTCCTGAATTGCTCATACGCGATCCTTTGGCAGAAGACTGTCCCAAAACCGTTTGATCTGCTTTAAAGAAGGAGTCAACATATATGAATGAAACTAAACACAATTGATGGTAATAAAAAACTGTGAAAACTGTTTACGTATGTGAAGTTGCTCTAAATTTCAGTCCTTCTCACAACACGTCTGATGAATGAACTCGCAAATATAGTATCCACGTAAACTATTTTCGGGTCCCTGCGTCAGACACTTTATGAGGACAAAGTTTAATCAAAATAATAATCAAGCACGATAATGATATTGAAACTAGAATTAAAGAGATGCACGGATCTAGCTAGTAGTACTTACATCTAGTGGTTCAAATGTAAGCTCCTCTTTCCAAGCACCCCTATCCTTGTTGGTGAACCATTTCCAAGCGCTGCCCGACGAAGAGAATGAATAAAAGTAGTTATTAATTACTTGATATCAGGAAATTCATGAAAGTTACCGATATAGTGCCATAATGATTGAAATTACCACTGGATCATCATCTGCATGTCCACCCACTTCTCAAGGGGTTTATGTTTTGAGTCTATGACTTGTACCCGCTCTTTGTCAGGTTAAATGATTAGCATAATATAGTGGAAGTTGCGCACACATAACTCATCAATTATACACTTAACCTCGAGTAAGCGAAATAGAATGTGTACAAGACAATAATACTCACTCGAAGTTGTAAGTAAATAGTATTTCCCTTCTGGTTTCTTGAAACCTTAACGAGTGTACAATATTATCCTCTGTTTCCTTAGGTCTTTCTTTGAGATTACGTTAATGAACAAAATATGGGTCAATGAACCAATGTCATAGATGCGTCCTCTTTTGCATTCGAGAATATTCATTCTGCATAATATAGTGAGTATGATTATACATGCAATAAACAAGGTGAGCTAGCTAGAGACTTAATTACAACAATAGGCACCGATGATCGATTTTTCGATCACGTCTTGATTGAATAACTGAAATAGTTCGTCAAATTCAATTATTACCACGTCATATCCTTTCCCGTAATGCTCTTTTTAACTCCCAGGATTATCCAGCTTGTCCCAACCTTTGAGACATCCATGTACCAGTTATGCAATCTTTGCATTTTTGTTGGTAGATTCTTGACCTCCTAGCCTGTCTAGAGGAAATTCATACCCAACTATGGAAGTGCAGAGAAAGCAAAAATCCTAGCCTGCCTCGAGGGACTAAAGCAGTTGATATCTATGAAGCAATGGCTAGCAATTCTAGAATCAGATTGTCTTAGAGTTGTCAAAACTCTGTCCTCGACAGACATTGATCTATCAAGGTGCTAGCCCTTCATCTTAGAAGGGAGATAACTACTGAAAATTTATAGGGATATCTTTGTAACAAAAGTTTTAATAGCCCTGTGCATGTAGTAGGCCAGCTAGCCAAGTTAGGGTTTAGTGGCTCTACTTGCAACTCAACTCCAGATTGTATTAGGGAGTTGATTGCAATTGATTGTAAGAAAACCGTGTGATTCTTGTAGCAGCAGATTTCTTTCGTACTATTTTTCTTACCAGGATACCGAAGGGGACTGGAAGGTTTCTAATGAGACGGCATGCTGCTTAATATATGTGATCTTACTTCAAGAAAAAATAAAGTACGATTTGCATGGCTAGCTGGCAAAGAGATAGTTATTGTTCTTGCGATTACTAATAGACTACGGTAACAAACTCCCTTAAGTAACATACACCCGCTAACATAGATATGATATACAAATACACTCACAGAGGTAAAACTTGGCATGTAAAAAAATAGGTAAAACAAACCTGCTGCCACGTCGACTTGGAGCCCAAGATGGCGACTCCAATAGGTAGTCGACTAAAACACTTGTAAACCCTAATGGGGCTACATATATAAAGACAACATATGTACCCCTTTAGGGAAGGTCATATTAGACGGATGCAATCAGTCATGGCCCAATTTCGAAATTCAAAAACCAATTTTGAAAATTTCATGAACCAAATTTTGAAAAATCATGAACCAGTATCAAAATATTCATGAACCAAATTTTGAAAAATCATGAACCAATATCAAAATATTCATGAACCAAATTTTGAAAAATCATGAACCAATATCAAAAAGTTCATGAACGAAATTTCAAAAACCATGAACCAAATTCGAAAAACTTGAACCAAATTTTGAAATGGTTTGGAATTTTAAAACTAATCATAATTTTAAAAATGGTTCAAAATTTAAAAAGTTCATTAATAAAAAGTATTAGACTTAAATGGTTCATGATTTCTAAAATTGTTCGATTTTGTAAAAGGTTCAGTTTTTGAAAAATTAACAAGAGGGAAATAAATAAAAAATAAAATAAACAAAATAGGAAAAGCAAAAAACAGAAAATAAAACAAGAAAATAAAGAGACAAAAAGAAACATAATGAAATTGAAAAAAGGAAACAAAATATAAAAGAAACATAATAGAAATAAGAAAAAGGGAAAAAAGTAGAAAGAAACAAAAAAACGAGTGAGCGAACCCACGTGAGTGATCCCGTGTGGGCGAGTCTTGCAATGGGTGATATATAGGGGAGGTGAGATACGCCGCTTCGTGGCGACACAAGGCTCGTGCGCCGCCTGAAGGAGCGGGGTAAGTGGGCCGGCCTAGGTAATGAGATTTATTTTTTTATTTTTATTTTTATTTTTCTATTACTTTTTTCTATATTTTTATTTAAACTATGAATTTTCTCTATAATTATGATTTAAGAACTTTGAATATTTTGAATATTTGTGAAGATTTTTTCCATATCATGAACAAATTTTCAGAAAAAATAATTCAAAAATCATGAACAAAAATTTTAAAATTATAAACCAATTCCAAAAATCATGAATCAATTTAAAAAAAGTCATGAACCATTTTCGAAAATCATAAACCAATTTAGAAAAATATTGAACCAATTTCAAAAACCATAAACCAAAAAACTAAAAGCATGAACAAAATTACAAAAAACATGAACCCAATTCAAAAAATCAAGAAACAAATCTCAAAAATCATAAACCAATTTTAAAACCATGAACCAAAATTCGTGGAAACATAATATTTTTTAAAAATAAAGAACATCTTTAAAAATATGATGTTTCTAAAAAACATAAACAACAAGAGAAGAAAACCGAAAAAGAAACAGAAAAAGATAAACAGATAGAAAGAGAAAAACGTAAAAAGAAAAGCCTGGCGAAGTGGGCCTGCAATTATCATTTCCGATATATAGTGCTTACACGAGTCGGTGTAGCGATCATGGTCTGCGGCCGAATAGTTCCTTGGTCTACGGGCAATTCGGTCATGCTGCTTTGCAGCTCGAGGACGAGCGGCGGCGCTTGTGATCAAAAAAGAGAACGAGCGGCGGTTGTTGGGCCGGCAACCCAGGAGGCGGTGTTGATCGGAGTGGATGGAGGTCGATGCAGCGGCCCTGATGAGAGTTTTGCAGCGGCGTAGATTCATGCGTAATGCTTGGTGTTTCATTTTCGTGGATGACTCCGTGTTCTACTCTTCCCTCCCATAGCAATCATGATCTCTTCTCTTCTCTTCTCTTCTATTGTTTATGTTTGTATGGTTGTATTGTGCTCATTGATGTCAGCGTGAGTGGGCCTGGTTTTTTCACTTGCATTTCCACAATTAACTTCGCAATAAACTACTTTTTCCTCGTGTTAAAAAAAGAGTTTTGATTCTTGAAGGAAGGCAATGTTGTGTTTGGTGGCAATCAGTTTGAATAGGACTACTAGCTAGATTCTGTCTAGCGGCACTAAACACATAGGGGTGGCAGTTACAGGGTGCTGTCACAACTCGTACAGGTACACTGTGCTACGTGGATCTAGAAAGGTTAGCCGGCGAGGATTAACTCGTACAGCCATTGACTGAAAAACACACAGCTACTGCTACTCACACAAGATCGATCGGAATGACGACGTACGCCATGTCTCATTCTTCTCCAGTTGTGCGCCTCCGCCACCTTCGCCACCAGTAGCAGCACCGGCTTCCGCGTGCAGCTCACCCCGCCGCCGCCGGCATGCGCACCCCCGGCGCTTTGAGCCGGTGAGCTCGCCCCGCTCACCTCGCTGGACTCGGGCTTGTACGTCGCCGAATTCGGCATCGGCCACCCTCCCCAGACCGTGCAGGCCGTCATCTCCACCTCGAGCGATCTCGCGTGGATGCAATGTTTTACTTGTCTGTCCCAGCTGCTTCCCTCAAAACCTGGACATCTACTTCTTCTCGCTGTTGAGCACAGGGGTTGGCCTGCGCCGCAACGACTTCCATGCATGTGCGCCGACGGTCTGATATCGGCATGCCCCGTCTGGCTTTTGGTTTTCTCTAATATCTCAGTGTATTAAATTTTGAAGAACTTTTCCATCTGAAGGGAAGTAACCAAAACCGCTGGGAAGCTATGACCTATATAGACATACAGGGATGGATCATGCATTTAAGCTAGCCCTATCACATCTAACGAGCCAAGGAATAGCATCTCGGCGATCATGCATGCATGCATCTGTATGGGCAGCTTGCGAGCAAGTTAGAGTCATGGTTAGCGAGTGTGTGCAGCATTGATCATTCTAAGTTGCATGCATCCATCCAAAGTCGAGCACATCTTATTTGAGAACTCACGGTTGATTCATGTTATAATATACTGCAATTTGCACGGCTGGATGGCAAAGTGATAGTTCTTTTTTCTTTCTATTACTAATAGACTGCTTAACAAACTACTTCCTCTGTTTTAAAATATAAAATATTTTAGTTTTATGAAGTAAATATATCTAGACACCTTTTAGTATATAGGTTCACTAAGTTTTATAGTGAATCTATACACTAAAAAAGTCTTAAGCAGCACTTTATAGGAAAAGATACCTAGACGACTGAAAGTCTTGAGCAGCACTTTGTCTCACATCAAACAACGAGAACATCTCTCCCTAGGACATGTACATGTCTCTGAAGATGGCATCTAACAGATACCTAGATTGAAAGTCTTGAGTAGGTGTAAGAAGGGGCATGATGACCCAAAAAAAATGATTTGGTGGACGAGCTCCATGGTAGACTTTTTTAAATTTTTCAAAAAGTGTCAAATGTTTTTGAAAAAATATATTTGTATAGCCCACAATGTAAAATACATGTATGCAAAATTTCAATAGAAAATATATTCTATTTTCTACGCAGTAAAAAGACAAATATGACAAATTCTGGGAAAAAGGAGGCCCATTCAAAATTACACGGTTCATGTCCAGATCTAAAATGTTCATTTTTTTCTGAGGCCAGAATACAAATTATTTTCGCATGCTTTTTTGTACGCGCTTATTATAAATCATTATCTACGTCCCTATATTTTTTCAGATTTTTTGAAACTTCAAATTTGATTTTTTCAGAAAAAAAATAAAGTCCTCTAACGCCCGTCCGCCAAAACGATGCTCTCGTCCCTCGCTGCCTACTGCTAGCGGAATTAAATGAATTGGGTAGGGTCAATCGATGGTTGGCGAACTACAAGCGGCTTCGCAATTTTTGTTGGATCAAACCTCGTCTCATGGAGCTTAGAGAAGCAGCAAGCATTGTTGTCACGATGAAGTACCATAGACGAATACAAGGGGTTGGCAAATGCAACGGCGGGTAGATCAAGCCAAAGCTCGGACTCTGTGGTGCAACAATTTGAGAGCAACCTGTATGGCGGCAAAACCCATACAGGTAGCAACAATTTGAAACCTACGGACAAACTAATGTAGCAGGCGTGCAACAGGTCAGAATGTGGGGCCACAATCTCAACAAGCTACTCCTTGATCGCAACAGGTCAGTAGTTAGTACTAGCAGGTTGTGTTTCAACTCAGACAGGACTGCACCGAGATCTCAGCATTCGTTACGAACTCCTTGATCACACAAAGATTGCATTTCGGAAGAAAAAAACGACTGGATTTTTTTTGTTGTTGAAACAGAATTATACTAGTAGTTGAAACATAATTATACTACGGAGTAGTTGAAAGAGAGTTATTGTTGAATGGCGTAGTCAGAGCACTATCATACTTGAACGCCGTTATTTGGTTGTTGATTCAAACCAAATGTTTGCGATATTCATTAGACAGAGAACACACTACAATAATAACATCAGAAAAGAGAATGAAGATATCATCCATATCCCTTCTCTCTTTGTGCGCAACTGATCGAGCTCGCCTTCGCCCGCGCTGAGTCCTTTCGGGATGGCGGCGCCGCTCACCTTGGGGTCTGGGGACTATAGCAGAGTTCGCCATCGGCAACCCGCCGCAGCTGCTGGTGCATGGCATGAGCAATGTCGTGTGGACGCAATGTTTTACTTGTCTGTCCCAGCTGCTTCGCTCAAGACCTGGACATCTACGACTTCTCGATGTTGAGCACAGGCCAACGCTGCAACGACTTTCCTGTGCGCCGACGGTCTGATATCGGCATGCACCGTCTGGCTTTTGGTTTTCTCTAATATCTCAGTGTACTAAATTTTGAACAACCTTTCCATCTAAGAGCATCTCCACTCATTGGCCGAACCCAGGCCGAAATTCGGACCTTTTTCCGGCCGGACGGCGCATGTTTTCGGACTGGGTACGTCAAGTTTCCCACTCGGCTACCCAGGCCGAGTACCCAGGCGGACACAAAATGGCTATATATTTGAATCTGCATAGTTCCCGCCGGCGAGTGCTCGACCACAAGGTGTTCGACAGATGCGCCTACAAGTTCGGTGACATATTTTTATTACATAACAGGCGAAACAACGCTCAGTCGTCGATGGGGATGGGCTCCTGCGGCGTGGCCGACGTGGCGTTGTCGTCCATCTCGCCGGTGAAGGCCCCCGGATTGGAGGAAGTCGAAGCAGAGCTCGGCGTGGGAGCGTTCGGCGCTGGCACGTCCGGCGCAGGGGAAGGGGAAGCCATGGTCATGCCCTCCAGGATGGCCTGACGTTGCGCCAGGCCTTGACCGGCGAGCTCATGTTCGACGTGTCCTCGCCGCCCATGAGGAACTTGAGGTCCGTGTGGCGCTTCTTGGCGGCGTAGTTGGCCTTTTTCTCGGCGAAGCTGGCTTTCTTCTCGGCGAGGTTGGTCTTGATGAGGGCCACCTTTTCCCCTTGTGTCTCCATCAGCTTCTTCCAGCGCTCCTCGCTCTTCTCAGCCCTCTTCTCGGCCTGTGCCCTCGTGTCGGCGAGGCATTTCTCGATCGAAGCCTGGAGACGCTCGGCGGGAGGTCCGGCGGCCTTGAGCATCTTCGCCTTCTTCTGGCCGAGCTCAGGTCTTCCTTCGCTGGCAGCAGCTGCTGGGGCCTCGGGGTTGTAGACGTCGTCCTTTCTCTTGGAGAGACTCAAGCGAGTGTCCCGCCACTTCTCGCAATGCTCGATTTTCTCGAAGACATGATGGAACTTGAACTCCATCTTCATGTCCTCTCGAAACAGAGCAAGTGCACGGCGCAGCTGCAAAATGAAAGTGTGTCAAGTTGTCCATGTTCGCGAGTGTGTCAAGAGAGTGCATGACAAAGATAGTGTTTGCGAGTACCTTGTTGTCCATGTTCTTCCCACTGGCTTGTGTGCGGTCGACTTCTTCCACGCAGCTGTGCCACTTGCTGCACGCAGTTTGGATGATCGCCCAGTGGTTCGTTATTATCTTCTCCCCTCGCTCCATGTGGATCTGGCGATAATTTGGGTCGCACATGCTTCGCTCGTCGAATGATGCCTTCACGCGCCGCCAATAATTGTCGGAATTTTGGTTCGCACCCGTTATCGGATCCATGCTCACCGTCTTCCATGCTTCGGCGAGGCAGCTGTCCTCGGCCACGGTCCATTTGAGCCGAGCGTCCGTCGTCTTCTTCCCGTTCTTGCCTTTCGCCTCAGTCTCGGCGTCCTCTGGCTGTGTCTGCTTGGCCTGGGTCTCCTCGGCATCGACGTCGGCGAGGTCCTAGGACTCGATGTCGCGCTTGGCGTCGGCCCGGGTCTGCTCTTCCGTGAAGAAGGAAGGGTGGTTTGTCGCCGAGCCTGTTGCGATCAGGTCCTCCATGTAGGCCTCGGCCGTCATGCCGGCCGGTAGAGCGCCCGGCATTCCGCCGAACAGGTTGCACGCGTCGACCTCGCCGAAGGGCGCCGAGCTTCCGCCAAAGGGCAGCGGTCCGCGGCGCAGAGCGGGGCTTGAGTACGCCGGAGAGGCGGAGTAGGGGATGTTGATGTCGAAGGCCGAAGGAGGGCGCAGCGTCGGGCAGGGGAAGAGCACGTTTGGGTTGAAGCCGCCGTCGAACTCCGGCGACGAGGAGTACCTCTGCTGAGCAGCCGCCTGGCTCTCCTGGAAGCTGGCCGGAGAGATCGGCGAGAAGCCGGCGGGCGAGCCGACGCTAGCCTGGCTCCCCCAGTGTGGTGGGTATGGCGCGGCCATCAACGCCGAACGCGTCACCGCCGCCTGCTTCGCCTTCACCATCGCCTGTTCTTCCGCCGCTGCCTTCACCATCGCCTTCTCCTCCTCCGCTTGCTGCTGCCAGAGCTTCGCCCTCTCCTTCCTGTCCTTCTGCTCGGCCGACGAGATTTGCCTGGTGTGCTCCCTCTTCTCCCACTCGGTCGAGGACATGCCCTCCGGCTTGGTCGGCGGCGCTCTCGGCTTCCTCGCCTTCTTCCCCGCCGGACCCTCGCCGAGGTTCGATCTGGGTTGGACGAAACTCTTGGGCGGCATGTCGGGCGCGGTGATCGGCGGAGCTTCGAGGGGGGGGGGGGATGGGGAAGAAAGGCGGGAGGGAGAAGAAAAGGGCGGGGAGCTCGGCGAATTGGCGGGAGTGGTGACCACTCTCGCTGACAGAGCTGGCCCACGCCCGTTTTCGCTGAGTCCGGCGTTCCCAGTGCGTACCCGGGATCCTGGGTACGGCCTGGGTAGGCCGGACTAAAACACGCCGAAATCCGGACGAAAACATGTCCCTGGGTACGCGACTGGGCCAGTTTTCGGCGTCCGGACCAAAATTCGGTGTCCGGACCGGCGTCCTGTGTAGGCAAGTGGAGATGCTCTAAAGGCACGTAATCAACCGCTAGGAAGCTCTGACTTATATAGACATAGAGGATTGAATCATGCATTTAAGCTAGCCATTATTTCACATGTTTATTGCTAACGAGCATCTCGGTGATCATGTATGCATGCATCCTTGATGGGCAGCTTGCGGGCAAGTTAAGAGTCATGGTTAGCAGGTCTATGTAGTATTGATCATTCTATGTTGCATGCATCCATCCAAAGTCGAGCACGTCTTATTTTTGAGAACTCACGGTTGATTCATGTTATAATATACTGCAATTTGCACGGCTGGATGGCAAAGCGATAGTTCTTTTTTCTTGCTATTACTAATAGACTATGGTAACAAACTACCTTACAAGTCAAAATACACCCGCTGATGGTGGATATGAGATACCCACTAGTAGAAACGAGGCCTTTGGTTGAGCCTGAAAATGGACTTTAACACCGGTTCTTCTACGAACCGGTGTTAAAGGGGGGCGGGCGGGGGGGGGGGGGGGGGGGGGGGGAGGGGGGCGTATCAGCGTGGCCCGTGCAGCAAAAAGGAGCCCCCCTTTAACGAGGTGTTAAAGGCCCCTGCACCAGTGGTCCGCACAACCCCCCTTTAACACCGGTTCGTGGCTTGAACCGGTGTTAGGGGGGGGGGGGGGGAGGGCTATATAACACACCGCAGCCCACACCCCTCTCTTCCATGTTTTCGTTCTCTCATTTTGGAGCCTAGCAAGAGGGTGTGAGGTGTGCTAGTTTGTGTTTTTTTTCTATGCACAAGAGGTGTTCGGTGATGACGAGGTTTGATCTCATTAATGCCCATTGTTATTGACTTGGGTTTTGGAGAAGATGGGGATGCTGGAGATCGTGGAACGGTTAGCAAACAAGCAACACGGGGACACAAAGGTTTACCCAGGTTCAGGCCCCCGGAGGGAAAACCCTACTCCTGCTTGTCTGCTCTTGATTACGGCGGAACCGAAGGTTACAGGGGTGCGCAGATGCAATCTGGCGTGGAGGTGTGTATGCGAAAGTATGAGTCGAGAGATCTAGGTCGTGCCCTCCTAGCCTTTATATAGTCTCAGGCAGGTCCCGGGCATAGACCTAGTCGGTTACAGATTCTTAGGGTTTTACCCCTTTGAATTTCCTATCTACTCTAGTCTTGCTCTCCAAGGATCCGAAGGCGTCATGGGCCTGGGCCACCCGAAAGTCTTCATGGGCCGGCGTATATTTGCGGTGGGCCTTCCTTGGGCTGGACCAGGTATGCTGAGATCATGTACCCACGGGGTATAACCATGTCAGTAGTCCCCGAGTGATCAGTCGAATCGTAGATTCGGCTGAGGACTCTTCAATCTTTTGGGTGCAACTATGTATTTCAATAGTTCATGTGTAGGGATTGTTGATGCGTGTGCCTGACTCATCCGACGGATCAGGGTCAGTTAACTGTCTTAGGACGAAACAACACGATCTTCTTCAGGTTCGAGTCCCTCAACTCGGACCTGGAACATATGCTGGTGTAATTCGACTCAGGCGGCGGAGGACTTACATGAGTGGAATTCCAGTGATTTTAATTGATGTAACCAATGCGTCCGTCGGGATTTTTCATCGCGCCTGCTGGCACGGGTTTATACTAGCAGAGCGCAGTCGTGTGCGTTGTCAGGCCATCAGATGATATCTGTAGGTCTTATCTTTGTGTCGCAGACACGGAATCCGAATGCTTATCACCGCGGAGGTGTTTCGGGTGGCCAAGGAGATTGTTGCTCACTCAGCATTATGTTGGGGCAGAGTTGCCGAAAAGTTTTTGCATGCTGATCCGAAAGATCGTAGTCGAAGAATTCATAGGGTGCGCGACCAGCGCTCTCTATTCGAGTAGCCCCCGAGTGTCTGTTCGAGTCGTAGACTCGAGCGGAGACTTTAGTTCAAACATTATTCAGTTGTTAAGTCCGTAGGACACAAAAAATTTCGGATGCTTAAATCCATCCTCCCTATGGGAGTAGCCCCCGAGTCCGTAGTGGAGTCGTGGACATGCCAGGAGTAGACGTCGAGCCATATTTTGCCCAGGGGGAATATGCCCTTCCCTGGAACGATGCCGTGGAACGTTGTGTCTGACTGTTCCAGGCTGCACTGCGGGATCCGCATTGCTGCTAGAGTGCTTGCGAACATCAGGTTGATGCCGCTGCCGCCGTCCATGAAGACGCGACTCATCTCGAAACCTCCGATCTGCGCCTCCAGCACCATGGCAGCATGACCTGGGCGAGGGATCTGGCAAGGGTGATCCGAACGACTGAACGTGATTCAGGACTCCGATCCGCTGAGGTACTCAGGGATGGCGGGTGGAGTTGCCACGGCCAGGTTGATCTGTCGGGTGATTTTCTTCTGCACCCTGTTCGTGGGGCGCCCCTTCTGGATCATCAGTGCTCCTTTCGGCTGGGGATACCCGTTCCCAGCGTTGTTCTGTGCTGGTGCGACTGGTTGGTTCGGGCCTCCTACAGGTGGCGGTGGAGGAGCTCCATGCGCTATTTCACCTGGCGCGGGTGCGTTTCCGAACGTAGGGATTGGGGCTTACTGCCTCATTTGCACCATGCTTTCGCTGAGCTTATGGAACTCGCGGCAGTCCTTGAGCATGTGGCTCGCCTTCTTTTTGCCATCCTGCTTGTCGATGTAGAAGTGGATGGTGCATGGACCCGAAAGCTTTTCGTATGCTGAGGGCCCATTATCGCGGTCGCGGTGTTGCCACGACTGCGCTGGGCGTCCCTCGTCGCGAAAGTTTCCTCCACGGTATCCTCCGCTGTTGCGGTTGGCGTCGTTGCGGCGATCTGCGTAGCCAGTCGCGACCATGTCAGGTCCGTCGCGATCGTCGTAGACGCGCGATCTTCTCTTGCTACGGCGCTCTCGCCGTCGACCGTAGTCGTCTTCTTCTTCCGATTGTGCTTGGTGAATGGAATCTTCGCCGTTAGCCCACCTTTTGGCGATGTCCATGAGGTGGTCGAGTGTTTTGGGCTTGATGCGCCCAAGTTCCTCCTTGAAGTCTTGGCGTTTGACGCTGTCCCTAAAGGCGTCGATGGCCCTCTCTTCGGAGATGTGCGCTGTGGAGTTCTTTGTGTTGGACCAGCGTAGTATGTACGAGCGAATGGATTCGCCCGTTCGTTGAGTGCAGGATCGCAACTCTTCGATTGAGGCGGGCCTCTTGCTGGTGCCTTTGAAGTTTCGGATGAAGCTGTAAGCTAGCTCATCCCAGCTTCGGATGGACCCTGAAGATAGGATGCTGAGCCAGATCCGGGCTGCGCCTGTTAGCTGCAGCTGAAGGCATTGCATGGCAGTCTCTTTGTTTCCACTGTGCAGTTTGACGGATGATAAGTGGTCGCTGAGCCAAGCCTTTGGGTCTTGAGTGCCGTCGAACTTCGGAGTATCCGAAGGAAGCTTGAAGTTGCGCGACATCTTTGTTTGCCGAACAGATCTGCTGAAGCATCGGGCTCCGCAGAGTTCTCCTTCGTCTTCGTCCATCTCGGACTCAGACGAGCATGCGCGCTTTGTCGATTTTGCGCTGCGTGAGCGCGTCTCTGGCGTCGTAGTCGCGGTTGCGGTGGCGCGAACTCTTCTTCCTTCGAGGAAAGTCATATTCTTCTTCTTTGGATGAAGGGGTGGGGCTGCGGTCGAACCTGACCAGAGCTTTCTTCTTCGGCTCCGTGGGAGCTTCCTGGTGGAGCGCAGCTCCGACGAGTCCGAGTCCGGTAAGTACGGACTTGTGCATGGACCTCTTCGGGTCTCCCTCTGGAGGTGGGTGAGCTGGGAGGTATGCAGTGGCTGCCATGATCGCAGCCTGCAGCGTTTTCGGGATGACGTTGCCGTCGGCGTCCATCTCCATGAAGGATGTGTGGAGGGTTCGGGTCACCTCCCGGCGCTCATTGGGGTCCATGTTTTCCACCCGAGAACGGTGCTTGTTGCCTTGGTTGGCGTTCGAGCTGGAGCCGCTGCCCATGGCGGAGAGCACAGCTCGTCGCATGCTGGACTCTGAGGCTGCTTGCTTGCGCTTGTCGAGCACCTCCTGCATCTTGACCTGCTTCTTGTGCTCCTCGATCAGGAGCAGGTGGTAGGCCATCAGCAGATCCCGGGAGGAGTCTGCAGGCAGTACGATGTTGCCCGCCACGGCGTTGCGGGCCTAGGCCCATCCCTCTTTGCTAAGGCGGATGACATGGCCGTTGTTTTCCCCTTCGGGTGGGGGGACTGGCTTCTTCTATTCCCGCCGTTTCGTTCTGGCGGGTTAGGTGGCGGGTTGGGCGGAGGGTTGGGTGTTTGCTGATCCACGTCGCTCTGGATGACTACGGCGCATTGGTAGCGCTCGTAGATTGGTCCGATGCTGCCGCAACTTTCAGATCCGGAACCGTAGGTCCCTGCATCCGATGGCGGATCGCACAGATCGGAGTTGCAGCTGCTGCTGTCGTAGGAATCATCTGTTGATGATGTTGTGCGTAGCACGGGGTGTGGCATCCATGAAGCGGGCCTGATTGATGGTAGGGGCACCCGCTCAGGGAGGCGGAGAGTGCCAGTTTGCCCCACCTGGAAGCAGAAGCTCCCGAACAAGATTTCGAGTCCGTCGCCTACGGGCTCGAAGTCCTTCATGGTGGCCGGTGAGTGGGCGGTGAAGTCGAAGCACCGAAGAGGAGGTGACTCTCCGTCGCCGCAGATTTGTAGATCGATCGGGTTGGGACTGTCACGACCGCACAATCAGCGTCCCCAGTTCCCACAGACGGCGCTAATTGACGAGGTTTGATCTCATCAATGCCCATTGTTATGGACTTGAGTTTTGGAGAAGATGGGGATGCTGGAGATCGTGGAACGGTTAGAAAACAAGCAACACAGGGACACAAAGGTTTACCCAGGTTCAGGCCCCCGGAGGGAAAACCCTACTCCTGCTTGTCTCCTCTTGATGACGGCGGAACCGAACGTTACAGGGGTGCGCAGATGCAATCTGGCGTGGAGGTGTGTATGCGAAAGTATGAGTCGAGAGATCTAGGTCGTGCCCTCCTAGCCTTTATATAGTCTCAGGCAGGTCCCAGGCATAGACCTAGTCGGTTACAAGTTCTTAGGGTTTTACCCCTTTGAATTTCCTATCTACTCTAGTCTTGCTCTCCAAGGATCCATAGGCGTCATGGGCCTGGGCCACCCGAAAGTCTTCATGGGCCGGCGTATATTTGCCGTGGGCCTTCCTTGGGCTGGACCAGATATGCTGAGATCATGTACCCATGGGGTATAACCATGTCAGGTGAAATTCCCGAGAGCTCAAAATAAGTTTTCTCGTTACTCTTTCCTTCTCGGTCGAGGTCGGCAACTATCCTTTCATGTGTCATTGATGTACTATATATAAATGGTCATCTCCCTATTAAATTTTGATATATACTATATATTAATGCAGATGAACCGGCAATGGATGTACGGTGACCGACGCACTTCCGAGTATATTACGGGCCTCCAAAATTTTATCGTTGTGGCTAATGCAAACCGTGGTCACAATGGTTTGATGTGCTGTCCGTGTGTTCACTATCAGAACAAGAAAGACTACTCAAATACCAGAACCATTCACGCCCACCTGCTTCGATCCGGTTTCATGCCCAGCTATAATTGTTGGACCAAGCACGGAGAAAAAGGGGTTGTGATGGAAGACAACGAAGAAGAAGAGGATGATGACAACTATCATAATATGTATCCTGAATATGATGATACTGCAACGGGGGTAGATAATGAAGATCAAGAGGCAGCAGATGGGCCCGCTGATGACGATCTTGGCCGGGCCATTACTGATGCAAAGGAAGAATGTGAAACTAAAAAGGAGGAGAAGCTGGAAAAGATTATAATAATTTTGATGAAATTCCGCCCTTCAGAGTGAAGACTGGCCCAATCATCTTGTTAAACGGTGTTGATACTCCATGGTTACGGCCGACGCGATCATAAGATTGACTATATGTATTAATTGAGCCATTTTTGGCACACATATGTATCTCAACATGGAAATCAATGTCATATTTCTTATGTTAACAGTATATGTATTAAATGAGCCATTTTTATTCCTGCCATTTCTTCCCGCCATTTTTCTTCCCTCCATTGTTTCCCGCCATTTTTCTTCCCGCCATTTTTCCCGCCAGTTCTTCCTGCCAGTTCTTCACTCCAGCCATTTCTCACTATATATATATATATATGTAGGGTTGGCCCCATTGTCATTGCACATCACTAGACTCATATCTGCAACCTCATCACTCTTTCCCATGGCTTCCACCATAGCACTAACCCCCCAGGGAGGCGGAGGCGCTTTGCGCCTCGAACTACCCCTGTCTGCCGGGCTACTGTGTCCCCGTCGGCTGGATGCTGAGCGCCGGAGGTGTGCCGGTTCCTCCTGTCCCTCTAGGTGTGGCGCGCCGGATGGCCATCACGAACCACTACTACTTCGAGCTCACGCCAGAGCAGCGGAGGAATCCCAGATGGCATCCCGACTATTTCCCTACTTGGGAAGCCTTCTTCGGGGATCGGCGTGAGAGGGCGCTCGCCAGGCACGAGGAGGACGGCCCACCTCCTCCGAACTTCAACGAGGCCGGCCGTCGGCTATGGTGGCGCGGTCGGACTCTCTAGAGCGTCATGGCCTACGACACTGCCGCCGACTCTAACCCCCGTCTGCGCTACCCTCAAGTCCAGCCCACGCGTACTCAGCCTTCAAGGTTCAATTATGGCGACCCCGACGACGACAGCGACGATGGCGGCGGCGAGTACGACGACTACAGTGGCGAGTATTACAGGTGTAGGTAGGAGCATGACTGAATCAGTCCAACATTCCGAAACAAGTTCGGTCGATTATGACTTAATCTGGCCATGTATCTTAATTTTCCGTTCTTTTATGTATCTTAATTTTTAGTCGTGCTTTATGTAACTTACTGTTAGTTGCATTCTTTACTTTAATTTTAGTTCTATCTCATTGACAAAATGACCTATCTCATGCGAGGTTTCCTGGCTTTCGGGTCAAATGACCAATGTTATGGCTAGAATCAAGGCATAGTTTGTGATAATGTGGCCATATTGTGCATACATGTGCATCATGGTATGGCAAACAATGTTGCAATAGGAAGTTTTCCTTTTTGTTGCACCAAAAAGACATTTTCCATTTTCCGAGCATAAAAAACGGACGGTTTGTGAAGCAACCACCAAACGGATAATTCAAAAAACCACCACCACATTTTACAAAAATACTAAACCACCTTATATGGACAATGTACCAACAGGGGGATCTGAAACCTTTCCGTCCACCTCTGGTGAAAAAGACAAATTCCTGCCGAATCGACAGGAAGTGAGTCAGATATGAACTACAGGTACATGATATGATGCTCATGATTTTTTACAAAAATCATTTTTAGGTTCACAATATGCTATTTTATCAAAATCCAATGCAAGTTGAGCGAGGCTTGGCCCCGAGCTAAGAATCTTCATGCCCGTTGTTCGACAAAATTTGACGATAGTTTAAAACGGGGATAAAAAATAAAAAAAGATCGAAATAGTGCGAAACCTTCGCGTGGTGTTATATTATGTGACATAGTTAGAAGGAAAAATATCAAACTTGGTATATTGATTATGTCTCAAAAAAACCTTCACAAAATGACCTATCTCATTCGAGGTTTCTTGGCTTTCGGGTCAAATGACCAATGTTATGGCTAGAATCAAGTCATAGTTTGTGATAATATGGCCATATTGTGCATACATGTATATCATGGGATGGCAAACAATGTTGCAAGCGGAAGTTTTCCTTTTTGTCGCACCAAAAAGGCATTTTCCATTTTCCGAGCATAAAAAATGGACGGTTTTGTGAAGCAACCACCAAATGGCTAATTTAAAAAACCACCACCACATTTTACAAAAATACTAGACCACCTTATATGGACAACGTACCAACAAGGGGATCTGAAGCCTTTCCGTCCACCTCTGGTGAAAAAGACAAATTCCTGCCGAATCGGTAGGAAGTGGGTCAGATATGAACTACAGGTACATGATACGATGCTCATGATTTTTTACAAAAATCATTTTTAGGTTCACACTATTCTATTTTATCAAAAATCCAATGCAAGTTGAGTGAGGCTTGGCCCTGAGCTAAGAATCTTTATGCCCGTTGTTCGACAAAGTTTGACGATAGTTTAAAACAGGGATAAAAAACTAAAAAAAGATCGAAACAGTGCGAAACTTTCGCGTGGTGTTATATTATGTGACATAGTTAGAAGGAAAAATATCAAACTTGGTATATTGATTATGTCTCAAAAAAGCCTTCACAAAATGACCTATCTCATTCGAGGTTTCTTGGCTTTCGGGTCAAATGACCAATGTTATGGGTAAAATCAAGGCATAGTTTATGATAATGTGGCCATATTGTGCATACATGTATATCATGGCATGGCAAACAATGTTGCAAGAGGAAGTTTTCCTTTTTGTCGCACCAAAAAGGCATTTTCCATTTTCCGAGCATAAAAAATGGACGGTTTTATGAAGCAACCACCAAATGGCTAATTTAAAAAACCACCACCACATTTTACAAAAATACTAGACCACCTTATATGGACAATGTACCAACAGGAGGATCTGAAACCTTTCCGTCCACCTCTGGTGAAAAAGACAAATTTCTGCCGAATCGGTAGGAAGTGAGTCAGATATGAACTACAGGTACATGATACGATGCTCATGTTTTTTTACAAAAATCATTTTTAGGTTCACAATATGATATTTTATCAAAAATCCAATGCAAGTTGAGCGAGGTTTTGTCAGATTCCAAAGTATACAAAAGATGCGACATTTAAATATCGAAACAATTCAAAAATGTTAATACAAAATAAAATATGATTTGCTCTAATAATATAGGGTTAGATTCCTTTTTAGATGCTTAATATTTCTTATGTTCAAAGTTTTAGGGTTTGACTATTTTATTTTTGTTTGAATTGAATAATCAAAATTTATATGTAAGTGTTTTAATCATTTTGAAAATTTTCATCTAAAGTAAATATAAAATGTTTTTACATGAATGGATAGATATTATTTTTCTGAAAATTATGATATATTATTCATATTTTTTTCTGAGTTGAAATGAAAAAGATATGAATTTTCTAAATTCATATCATATTTTTTGAATAAAAAATGCCCCCACCCCTTTAATGCATGAAATAAATGCCCCTCCCTTTAACACCGGTTCCAGCCACGAACCGGTGATAAAGGGGGGGGGGATTTATAACGTGCGCCACTTCCTCCTCCCCCCAGCCAGATCAAGCGCGCGCAGCAGAGGAAGAAAAGCAGAGGCGACGCCGCAGCGCCGTCCCCGCCCCGTCTCGCCGTCGCCGGGCTGCCGCGCCGTCCCTGCCCCGTCTCGCCGTCGCCGGGACTGCCGCGCCGTCCCCACCCCGTCTCGCCGTCGCCCCTCCGCCGTCGATCCCCACCCCGCCGTACCGGCCCGCTGCCGCCCCTCTGCCGCCCCATCCCAGCAGCGCGCGTCGCCCACCCGCACGCCGCACCGCCCAGCTGCGCCGCGCCACCCAAGCCGCGCCGCCACCCGCAGGTGAGCATGCCCGCCGCCGATTTTTGTTAGTATAGTGTTAGTGTTTTTTGGTTAGTGGTTAGTTAGTGTTAGTATAGTCTTATATGTATGTATATGTATGTGTATGTATGTATATGTGTATTTGTTGGTGATTGGTTAGTGTATGTGTATTTGTATATGTATGTGTATATGTATATGTATGTATATTTTTTGTATGATATATATATGTATATATATTTGTATATGTATGTGTATATATGTATATATTTTTTGTATGTGTATATATGTATGTATGTGTATATATATGCATCACTTGACCGATTACTTTTCCAATGCCGTGGACCCTGACCTACTCTACCCTCGCCGAGTCTCCCATTTTAGGAGCCCACGTCGCGATGGTTCGAACGCACACCCCCACGCATCCGGGCCCCGCTCTCGCCCTAGCACCGCCCTAGTACACCTCTCGTTGTCAATATAGCATTAGGGTTTCTCCGAATCCGGAGTTTTTCCGAATGTATCCTCTCATATGAATCCGGGGTTTCTCCGAATTAGGGTTTGGAATGACCAAGCATGTATTAGGGTTACATTTCAATACTTTTAACCTGTCATATCGTCATCCTCTGCCCTCGCTGAGTCGCCCATTTTAGGTAGCCCACGTCGTGCTGGTTCGAATGCACATCCCCACGCATCCCGGCCCCGCTCTCGCCCTAGCGCCGCCAGCCGCCGCCCTAGTACACCTCTCGTTGTCAATATAGCATTAGGGTTTCTCCGAATCCGGGGTTTTTCCGAATGTATCCTCTCATATGAATTCGGGGTTTCTCCGAATTAGGGTTTGGAATGACCAAGCATGTATTAGGTTTACATTTCAATACTTTTAACCTGTCATATCATCATCTTTGCTTGAGCATTTCAATAGATGTATTACTGATATTTGCGTGATCATATTATTATTTTAGAAACTATGGATCCACTCAGTAGAAACCTTGAAGATGAAGAAATAATGGAGAACATGATCCACGAGGACACCTCACAATATTTGAAATTGGAGGGACATGATGACAGCTCAAGTAGTCATGGAGAAGATGATGACTCCGGTGAACGCACTTTAGTGATTACAAAGTCTGTCGAGGTATATGCATGGATTAAGCATCTGCTGACTTGCACCGATTGATTTGTATATATGTAAATGTATTAATTAACGCTTCTTTCTTCTTTTAGCCCTCTGGATCGACCAGCCAGCAACAATCTTCTTTTACGAAAAATAGCAAGCGAGGCGCGAGCCATCGATTGAAAGTTCGTGCAAAGTTCACGATCGAAGCAGTCCGTGTTGATGGCAGGCCGATGGAGCCCAAGAAGGCCGCAGAAAAATTTGTACGTCAGGCTGTAGTTCTTGTTAGGGACCAAATCCCAATCATAATTGAAAATTGGAATAAGCCAAAGAAGGGCGACGGTACCTTTGCTGATAAAAGATCCAACGAAACGCTTTGAAATTCGTTGTTGGTAAATTTCACCCTTCCGCTAGAGGAGGATGAAAACAAACTGGTTATAAAGGAAAAGGTCAAAGAGTGGACTCTAAAGAAGATGGCTGACGCTTTCCGCAACTGGAAGACAAAATTGAACAAATTTGTCAAAGCTCGCGAGACTCCAGATTTTGAAGACGCATATTATGCGAAGATAAGACCTCACTGGCCCGAATTTGTGGCATACAAGGAAGGTGCTATAGCTACAAAGAGGTCAGAAACCAATACGCTAAATGCCCAAAAGAAGGAATATCACCAGAGGACGGGGTCAGGTGGCTACATATCTCAAAGGCCTAAGTGGGAGGAAGCTGAGAAGGCCCTGCGCGCTAGAGGGATCACAACCCAGACACATGGGTGGGAACTACGTGCAAAGACTTGGTTCTACGGAATCGGGGCAAGGTTGGACCCAAAAACATGATTGTGTATCTTCCCAACCCTCCTTGCCAAACCCGTCACTGAACTCATCACGGCATACGAGGAAACAGCCGCCAGGACCTTCCATCCCGACAGAGAGAATGACCAGCTCACACGCGCCATCGGTAAAAAAGAACACCCTGGACATGCACGAGGCACAGGGGGTATGACGTGGAAGGATGGGTTTGCCGAGTGGGGCGACTCTTACAGATGGCGCGGCAGAAAAGAAAAAGAGCGTACAGAGCGGATGACACAGATAGAACATGCACTTATGGCGCTGCAGGCGCAAGTGAATGCACAAAAGAGCCAGCAAGCTACCGGCCCATCTCAGCGGCATGAAGAGCCTGCATTGGAAGCTGCCGGCGGCCCAGACTCTGCGCGGAAAAGCAGCGTGGCTTCCACGGAGAACGTGCAACCCACGCTTGAAATGGCGGGTCCTCGATACCCCGTGGATGAGATCACTGAGAGCGAACACGCTGAGATGCATGTGAGATTAATGGGCTTATCCATTAAGGTGGCTGTCGGCTATTCCTTACCTCCTGTAGCTAGTGGAACTTACCATTACCGACCGATTCTAGATGGATACGCTATTGTCGGGGTGGATGAGGTTGTGAAGGAATATGAGGAAGCACAGCTTGACCATGCTACAGGTGAATGGGAAACTCAACTCAAATTTGCAGTGGAAACAACCATTCTTTGGAAGAAGGAACACATCGTGCTTCCAAATTGGTGGCAACTGGCACCCCCGCCGTCTCCGCAGCGTCAGCAGTCTGAGCTGCCTCAACCGTCTCCAAGTCATCAGAATACTCTCCTGTCGTCTCCGGCGCTTCAGCCATATCCTGTGCGGCAGCCATCTCTGGTGCGCCAGCCATCTCCTCAGCGTAAGCGGAAGAGCACTGCCACGAAGAGCATCACTAGCACTGCCACGAAGAAATCCGCAGGAAACCGTACGGCAAAGAGTTCAAGAAACTACGTCCCGTAGCCTTCCGCCAAGCCATTGCCGGTTTTACCGTGGAATCGCAGTGACGAGGAGACCAATAGGATCTCAGAAGAAGAGGTCAAGAAATTCTTTGCTCTAGACGGGCCGAGGCAAAGGAGAAAATAGATCCGACGGTGGTGGAGAAGTTTTACAATAATCTTTTGAAACCTGAAACCCCACTTGTGCCGGACTACGAGCGCCAGATTTTGAAGGGGGATGCAAGGCGGAGTGATACTGAAAGTAGCAGTCGTGTGGCACCCCAGAAAACAGTTTCCATGCTCGGAGAGTAGGAAAAGAAATCATGCGCCCCGCTCCAAGTGTTCAACACACGGAACGCTCCTCCTGTAAATGATTACGAGGCAGAGCTACAAAGAAAGGTCAATGAGATGAGGATGACTTACATTGCATACTTGAACCTCATGGGAGACAACATTCCCACAGGCGATGTCAACCCCATACAACCATGGAAGTATGGGAAGAATCTCATCAAGAAAGAGGATCTCAAGAATCTACCAACAAAGATGCGAATATTGCACAAGTGGTACCTTGATTTCTGCAAGACGAGAAAGGAAGAATGGATCACAGAGCATATAAGAGATTAGATTTTCTTGTGCGGAGACGACGAGATCGACTTCAACATTCAAGACTCGCATTTTCTATTCAATCAGAAGGAACTCGACAAAGCTGCCATCAGCCTTTATTGTGTGTAAGTACTATTTCTGTAATTTCTATCTCATCTCATTCACTTCATTAATTGCATGTATATATATATATGCTCACCATATATGTATATACTATTATGCAGGAAAAAGGTTCTGGAATGCATGAAAGGAGGCCCTTTTGACATTGGGTTCGTTGACCCAAATAGAGTTCATGAATAAGTGGTAAGACACAAACCCGGGTAAGCATAAGATTTCTTGCTAAGGTCTTTACTGAGACAACAAACCAAAAGGGGAATACTATTGCCTTACAACTTCTCGTGAGTACTATTACCCTCTCTTGTACACATTCTGTTTTGGCTTACTCGATGTTAAGTGTAACTGATGATGAGTTATGCGTGCGTAGGTTCCACTTTATTCTGCTAGTCATTAAACCTGACTCAGGAAAAGTCCCTGTCATGGACTCGTTACGAAAAGAAAAAGAGCTATGGGAAGACTTTAGAGAGATGCTCCAGAGGTAATTTCAATCATATTATCGCACTAGATCGGCAACTTTCGTGACAACAAGTAATTAATTACTCCTTTATCCATTTTCTTTGCCGGACAGGGTTTGGAAAAGGTTCACGGGCAGGGCCGTGGGTGAATGGTCAGAAGAACTAAAATTTGTAGACCAAAATGTAAGTAATACTAGCTAGCTAGGTCTGCGTATCTCTTTGATTCTGCTTCCAATTCCATTATATCATGCTTTATTGATTATTATTTTGATTGAACTCTCTATTCTCGTAAAGTGCGTGCATCAGGGACCCGTCAATAACTTATGTGGATACTATGTTTGCGAGTTCATTCGCAATACAATATGTGCGACGGACCCAGCTGCACTAGAACAACTTAGAGTAAGTAAACAAAGTACACAACATTATTTTATTACCATCAATTGTGTTGAGTTTTATTCTTATATATATTGACCCCATTCTTCATATATATTTAGATCGAACGGATGCGGGACCAACTCCTACCATTTGACCGCATACGAGCCATTCAAGAGGAATTGGCGGGGTTCATACTTGATGAGGTCGTCACGCCTGGCGGAGAACTCTTTAGATATCCAAAAACTCTTTAGATGCTTGAACGTGTTTGTCTTGTACTTGATGCTTCAACGTTTACGGAGAATACCACACAATGACGATGTTTGTATATAATAATAGTTGCTTAATTATTCATGTACTCGTATGTACCGACGACGATGTATGTGTATATACCGTTCACGATCGATTCCCCCCTCCCCGTCCCCGCCGCATCGCAGAAATACGCCCAGAACGGGGCGGCGGCAGAAATCTGCCGCGGCAGAGATTTAGGCCGTTTTCCTGCCGCGGCAGAACTCTGCCGCGGCAGAGATTTATCTCTTTTTCCTGCCGCGGCACGAACCGGTGTTAAAGGGGGGGAGGGGCTGAGCGCTGCGGCACAAAACCCTCAACAGCGGTTCTACAACCGCTGTTAGAGGGCCTTATGAACCGGTGTTAGAGGTAGTGTTCTGCACTAGTGACCGTATCCTCACGGAAGGTGGCTCATCATACAGGTGGCCCAACACGAAGGAACAAAAACCTTGACCCGAATGCCACACTTACCTTGGAGCCTAGGATAACTACTCCAATAGGTAGTCGAAACACTTGGCAACCCTAACCGGGTTGCATAAATAAAGCCAACAAGGACACCACTCGAGGGTAGATCTAACCTCCTCCTTCCCGAACAGCTATTTCCCGTAACCTCCCGCGTCGCTCCCGCGAGCGACCGGGAGGAAGCCTAGCGCCGCTGGGCCTCCTGTCCCCCTACAGCTCCTCCCTCCTCGTCGTCGCCGGGACGCGTCAGCGGCAAAGCCACTCGGCGTCGGTGGCGGCGGGGCCCCTCTTCTCCCCCTGGTTCGCCAGATCCCGGCGCGGGCCGAGATCGACGACCGGCAGCGACGTGCGTGCGCGGGGCGCGGCGGCGTCCGGCTAGGTGGCGCGGTGTCTCGATGTGGCGGCGTCTCCCTGCTATGGCGAGGAGGGCTGCTGGCGCGGTGGTTTTCGTGCTCGGGGCCGGCGGTTGCTAGGCGGGGGCAGCGAGGGCCATGGGCGGCGTTGGCCGAGATCTAGGGGAACCGGCGGACGCGGTGCTACAGTATGGAGGCGAAGTCGTGCCCTTTGATGACCCACAAGTATAGGGGGTGTATCGTAGTACTTTTGATAAATAGGAGTGTCGATCCCAACGAGGAGCAGAAGATGCTGAACAGTGATATGGAGCAGGAAATCGCCGTGAATACTTAGCAAATGGATTTTTAGTGGTTTTCTGACAAGGCAACAAAACAAGGAGCAAGTAACAAAAGTAACGAACAAACGGAGCAAGTGGCCAAATCCTTTCTTAGCAAACGACAAGCCGGTGGAAATAATTTAAGGACCAAACGTTCTCGAGGACATATGGGAATTCTGTCAAGTGCATTTGCTTCAAATAGCTGAGTACTCTTCTCTGGTGTTTGTAAGTGTTGCGTGGGTGAACTTGTGCTAACATACCGTCCTTCCTAGGACTAATACATATTTGTGATTAAACCCCATGCAAACATCCGTAACTACAGGAAAGTAATTAAGATATAAATCTAACCACAGCCTTAAATCTAACCACAACCTTAAAGGTGTCCTAACGGGGGTTCAGGTTTCTGTCACTCCAGCAACCCCACAATTAGTAGCCAAATACACAATGCATTCCCCTAGGCCCATAAATGGTGAAGTATCATGTAGTCGATGTTCACATGACACCACTGGAAGAATAGCACCACAACTTAAATACTAAACCATTGAATAATAACTCATCACAGATTCACTACTAACAACATGACTTCTCCCATGTCCTCAAGAACTAGACGAACTACTCACAAGACATCATATGGATCAAGATCAAAGATGATATGGTAATGGATAACAATCTGAACATAAACAATAATCCAATGGTTCCACTCAGATGCATCAACTACAATAGTAATTAACACCGGGAAAGTTTCCCCTATGAACTGATGCAAGATCCAACACAATTGTTACAGCGGGACGGAGTGGTGGTGATGGTGCTGGTGGAGATGATGGTGTGGATGATGATGATCCTGATGAAGCAAAAGTAAAATGACAAAACAGACTCTCCAAGTTTCTACGATGGTTCTATGTTGCTCAAAAAATAAAGTCTAGAGGTTTGCAAACCAAGAGTTCAGTAGGTCCAGTGGGGTGCCTTGGAAATCCCCAAGCTTATAGTTTTCATCATCCTTGGATTGCTCTTGGTGTGATGTTCCTCTATTCCTTGACAAAAAACTTGAACACAAAACTTTTTGTCCCATCTCTTTTCTGAGTGGTGACATTAGTGGCACAAGAGTATAATAATTACTGCATATATATTAAATACAAAATTCTTTATAAATTTTCCAGCAAGCGTATAATGTCCCTACATATCCCTATCATATAATATGACTCATACAAATTATTTTAGGACACTTGGAAATGGTTAAACAAAACATGGCAGAATCTGTCCAGATTTTCATCAGCAGCAAAACGAATTTTTTTCGCCCACTTAGACATGTCAGGAATTTTAGCCCATTTTCGTAGAAGAAGATTGTTGCTGGCTGGTCGATCCGGAGGGCTAAAAGAAGAAAGAAGCGTTAATTAATACATGTACATATATACAAATCAATCGGTGCAAGTCAGCAGATGCTTAATCCATGCATATAGCTCGACGGACTTTGTAATCACTAAAGTGCGTTCACCGGAGTCGTCATCTTCTCCATGACTACTTGAGCTGTCATCATGTCCCTCTAAGTTCAGATATTGTGAGGTGTCCTGGTGGATCATGTTCTCCATTATTTCTTCCTCTTCAAGGTTTTTACTGAGTGGATCCATAATTTCTAAAACAATAATATCATCACACAAATATCAGTAATACATCTATTGAAATGCTTAAGCAAGGATGATGATATGACAGGTTAAAAGTATTGAAATTTAACCCTAATACATACTTGGTTATTTCAAACACTAATTCGGAGAAACCCTGATTCATATGAGAGGATACATTTACTTCTTGTAATTAACTTGTCATGAAAGTTGATTAACAATGCATGGTTATTATAGTTGCTAGGCTAGCCCTTCATCTTTGTGTAATACTGATCAACTTGTCATGAAAGAGAGTTATTGTTGAATGGCGTAGTCAGAGCACTATCATACTTGAACGCCGTTATTTGGTTGCTGATTCAAACCGAATGTTTGCGATATTCATTAGACAGAGAACACACTACAGTAACATCAGAAAAGAGAATGAAGATATCATCCATCTCCCTTCTCTTTTTGTGTGCAACTATCGCCGCCTGCACCTGCATCATGATCGAGCTCGCTTTCGCCGCGCTGAGTCCCTTTCGGTGTGACGGCGCCGCTCACCTTGGGGTCCGGAGATTATAGCAGAGTTCGCCATCGGCAGCCCGCCATAGCCGGTGCATGCCATGAGCAATCTCGTGTGGATGCAATGTTTTACTTGTCTGTCCCAGCTGCTTCGCTCAAGACCTGGACATCTACTTCTTCTCGCTGTTGAGCACAGGGGTTGGCCTGCGCTGCAACGACTTCCCTGTGCGCCGACGGTCTAATATCGGCATGCCCCGTCTGGCTTTTGGTTTTCTCTAATATCTCAGTGTACTAAATTTTGAACAACCTTTCCATCTAAAGGCAAGTAACCAACCGCTGGGAAGCTCTGACTTATATAGACATACAAGCACTCGGCATACATATGGATGAATCATGCATTTAAGCTAGCCCTATCACATGTTTATTGCTAACGAGCATCTCGGTGATCATGTATATATGCATGCATCCTTGATGGGCAGCTTGCGGCTAGGGATACAGAGGTGGGATAATTGGGACAAATGGGATACCACTTTTAGCCTACTAGACTAACTCTAATTTAGGTGGGATAAGTGGGATAAGCGGGATATGTCAAATCTAGCTTATCCCACTTGTCCCACTTAGTTTTGAGTTAGTCTAATAGTCTAAAAATGGTTATCCCACTTGTCACAATTGTCCCACTTCTGCATCCCTACTTGCGGCAAGTTAGAGTCATGGTTAGCGGGTGTGTGTGCACTGTGCAGTATTGATCATTCTAAGTTGCATGCATCCATCCAAAGTCGAGCATATCTTATTTAAGAACTCACAGTTGATTCATGTTATAATATAGTGCAATTTGCACGGCTAGCAGGCAAAGAGAATTTTTTTCTTCTTCTTTACATACTTTCTTCGGTCCATATTAATGGCTTCAACTTTGTCCAGATACAAATGCATTAATCTAGATATTTAGATACATACAAATCTAAATAAAATTAATGTAAATAGTATGGACCGGAGGGAGTAACAAATAACCTTACAAGTCAGTATACCCGCTGATGTGGATATGAGATATAGATACCCTTACAGAGGTAAAGCATGGTCCATCATAGAGTTTGCCCAACACGACGGAACATGACCCGGATGCCACGCCGGCTTAGAGCCCAAGGCGGCGACTCTAATAGGTAGTACACTAAAACACTTGTAAATCTTAATCGGGTTGCATATATAAAGCCAGTATGGGCACCACTTAAGAGCAGGTCAGATTAAAATGATACAGTCGAGACTACAAACACCGCCCAAGCTATGAAGTAGGCCACAACCTTGTAAATCAATATATAATTATATAGTGACTTATAGCAGCAGTAAGGATGAAAACCCGAACCTAAGTACATCGTATTTCAATCTCGCTCTTGGATTCTCCTAGGTTAGCTTGCTCTCCTCTCCTCTTCGTAAGCTACCCCATGTATCCCACGACACCTGCATATATTTTTCTTAGCTCCACCAACTCTATTTACATGTAGTTGTCTAGAAAACGAGTTTCAACCCCTTATGAAGCCAATCAAGGGCCCAACCATGATGAGAGTGCTGGTATGTATACCACCTTCCATTGGCCTAAGGTCCGGTGTCTTGTCGAGCTTCCTTATAAAAGACACATATCTCTCTGTTGCTTCCATACGATCGATCACCACCATACAAATCAAATTGTTCGTATCATGATAAAATGGATGCCATCCCACATGAACAAGAACCCCCAAAATTGGACATAAAAATGACCGTATCGAATTATGGGAATAGAAATAAGATGGTCCCTTGAAGCGATTATGTCAATTACATGATAGGGAGTAATCAAACCCGGGACAACAATTCATGCATCCGGGTGAATAAGAAAACTAACACAATGGAAGCGAGGATATGGTCGATAAAATAGTCTCATGCATCGTTGTTGGGCCAGTGGCATCAGGGTACCACGGCTCATATGCTACTGGGCTCTTGTAGCGGAACAACTATAGTACCACGGGGAGACCCTCTCATGAAGCCATACGCCTCACGAGAAGCGATAATCACGGAGCCTCAAAGGGCATCCCTTCGTGAGGCTCCCTCGCGAAGCCAGACCTCTTGAAGCCTTCCATGGGGAAGGGGCACACTTGGAGAGACCTTCCCCGACACGCGAAGCACACCAACACCGCAACACATAAGTCTTGGGTACTGCGGGGTACCACGTGCGGGATGAAGACGAAGATACGGATTACCACAACTGGCACAACTGAACTGGCTTGCACCTGCTGTGCAAGGAAGGCATCTTACCCTTCCGCAAGGAAGGAACCTTCCCCTCCCTCAAGCCAAGAGTGTCCAACATCCTCTGCCACCTAGGGGGGACACACACACACACACACACACACTCTCTCTCTCTCTCTCTCTCTCTCTCTCTCTCTCTCTCTCTCTGGTATATGCAGAATGTGAAGGATGGAGAGAAGAGGACGTCAGCGACGTGATCAACGAGAACCTGCCATGGATCATTCCGACGGTCAAAAGTATCTTTAGCTTACCTGCCCACTCTATTGTTGCCATGTGGCAAACCTTCCCGCCAAGATATTTTAGGAAGAGGACTGGGTGCCTATAAGAGGGGCAACACGTCACATATAAGGGGGATCCCCATCGCCTTCTACCTTAGGAACCCTAGCTTTCTCCTAGCTAGGAACCCTAGATCTGATCGCCTGATCACCACCTTGTACTGTAAACCTCGCCAAGCAGTTTGAGCAATCCAGATATGCATGAGTAAGGTTTTACACCGCATGGTGGTATGAACCTTGGTAAACTCCCTGTGTCTCTCTATCATGCTTGCTGCTTTTTCCTCGCACATGTCTTGTCCGGGGGACCGACTACGTCGAGGTCATTGCTCCTGCAGGTGTCCTCCGTACAGATAAGTTCATGTTCGGGACAGCCGGGGCGAACATCACTTTCGGGTTGCATGAGCGATACCAACATGGTGGGGTACAACTTTGGCGGCGCGTCTGGCTTTCTAGGGCTCGGCAGAGGCGTACTTTCCCTTGTCTCTCACTTTCATGTAGTGCAATTTGCGTAGACAAAGAGATAGTACATCGGTCGGTCTCGTGCCTATGCCTAAGGGTGTGCAAAAACTAACACCGGTCAAACCAGCCAAACCATCCACTTACAACATAGTTTATTTTCTTTTATAAATGAAATCTAAACTTTAAAGTTAGTACAAAAATTTAAACTATCTCAAACCGGCCAAACCACTTAAACAGGGTTTGCTCGGGCCTACCTACGCCCAACCAGCCCTTGCCCCATCGGCTTTTGGTTTTCTCTAATATCTCAGTGTACTAAATTTTGAACAATTTTGCCATTTAAAGGTAAGTTATCAACCACAGCTGGGAAGCTCTGACTTATATAGACATAGAGGGATGTGTATATCCTCGATGGGCAGCTTGGGAATCATGTATGCATGCATCCTTGATGGGCAGCTTGCGAGCAAGTTAGAGTCATGGTTAACGGGTGTGTACAATATTGATTATTCTAACTTGCATGCATTCATCCAAAGTCGAGCACATCGTATTTGAGAACTCACGGTTTATTCATGTTATAATGAAGTGCAATTTGCATGGCTAGCTGGCAAAGAGATAGTTATTTTTTCTTGCGATTACTAATAGACTACGGTAACAAACTCCCTTTAGTCACATACACCCGCTGATGTAAATAAATCGATATGAGATACAAATAGCCAATCATGAAGGTGGCCTAACACGACATAACAACATACATGGATGCGACGTCGACTTGGAGCCCAAGATGGAGACTCCAATAGGTAATCGACTAAAACACTTGTAAACCCTAACGGGACTACATATATAAAGACAGCAGAGGTACCCCTTTAGGGCATGTTAGATTAGACGGATGCAATCATTCATGACCCAATTTTGAAATTTACAAACCAATTTTGAAAAAATCATGAACCAATAAAAAAATCATAAACCAAATTTTGAAAAATCATGAACCAATATCAAAAAGTTCATGAACGAAATTTCAAAAACTATGAACCAATTTCAAATAATCATGAACCAAATTCAAAAAACATGAATCAAAATTTGAAAATGGCTCAAAATTTAAAAATTGTTCATAATTATAAAAATGGTTCAAAATTTAAATAGTTCACTGATAAAAAGTATTAGACTTAAATGGTTCACTATTTCCAAAATTGTTCAATTTTGTAAAAGGTTCAGTTTTTGAAAAATTAAAAAGAGGGAAATAAAATAAAAAATAGAAAATAAACAAAATATGAAAAAAAGAGAGATAAAGAAACAGAATGAAACGGGAAAAGGGAAGAAAAAAATAAAAGAAACATAATAGAAATAAGAAAAAGCAAAAAAAAGCAGAAAGAAACAAAAAAAGAGTGGGCCGGCCCACGTGAGCCATCCCGTGCGGACGAGTCCTAATAGCCCTCGTAGTGAGCGATATATAGAGCCTGCGTGAATGAGTCAATGCAACGATCATGGTCTGCGGACGAATGATTTCTTAGGCTGCGTGCAATTGGGCCATGCTGCTTTTTAGCTGGAGGACGAGCGATGGTTATTTGGCCGGCGGCCTAGGAAGGCGGTGTTGATCGAGAGTGCATGGAGAATCGAAGTGGATGTGGCAATGGAGGTCGGGGCAGCGGCCCTGGCGAGAGTTTTACAGCGGCGTATATTCATGCGTCGCATCAGAAAAGACCCCACAGCTCAGTAGGTGCTACGTATTGAGTCCCACACGCACAGGAAAGGCCCCACAAGTCAGAAGGGCTACTGAATGGTCCCACACGCCAGAAGAGGTCCCACAAATCAGAAGATGGCCCAGGGAAGAAGGGGCTATATCTAGGACCCCTACGCCAGAAGAGGTCTCACACATATGAAGAGGTTCTGCATGTCAGCTTGGTCCCACATGGTAGAAGGCCGACAAATATATCAGTTTCCCGAGATGCTGGCGTGGCAAGTGTACTAAGTCCCACACGTCAGAATAGGCCCCACAGGTCAGTAGGGCTACTACTAGGTCCCACGTGTTAGAAGAGGTCCCACAACTAATAAAAGGGTCCATAGGACAGAAGGGCTATTGTTGGGACCCTTATGTTGGAAGAGGTCCCACAAGGTAGAAGAGGTCCCACACGTCAGCTTGGTCCCACACGTCAGAAGGCTGACAAATATATCATTTTCCTGAGATGTTGTGTGGCAAGTGATGGACCCACATGTCAGAGTGCGAGTCAAGTAGATGGCAGTTGATGTAGTTGTAACGGCGGACGACGACATCCGGCAATAGACGGAACAGGGGTATCACAAGTCGGTGATTTTTTTTTTTGCAAAAACGAGTTAGTGATTTCTGATGGTATAACTACAATTCGATGGATCGTATTGACATGGTCATAATTTCGGAGCAAACCAAGACCAATCATTTTTATGTTTGACAACTATACTACTCCTCCGTTTAATATAAGATGTTTTAGGTTTAAGAAGAGAGTGTATCTAGACCCTTTTTAGATATAGATTCGTCTGAATCTATAATAAACGAGTCTAGATACACTTCCTTTACAAATCTAAAACATTTTATATTTTAAAGCAGAGGGAGTACGTTACAAGCTGGGGTATGTTCTAAATTTTTTTGAAAGGGAAAGACGCGGTTAGTTTTCTTACTGAGCAGTACAGCTCTTGAAAGGGAAGTTTATTATGGGGGGAGCCCATGTTCCACACGCCATATCTACAGGTTTTTGTTGAACACCCTCTACCGGCTGGCCGGTCCCGAGGCTGCTCCACACCCGAGGAAGAAGACTAGAGTCGAATACACACAAGATTACACAAGAAAATGACACAGGGAACAGGGGGAACTTTATTGGTCTTTCTCTTGGTAAACTTCCGTACAATGACTGCTCCTCTATTTATAGACTAAGGGGATAGGATACCCCCATGGGCTAACCCTAGCCTGGTAGAGGCCACACCGAATGGGCCTCTACCGGCCCAGTTTTCCAACACTCTCCCTGGGTATCTTATCTGTATAACCATGGCTTAAAACTCCGAAAAACCCAGTGGGAAAAATATGGAGAAATGCACATGGTATACTTCTTGCTATGTTGCACGAATTGTCTCATTAAAAACCTCATGTGAGAAACTTCATAAAAACTCACTAAGGGAAAAAGAGTACAATTCACTTAACTATAAAGTTAAGCACTCAATCATCGGGATCAAGATTTCAGCGATGAGTTTGTGAAGATTCTCCCCCTGAACCTTGCATCTCCCTAAGTCTCATCATGCCGATCCCACGGACACATCTCTTGAAAGAAGATGCTGGCAATGATTTAGTGAATAAATCTGCGAGATTTTCACATGACTTAGTATGCAAGACTTTCACTTCGTTCATCTTTTGCAGTTCATGTGCATAGAAGAACTTGGGGTTTATATGCTTTATGAGATTACTCTTCACGTAACCCGTTGCAACACAAGCGGCATTATCTTCATAGATAATTGTTGGGGTTTGTACGGTGTTCAGTCCACATGACATCTGGATGTGGCTGACTACTCGTCGAAGCCATACACATTCTCGTGATGCTTCATATAATGCTATGATTTCTGAGTGGTTCGTCGAAGTTGACACAAGAGTTTGCTTAGACGATTTCCAGGAAATCGCTGTTCCACCACAAAGGAAAACATATCCAGTCTGCGACTTGGATGTGTGCGGGTCCGAAAGGTATCCAGCATCTGCATAGCCTACAACAGATAGGTCTTGGTTCTTTTGGTAAAACAAGCCAAGGTCCTTTGTCCCTTATATGTACCTAAAGATGTCCTTAACACCTTTCCAATGCCTCTTGGTAGGCTCAGAACTATACCTTGCAAGCAAATTGACGGCGAATGCAATATCCGGCCCGTGTACAATTTGCAAGGTACATAATGTAACACCCTCAGAATCGGACCTATGCAAGTTTTAGCGAAACCCGCCAAACCCGCATAGAAACGATTCAAAGGTGCCCACCAGGCACTTTCGTGCGGGTGGAAAACGAAGTAATAACATTACACAACAGTCCTCGATGGGACCCACAGAACAGATATATATAACAGCGACTCAAAGAGTCAAGAATACAGATATAATATACAAAGATCCAAATCACCTTGAAAATGATAGAGCGTCCGACTACGGACAAGATGCAAATGGGGCTAAGAGCCCTGGAGTATAACCAATGGCGTCCATAACCCTGCCCAGGCCAAGCCGGAAGGGTAACCCTGCTAACGACGTCGATCTCAAAACCTGCTTAAACAAAAGGGGTGCCGATAAAGGGCAAAGGAAAAAGAGGAGCGTCAGTACTGAGGCCAGTACACGGCGAGGCTAGAGTTCGGCGGTCCTCGCCTACATAGGTATGGTGGACTGAGCGGCAGCGGCAGCATGCACTAAACAACCTATAGAGACTCGACACAACTGGCGGCAATCAGAGAGGGGTAAGAAAGACCTATCCGGAGCCAATCTGATACTAACACCAAACAAACCCATCCTGGCGTTTCCCCCTCGAGACCGAACAAGGAAGTCAACCGAGGAACTCACACAGTTGGCAGTTTTACTTATTCAGTTATTGTTGCAGCAATTACTAGTCAGGTATAGATAATCATCCTGATAAAATAAGGAGTGTGCACTTTTAGTTAACCATTCCGTTATAGTTGCAACACTTACTAGTCAGATACAAATAGCATGAGATAACCCAAAAACCCAGCAGTTGTTGGTACTTTGATTTAGCCATTCCGTTGTACTTGCAATATTTACTAGTCAGGTACAATGGTCGCAACAACAACCCAAACAAGCAATTGTTGGCAGTTTTATTTAGCCATTCCATTATAGTGAAGCTGATTACTAGTCATTATAAAGTCAAATTTATAGCACTACTTTAGTTATAGTTGTCTATGATCGAGATACTGTGCTCCAAGTCGTCCATAACCGCGGACACGGCTTTCAGAAAGTTTTACCCGGCCGGGGTGCACAAATAGCAACACACACACGATCAACCTCGGAAAAACCAAATCAAAACCCAACGAGGCTTTCACGACAAAGCAATCACAGGATTCAGAAATATTTCAGGGGGCCACCCCTTAAAGTAGACCCGCAACGAAGCCGGCAGGCTCCGAGACGGACTCAAGGTTGTGGGGACGGCTGTGAACGACTGGGAACCCAAAACTGGGCTTGTCGACACCGCGGAATCGTGCCACGATCCTAAACAGTACAGGGTGCTCCTCGCACAATCGTAAATAAAGCAGTAAAGCATGGCATAAGTACAGGATCGTAAATAAAACCTCAAACTAGTTTGTGGCCCCAAGAAATAAGAATGAATCAAGCTCTGTCTAAGGGGGGTCCCATAATTCCCCGTATGTGGGTAGCGCGAATATTCAAGGAACAGGTATCAAGTACTCGGGGTCCTACGGGACACAAGTGGGCGGTCGGAAACCAAATATTATCTATCACCCACCGATGCCTCTGCTTACTTACTTCAATTTTAGTTGTTAAACAGGAATTAAAGTGAACGATAAGTAAAACCATGATCATCTCCAACATCAACATGCGGCCATACACCAACAACTGTGGCACTTGACGACACGCAACAGCACTTGAGCAAGCGACTACGACGCGCAAGTCCAACTATCTACCAAACAACAGGTAATAGGAGGTGTCCAAGGCAATATAAGGCTGCAAGGGATAACACGGGTACGAATCTAGAGCATCGCAACACAGATAGCAATAGATCAACAGGAGGGAATAAATACTATAAAACTAAGATAGGTAGAAAGGGGGAGGGGAGATGCTCGCCTGAAAACATTGTCGAAGGTTCAACCGAAGATCGGGGCAAAGCTCACATCAACTCAACGTCCTTATCCGCGAAGAAGCAAAACACTAGAATAAACACCAGATGCAATATTTAATACTACGCCAAAAGATCGGGCATGATGCATGTATGATGTATGGCATGGCAAAGATGCGATGCAATTAGGTCAATATTAAGCGGAACCGGGGTCCCGACAATTAATTATGTGGTTCAAGTGATTTAACTACCCCGCAATTTAAATGTTGTATTAACAAGGCAAGATAAGTTACCGGTTCGCTACACAAATTTAAATGAGGCCAATATGAGACTAGATTTGCCTGCATATGGGCCCCATATTTAATTATGAGGTGAATCGGCATAAGGCCCCCAAACCACACGACAATATGCATGCAAGTATGATCATTTAATATGCAACAATTATATATCATTTAATAAAATAAGGTCTCGGGTTCGGGTTCACACATAGGGTTCGGCAGATCTTGGGGTTCCGGGGTTCGGGGTCGGGTCTCGGGGTCCAGGGTTCGACGGGTTCGGTCTCGGACAACAGAAGTAGATCTTGTCGCATCCGCGGTGGTCGGGCCATGTTGTCGGTCTTGACGTCTCACGCGGAGTTCTTGGCGTCCCGGAAGGAAGTACTTGTTCTGGCGTCGGGGCATCGGATTCGCCCCGATTGGTGTCGATCTTGTCGGGCCCGCGCAGTAGATCTTGGTGTTTCCGGATGATCTTGCCGACTCCATGCGAAGGCGTTGGCGCTCTAGATCGGTCTTCAGGGTCTCGGCCATCAAATCCGTGGGGAAGAGCTTGATGTTCGTGAAGATCTTGCGTGGCTTCTCGAAATCCCTTGATACTTCTTCAAGCGTTGAGTATCTTCGGGTGGCACCATGTACATCCCTAAGAACCATCGGCATCGGGCCAGTTTTGGCGAGGAGGATCTTGTCGTTCTGGTTTTTCTTCGATCAAAGACGGACGGACTCATCAGACACGTGCCACAAGCCGGTGGTAGAACCATCAGCACACACCCACACTTATCCATCACCACGTCTCCACCACTACTCCAGGAGCAACAGGAAGGGGGCAACAGCAGCGGGCGCGCTGCAGGCGAGGACGACGGAGAAGCCCGCAGAGGAGAGGGTTGGTCCTGGGACAGGACGAAGGCTGAAGGGAAAACGGCGGGATCCGCGTCCCTGGGACTCGCCGGCCGGGAGGACGATGACGGCGGGCGGGCTCGACAGGAGGACGAGGGCCGCAGGGGTGGCACTGCTCGGAGGCGCGAGGTGCTGCAGAGGCGAGGCCAGGAGGCGTTGGAGGCCATGCGCCGGCGGCCTAGGAGGAAGAAGAGGCAGCGTGCGATCTTGGAGGAGGGCACCAGCCAGAGGCGGCGGCGCAGGTTGGGGAAGGGCCGCGGGGCGAGCGGGAAGGGAGGCGCGGCCGGGAGGGCGGAGGACGGCTCTCCAGCGGCCGTCGGAGGACGCAGAGGCGGCGGAGGGGAGCCAGGCGTCGGGGGAAGGCCCGGCCGGCGCTGCTCGGGGGACGGGCCAGCGCTCGAGGTGGGAGGCGGGGTGATGGCCGACGGACGGGGAAGGCGCCGCGGGGTGGGAGGTGGAGGCGCGCCGGAGGAGGCGGGGCGGGCGGCCGCGCCGGCGGGTGGAGGAGCGAGCGGCGGTGCCCGGAAGAAGGCGGCTCGGCGGCAGCGCTGGCGGGGAGAGGGCGAGGCAGGGGCGGCGGGGTGGTGCCGAAGGAGGCGGCGGCGAAGCGGGTCCCAGAGCGGCGGCGGGACGGTCGTGGCTCGGGCCGGCGAGGGGGAACGGAGGCGGAGGGGGATGGCGCGAGCCGGAGAGAGGAGGGCGGCGCGCGGGCGAGGTCGACTCGGTGGGGGAGGTGCGCCGGCGGGGCGGCTGCAGGGCGAGGAAGAGAGCAGGGGCGGGGGATCGTCGGGGTGGGGAGGGAGACAAGGGAGAGAGGAAGCAGAGAGGGTCGGGGAGAGGAGAGACGGGAGGTGGGGGACGGGTCGCGGCCAGGGGTGGGACCGGTGGGGTCCAGGCGGGGAGAAGTGGGCTGCGGGCCCAGGGGGTCAGCGGCAGGTGGGGGGGGGCGTGTGGGTGGGCTGGCTCGGGTGAGTGGGGTGTGGGGCTGGTTGGTGGGGTGGGAAGTGGAGAGAGAGAGAGGGGTGGCTGGTGGGGTGATGTGGCAGATTAGGAGTGGGTAGGAGTTTGGGTTAGGGTGACGTGTCGGGTGGGGATTGGCCGGGGTGAGGTGGCCAAAGGGGTGGGTAGACTAGGACTAGATATAAAAAGGGGTTTAGGCGGACCGTTTATTCTGGGGGTGGTCGTCCGGGTCGATTTGGCCCGTTCGACTGCCCCCACTAAAATAATTTAATATTTTATTTGTTATAAATAGGGATTTTGCAAACCGATAACAGACAAAACAAAATAATCCGGAGACCCGGGTTTTGCGTTTGAATAAAGACGGGCCGTTTAGAAAACAAAAACAGGTTTTTCGCAAATAGTTTTATGCAAGCAAATGCAAGATGATGACGATGCTCAAATGCAATGTGGCATGATGACATGAGCATGCGGTCATGATGATGCAATGCACAAAAACAACGCGATTTTCTAGTAGTGGTTTTGCGGGATGCCACAATTCGACACCACTAACAATGGATCTCGCCCTCGAGATCCGCCTGATGGTACCGGAAGGAAGGTCGGCGATCTGCATCTTCTCGCTTCAGGTAGATCCTCGCGACACCACTAACAAGGGTTCCTTCTTCATCTTGAAATCGGCGACACCACCAACAAAGGGTCGTTGTCCCTGACCGTCGAGAGAACACTCCGGAGAAACAAAGGACGAAGGTAGAGGTATCAAACGATAAGGCCACCTCTAACTTCCATTAGAAGAGGAAGAGTTACATTGATCCACCAGTTCGATGTACAGAGCGAACAACAAGAGTCGGGTAGGGTGATCAATCCATCCCATACCCAAACTATCAACTCTATACATGAATAGGAAAATCAGGCAACTCAACTCTCGAGATTTCAGAATGAAGATCTTCACAAGCGGTATTCGGAACAAAGGGATGATGCCAGCTCTGCGTTGGATCTGATGTAGATGAGGTCATCACATCGGAACACACCGGAGGATACAGCAGAAATCGTACGAAAGACACAATGATTAGGTTCCGCGATGGTTCCATTGGCATGAACAACACATGCTCAAGGTATACTCCAACTTCACCAATGCTCGTCCTCCTCATATGTTTTTCAACGGCACGGATATCCAGCAAGGAACACATATAGATAAAGAGCTCAAGAACAAAGATTGGATGAAGGGTACAACATACAAGTTGCAGATTGATGATCGTATCACCACCGTTACAAAAGGGAGAAAGCGAAACCCTGAAGGTACGACGGAAAACCCAACCACGAGAAATCCTGGACTTGAAGAGAGAGAAGAGAGCGGATTCAAAACACGTAGAGGTAAGAGGAGAATAGCAGAGGGGTAAGGAGTAAAATCAGACCTAATCATAACTATCCAACCGATTTTGCAAAAATAGTTTTGGACACTCTACTTCGGCCGTTAGCTAGGTTATCCTACAGGCTGGACTTATGGGGTATCGCAACTGCTGAGCTCTGATACCACTCTGTAACACCCTCAGAATCAGACCTATGCAAGTTTTAGCGAAACCCGCCAAACCCGCATAGAAACGATTCAAAGGTGCCCACCAGGCACTTTCGTGCGGGTGGAAAACGAAGTAATAACATTACACAACAGTCCTCGATGGGACCCACAGAACAGATATATATAACAGCGACTCAAAGAGTCAAGAATACAGATATAATATACAAAGATCCAAATCACCTTGAAAATGATAGAGCGTCCGACTACGGACAAGATGCAAATGGGGCTAAGAGCCCTGAAGTATAACCAATGGTGTCCATAACCCTGCCCAGGCCAAGCCGGAAGGGTAACCCTGCTAACGACGTCGATCTCAAAACCTGCTTAAACAAAAGGGGTGCCGATAAAGGGCAAAGGAAAAAGAGGAGCGTCAGTACTGAGGCCAGTACACGGCGAGGCTAGAGTTCGGCGGTCCTCGCCTACATAGGTATGGTGGACTGAGCGGCAGCGGCATCATGCACTAAACAACCTATAGAGACTCGACACAAACGGCAATCAGAGAGGGGTAAGAAAGACCTATCCGGAGCCAACCTGATACTAACACCAAACAAACCCATCCTGGCGTTTCCCCCTCGAGACCGAACAAGGAAGTCAACCGAGGAACTCACACAGTTGGCAGTTTTACTTATTCAGTTATTGTTGCAGCAATTACTAGTCAGGTATAGATAATCATCCTGATAAAATAAGCAGTGGCACTTTTAGTTAACCATTCCGTTATAGTTGCAACACTTACTAGTCAGATACAAATAGCATGAGATAACCCAAAAACCCAGCAGTTGTTGGTACTTTGATTTAGCCATTCCGTTGTAGTTGCAATATTTACTAGTCAGGTACAATGGTCGCAACGACAACCCAAACAAGCAATTGTTGGCAGTTTTATTTAGCCATTCCATTATAGTGAAGCTGATTACTAGTCATTATAAAGTCAAATTTATAGCACTACTTTAGTTATAGTTGTCTATGATCTAGATACTATTCTCCAAGTCGTCCATAACCGCGGACACGGCTTTCAGAAAGTTTTACCCGGCCGGGGTGCACAAATAGCAACACACACACGATCAACCTCGGAAAAACCAAATCAAAACCCAACGAGGCTTTCACGACAAAGCAATCACAGGATTCAGAAATATTTCAGGGGGCCACCCCTTAAAGTAGACCCGCAACGAAGCCGGCCGGCTCCGAGACGGACTCAAGGTTGTGGGGACGGCTGTGAACGACTGGGAACCCAAAACTGGGCTTGTCGACACCGCGGAATCGTGCCACGATCCTAAACAGTACAGGGTGCTCCTCGCACAATCGTAAATAAAGCAGTAAAGCATGGCATAATTACAGGATCGTAAATAAAACCTCAAACTAGTTTGTGGCCCCAAGAAATAAGAATGAATCAAGCTCTGGCTAAGGGGGATCCCATAATTCCCCGTATGTGGATAGCGCGAATATTCAAGGAACAGGTATCAAGTACTCGGGGTCCTACGGGACACAAGTGGGCGGTCGGAAACCAAATATTATCTATCACCCACCGATGCCTCTGCTTACTTACTTCAATTTTAGTTGTTAAACAGGAATTAAAGTGAACGATAAGTAAAACCATGATCATCTCCAACATCAACATGCGGCCATACACCAACAACTGTGGCACTTGACGACACGCAACAACACTTGAGCAAGCGACTACGACGCGCAAGTCCAACTATCTACCAAACAACAGGTAATAGGAGGTGTCCAAGGCAATATAAGGCTGCAAGGGATAACACGGGTACGAATCTAGAGCATCGCAACACAGATAGCAATAGATCAACAGGAGGGAATAAATACTATAAAAGTAAGATAGGTAGAAAGGGGGGGGGAGATGCTCGCCTGAAAACATTGTCGAAGGTTCAACCGAAGATCGGGGCAAAGCTCACATCAACTCAACGGCCTTATCCGCGAAGAAGCAAAACACTAGAATAAACACCGGATGCAATATTTAATACTACGGCAAAAGATCGGGCATGATGCATGTATGATGTATGGCATGGCAAAGATGCGATGCAATTAGGTCAATATTAAGCGGAACCGAGGTCCCGACAATTAATTATGTGGTTCAAGTGATTTAACTAACCCGCAATTTAAATGTTGTATTAACAAGGCAAGATAAGTTACCGGTTCGCTACACAAATTTAAATGAGGCCAATATGAGACTAGATTTGCCCGCATATGGGCCCCATATTTAATTATGAGGTGAATCGGCATAAGGCCCCCAAAACACACGACAATATGCATGCAAGTATGATCATTTAATATGCAACAATTATATATCATTTAATAAAATAAGGTCTCGGGTTCGGGTTCACACATAGGGTTCGGCAGATCTTGGGGTTCCGGGGTTCGGGGTCGGGTCTCGGGGTCCAGGGTTCGACGGGTTCGGTCTCGGACAACAGAAGTAGATCTTGTCGCATCTGCGGTGGTCGGGCCATGTTGTCGGTCTTGACGTCTCACGCGGAGTTCTTGGCGTCCCGGAAGGAAGTACTTGTTCTGGCGTCGGGGCATCGGATTCGCCCCGATTGGTGTCGATCTTGTCGGGCCCGCGCAGTAGATCTTGGTGTTTCCGGATGATCTTGCTGACTCCATGCGAAGGCGTTGGCGCTCTAGATCGGTCTTCAGGGTCTCGGCCATCAAATCCGTGGGGAAGAGCTTGATGTTCGTGAAGAAGATCTTGCGTGGCTTCTCGAAATCCCTTGATACTTCTTCAAGCGTTGAGTATCTTCGGGTGGCACCATGTACATCCCTAAGAACCATCGGCATCGGGCCAGTTTTGGCGAGGAGGATCTTGTCGTTCTGGTTTTTCTTCGATCAAAGACGGACGGACTCATCAGACACGTGCCACAAGCCGGTGGTAGAACCATCAGCACACACCCACACTTATCCATCACCACGTCTCCACCACTACTCCAGGAGCAACAGGAAGGGGGCAACAGCAGCGGGCGCGCTGCAGGCGAGGACGACGGAGAAGCCCGCAGAGGAGAGGGTTGGTCCTGGGACAGGACGAAGGCTGAAGGGAAAACGGCGGGATCCGCGTCCCTGGGACTCGCCGGCCGGGAGGACGATGACGGCGGGCGGGCTCGACAGGAGGACGAGGGCCGCAGGGGTGGCACTGCTCGGAGGCGCGAGGTGCTGCAGAGGCGAGGCCAGGAGGCGCTGGAGGCCATGCGCCGGCGGCCTAGGAGGAAGAAGAGGCAGCGTGCGATCTTGGAGGAGGGCACCAGCCAGAGGCGGCGGCGCAGGTTGGGGAAGGGCCGCGGGGCGAGCGGGGAGGGAGGCGCGGCCGGGAGGGCGGAGGACGGCTCTCCAGCGGCCGTCGGAGGACGCAGAGGCGGCGGATGGGAGCCAGGCGTCGGGGGAAGGCCCGGCCGGCGCTGCTCGGGGGACGGGCCGGCGCTCGAGGTGGGAGGCGGGGTGATGGCCGACGGACGGGGAAGGAGCCGCGGTGTGGAAGGTGGAGGCGCGCCGGAGGAGGCGGGGTGGGCGGCCGCGCCGGCGGGTGGAGGAGCGAGCGGTGGTGCCCGGAAGCAGGCGGCTCGGCGGCAGCGCTGGCGGGGAGAGGGCGAGGCAGGGGCGGCGGGGTGGTGCCGAAGGAGGCGGCGGCGAAGCGGGTCCCAGAGCGGCGGCGGGACGGGCGCGGCTCGGGCCGGCGAGGGGGAACAGAGGCGGAGGGGGATGGCGCGAGCCGGAGAGAGGAGGGCGGCGCGCGGGCGAGGTCGAAGCGGTGGGGGAGGTGCGCCGGCGGGGCGGCTGCAGGGCGAGGAAGAGAGCAGGGGCGGGAGATCGTCGGGGTGGGGAGGGAGACAAGGGAGAGAGGAAGCAGAGAGGGTCGGGGAGAGGAGAGACGGGAGGTGGGGGACGGGTCGCGGCCAGGGGTGGGACCGGTGGGGTCCAGGCGGGGAGAAGTGGGCTGCGGGCCCAGGGGGTCAGCGGCAGGTGGGGGAGGGGGGCGCGTGTGGGTGGGCTGGCTCGGGTGAGTGGGGTGTGGGGCTGGTTGGTGGGGTGGGAAGTGGAGAGAGAGAGAGAGGGGTGGCTGGTGGGGTGATGTGGCAGATTAGGAGTGGGTAGGAGTTTGGGTTAGGGTGACGTGTCGGGTGGGGATTGGCCGGGGTGAGGTGGCCAGAGGGGTGGGTAGACTAGGACTAGGTATAAAAAGGGGTTTAGGCGGACCGTTTATTCTGGGGGTGGTCGTCCGGGTCGATTTGGCCCGTTCGACTGCCCCCACTAAAATAATTTAATATTTTATTTGTTATAAATAGGGATTTTGCAAACCGATAACAGACAAAACAAAATAATCCGGAGACCCGGGTTTTGCGTTTGAATAAAGACGGGCCGTTTAGAAAACAAAAACAGGTTTTCCGCAAATAGTTTTATGCAAGAAAATGCAAGATGATGACGATGCTCAAATGCAATGTGGCATGATGACATGAGCATGCGGTCATGATGATGCAATGCACAAAAACAACGCGATTTTCTAGTAGTGGTTTTGCGGGATGCCACACATAAGTGCGCCAATTGCACTTAAGTTGGGGAATTCTGGTCCCAGAATTTCCTCCCCCTCTTCTTTAGGCCCGAACTGGTCCTTGTCTTGCTGCAAAGATCTTCCGACCATCGGGGTCTTAGAAGGATATGCCTTTTCAAACCCAAATCATTCCAACACCTCCTGGGTGTAGGCCGACTGGTGAACTAGAATCCCAGCAAGGGAATGCTCAAGTTGCAGACCTAGGCAGAAATTGGTTTTGCCTAAGTCTTTTATCTTGAATTCCGACATCAGGTAGGAACTCGCTTCCTCAATATCGTCAGGTGTACCGATTATATTTAAATCGTCCACGTACACCGAGATAATACAGAAACCATCCTGGGATCTCCGTATAAAAACACATGGACAATCTTCATTGCTCGCGTAGCCCTTCTGATGAAGGAAATCGCTTAAACGATTATACCACATCCTACCTGACTGTTTTAGTCCATACAATGACTTCTTAAGCTGAACATTGTATAATCTCTTGTTTGCTCTATCCTGGTTCGGGACAGGGATACCTTATGGTACTTTCATGTATATGTCCGAATCCAAGTTACCGTATAGGTAAGCGGCGACAACATCCATTGATTTCATTTTTAAGTCCATGTTTACTGCCATTGAGATCAAGTATATAAAGGTAATTCCATCCATGACTGGGGAGTAAGTTTTCTCAAAGTCGACACCTGGTCGCTGAGTGAAACTTTGAGCAACGAGCCTTGCTTTGTACCTTACTACTTCATTATTATCGTTTCTATTTCGAACAAAAACCCATTTATGGCCAATGGGGCGAAAGTGGGGAGGAGTTAGACAAACAAGTCCAAATACCTCTCTTTTGTTTAACGATAATAATTCAGCAGTAATTGCCTTCTGCCAATCTTTCCAATCCGACCTTTTCTTGCAATCAGCGAGCATGTTAGGCTCAGGGTCAAGATCTATGATTGTGACAATTTTCTTGGCAAAATTAACTTCGACATTTGCCATGGCTCGGTTGTATGACTCGCCCGAATTAACATAGTTAATGGGCATTTCGTCATGGAGTGCATCAGGCACATCCTCTTGCTCCACCGGATTTCCCAATACAGGAGCTAGGTCTTTTAGCTTTCCCGCTCCGATGTGTGCGCACACAACTTCACTGGGCATTTCCGATATAGGAAAATTCAAGTCCGGAATTTCGTGCACTGAAATATCCGTACTTATGCCAGGTCTCAACTGGCTCCCCTCAACAGGGGCAAACTGTAATAAATATCTCTTATCCTTTTTCTTCGGGCGTCCCCGGGTACTTGGGATTTGAGAAACCGGATTCCGCGTCCTCTTAGGCCTTGGAGCAGGAGCGGGTATGCCACCATTTTTCTTCGGTATTTCAACCCTTTCCGGTGCATTGCATGCATGCACATGCGACTTTGTCACAGTCTTTAAATCACTAAAATGATCGGGCAGTTGATTCGTTAGGGAGTGCAAATCTACTATCTTTTGGACTTCTCTATTAGTCTCAATAGTGCGCGGGTCATGAGCGTGGATCCCTGTGGCTTTCCACATGATTTCTCGACTTTTGTCATCCAGGGGTTGATTACCTCCCCCCAAAGTCGAAAAAAGATCCTCGTCAAAAATGCAGTCAGCAAAACGGACCGTGTGACAGTCACCTGTCAAGGGGTCCAAGAACCTGATTATGGACACAGTCTCATAACCAACGTATATCCCCGACTTACGGAGCGGTCCCATTGCTGATCGCTGGGGTGGTGGTACAGGTACATATACCTGGCAGCCGAACCTACGTAGGTGGGAAATTTTCGGTGCCGACCCTTGCGCAAGTTGGATAGGAGAGTGGATGTTGTAGGCCGATGGTCGAAAGTTGATGAGATTAGCGGCGTGTAACACCGCGTGTCCCCAACATGTAGTTGGTAAATTACAACCCTGAAGGAGTGGTCTGGCAATGAATTTAATCCTTTTAATCAATGCCTCCGCAAGTCCATTTTGAGTGTGGACATGCGGTACAAAGTGCTCCAGTTTGATTCCTGTTGCCATGCAATAATCATCGAATGCCTCTGAAATAAATTCTTCGGCATTGTCCATTCGAATAGACTTTAAACGATAATCAGGGAATTTATTCCTTATTTGTATGATCTGAGAGATCAACTTTGCAAAAGCATGGTTCCTTGTTGACAACAGGCAAACATTGGACCATTTAGAGGAAGCATCGATGAGCACCATGAAGTACCGAAACGGCCCTCAGAGGGGCTGAATTGGACCACATATATCCCCTTGAATACGTTCCAAGAACGCGGGGAGTTTATCCTTCACCTTTAGGGGGGACGGTCTAATGATCAATTTTCTCGTAGCGCATGCGAAGCACACGAAATCATCGGGATTCGGGAAATTTTTCACATTAACATTATGACCATTCGAGTTGTTAATTATATTTCTCATCATCCTAAGACCAGGGTGGCCTAACCTATCATGCCAAAGGCAGAATAGTTCGGAGCTTCTAAAGACAGTCTTAAGGGTAGTGTAAATAGGTGGTGCTACTATCTTAGTGTAGTACAGCCCAGTAGCTAATGAAGGGAGTCTTTCGACAACATGTTTACCATTTTCGTCGCGCTTGGTAATGAGTAGGAACTCCTTTCCATTCTCATGATCATCGGTTTCTACATGGAAACCATTTGCGCGGATGTCTCTAAAACTCAAGAGAGTACGAGTCGACTCCGGATACAACAATGCCTCTTCAATGATCAGAGTTGTTCCATTTGGGAGTATGATAGTTGCTCCTTCGGAGCCAACTACATTCGGACCGCAGCCGGCGATCGTCATTATGTTACGAGGGTTTTTGGTAATAGACTCAAAATACTTTGTTTCTCTCAAGATGGTATTTGTGGTGCCGCTATCATCAAGGCACGTTTCCTCCATTTGGGCGCCACACACGTTCTAAAATATAGTGTTTAATTAATATAATGGAGCGAGGAAGATGCTACATCAAGTAAGTAAAACACATAAACATTTCAGAATATCACACAACCAAATAATGGAATAAATGAATGAAATAAATGTCATCCAATCGCCGAAAACAAATAAATGTCATGCTCTCATAGAGCTTACAACCATATCGAAAAATTGTATCAGATTATTTGCGGAAAGGAAATCATTACAACAAAAGGGAGCTCAAGTGGATTCTGCAAAGAAATCATCAATCTCAGCCTGTATCTCAAGATCATTGAGCTTCTCTTTGTTGGCCATCATCATCAAGGCAGCAGAGATGTCTAGCTGAGGCGGGGGGGGGGGGGGGGGGGGGGGGGACAACGTGCTCAACCTCCATGGGCACAGCGGTGTTCGTGGGAACCGCCGAAGGTGCTGCCACTTGTGCTACGTCCTGTGCCACTAGGGGCGCGACGTTCTGCACATGCGCCGCTCCGGGCGCCAATGGTGCCTCAACCTGGACAAGGTGCGTCTCGCGTACCTTCTTGTTGGCCTTAAACGCGTCCACGACGTGCTTAGGGGCCAAACACTGCCTGGAGGAGTGAGTCTTGGAGCCATAGCGGAAGTAGTCCAGGGGCCTTGCCTCTCCCTTGCCCGCCTTGCGTTGCTTGGCCGGGTTGGATGAGTTGGGGCCCTTCTTGCCTCTCTTCTTGTGGATGGGCTTGCGCACCTTGTAGGCACCGGCATTAGCCTCATGACTTGGGCCCCCTGCGAAGGGTTGCGCGGAGAAGTTCTTTTTCAGAACATTATCCTACGCCTCGGCCACCTGGAGAGCATCAATAAGCGCTGCATATTCCGTGAATCCTTTCTGGCAAAAGTTTCGCGAGGACTGGATGTTGTCCGGATGGAATGTGGAGAGAGTTTTTTCTATCTTCTGATGATCAGTGTCCCACACAGCTGAAGAATGGTACAAATCCGGTGCAACCTGGAGTTGTACTCTCCTACTATCTTGAAGTCCGCAAACCTCAGACGAATCCAATCTGCCTCCGCCTGTGGCTGAATGGTGTACTTGAGCCTAGAGAACCGCTTGTTGAGGGCGGTCCAAAGGGCAGAAGCACTCCGTTCTGCCATGTACTCGTTCTTGAGAGTCTCACACATGTGATGGCGGAGGAAGTGCAGGGCTTTCGCGTTGTCCGCCGGGATGGTGGTGCTGGGGCCGTCGGGGTCCCCGCAATCAGCGCATCCTTGATGCATCAGCCCTCGAGGACGATCTCAACGTCCGAGGCCCAAGTCAGGTAGTTAAGCTCATCCCGGGTCAACTCCGGGAACTCGCGGCTGACGATTCCGGTCATCTGTAATTTATGCAAAGTGTGTAAGATTACAGCAGGTAATCGGTTGTATAAATGCGATAATCGATACAATAATTCAAATATGACAGCGTTCCAAAATTTAATGTAAAAACAGTACAAGCTAACTATGAGATACAAAGTAATAAAATCGGGTGATAGTTAATGATTGTAGTAAAGCATAGTACAAAAGCTTGTGCAAAAACGGGCTGAAAACAGGACAAAAACGGGCCAACAGCCCAGTAACCGCTCGTGCACATAGCGTCCGACCCCGTCATTTTTTTTGTATACAACCTGGGCCGAAAAACGGCCCAACTGAACCGGCCCACCCTAGACTGTCCAGCCCGGCTAGCGGGGTGGACGGAGATGTGTGCTCCCGACTAGGGCGGGGTGGCGGGTGGAGGGGGGGGGGGGGGGGGGGGAGGGGCGGTGCGGCGGCGGCAGCAGGCCGGCGACGACGGTAGCGCGCAGCTGGCGGCGGCGTGCGGCGCGCGGCCAGAGGGGCCAGGCTGCGACGACAGCGCGCAGCGGGCAGGGCATGTGGTGGCGCCTGCGCGCGGCCAGCAGGGCCAGGCGGCGACGGCAACGCGCAGCGGGCGTGCGGGCGGTGGTGCGAGTCAAGTAGATGGCAGTTGATGTAGTCGTAACGGCAGTTGATGTAGTCGTAAGGTGGCAAGTGATGGACCCACATGTCAGGGTGCGAGTCAAGAAGATGGCAGTTGATGTAGTCGTAACGACGGACGGCGAGATCCGGCAACCGACGGAACAGGGGTATCACGAGTCAGTGATTTTTTTATTTTTTTTTTCGAAAACGAGTCAGTGATTTCTGATGGTATAACTACAATTCGATGGATCGTATTGACACGGTCATAATTTCGGAGCGAACCAAGGCCAATCCTTTTTATGTTTGACAACTATACTACTCCCTCCGTTTCAAAATATAAGATGTTTTAGGTTTGTGAAGAGAGTGTATCTAGACCGCTTTTAGATATATACTCGTCTGAATCTATACCTAAAAGGGATCTAGATACACTTCTTTTTATAAACCTAAAACATTTTATATTTTGAAACAGAGGGTGTACATTACAAGCTGGGTTATGTTCTGGATTTTTTTGAAAGGGAAAGACGCGGTTGTTTTCTTTACCGAGCAGTACAGCTCATGAAAGGGAAGTTTATTATGGGGGGAGTTCATGTTCCACACGCCATATCTACAGGTTTTGAAGGGAAGTTAATTATTACGGGAGTCTGCTTCTTAACATTTCTGGTGTCAAACTGGTTAAACGTGTTAAGTAACCATATCAGGAGGAGTCTTCTACCCGTGAATTTTAATTTAGATCGATCTAACCATCGATCGGAGTTGTTATATTTAAAAAATTATGTGGATTAGTCGTCTATTACAAGTTTACAACACATAGATATATATAGATATAAAGCAATATAAATAATACATGCACACAGCCGCGTTTCTGGCAGGCACGTGACGATGCGAAACAGGGTTTATTTTGTTCCGATCAAGCTAGGAGTTTTGTTTACATACGTGTGTTGTCAAAACAAAATCTATACGGTTAACATTTTTTTTGAACAAGTGTTACGGTTAATAATTATACTTATAGGAGTACGTACGTAGGTAGCTAGCGCCAGCTTAATTTCAAGATAAAATCTGGGCAAAATTCATTCGTTGGGTAGGTATAGTTACTTATATACCCCTAAGCTCGCTCAACGGCGTGCATAAATAGCAGCACGTACGGCGTGATCTCCCAAATTAAAGCATCACCCCCTCCTCGACCGACCGCCGCCTCGCTCGCAATGACGACGACGACGACGAAGCTCATCTGCATGCTGCTGGTGCTTCTCCTCGCAACTCTCAGCGGTACGTACGTACGCAGAAATCATCATCATATGTTAATACTCCGTCGTCGTCGCTAGGTTTTACTGATACTAGCAAGATTGCTAACTCTACTACTTGATTATTCTTCCTAATCATCAACCTACGACCGCAGGTGCTCGCGGGCAGGATTGCTGTCAATGTTCTGGTTTCCTTTGTCGTCGGCAATGTGGTGGTCTTCCGGTTTGTGGCTACAATAATAATAATCCTGCTACCCCCAACCCGCCTCCGCCTCCGGCCACCACCACCTACGGCGGCTACACCCTGTTCGCGTTCGGCGACTCCTTCGCCGACAACGGCAACACCCCTAAGGTTGCCACCAGCGACCTCGAGAGCGAGCTCATCCGCTCATGGTACAACCCCTACGGCTACTCCTTCGGAAACGACGACGGCTCCTTCACCTCGCACAACCAAGCCACCGGACGCTTCTCCAACTACATGGTCCAATCTGACTTCGTCGGTACGTATATATATTGCCTATCAACGATCAACTACTTTTCATCTTCAACGATCATCCACCTATAGCTACTACTACTAGTAAATTGGATGGATCTATATATGCAGTATATATCTGTTCTTGCCGATCGATGTCTCTAATTAACTAATCATGTATGTTTGTATGCACATATATATGGCGTGGCAGCGAAAATGCTGGGGCTGGACATGGCGCCACGGCCCCACAAGGAGCAGCAGGGCCACGTCGTCGACGACGCCGGCATGACGTTCGCCACGGCGGGCTCCGGCGTCTACTCCGTGCCGGAGGGCGTGCCGACGCTAAGCCAGCAGGTGGACACCTTCCAGAAGAATATCCAAGGCAACAGCATCCCGCGAGCGCGCCTCGCCAGGTCCGTCGCCCTCGTCGCCATCTCCGGCAACGACTACGACCGCGTGGGCGTGGCCCTCCCCAGCGGCTTCGCCGACGTCTCGGCCTTCACCAAGAACGTCACCTCCGCCATCGCCGACGCCGTCGACCGCATCAGGGCGCTCGGCGTGCCCAAGGTGCTCGTCAACAACCTCCACCCGCTCGGCTGCGCGCCGGCGCAGACCAGGGCCAGCGACCACAAGGGCTGCGACGGCGCAGGGAACACGGGCGCCGACACCCACAACAAGAACCTCGCGGGACTCATGAAGGGCAAGGACGGCGTGCTCGTCGTCGACCTCCACTCCGCGTTCACGGACCAGTCGCGCAGCTTCTACAACAAGCTCACGCCATGCTGCCAGGGCATTGACCCCAAGGACTTGTGCGGCGACACCAGCACCGACGGAGACCTCTACTCGCTGTGCGACAACCCCAAGGAGCACTTCTATTGGGACGAGATGCACCCCACACACAACGGGTGGGCGGCCGTCATGGCGCACGTCGAGGACTCCATCAAGCAGTTCGTCGGCGTCGACCAGGACTAATTGTCTATCTATCCATATATACATCGTCGATCTTAGGCTAGGGTTTTGTTATTAGTTAAGTGGTGCCATTAATTCATGGCATGTCGAATTGTCGATCGATCTATACATACAAGTAATTAGGTTTGAAATATAGTTTTCGTTTGTTGTCCCATATCGAATCAATATCAATATATATCGTGTGCAACAGAGATTTTGTTTTTGATTCATGTCCCATATTGATGTTGAGGAAGACGCCTAATTAAAAGGGTATGCCAACTGCACTACCTAGTACGTACTACTTCGTACGTGCAGTTTAAATGTTAGCCTTTTGCCAATGGTTGGTGTTAGAACTGTTCCCGCAAGCAATTGAAATAACTTTCCCACAGGTAAACTTTCTGTTGGGATCTGTTGAAACTACTGATACTAATCTTGGAACATACTGTAATGCCAATAATGCTATATCTACGAAAAAATAGTTACGGAATGCATCTATTATTGCTGTAATGCAGGGGTATTTTGCAGATAAATAACATTTTTCGTCTAAAATAGGTCAAAAGGATAAAAAAACTCAAGTCGGGGCAGGATCCTAGCTAATTAATTAAGGCTCGGGCCGAAGAAATGTTGGTGGGGAGGAATTCAGGCACGACGTAGATAACTAATTATCTTGTTAGAATCTAACCTACGTTGGTCATTGTTGTATTTGACATGTTAACTCGTTTGCAACCAAAACCTTTTAAGAGGTATTTTCCGCTCAGACTAGTCACAGTGGGGAGTATCATATAGTAGTATCATGTATATGATACTAGTATATGATATTATCTCCACAATACATAAAATCATAGTCTTGATGTATTTATTGTTTTGTAGAATATCAATGTAAAATTGTGTACAAGATTTATTTGGATTAGTTTTTTAGTTCTATGCGCTATTATATCGTATCTACCTATGCTATCAACACTATCTCTTTTATCATTAATTACAGTGGCTGATGGCAACAAACGTGGCCACTTTTTGTTGGGACTCCAAGAGTGTTGTAGCAAGCTTCTTTTCCTTATAAGGGAAACTCGAGGGTTTATATCAAACTCTCAGAGAATTGGTTATGACAGGGTATTTGTCTTCTCCTCTTCAAGCAACCTGTAAAGTAAAATAATTTGTCTTATGTCCCCAACTTCACCAAGTGGTTGTCAAGCACAAGGTTTCGTATTAGTAATATGAAATAAAATAAAATATAATCTAAAATAAAAATAGTAAATAAATTGAAGTAATGTAAACTAGATGATATGGAAGATAGTGGAGTTGTATTTAGGTTTTTATGAGTGATTGCAAGTAGGGAAAGTATTTTTGTATTTTCAAAATAATAAATTGCAGAAAATAAAAAGGATAGTAGATGGAATGGAAGGGTTTTTCTTATGATAAAAATCAGACCGAGGTTCATGGGTTCACTTGTCTACTCTCTTTTTAAATTGTAGTGATCACAAAACAATTCATCAATGATAAAGATTCATGGAAATTCTATATGTGCTTGATAAAGGAATTAATATTGGCATCACATTCTAACATAGAGATGGAATACATCTCTCTTATACTCCTCAAGAAAGGGAAATCTCCATGCAATCTAGAATTAAGAACAAATCAGACTATAGCTTTAAGCAATATTATATGATGTTTGAAATACAAATATGCTACCTCTATGTTAGAATTAAGAACAAGGTTATTACACTGTCACATAATAACTATAGCACATGATTTCACTTTATCCCTAATGAGACAGCAAAAGAAAGGTAAAAACCAAAGTAGATCTTGAATATTATGTGTCATATATAATTCAATCTTTATCACCATGCTACTCCATCTAACACATACTTCTCCCCATACAAGTTCTTACATACAAGTTGGATCAAAACGAGCAATTAAGAACGGTGTGCATGATATGCATCTATCAAAACATCTTACACAAAATAGATTCCAATCTCAAATATCAAATCATAGAACAAAGATCCACCACATAGGAATTTTAAATATGACCATAATCATGTAGGGAATTGTAGGGGTTCGTAGCATGGAAAACAAAAAAATTCTACCGCATGAACACATACAAGCCAAGATCTATCTACTAGATTGTAGCAACGAGTCAATGGAGTACTCACCCTCGAAGATTCTAAAGCGGTTAACGAGAGCGGATTCTCGAGGGTGATGTAGTCGTTCACTTGCCGATCTCAAGATCGCGTAGACGATCATTCTGGTGTCGTGTTCCGGCAGCGCTCCCGCAGTCGGTCACACGTACGGTACTTGATGAAGACCTTCCTCTCCCTTGTTCCAGCAGGCAGCAGAGGTTGTATCTCTCTCCTCGTGATTCCGGAAGCACGACGGTGTGGTGTCAGAAGTAGAGGGGAGATCCCGTAGGGCTTCGCCTAAGCCGGAGCGGGTATGGTGGAGTAGAGGGAGGGCCTCGGCGATCTAGGGTTTAGAGGGATGAGGGGTTTAGAGGTAGTCGGCGGCTAGAGATTAGCTAGACGGTGGTTTAGAGGAGATATAGGGGACCCGCATCTAGAGGGGGCGGCGGCTGACCTAGGATTTCTTGTAGGGTGCAAGGGGGGCGCCCCCTCCCCTCTATTTATGAGAGGGAGGGGCGGTTGGGGAAGGGGAGTCCTTTCCCAACTCCACCTCATGGGGCTAGTGCAAGGGACAGGGAGAAATCCTCCCTTAGATAGGATTCCTTCCCTCCCTCCACTTGGAAACCAAAGTCCCACTTTGACTTTTTCAAACTGTATTATTTTGACTTTCAAACTAGAGTTTGATGTCTCTCTTCCAAGTGTCCAGCCAAGTGACCTAGTACATGATGCAACCATTCCACTTTGTCACGACACATCCATGTACCCTTCCCAATATGGATCGGCGGACCTTCTAGACCCTTCTAGAACATTCCGCTGAAAACACCAAAACCATTCCCGAACTCCAGAATTGGACTTTCCTTATATGAATCTTATTTTCCGAACCATTCCGGATCTCCTCGTGATATCCTAGATCCCATCCGAGATTTTGAACTACATTCGGTCTCTTTACTCACTTTCCATATCTACTAAAATAACATCGAATCCTTAAGTGTGTCTCCCTACGATTCGTGAATTATGCATACATGATCGAGACTCTTCTCCGATCAATAACCAATAGAGGAATTTGTAAATTCATATGGCTCCCACATATTTCTATGATTACTTCATGATCGGATGAACCATTTACATACGATACCAATTTCCCTTTGTCTCGCGATACTTTACTTATCCGAGGTTTGATCGTCTGTATCTCTGCATACCTAGTTCAACCTTGGTACTGATAAGTACTCTTTACTCGTTCGTGTGATATGTGATTCCTTGTGATCCAGTCACATGATTGCAAGCTAATTGGATGACATTTCATCGAGAGGGATCAGAGTATATCTATTTGTCATATGGATGGACAAATCCCACTCTTGATCCATGTGCGTCAACACATACTTTCCAAACACTCAATGCCACCTTTATAACCACCTAGTTACGAAGCGGTGTTTGATGTCATCAAAGTATCCATCTGGTGATGGTGATTAATATGATCTCATGGTCGAAGGATTTAGTTTACTATGTACTGAAAGCTTATAGCAAGTGAACTATTTCAATGAGTTGATCGTATGCTACGCTTAAATATAGGAGTATGTCCATCACATAATTCTCCTAATGATATGACCTTGTTGTTAATAACATATCAATGTTCATGATCAGGAAACCATGATCATATATTTGTAGGGTTTCGTAGCATGGAAAACAAAAAATTTCTACCGCATACAAACAAACAAGCCAAGATCTATCTACTAGATTGTAGCAACGAGTCGATAGAATAACTCACCCTCGAAGATTCCAAAGTGTTTAACGAGAGCGGATTCTCGTGGGTGATGTAGTCGTACTCTTCCCGATCTCAAGATCGTGTAGACGATCCTTCCGGCGCTGCGTTCCGGCAGCGCTCCCGCAGTCGGTCACACGTCCGGTACTCGAAGAAGACCTTCCTCTCCCTTGTTCCAGCAGGCAGCGGAGGTTGTAGCACTCTCCTCGCGATTCCGGCAGCACAACGGCGTGGTACCGGAAGTAGAGGGGAGATCTCGCAGGGCTTCGCCTTAAGCCGGAGCGAGTATGGTGGAGTATGAGAGAGTCCCTCGACGATCTAGGGTTTAGACACGTCGAGGAGGGGCAAGCCGGCGGCTAGGGTTTAGCTAGGCGGCGGCGGTTTGCCCTAGGGCCGGCGGCGGCTTGGTACTAGGGTTTAGAGGTAGGAACTTGTGTGTCTAGGAGGGGAGCCCTGCCCCTCCTTTTATAGGTGGAGGGGGCCGGCCAAGGGGAGGGGAGTCCCTCCCCAACTCGGCTTGGTGGTGCGCCGGCGGTGGGGAGAAGGGACTCCTCCCCAACTCGGTTTCCTCCTCCTTTTCCACTTCCCAAAAATAGCCGTTTGACTTTCAAACTTGGCGTTTGACTTTCCAAACAAGGATTTGATTTAATCCTCTATTTTGTTCAGCGATGACACTTAGTACATGATGCAATCATACCAACTTGATATAACACATTCATGTACCCTTCCCCTCCGGAGTGCCGGACATTCCGGAACCTTCTAGAACATTCCCGATGAAAACACCGGAATCATTCTCCAACTCTGAAACGGGACTTTCCTTGTATGAATCTTATTCTCCGGACCATTCCGGATCTCCTCGTGATATCCCGAATCCCATTCGAGACTCCGAACAACATTCGGACTCTTTCTCATCATTCCATAACTACTCAAACAACGTCGAATCCTTAAGTGTGTCTCCCTACGGTTCGTGAATTATGCGGACATGATCGAGACACTTCTCCGATCAATAACCAATAGAGGAATCTGGAAATTCATATGGCTCCCACATATTTCTACGATTACTTTGCGATCAAATGAACCACTTACATACGATACCAATTTCCCTTTGTCTCACGATAGTTTACTTATCCGAGGTTATGATCGTCGGTATCTCTGCATACCTAGTTCAACCTCGTTACCGATAAGTACTCTTTTCTCGTTCCCGTGATATGTGATCCCTTGTGAGCCAGTCACATGCTTGCAAGCTAATTGGATGACATTTCACCGAGAGGGCCCAGAGTATATCTATCCGTCATATGGATGGACAAATCCCAGTCTTGATCCATGTGTTTCAACCAATACTTTCCGAACACTCAATGCCACCTTTATAGCCACCCAGTTACGGTGTGGTGTTTGATGTCATCAAAGCATCCATCCGGTAAAGGTGATATGCATGATCTCATGGTCGAAGGAATTAGGTTACTATGTATTAGAAAGCATATAGCAATTGAACTATTAAAATGACTTGATCTTTATGCTACGCTTATCTATAGGAGTATGTCCACCATATCATTCTCCTAACGATATGATCTTGTTGTTAATAACATCTCAATGTTCATGATAGGGAAACCACAATCATCTATTAACCAACAAGCTAGTATTATATAGAGGCTTTACTAGGGACTTCAAATTAAGTTTACAAATCACACAAGTATTAATGTTTCCTTGTTAACACTATTATAGCATGAATGTAAACATTTATCATAACACAAAGATATAATAATAACTACATATATTATTGCCTCTAGGGCATATCTCCAACAGTCTCCCACTTGCACTAGAGTCATCTAATCTAGATTACATGGTAATATACCGAACACCCATGGCAGTTTGGTGCTGGTCATGTTTTGCCCTCGGGAGTGGTTTAGTCAACGGATCCGCCACAATCAGATCTGTGTGTACTTTGCAAATCTTTATATCCCCATCTTGGATATGTTCTCGAATAGCGTGAAAACGTAGCTTGATGTGCTTCAGCTTCTTGTGTGACCTTGGTTCTTGCGCATTGGCTATGGCGCCCATGTTATCACAGTAGATAGACATTGGGTCCAGCGCACTAGGAACCACACCTAGCTCTGTAATGAACTCTTTCATCCATATCGCTTCTTGTGAAGCCTCCGAAGCAGCCATGTATTCCGATTCAGTTGAAGATCTCGCCACAACACTTTGCTTTGCACTCCTCTAGCTAACTGCTGCACCATTCAAAATAAATACGTATCCAGATTGTGATTTAGAATCATCCGGATCGGTGTTCCAACTAGCATCGGTGTCACCATTAACAACGAGTTGTTTATCACCTCCATAAGAAAGAACCATATCCTTAGTTCTTCTCAAGTACTTAAGGATGTTTTTGACCGATGTCCAATGATCCACTCCTGGATCACTTTGATATCTGCTAGTTAAACTAACAGCATATGCAATGTCGGGTCTAGTACATAGCATGGCATACATTAGAGATCCTATGGCTGAGGCATAGGGAGTCTTACTCATCCTTTCTCTATCTTCTGCCGATGTCGGACTTTGAGTTTTACTCAAGGTCGTATTGGGCAACATGGGCAAGAACCCTTTCTTGCTATCTTCCATTCCAAACCTCTTTAGAACTTTGTCCAAATATGTACTTTGTGACAATGATATTTGGCGTCTCGATCTATCTCTATAAATCTTTATGCCTAATATGTAAGCTGCTTCGCCAAGATCCTTCATTGAAAAACTATTATTCAAATATTCCTTGACACTATTAAGAAGGTCTACATCATTCCCAATCAACAATATGTCATCTACATATAGTATTAAGAATGCTACAGAGCTCCCACTCACTTTCTTGTAAATACAAGCTTCTCCATAAGTTTGTATAAAACCAAAACTTTTGATCACCTTATCAAAACGTTGATTCCAACTTCGGGATGCTTGCTTCAATCCATAGATGGACCGTTGAAGTTTGCATACCTTGTTAGCATCTTTAGGATCGACAAAACCTTTGGGTTGCATCATATACAACTCTTCATCAATGTCTCCATTGAGGAATGTTGTTTTGACATCCATCTGCCATATCTCATAATCATAATATGCAGCGATTGCTAACATAATCCTCACAGACTTTAGCTTCGCTACTGGTGAGAAAGTCTCATCGTAGTCAACCCCTTGAATTTGTCGAAACCCTTTTGCGACAAGTCGAGCTTTATAGACAGTAACATTACCATCAGCATCTGTTTTCTTCTTGAAAATCCATTTGTTCTCGACAGCCTTCCGGCCATCAGGTAAGTCCACCAAAGTCCATACTTGGTTTTCGTACATGGATCCAATCTCGGATTTCATGGCTTCTTACCATTTATTGGAATCTGGGCTCATCATTGCTTCCTCATATGTCTCAGGGTCATCGGTGTTGTCCACCAACATGACACTCATAACGGGATCATACCAATCTGGAGTGGTACGAGTTCTCATTGACCTGCGAGGCTCTATAGCAACTTCAACCGAAGTTTCATGATCATCATCATTAGCTTACTCTCTAATTGGTGCAGGCACCACAGGAACTTCTTCCGGCGCTGCGCTACTCGCAACAACCTCGTCGAGTTCTACTTTCCTTCCAGTCACTTCTTTCGAGAGAAATTCCTTCTCTAGAAAGGATCCATTCTTGGAAACAAAGATTTTGCCTTCGGATCTATGATAGAAGGTATACCCAATACTTTCCTTCGGGTATCCTATGAAGACGCATTTTTCCGCTTTGGGTTCAAGCTTGTCCGGCTGTAACTTCTTTACATAGGCTTCGCATCCCCAAACTTTAAGGAACAACAATCTAGGTTTCTTCCCAAACCATAATTCATACGATGTCGTTTCAACGGATTTAGATGGTGCCCTATTTAAAGTGAATGCGGTTGTTTCTAATGCATAACCCCAAAATGATAGCGGTATATCTGTAGGTGACATCATAGAATGAACCATATCTAAGAGAGTTCGATTACGACGTTCGGACACACCATTATGCTGTGGTGTTCCCGGCGGTGTCAACTGTGAAATTATTCCGCATTTCTTTAAATGCTCGCCAAACTCGTAACTTAGATATTCACCTCCACGATCAGAACGTAGAAATTTAATCTTCTTGTTACGTTGATTCTCTACCTCACTTTGAAATTCCTTAAACTTATCGAAAGTTTCGGACTTATGTTTCATGAAATAGATATACCCATATCTACTCAAGTCATCCATGAAGGTAAGAACATAACGATAACCACCGCGTGATGCTACACTCATTGGACCACACCCATCGGTATGTATGATTTCCAATAAGTCCGTAGCTCGCTCCATCATACCAGAGAATGGAGTCTTAGTCATTTTACCCATCAGACATGCTTCGCATCTTTCAAGTGATTCGAAATCAAGTGATTCAAGAAGTCCATCGGAATGGAGTTTCTTCATACGCTTCACTCCAATGTGACCAAGACGACATTGCCACATATAGGTCGAGTTATCGATCGATTTCAAACGTTTAGCCTCAATGTTATTAATATGTGTATTTCCACTATCGAGATTCAACAAGAATAGACCATCTATCAAAGGTGCATGTGCATAAAACATATTACTCATATAAATCGAACAACCATTATTCTCTGACTTAAACAAGTAACCGTCTCGCAATAAACAAGATCCCGATATAATGTTCATGCTTAACGCAGGCACCAAATAACAATTATTCAAGTATAAAACTAATCCCGATGGTAGATGAAGAGGTAGTGTGCCGACCGCGATCACATCAACCTTTGATCTATTTCCAACGCGCATCGTCACCTCGTTCTTCGCTAGCTTCCGTTTATTCTGCAGCACCTGTTTCGAGTTACAAATATGAGCAACCGAACCAGTATCAAATACCCAGGCACTACTACGAGTACTAGTGAGATACACATCAATAACATGTATATCAGATATACCTTTCTTCTTGATGTTGCCGTTCTTCAAATCCGCCAAGTACTTTGGGAAATTCCGCTTCCAGTGACCTTCTCCCTTGCAGTAAAAGCACTCAGTATCAGGCTTAGGTTCAGCCTTGGTCTTCTTCGTCGGCGTGGTAACTTTCTTACCACCCTTCTTAAAGTGTCCCTTCTGCTTAGACTTGCCTTTCTTGAATTTGGTGGTATTATTGACCAACAACACTTGGTGCTCTTTCTTGATCTCCACTTCTGCAGATTTCAACATGGCAAAGAGTTCTGGCAACGTCTTGTTCATGTTTTGCATGTTGTAGTTCATCACAAAGTTCTTGTAACTTGGTGGTAGTGATTGGAGGACGCGGTAAATCCCCAAAGCATTAGGAATCACTATACCCAAGCTTTGAAGTTTGTTTGTGTGCCAAGACATCTTAAGCACATGCTCACTAACGGAGCTGCCCTCTTCCATCTTGCAGTTAAAGAACTTTTCAGAAGCCTCATAGCTTTCAATTGCCGCATGAGTCTCAAAGATCAATTTGAGATCCTCGACAATATCATATGGGTCTGAATTCTCAAACCTTTTCTGAAGCTCCGATTCTAAACCATACAAGATAGCACACTGAACTGTGGAGTACTTAGTCTTCCGAGTGAGGTAAACATTCTTTACTTCATCGGCAGCATCAGCTGCAGGTGGGTCACCCAGCGGTGCATCCAGCACATAGGTCAAATTACCAGCTGTGAGGACAATCCTCAAATTGCGGAACCAATCCGCGAAGTTGCTTCCATTGTTTTTCAACTTTTCTTTCTCTAGGAACGCATTAAAATTGATGGTAGGGGCTGCCATTGATCTACAACATATTTGTAATAGTTTAGACTAAGTTTATGACAAATTGAGTTCAAATTAATAATAAAATTAATCTAGGTGAACTCCCACTCAAAACAATATCCCTCACATTGTTTTAGTGATCACACGAACCAAATCCACCACATCAACACCGATCATCATGAGAGTCGATATAGTTTCAATGGCGAACAATCGTCATGTTCATCATATCTACTATATGATTCATGCTTTACCTTTCGGTGGTCCGTGTTCCGAGACCATGTCTGTACATGCTAGGTTCGTCAAGATCAAACCTTAGTTTCCGCATGAGCAAATCTGGCTTGCTCACGTTGTATACACTTGCGGAATCTAACACACCCGATCATCACGTGGTGCTTCGAAACAACAAGCTTTAGCAACGGTGCTAACTAAGGGTGAACACTTTATGACTTGAAATTCATGTGCATGAGGGATCATCTTATAATGCTACCGTCGTCTACTAAGCAATACAAGATGCATAAAGGATTAACATCACATGCAATTCATAATATGTGATATGATATGGCCTTTCTTCTTTGTGCTTCCGATCTCCATCTTCTAGCACGAACATGATCTCCATCATCACCGGCATTGCATCAAGTTCAATGACGCTTCTTCATGGTTATCGTCCACTGGCTTCAACTATTACAACTACTTTGAATAGACACGCGGGTCTTAACATAAATTAAAGACAACCATATGGCTCCTGCCGGTTGCCAACTTACAATAAGGAACATTGCATACATCAAATATAATCACAATCATGGGCATATCACATCACAGCACACCCCTGCAAAACAAAGTTAGACACCTCTACTTTCTTTGCATGTTTTACGTGGTTTGGGGCTTTCAGTAAGTGTCATTCTAACTTACGAACATGAACCAAAACATTGATACTAGTATTTTTAATCACCCGTTGTAAATTGGATCTTAACTATGCTAGGAGAAACAGGCACCCGCAAAGCCACTTATGCAATACAAGTTGCATGTCAAGCGTGGAGCAAGTCTCATGAACGATGTCATGTAAGGTTAGCCCGGGCCGCTTCATCCCAACATCCCGCAAGATGCAAAGTACACAAGAAGCAATCGACAATAAAAGCATCAATGCCCACAATGACCATTGTGTTCTACTCGTGCAACAGATCTACATATAGACACGGCTCTGATACCACTGTAGGGTTTCGTAGCATGGAAAACAAAAAAATTATACCGCATACAAACAAACAAGCAAAGATCTATCTACTAGATTGTAGCAACGAGTCGATAGAATAACTCACCCTCGAAGATTCCAAAGTGTTTAACGAGAGCGGATTCTCGTGGGTGATGTAGTCGTACTCTTCCCGATCTCAAGATCGTGTAGACGATCCTTCCGGCGCTGCGTTCCGGCAGAGCTCCCGCAGTCGGTCACACGTTCGGTACTCGACGAAGACCTTCCTCTCCCTTGTTCCAGCAAGCAGCGGAGGTTGTAGCACTCTCCTCGCGATTCCGGCAGCACAACGGCGTGGTACCGGAAGTAGAAGGGAGATCTCGCAGGGCTTCGCCTTAAGCCGGAGCGAGTATGGTGGAGTATGAGAGATTCCCTCGACGATCTAGGGTTTAGACACGTCGAGGAGGGGAAAGTCGGCGGCTAGGGTTTAGCTAGGCGGCGGCGGCGGTTTGCCCTAGGGCCGGCGGTGGCTATGGAGGCGGCGGCGGCTTGGTACTAGGGTTTAGAGGTAGGAACTTGTGTGTCTAAGAGGGGATCCCTGCCCCTCCTTTTATAGGTGGAGGGGGCCGACCAAGGGGAGGGCAGTCCCTCCCCAACTCGGCTTGGTGGTGCGCCGGCGGTGGGGAGGAGGGACTTTCAAACTTGGCGTTTGACTTTTCAAACAATGATTTGATTTAATCCTCTATTTTGTTTAGCGATGACACTTAGTACATGATGCAATCATACCAACTTGATATAACACATTCATGTACCCTTCCCCTCCAGAGTGCCAGACATTCCGGAACCTTCTAGAACATTCCCGATGAAAACACCGGAATCATTCTCCAACTCCGAAACGGGACTTTCCTTATATGAATCTTATTCCCGAACCATTCCGGATCTCCTCGTGATATCCCGAATCCCATTCGAGACTCCGAACAACATTCGGACTCTTTCTCATCATTCCATAACTACTCAAACAACGTCGAATCCTTAAGTGTGTCTCCCTATGGTTCGTGAATTATGCGGACATGATCGAGACACTTCTCCGATCAATAACCAATAGAGGAATCTGAAAATTCATATGGCGCCCACATATTTCTACGATTACTTTGGGATCGAATGAACCACTTACATACGATACCAATTTCCCTTTGTCTCATGATAGTTTACTTATCCGAGGTTATGATCGTCGGTATCTCTGCATACCTAGTTCAACCTCGTTACTGATAAGTACTCTTTTCTCGTTCCCGTGATATGTGATCCCTTGTGAGCCAGTCACATGCTTGCAAGCTAATTGGATGACATTTCACCGAGAGGGCCCAGAGTATATCTATCTGTCATATGGATGGACAAATCCCAGTCTTGATCCATGTGTTTCAACCAATACTTTCCGAACACTCAATGCCACCTTTATAGCCACCCAGTTACGGTGTGGTGTTTGATGTCATCAAAGCATCCATCCGGTAAAGGTGATATGCATGATCTCATGGTCGAAGGAATTAGGTTACTATGTATCAGAAAGCATATAGCAATTAAACTATTAAAATGACTTGATCTTTATGCTACGCTTATCTATAGGAGTATGTCCACCATATCATTCTCCTAACGATATGATCTTGTTGTTAATAACATCTCAATGTTCATGATAGGGAAACCACAATCATCTATTAACCAACAAGCTAGTATTATATAGAGGCTTTACTAGGGACTTCAAATTAAGTTTACAAATCACACAAGTATTAATGTTTCCTTGTTAATAATATTATAGCATGAATGTAAACATTTATCATAAACACAAAGATATAATAATAACTACATATATTATTGCCTCTAGGGCATATCTCCAACAATATTAACCAACAAGATATTTTAACAAGAGGCTTTAATAGGGACTCTTACATGTTTACAAATCACACAAGTATTAATGTTTTTGGTTAATACAATTATAGCATGGTATGTAAACATTTATCATAAACATGAAGATATGATAATAACCACTTTATTATTACCTCTTGGACATATCTCCAAAAGTCTCCCACTTGCACTAGAGACAATAATCTAGTTTCAAATCTTTGTGTATTCAACACCTATGGCTTTCCGATGTTGTATGTACATGATTGCTAGTGGTCAACTGATCTTCGGATCTGACACTTTCAGGTCTGTGTGTAATTGCATGTCTTTGCGTCTCTTCGCATCACTCATTCTCTAATGAGATGGTTTTGTATAAATTTGGTCCTTTGGTGAGACCTTTAGTTCATTGGGGTTAAAACATGTTGATAATATTGTCATACAATATATCTTCATAGTACTATCCCTCTGTGTTTGATAACAAACTACTTGACACAAATGCCCTCTTTTGCTGCTATAATAGCAGTCATATACTTAGTCTTTTGTTGTAGTATCTGTCACAATGTCTTAACTTTAGAACTCATCCAAATCCATTATGGAACTTACTTTCCATTATATTGTGCCACCCTTAGTTTAATTGAGATAAACTTAATTTGTACTTTGTGACAAAACTAGTATCAATGTAGTACTTTACAATGAACTAACCATCTAGTTGTCACCTCTACAAAATAATATGTTCTTAGTTCTTCCAAAATATCATAAGAATATCCTTACTATCATCCAATGATCATCTTATGAATTATTATGGAATATGCTCATAACATTTAGAGTATAGGATATATTTGGATGTGTACATTTCACAGTATGATTGAAAAACTCTCTTTGTGATTTCAACCATCAAGTATCAAAAATACTTGAATCTTTGTTTCACTTACCAAGTGTCGATGCACTTGAATTTCAATTTAATCCTTTCTGTGTGGCAAGAACCTTTCTTGTTATTTCCATATTGAACTCTTTCAATATCTCATCTATGTACATTTGACACAACCATACTGGCGTCTCTATCCATCCATATAGAAATTGATGCCAAATATTTGTCTTTTGCCTAAGTCTTTTATCGAGATGAAATTATTAACTTGTGTTAATAAAAGATACATCATTTCCAATCAACAAGATGTCCTCCACATAATGTATTAGAAATACGTCTTAGCACACCCACTTAATTTCTTGCAAACTCAAGCATCTTCATCATCTCCGATGAAATTAAACCCTTTACAATTTCTTTACGGTGAAGATTCCAAATCCTCGATGCTACATTGAAGTTTGCATATGCTTTTAGCATCCTTTGTGAAAGGGCATGTATGCCCCCATGTGTGGTTTTGGTAATTAATGACAATCTCTATGGACTAATGTGTAAATTGAGTTTCACTTGTAGGTTTGTCCATTGGCATCGCTTGGGCCATGTGTTGGTCTCAAGGTTGGAAGATGAAGAAATGTCCAAGGGCTTTGTGCCCATTGGAATCATGAAGAAAGAAGGAGCTTGAAGGTCGATCAAGACATGTGCAAAGAGTTGCATCAAGATGGATCAACCTCAAGTAAGGATGAAGAAGGACGAGCTCAAGATGCGCCATCTCTAGAAGATCTCATGCTTGAAGCTTGCCATCCTCGTGCTCATGGAATGATGAAGATAAGTTCAAAGAAGAGGTTTCCCCATGGAGTATGGGGGATCATTTTTCAAGTCTTCATCAAGCAAGAGCGAGCAAGAGCAAACAAGAAAGGTGTTCCCACTATAGAAGAACACGACGGTCTACATCAAGTTCAAGTCGGACGCTCAAGGCAAAGGTATGTTGATAGGGCTTCTCTTTTGCCGGTCTCGTGTTGTTAGTTGGGATACCGGGTTTAGGATAGATAGCCGTACTATCAAGAGGGGCTCTCAAGCGGGTGTCTCGTTTGCATCGTTCGGAGAGATCTCAAACCTTTGCATTCATATCATCATCTTTCTTGGTTATTATTTGGTTCTTGTCCATGAGAGGATCTAGAGCTTCTGGTCACCATCATAACAAGCTCTAGCTCATCATCTAAGGATTTCACTTGCATATCTTGTTGCGGTTTTTGATCTTGCGAGTTTTCCGGCTCCACACCTTGGGGGATAGATCACATATATATTCATGATATTTTCTCCCAAGGTGATACCCAATTGGTTTCATCCCGTTTGGAGTTCGGATGCAAAACTTATTGCGTTTCTGGTTTTCTGGTTTCTGGAATTTCCCTGACCGGAAGTTCCGGCTTCCCACCGGAAGTTCTGCTAGGGAATCTTTGCCGCCGAAAGTTCCGGTGGAAGTTCCGGGTCTTCTTCCGCTCACGCTCAGTAACCTTCTGTTTTGAAGCGTTCTATTTGCCGGAACTTTGTCGGAACTTGCTCGGAAGTTCACCGGAACTTCCAGTCTGTTTTGACCGGAACTTCCAGTTGCGCTTCTGGAGCGGGCGTCAACGGTCTGATGATCGTTGGAGCCAGGCTGGGCGGAACTTCCGCCCCAGAGCCGGAAGTTCCGGCCATGATTCGTTTTTTTTGGTTTCTCGCTCCGCAGTTTTCGTCCGTTGGCTAGGTTCCACCGGAACTTCCGGCCTCCCTCCGGAAGTTCCGGCCAGGTGTCACGAATGCCCATAACGGGCAGATCTGGGAGCCCTTTAAAAGGGGCTCCTCTTCCCCTTCGTGGGCACCGGCTTTTCTTCTTGGTTCTTGGCTTTCTCTGTCTCTCCTCCATTATCAACCTTGAAGAAGCTTTCCCTCTCCCTTTCCCCTCCTATGATTCTTGCATCTTTTTGAGGGATTTGAGAGAGGAGATCTAGATCTACAATCCCCCCAAGTCAAATCCCTTCTTTGTGAAGGAATCATTGGGATCTAGATCTTGGAGAGTTTTGTGTTCTCCTCTTGTGTTCTTCCTCCCTTATTCCCCCAATAGCTTTTGTAGCTTTGTTGGAATTTGGGAGAGAAGGACTTGCCCTTGCATTTGGTGCATAGGTTTGAGTTCTACTCTTGTGTTCTTCCTCCCTTATTCCCCCAATAGCTTTTGTAGCTTTGTTGGAATTTGGGGGATAAGGACTTGCCCTTGCATTTGGTGCATAGGTTTGAGTTCTCCTCGGAGATTCGACGAGTTCAAGCTTGTGAGCTTGTTTATCTTGGGTTCCTTGGAACCCTAGACGGTTGTGTGGTTGGATTGTTGACCTTTTGTGGTCTTGTTGACCTTTTGTGGTCTTGTAGCCTTTTGTGGCATTGTTGGCCTTTTGTGGCTTTGTTGTTGGGAGCCTCCAATTGAGTTGTGGAGTTAGCCCCAATCTTGTACGGGTTCGGTGACCGCCCTCAAGCGTCCCATAGTGGAGCAAGTGCCCGCCTTTTGTGGTGCGCACTTGGGAGAATAGGGTGAGCCTTTTATGGCGTCGGTGAGTTGCGTGCTTCCGCATCCGGGGTGAGGCCTTGTGTGGCGTTGGGTGTGCATCGATCCACCACACCTCGAGGTGAGCCATTGTGGCGTTCGGAGAGCATTGCGCCATCGCACCTCTCCAACGGAGACGTAGCTTCTTTGGAAGTGAACTTCGGGAAACAAATCTTCGTCTCCGCGTCCATCGGTTATCTCTCAACCGAACCCTTTACTTATGCACTTTACATTGTGATAGCCATCGTGCTTGAAGTATTTATACCTTGCTATCACCTTGTTGCTTGTATTGCTTAGCATAGGTTGTTGGTGCACCTAGGTGAACTTAGTGGTTAGGTTTTGTGCTCAATAAATTAAACGTTAGTTTTATTCCGCATTTACTTGAGCCTAAACCGTAATAATTTTAAAAAGCATATTCACCCCCCCTCTAGGCGACCTCCTTTGTACTTTCACTTTGAATTAACAAAATCCTTTGGATCATATCATGTACATGTCCTAGGTTAACCATCCTATTAGAAGAACTTGTTTTGTTTATTCAACTACCATATAACAAAATTATATGTAGTGGTTGCTACATTAATCCATCTAGACTAAATATCGCTATGAAAGATCAAAGCTTGTCATAGTCAACCTTTGATCGTTGTCGTAAACTCTTATCCCGACATGTCGACTATTTCATAGATGTGAAACATCCATGTCTATTTATTTATAGATCCAAATACGACTGTAAGGTTTTTCACCTTTCTAGAGGGTCTTCCAAGTTCAAAGCTTGATTTCTCGTGTATGGAACTATCATGGATTCTATGGCTTAAAGACATCTGACGAAGTCAGGGCCCATCATTGCTTGTTTGCATATAGTCGGTTTATCATTGTCAAATAACAATGATTTACTCCCAAATATTAGAATTTGATTGTTTACCCGATCTTCTTGGTTCAATAGGAACTTAGACCTCCGTGGTCACAACCTTTAAGGCACGTGAGACATGAGCATTGTTGTTGCCTCCGGAACGCTTTCCGGTGCTGCGCAACTCAGCGCATATAGCTAAGGTTCTTTTAACCTTTATCAAAGTTCTATTTTCCTCCCACTTAACTTTTCACAAAAAAATCCTTCTTAAGAAACTTGATGTTCTAAGCGACAAACTCTTTTTTCTTCGGTGTTATGGAGGAATACTCAAAGGTTATTTGAAATAACATAAAAAGACATGTCCATCCGACTTTGGATGCAAACATCTACTTATGCATAGCATACCAATGTGTAAGATCCCTCCTTTATAAAGGAAAAGGATCCCTGTGATTGCAATGCTAGTCCCTGGATCATTGCTAGCATCCACAGTTTAAGATGAAGTACACAGATACAAAGGTCATTTATTACATCCATTCCAGAGTTAAACATAGTCTTTACAACTCAAGGCCACAGGCCTAATACAAGAGTTTGAATAAGTAAATAAATGTAAGTCTTCATCTTCATGTGCCATAGGCAAACATGTTAAGTGTAGACTCATGACAACTAATCCTCATCAGAGTAACCTGCAACACCACAAGTTACAGCCACAATGGGTCAATACTTTGGAATAGTATTGGCAAGTGATACCTTAGTAAATTTTAAGTGGACTATATTACTATATGCATTTTGGCTAAGTGTAGCTTGGCTTGCTTTGCTCAAAATAGGTTTTTCCTATTAGTTGAAATCACTAAGTTTTTCTTTGTCAAAACTTTTCCCAAGAAACCATCAATAGACATTGAGGTCCTTCACCTTTGTTCACCCACAAGTTTTTACTTAGAAGTTGGAGTGATGAGATTCTTGATGGCTTCCATGTCTTGATTCTCAAGTTGTCCATTGCCATGGACTTGGCTAAGTACTTAGATTTTTCCATCTGCAGAGGTTGTGCACTTTCCCCACCAGACTTGGTTTCCCAAGACAGGACCTTTCAGAAGCCTTTCCTTAGACCAAATGGACGCGCTCCAACCTATCATTCCCACTACCACCAACTGTCCAAATGGCTAAGTTCTAGCAACCTATGTGATCCAGCAGAGCCCATATTGCCAAGTGGCTGCACTAGAAGCTTCTCAACACTTGGCCTCTAAAATCTCTTTGTTCCTGGGTGGCATACCACAAGTGAGATACACAAGGTAAACCATATACATGGGCCTTGTGTAACCACTAAACCAAAAACCACCAATCAAGTCCCTTTCCACCCAGGTGATTCATTTACTTGGTTGTTTTATTAAGTAAAACATAAGTCCAAAGACTTAGAAATATTTTCACCAAAACATGTATATTTTACCAACCCTTGTTTTCTACTAGCTAGGCTAAGCATGTCATAGATAGTAACTTAACTTAGAAATTCCCTAGCAACTCTACAACTACATAGGATTTCCCAACATGGCATTTGGCAAAAATAGTAACATGCAAGACTTAGCAAAATATTTCTAATGCTTGTATAAAAATATAGGGATAGAAATATTCATGAAGTACCACTTGCCTTGGTAGTTGGGAGAGTAGCACTCTTCACAATCACAATCATTAGCACCAAAGTCTACACAAAGAATATAGCCACAATCACATACAAGTCATATACAAGCAAAAATATATATGCATGCATGCAAGATGCTAAGTGATGATTTTTGAAACTCAACCAAGCAAGTGCATTGTACGGAATCATAAACAAGTCAAAAACTTGCTAAACCAAGTTTATTTGACACTAAAACAATTACCTAAACAAATCATATGCTCAAAATAGTCCTAAACAAGTTTCTGCAAATAAATTCATTTTAACAGAAGCTAAACACTAAACACATTGCATAAACAGAAGGGCTTGTTCTCTTGATTCCAACGGTATAAAATTTGTCAAAATCTAACGTGGAAATCAAAAGTTATAGCTAAAACAAATTTGGATACAAATCTGATTTCAAATTCTGTTTTTAAACCAAACCCTAGCCACGCGGCGCTATCCTATTGGCTGGTACCGATTCGCTCAGGATCAAGATTTCGCGCCGTTGGATCAAGTCAGATCCAACGCGCCAGATTCAAAGAAAACGATTCGCTCAGATCTAATCTAATCCGCAAGATCTACATCCTACGGCTGTTGTTGCTTCGACCATAGACTAGCGGCGGCGACTGGCGGCGGCGCGTCTGTCAGTGGCGGCGCTGGCGTTCTAGGTCGTACGGGGAGGGGAGAGGGTGCTTACCAGAACCGCAGGGACGAGGTGAAGCTCAACGTGGTGGTGGCTTGGCAAGGGGCGCTCGGAGTCGTCGGGGATTCCTCGCCGGAGTTCGTGGACGCGTCGGGTACGGCTGCTGGTCGACGTTGGCGAGGTTCTGCGTCGCGCTAAGTCAAAAGGAGGGCACCGTTAGATGCACAAGACGATGGGGATCCTAGGCATATTAGACAGAGGGCAAGGGGCGGCTGGTACTTACGGGGAGAGGTCGCCGGAGTTCGTGCAGAGAGCGGCGGCGCTCGATTGAGTTTGCTGCCGAGGCTACAGACCATGCGAGAACAAACGGGGTGTGTCAGTAGATGCGCAAGGAGTTGCTGAGCTTGATAGCATGAACCATGGACAGAGGGGGACACGGTGCTCACCGGAATTCGTCGGCGAGGTCGTCGGAACAGCGGCAGCGTCGAGCGAGTTGCGAGCAGCCTGGTGGCGTGGAGAGGAAATTGAGTGAGGGGAAATGGCCGCGAGAGGGAGGGGCTTAAGTAGGCAGAGGCTCGACAAGAAACGCTCAGTGATTCAATGCTAATTACACCGCGAAATCAACGCAGCAACAGCCAGCGGCGGTGTTCGTGCGCGGAAATTTGGGGAAGACGATGACGACGTGGACGGGGACCGCTTGTCAGCGAATAGAGCAGAGAGGGAGTGGGGTCCGAGCATCAGTGACTGCGTGGGTGCGTCTGCGCGTGCGAGAGAGAGGGAGGTGGCCCGGGTGGCTAGCTGGGCTGGTTTCGCTGTTGGGCCAGATTAGTAGCGTCGGCCCTTTTCCTTTTCTTTACTCCTTTTCTTTTTCTAATTTGATTTTCTGGAATGATTTTCAAATGAATTCAAACTCTATTTGAATTCAAATCTTTTCTGGATTTTTGTAGTGTGCAACAGTCACAAAACTTGGCATAAAACCATGTGGTCACTTTGAGTTGGCTTGGTCATTTTTGGAAAGACAAAATAACAGTGACTTAGCACTTGGTTTGCAAATGATTGAAAATGGTTTTGAAACCATTTTTATTTTGTATAAGTTTGTTCAAACTCTACACTCAAACCAATCAACAACGAAACACACAAATTTGGTTCTTAAAACACTAAGCTCTCAAATGAGGATGGGCATTTGATTTAAGTTTTCTCACATAAAATGATAGCACTATGTGCTTCTGTTTTCTTGAAATGAGTTTGAAATTGATCTCAATTCTATATGCATGCATGAATTATATGCAATCTTTGAAATCATGATTTTAGGGATGTTACAAATCTAACCCCCTTAAGGTGAATCTCGCCCTCGAGATTCGGATTGGATAGCAAATAGGTGAGGGTGGTCTTTCCGAAGATCATCTTCTCTTTCCCATGTTGCTTCCTCTTCGGAATGATGATTCCACTGCACTTTGCAAAACTTGATAGTCTTTGTCCTTGTGACTCTTTCTGCAGTCTCAAGAATCTTGATAGGTTTCTCTTCATAAGTGAGATCACTTTCTAGTTGAACTTCTTCCAAAGGTATAGTATCCTTCAAAGAAGTTGCTTCCATTTCTGGATGACATTTCTTAAGCTGACTCACATGAAACACATTATGGACAGCTGACAAAGATTCTGGGAGTTCTATTTCATGGGCAACTTCTCCTTTGCGACTCAGAATCTTGAACGGCCCGACATATCTTGGTGCCAATTTTCCTTTGACTCCGAACCTTTTCACTCCACGAAGCGGTGACACTCTAAGATAGGCTCTATCACCGACTTCGTAGGTGACTTCTCTACGCTTAGGATCTGCGTAGCTTTTATGTCGGGGTTGTGCTATCTTCAACCTGTCCTTAACCAACTTGACCTTCTCTTCGGCTTCTTTGATAAGATCTGGTCCGAATAAACTTCTTTCTCCAACACCATTCCATAATAATGGGGTGGTACATTTTCTTCCGGAGAGAAACTCAAACGGTGCCATCTCAATGCTGGCTTGATAGCTGTTGTTATAAGAAAATTCTGCGTAAGGCAGACTTTCATCCCAACTGGCTCCATAGTCTAGGGCACATGCCCTCAACATGTCTTCAAGAATCTGATTAGTCCTTTCTGTTTGTCCATCGGTTTGAGGATGAAAAGCAGTACTGAATTCCAACCTCGTTCCCAATGACTCATGTAACTGTCTCCAAAAATGGGAAGTGAATTGAGTTCCCCTATCCGACACAATACTCTTCGGCACTCCATGTAGACATATCTACTCATGTATATTTTGGCTAACTTAGCACTTGTATAGGTTGTCTTCACGGGTATGAAATGAGCCACTTTAGTTAGGCGATCCACTACTACCCAAATAGAATCGTATCCTGACCGGGTCCTTGGTAATCCGGTAATGAAATCCATACCAATCTTGTCCCACTTCCAATCAGGAATAGGTAGTGGTTGAAGCAAACCTGCTGGTTTCTGATGCTCCGCTTTCACTCTACTACACACATCACACAAAGCAATATGTTCGGCGATGTCCTTCTTGAGATTATTCCACCAAAATCTTTATTTCATGTCCATGTACATTTTGGTGTTACCCGGATGAATGGAATACGGAGAGTTATGTGCTTCTTGCAAAATAAGTTTCCGCGGTTCCAGATCTTGTGGAACACAGATACGTTTCCCATGCCATAAAGTACCCAGTTCGTCTTCATGGAACCCTTTGGCTTTTCCTTTGCCAATCTTTTCTTTAATCTCTTCGATTTCTTTATCAATCTTCTGGGCTTCTTTGATCTTGTCCAACAAAGTGGGTTGAACATCCAAAGACATGAGATGTCCTTCAGGCACAATCTCCAATCTGAGTTTCCTAAATTAAGCACACAGATCATCTGGCAATTCTCCTTTGTTAAGGCCATTCACAAATACCTTGCGACTTAGAGCATCTGCTACAACATTCGCCTTACCGGGGTGGTATTGCAAACTTAAGTCATAGTCCTTGATAAGTTCTAGCCATCTTCTTTGTCTCATATTAATTTCCTTCTGAGTGAAGATATACTTCAAACTTTTGTGATCTGTGAACACTTCACAACGCTTTCCCAAAAGATAGTGTCTCCATGTTTTGAGTGCATGGACAACAGAGGCTAACTCTAAATCATGAGTAGGATAGTTTATCTCATGAGTTTTGAGTTGTCTCGAGGCATAAGCCACAACTTTACCGTCTTGCATAAGTACTGCACCCAAACCCTGATGAGATGCATCACAATATACTTGGAAATATTTTTCCAAATCTGGCAGACACAAGACTGGTGCTGTCACAAGTCTCTTCTTCAACTCCTGAAAGCTGAGTTCACAACCTTCAGACCAAGCAAACTTCTTATCTTTCTTTAACAATTCTGTCATGGGCTTAGCTACCTTAGAGAAATTCTCAATGAACCTTCTGTAGTAACCTGCTAAGCCAAGGAAACTACGAACTTCTTTCACGGACTTGGGAGATTCCCATTCAGTAACAGCTGAAACTTTAGCAGGATCAACTGCTACACCATCCTTTGTCATAACATGACCAAGAAAACCAACTTCCTCCAACCATAACTCACACTTGCTGAATTTGGCATAAATTTTATGCTCCCGTAACTTCTCAAGTATCAAACGCAAGTGTCCTTCATGCTCTTCTTTGCTCTTGGAGTAGACTAAGATGTCATCGATGAAAACGACAACAAACTTGTCAAGAAATTCCATGAACACCTTGTTCATCATATTCATGAAGTATGCTGGAGCATTGGTCAAGCCAAAAGGCATTACGGTATACTCATACAATCCATACCTTGTGGTGAACGCTGTTTTAGGTATGTCTTGTTCTCTTATCTTGAGTTGAAAATAGCCTGACCTTAGATCAATCTTTGAGAACACACATGCTCCTTCAAGCTGATCAAACAAGTCATTGATTCTAGGAAAAGGATATGTGTTCTTGATAGTTACCTCGTTGAGTGAACGGTAATCTATGCATAACCTTTGACTTCTATCTTTCTTCTCCACAAACAAGACTGGGACTCCCCAAGATGAAGAACTTGGTTGAATAAATCCTTTCTGCAACTGTTCTCCAAGTTGCTTCTTGAGTTCTTTCAGTTCATCAACTGACATTTTATATGGTCTCTTTGCTATTGGTCCAGACCCTGGTACCAAATCTATTAGAAACTCCACATCTCTATCTGGTGGAATTCCCGGCAATTCTTCCGGAAACACATCTGCATACTCACTCACAATTGGCACACTGTCCATGCTAACCCCCTTAAGAGAATTTAGCTTACTTCCTTTAGATTCAAAGTTGGACTTGAATTTAATTCTTTTTCTTTCCGGGGTTGTGAGTGCAACAGTACGATTGGCACAATCTAGTACTCCTTCATACTTAGCAATCCAATCCATTCCCAATATTACGTCCAGTCCTTTGGAATCTAGGATTATCAAACTCACTGGAAATTTATGTTTTCCAAACTCTATTACTAGATCCCGGTATCCAAGAATTACTATCATATCTCCACCCGGAGAACTAACTTTTATTGGACACCCAATGTTTTCAGTTGGAAACCCGTTTCTTTCAACAAATGCTTTTGATATGAATGAATGCGATGCTCTAGTATCAAAAAGAACAAATGCTGGAATAGAATTGAGTCTGAACTTACCAGCAACAGCATCAGGCTCCTCATAGACCTCCTCCACACTGATGTGGTTCACCTGTCCTTTCTGGAAAGGATTGGGCTTGATAGGTCCTTCAACTTTCTTTTCAGGACACTCATTTGCGTAATGCCCCATCTTCTTGCATTTGAAGCATTCAACCTGACTGATGTCTCTCTTAACAGACTGACTTCCACTTCCACTTCCATTACCACTGTGGTGGCTCTTATGTCCACTCTTGTGGTTCTTGTACTTGTCATTGTCATGACTACGGTGGTGCTTGTTGTCATGACGGTTGTGGTTGTGGTGCTTGTTGAATTTCCCATGCTTGTGGGATCCTGATCTTCCGCTGTCATCATAATGAGATCGTTTGTGAGACGATCCCGAGCTGTGCTTGTCGGAGTGCTTCCTCTTTCTACTCTCAACTTGCTTCATTTTGTTCTCCAAAATAGCAGCCTTGTCACAGAGCGATTGATAAGTGGGAACATATGCCACAGCCAACTGCAGATTCAGCTCATCATTCAAGCCTTCAAGAAATTTTTCCTTCCTCTTGGCATCAGTGTCAACTTCATCCGGTGCATAACGCTAGATTGTTGAACTCCTCAATGTATTCAGCCACGATGCGGTGGCGCTGCTTCAGATTGTGGAACTCTTTCTTTTTCAGACTCATCACTCCTGATGAGATATGAGCAGTGCGAAAGCCATCCTCAAAGATAGCCCATGTCACTTCATCTATGGGAGTGGTGATCTGGAAGTTGTCCCACCAAGTGGCGGCTGGCCCTTCCAGCAGATGTGCTGCAAATCCGACCTTTTCAGCATCCGTAAGCCCACGGTTACCAAGTCCTTGTTTACTGAGCGTAGCCAATCATTGGCCACCATGGGATCAGTCGTTCCTGAGAACTTTGCTGGCCTCAGTCTCAAGAATCTGGTAAGCATATCAAAGCCCGGAGGGTTGTTGTTGTTGTTGTTGTTGTTGTTGTTGTTATTGTTGTTGTTGTTGTTGTTGTTGTTGTTGTTGTTGTTGTTGTTGTTGTTGTTGTTGTTGTTGTTGTTGTTGTTGTTGTTGTTGTTGTTGTTGTTGTTGTTGTTGTTGTTGTTGTTGTTTTGGTTCTGGATGAATGTTGTCATCATCTGCATCAGTTGTGTTTGAGCAGTCATCATTTGCTGCATTTCAGGAGCGATGTTGTTGGGGTTGGGGTTTGCACGACGGGGAGGCATCTGTGGTTTGTTCAAATAGAGATAAGAATGAGATACCCATAGATGCTTTCATGCACATTACATCACATAAGCAAACACACGCATGCAACACAAGATAAAAGTTCAACAACAAGATAACAAGTTCACAAAGTAAAACACACAAGTAGCAAGCCATGCACATGTCGGATGGTCCAATAACAAGTTCTCAAATAACAAGTATGATAATAAAAGATAAACGAGTAGTCAAGTCTACTCATCGGCATCGATCTCCTCCTCGACAAAGGTAAGACCTGCGTTCTCCATCGCGGTCTTGTTCTCCTCAATGCTAGTGGTCAAGGACTCTATCTTGGCCTTGAGAGCCCTCTTCTAGGAGTGAAGCCTCTCAATCACCGACTGCTGCTGCTCTAGCTCGAAGTCCTTGGACTACAGTTCTTCAGTCATGTCCCGGATCTTCTTGTTCCTATCCTGGACACACTTCTCCTGACTCTTGAACTTCCTGTCCTGGGTCTCGAACTTCGCCTCCATTTCCTTGACTATCTCGTCTTGCTGCGCGAAGAGCTTGTCCTTCTCGCGAAGCTGTACCTGGAGCTCATCATTGTTGAGCACGACATTGGTCCTGTCCGTGTCCACATGCCTAATGAGAGACTCTAAGTCCTAGAGGTACATGCGTATCGGCTCTTCTGCGTCCCTCGAATCGTCCTCGAAGTCGATGGACTCTCCATCCTCATCACGTCTTCCGAAGACGTGGAAGTGGGTGCCTCTAACCTGTCGAGAGTGTCGCCCTAGCAGACGTCCTATCAGATCCTGCATCACTACCTCAAGGCCTCTCTCCCTGTCATCGTGCATAAGCTTGAAGACATGGCCTCCGTAGTAGGCTCTGTCTGGCGTCCAGGCTGGTTCACCTTGAACCCAAGAGGTCCTTCCTCTCAAACTTGGTGAGGGGATGCACCATGATGGTGGGAAGAGGGAGATTGATCAAGGTGGTAAGCTCAACGATACGAGGACCAAAGCGGGTAACCTGGAACTCCTCAACAGTGCTGATGGTAATAGGCATCTATTTATAAGATAGAAAAGTTAGAACAACACAAATCAAGATAAAACAAAAGACATAACAACACATACATATCCTTGGGAAGAAAAACACACAAGTCATGCATACATGAAACCATTACAACAACCAAGGTTCAATCTTATTTTAAAGCAACATTTTGGAAAATAAGGTGATAGGTGGTGGTCCAACTAACGAAGTACGTTTACAATCCTATCTCATTGGATCTGTTGGCTAACACAATGTTTCTAGAAGCAATCAGCCTATCTTGCTCACATGATTCCATCACTAAGTCTATAATATCTTCTCTTAAGGTTTGGTTGGTAGCTTCCAACTCTTGGGTATGTTCCTTCTCTTTCCTTAGTTCATTTTGGAGGTTGAGCATTCTGCACTTGACTCTATCACCAAGTTCTTTGATGGTCTTCCAAGCTGCATCCCTTGCTGATTCAAAGAATTTAGGGTGCACCACTGAATTGGTGAACATGCAGAATCCTTTTTCCTGATGGTTGTCTTCCTTGTTTTTATACAAGTGAAGTTGCACCCACCAGTATTCCACTCCTTCATCCATTACTGGAAAACCCTTGTACACAGCTGCACCTTGTATATCTAATGCAACCATGAGGTCCTTGAGAGCCTTGGGGAATTCTGTCTCACACTCCAAAGTCATTGTCATGAGTGGTCCTTTCCTTACGGATTCGTTGATGGAGTTCATATACAACTAGAGATGAGGGAGAAAATTAGAAAAGTTTACGAGAAGAATAGACAAGTGTAGAAGTAGTTGAAATTTTTCCCTTAGTGGTTTCCAATCCTAGGGTCATAATCCTACAGGCAACACAGTGCTCTGATACCATCTGTAAGATCCCTCCTTTATAAAGGAAAAGGATCCATGTGATTGCAATGCTAGTCCCTGGATCATTGCTAGCATCCACAGTTTAAGATGAAGTACACAGATACAAAGGTCATTTATTACATCCATTCCAGAGTTAAACATAGTCTTTACAACTCAAGGCCACATGCCTAATACAAGAGTTTGAATAAGTAAATAAATGTAAGTCTTCATCTTCATGTGCCACAGGCAAACATGTTGAGTGTAGACTCATGACACCTGATCCTCATCAGAGTAACCTGCAACATCACAAGTTACAGCCACAGTGGGTCAATACTTTGGAATAGTATTGGCAAGTGATACCTTAGTAAATTTTAAGTGGACTATATTACTATATGAATTTTGGCTAAGTGTAGCTTGGCTTGCTTTGCTCAAAATAGGTTTTTCCTATTAGTTGAAATCACTAAGTTTTTATTTGTCAAAACTTTTCCCAAGAAACCATCAATAGACATTGAGGTCCTTCACCCTTGTTCACCCACAAGTTTTTACTTAGAAGTTGGAGTGATGAGATTCTTGATGGCTTCCATGTCTTGATGCTCAAGTTGTCCATTGCCATGGACTTGGCTAAGTACTTAGATTTTTCCATCTGCAGAGGTTGTGCACTTTCCCCACCAGACTTGGTTTCCCAAGACAGGACCTTTCAGAAGCCTTTCCTTAGACCAAATGGACGCGCTCCAACCTATCATTCCCACTACCACCAACTGTCCAAATGGCTAAGTTCTAGCAACCTATGTGATCCAGGCAGAGCCCATATTGCCAAGTGGCCGCGCGAGGGAGGGGCTTAAGTAGGCAGAGGCTCGACAAGAAACGCTCAGTGATTCAATGCCAATTACACCGCGAAATCAACGCAGCAACGGCCAGCGGCGGTGTTCGTGCGCGGAAATTTGGGGAAGACGATGACGACATGGACGGGGCCCGCTTGTCAGCGAATAGAGCAGAGAGGGAGTGGGGTCCGAGCGTCAGTGACTGCGTGGGTGCGTCTGCGCGTGCGAGAGAGAGGGAGGTGGCCCGGGTGGCTAGCTGGGCTGGTTTCGCTGTTGGGCCAGATTAGTAGCGCCGGGCCTTTTCCTTTTCTTTACTCCTTTTCTTTTTCTAATTTGATTTTCTGGAATGATTTTCAAATGAATTCAAACTCTATTTGAATTCAAATCTTTTCTGGATTTTTGCAGTGTGCAACGGTCACAAAACTTGGCATAAAACCATGTGGTCACTTTGAGTTGGCTTGGTCATTTTTGGAAAGACAAAATAACAGTGACTTAGCACTTGGTTTGCAAATGATTGAAAATGGTTTTGAAACCATTTTTATTTTGTATAAATTTGTTCAAACTCTACACTCAAACCAATCAACAAGGAAACAAACAAACTTGGTTCTTAAAACACTAAGCTCTCAAATGAGGATGGGCATTTGATTTAAGTTTGCTCACATAAAATGATAGCACTATGTGCTTCTGTTTTCTTGAAATGAGTTTGAAATTGATCTCAATTCTATATGCATGCATGAATGATATGCAATCTTTGAAGTCATGATTTTAGGGATGTTACACAATGCTTAAGAAAAAACAACTTGGGTTTTACCCAAAAACCATAACTTTATATGGTGTCATTTCAACGGATCATGATGGAGCTCTTTTCATCGAAAAAGCAGTAGTCTCTAAAGCTTTAATATTTAAAATATAATGGCAGTTTTATGAATTACACCTTTGATCTTACCATGTCAAACAAGGTTTCATTACATATCTCGAACGCTCCATACTACTATGGTGTTTTTCGAGAAACATAAATCTATGGAACGATTCCTCAAATCTTTAGGTGTTTTTCTAAACTTGTAACTCAAATATTTTCCTTTATGATGCTATCATAAATTCTTTATTTTCTTGTTACAATGGTTTTCCACTTCATCATGAAAGTCTTTGAACATTTTTCAAATGTTTCATACTTAATCCTTATTTAAGAAAATATACATATGTTCACACAAATTTTTTGAGAAAGCATATGAAGTTTAAATCCATCGCTCTCGACTACACATAATAGGCTTCATACATCTATATGTACAAGTTCCAATAATCTAGTCATTCGTTCCCTTTTGGCCTATGAACGGAGTTTTAATTATCTCCACAAAAGTTTCACAAGCGTCATTTTAACGAAATCAAAATACACAAAAATTCCATCAAGCATGGAGTTTCTTCATGTTTTATTTCCAATATAATTTAAACAACGATGTCACTTCCTAAGTGATCTTTCAATCAATTTGCCTTTCGACATTTTTAGCACTAGTTTTATGGATGTGATTTCTCCAACGAGATTTGTAAATCATCCATCTTTTATGGATTGCGGAAATTATTTGAACAATCCTTTTGTTCTCATAATACCTGATCGAAATAACAATTATTGAAACAAATCTTGAAGGTAGGATTTGATTTCAACGAGAAACATAATAACTCTTTATTTTGTTTTCGATGAATATCATCACATATTCTTTTGCTAATTACTTAAACCATTGTAGTTCACGAATTGTGTTGTTTCGTATGACGATTCATACCATCAAATTTAGTATCAAATACTTAAGAACCACATTGTTTAACAAGCAAAGAATATAGCCATAACGTGTATATCATCTATATACCTTAGCTTGAACAATTCTAGTCTTTTCTTTTTCCGTCATATATTTCTGATATTCTCTTTCAGTATTTCCTTTCCCTTGTAAAAGAATCTATCAACATCAATAGTGGAGCCATACACATGACACATAGTCCAAAGTGTGTATAGTTGAATACCAATGTCTTTGGACTTGCACTTTGAAGTAGATCACCATCATCAAATGTTTGGTGTTCTTTCAAATTCCATTCTTAAGTAATCTTTTGGTGTAGTAAACATTTTACCTACACCTTATATTCATCCCTATCATGGAAATATTCATGATCAAGCTACTTTAGCTTATAACGGTGAATCGTGGGTATAATGTTGGTCTCCAAAACCTTTTAGATGATTAGGACGACTAGCGTCTCCAACCTTTTGCAAATTGTCGTTAAATATAAGAACATAAATTTTGCCATATTATATTCTATCATGTTGTAACCAAAACTTTGATTCATATATCGCAATATATTCCACATATGATGGTTTCTGAAACAATTCTTTCAGCTCCTAGATAACCTTGATATTAAAACAATCTTTTGAATATCAAGAATCATGGAGACAAACATGATGCTTAGATACTAACACTGGAATTGTTACTCTTGATTTAATACCAATTATTAAATTTCACGGAGTAACCGAAACTTACTGAAAGTTTGCAATAGGACTTTTAAACTTTAGATTAATACTTCAATACAATACGATACCAGTTTGTAAAGTCACTTGCTAGAATTCTATAGTTCTATTATCTTAATTAACTAAGCGTAATGTGGTAAACGGATGTCAATGACTACAACAACTATGCAAATTCACTTTGATTTAATTTATGATAAATAGTGTTCAACTTTTAATCATATTACTATTGAACTCCCACCCAAAACAATATCCCTCACATTGTTTTAGTGATCACACGAACCAAATCCACTATATCAAGTCCGATCCTCATGAGATCTGATGTAGTTTCAAAGGCAAACAATCAACATGTTCACCATATCTACTATATGACTCATGATTTACCTTTTGGTGATCCGTGTTCCGAGACCATGTTTGTACATGCTAGGCTCGTCAAGATTAACCTTAGTTTCTGCATGAGCAAATCTTCCTTGCTCCCGTTGTATGCACACGTTGATTCTATCACACCCGATCATCACGTGGTGCTTCGAAACGACGAGTCTTGGTAACGGTGCTAACTAAGTATAAACACTTTATTACTTGATTATTTTGTGAGAGGGATCATCTTATAATTCTACCGTCGCGATCTAAGCAATACAAGATGCATAAAAGGATTAACATCACATGCAATTCATAATATGTGATATGATATGGCCTTTCTTCTTGTGCTTACGATCTCCATCTTCAAACATGAACATGATCTCAATCATCACCGGCGTGGCGTCAAGGTCAATGGCACCGCTCCATGGTTTTCATCCACCAGCATCAACTATTACAACAACTTTGAATAATAGACACGCAGGTCTTAACGAAATTAAAATACAACCATAAGGCTCCTGCCAGTTGCCAACTTACAATAAGGATCATTGCATACATCATATATAATCACAATCATGCCCATATCATATCACAACACAAGCCCTGCAAAACAAAGTTAGACGCCTCTAATTTTCTTTGCATGTTTTACGTGGTTTGGGGCTTTCGAACAAGAACCAGAACGTTGATACTAGTATTGTCAATCACCCATTGTAAATTGAATCTTCACTATGTTGGGAGAGACAAACACTCGCAAAGCCATTTATGCAATACAAGTTGCATGTCGAGCGTGGAGCAAGTCTCATTAACGATGTCATGTAAGGTTAGCCCAGGCCGCTTCATCCAACCATCCCGCAAGATGCAAAGTACACAAGAAGGAATCGACAACAAAAGCATCAAAACCCACAATGAACATGTGTTCTACTCGTGCAACAGATCTACATATAGACACGGCTCTGATACCACTATAGGGGTTCGTAGCATGGAAAACAAAAAATTCTACCGCATGAACACATACAAGGCAAGATCTATCTACTAGATTCTAGCAACGAGTCGATAGAGTACTCACCCTCGAAGATTCCAAAATGTTTAATGGGAGCAGATTCTCGTGGGTGATGTAGTCGTTTACTTGCCGATCTCAAGATCGTGTAGACGATCCTTCTGGCGTCGCATTCCGGCAGCGCTCCCGCAGTCGGTCACACATACGATACTCGATGAAGACCTTCATCTTCCTTGTTCCAGCAGGCAGCGGAGGTTGTAGCTCTCTCTCTCCTCGCGATTCCGACAGCACGACGGCATGGTGTTAGAAGTAGAGGGGAGATCCCGCAGGGCTTCGCCTAAGTCGGAGCGGGTATGGTGGAGTAGAGGGAGGGCCTCGACGATCTAGGGTTTAGAGGGCCAAGGGGTTTAGAGGTATTCAGCGGCAAGGGATTAGCTAGACGGAGGTTTAGAGGAGATCTAGGGCATCCGCATCTAGAGGGGGGCGACGGCTGACCTAGGGTTTCTTGTAGGGTGCAAGGGGGCCCCTCCCCTCTATTTATGATAGGGAGGGACGGTTGGGGAGGGGAGTCCTTCCCCAACTCCACCTCATGGGGACAGCGCAAGGGAGAGGGAGAAATCCCCCCTTAGGTAGGATTTCCCTCCCTCCACTTCGAAACCAAAGTCCCACTTTGACTTTTTCAAACTGCCTTATTTTGACTTTCAAACTAGAGTTTGATTTCTCTCTTCCAAGTGTTCAGCCAAGTGACCTAGTACATGATGCAACCATTCCACTTTGTCACTACACATCCATGTACCCTTCCCACTCCGGATCGGTGGACCTTCTAGACCCTTCTAGAACATTCTGGTGAAAACACCGAAACCATTCCCGAACTCCGGAGTTGGACTTCTTATATGAATCTTATTCTATGGACCATTCCTAATCTCCTCGTGATATCCCGGATCCCATCCAAGATTCCGAACTACATTTGGTATCTTTACTCACTTTCCATATCTACTAAAACAACATCGAATCCTTAAGTGTGTCTCCCTACGATTCGTGAATTATGCAGACATGATCGAGACTCTTCTCCGATCAATAACCAATAGAGGAATCTGGAAATTAATATGGCTCCCACATATTTCTACGATTACTTCATTATTGAATGAACCATTTACATACGATACCAATTTCCTTTTGTCTCATGATACTTTACTTATCCGAGGTTTGTTCGTCGGTATCTCTGCATACCTAGTTCAACCTAGTTACTGATAAGTACTCTTTACTCGTTTGTGTGATATGTGATTCCTTGTGAGCCAGTCACATGCTTGCAATCTAATAATTGGATGACATTTTACCGAGAGGGACTAGAGTATATCTGTCCTTCATATGGATGGACAAATCTCACTCTTGATCCATGTGCCTCAACACATACTTTCCAAACACTCAATGCCACCTTTATAACCACCCAGTTACGAAGCGGTGTTTGATGTCATAAAAGTATCCATCTGGTGATGGTGATTAATATGATCTCATGGTCGAAGGATTTAGGTTACTACGTATTGAAAGCTTATATCAAGTGAACTATTTAAATGACTTGATCTTATGCTATGCTTAACTATAGGAGTATGTACATCACATCATTCTACTAATGATATGACCTTGTTCTTTAACATCTCAATGTTCATAATCAGGAAACCATGATCATATATTAACCAACAAGCTAGTTTAACAAGAGGCTTCAATAGGGACTCTTACATGTTTACAAACCACACAAGTATTAATGTTTCTGGTTAATACAATTATAGCATAGTATGTAAACATTTATCATAAACATGAAGATATTATAATAACCACTTTATTGTTACCTCTTGGGCATATCTCCAACATGCATCTCATATGGTACTAGATCTATGAAGAACAAAAGAGAAATAGATCAAGATACTGCCATAAACCCATAGCTCGGAGGTGTACTACTCCCTCTTCATCACGGTGATGATGCTAGAGATGTTGGAGATCTCTCGGAGGTGGCGCTGATGGAGTTTCCCCCTCCAATCTTTTCTGGATCTGACTATGTTTGGTGGTGTTTTTGTCTCTGGTGTGCTTTGTCTCGATGACTCTCCTGGGAGTCCTTTGATACATCCATTTTGCATCACTATTTTATATCATAATTTACTATTATTCATTTATATATTTCATATTAAAAGATGATACTTATGTTATTTCAATCTATTTTGCATGCTTGATGATTCTTGGACGATGAACTGCCGGAGTTAGGATTCTGATGGAAAACGCGTCATCTAGATGCAATATTTCAGAAGATTACAAAATTTTAGAAAATATATGGAAAATCCTATTTTTCCAGAAGACGAAGGAAGCCAGAAGGTAAGCGGAGATGGGCCACATGGGCCCCACACCACCCCCTAGTGCGGCCCCCCTTAGGCCGCGCCACCAGGTGGTGTGGCCACCCTAGCCCACCTCTGGCATCGCCCTCTCACCTATATCATCTCCCTGAAACCCTAATACTCGAGTAGCGACCACTGAAATATTTTGCCGCCTCTGTGGGGGGAAATCCAGAGAGAGAAAGAGCTCTCCGGCAGGCAGAAATCTATCGAGAAAATTCCTTCCCAAAGAGGGGAGATCGTCGCCATCAACACCGTCATCAAGCTAGACTTCATTGGGATCATCATCATCATCCTCACCATTATCTCCACCAGCGCCATCACCACCACTCCATACCGCTGTAACAATTGGTTTGAATCCTGCATAGTTCTTAGGGGAAACTTTCCCGGTGTTGATTACTTGTTGTAGTTGATGATATTGAGTGGAACCATTGAATTAATGTTCATGTTCAGATTGTTACTTATTATTATTTCATCTTTGATCTTGCTCCATATGATGTCTCGTGAGTAGTTCGTTTAGTTCTTGAGGACATGGGAGAAGTCATGTTGTTAGTAGTGGAATTGTGTTGAAGTAATATTCAATGGTTTGATATTTAAGTTGTGGTGCTATTCTTCTAGTGGTGTCATGTGAACGTCGACTACATGATACTTCAACTTTATTGGCCTAGGGGAATGCATTGTGTATTTGGCTACTAATTGTGGGGTTGCCGGAGTGACAGAAACCTAAACCCCCGTTAGAAAACCTTTGCACAAGGGAGTGTAGGATCTCAAAGTTTAATGTTGTGGTTAGGTTTCTATCTTAATTACTTTTCTTGTAGTTGCGGATGATTGCAAGGGGTATAAGCACAAGTATGTATTACTCCAAGTAAGGTCGGTACATTAGCATAGGTTCACCCACACAACACTTATCCAACCAAAGAAGATTAATCAACTACATGAAGCGAAAGCACTTGACAGTATTTCCATGTGTTGTTGGGAATGTTTGGTCCTCCTAAGTAATACAACTGGCTTGTTCTTTGCTGAAGAAAGGATTGGGCCTCTTGCTGAAATTATCATTATTGTATTTTATTTACTCGCTCTTTATTTATCTGCATATCAAAAATCCCTAAAAATCCGTTTGCTAGTATTTATAGTGAATTCCTGCTCCAAACACTTGTCAACACCTCCTGCTCCTCGTTGGGTTCAACACTCTTATTTATCGAAAGTACTACGATACACCCCCTATACTTGTGGGTCATCAAGACTATTTTTTGGCGCCGTTGTCGGGGAGTGAAGTGCTACTAAAGAGTGGAAATGGTAAAGGAAAATTCTACTGCGAGTATTGTTTTTTATTTCTGTTACTTTATTTCAATATGTATAATTCACTTAGTTTCCTATTTCGGAAAGCTACTACCACTGCTAGGGTTGTAGATGAACCACCACCTGCTGAATTAGATCCTTTTAAAATCCATACAAAAATTGTTGATCGTGTTATGGATAACTACTATTTTGGAGATGGAACTCTCCATCCTTGTGATCATTTGCTTTTCATACATGAATTATGCGAATTGTTCAAGTGTGCAGGTATTACAACGGAACAAGTTAAGAAAAAGTTGCTCTCTATATCATTGAAAGGTAGAGTTGGGGAATGGTATAAGCTGCTGAAGAATGGCCAATCTATGGAATGGGAGGAAATTGTACCTCTCTTTTATTCTAAATTCTATCCTCCTAGTGAGATTCATAAAGACCGGAATCAAATATATAACTTTTGGCCTCGTGATGGAGAGAGTACTGCTCATGCTTGGGGGATATTGAAGTTACTAATGCTTAAATGTCCTATTCATGAGCTCCCCAATAATATTATTGTTAATAACTTTTATGCAAGGCTTTCTCTTCATGATAATGATTTATTGGATGCTTCTTGTGCTGGATCATTTACACGTATGGAAGAAGAAGCTAAATGGGATCTTCTAGACCATATTCAAGAGAATACTAAAGCATGGGAGAATGACAAAGGAAGAAAGTCAAGTATAAATTATGATTATGAATGCATTAAATCTTTCATGGGAACTGATGACTTTCATAATATTAGTATTGCTTATGGTCTTGACTCCCAAAGTATTGCTAATTGTTTTAAGGCCTTTGCCTCTTATATTGAAATTCCCAAAAAGAAATGGAACAAGTATCATGAGCCATATAAAGATATTGTCAATTGTGTTCCTGCTAGAAATACTAAAGTTTGTACTGTTGATCGTATTTTGCATGAGCCTTATATTGAGAAAATACCCTTTCCTGCTAAGGTAAAGGAGCATTCTATGGTAATTAGTGTGGTTAACAAAAGTAGAAAGAAAGTTGTAGAACCTGATGAACAAATAAATGTTGAACCTGCAGTAGAAATTGTGAAAGACCTTGTCACTAAAAATGTAGAAGATGGACACATTATCTTTTTTGAAGTGCTACTAATATTGTTTCACATCCTAGTAAAACTAGGAGAGCTAGTCCCCATGTACTTTCCGTTGGGATTGGTGATCATTGCTATTATGGTTTATGTGACATTGGTGCAAGTTCAAGTGTTATTCCTTATGAGCTTTACAAAGAAATTATGCATGAAATTGGTCCTTGTGAACTTGAAGACATTGATGTGGTTATTTAACTTGCTAATAGAGAAACCATTTCTCCTATTGGTATTTTAAGAGATGTGGAAGTTCTTTGTGGTATGACTATTTGGTTCAGCTGCTAGTAAAACTTGTCCTATCATTTTTGGTAGACCTTTCTTGAACACTTGTGGAGCTATTATAGATTGTAAGAAGGAGAAAATTTTAATTAACTTGATGTAGAATCTTATGAGTTCAATTTTTCCAAATTTGAGAAAGCTCCTTATGAAAATCAATTGCCTAATGAGGATTCTAGAGTTGAACAACTTGCTACTATTGATCCAGTTTTCAATCTTAAACCACTCTTTAATTATTTTAAAGATCATTATTTAGATGATAAGAATGTTTTAAGTGATAGTTACACTGTTAATTTTATTCATAGTGAGAGAGGGAAACATGGTTTTATACATCTCAATAATATTAAGTTTCCCCGATTTATGTTGAAAGTTTTGATATTGCACCTGTTTTGCCTTCCTATGCTAGTAGCCTTTTGTTTCAATAATTTGTTTTATTACAAAGTTCCTTTGCATATGAAGTGGGTTAGACTTAAATGTGTTGGATATTTGCTTCCTGATGCTCTATTTTACATCAATTCATATTTCTTATGCGAGCATCATTGAAATTATCATGCCTATCTTAATGGCTATAAAGAAAGAGCTTTTGGGAGACAACCCATTTTATTTTGCTTTTAGTTTATTTTGTTTATTTGAGTCTTGGAAGTTATTACCTCCGTAATAACCTCTCCTTATCCTTTTTGTTTGGTTTTTGTGCCAAGATTAGCCTCTAATGAGAGGGAGGTAAGAATTTGGGAAGTTGCTGTCCCGAAGAAGATTTTTGTGCTTCGCTATAAAAAATCAAGTAAAACCCCAGAGTGTCGTAATGATCTGTAATGTTTTGTGTGCATGCCCCAGGTTATTATCTAACTTTAGTTAGTTTTGCACTTTTAGATTTTGAGCAACAGAATATTTTCGAAAAAATCGATCTTTACCTGCAGGTCTGTTTTGACAGATTTTTGCCATTATTTGCATTTGCCTCTTTAATCAATTTTCTTTTGAATTCTTTGGAGCTTTTAAAAGGAGTTACTACAGTAGATTATGTTTTGATGGATGATTTACTTTGGTTGAAACTAAACCCAAAGGTTTATTATCTTGCATACACTAATGTTGCTAATGAAGATTGTGTGAAGTTTTTTATGAAATAAATTTTCAAGTGTTGGGAGAGAATGATGTAATGAGATGAAGAATGTTCAAAGGGCTCAAACACTATATTTCCGGATATTATTATAATGAAGATATTGATATTATTCAAGTGGTGACTCCGAAAGAATTTATTAAAGGCCAAATTCAGGAATCTGCAGAGTCTGTTTTCGAATAGGTAACAGTTCTCGTAAGAAAAGGTTCGCAAAAAACTTTCCTATCAATATTTTTGAATTTTTTATTTTATATGGAAGATAATGATTCAAAAGAGGGAAGGAAATGGATCCTAGGTGGCTGACACCACCCGGTGGCGTGGGCCCACCTGGCCGCGCCACCAGGGGGTGTGGCCACCCCGAAGCTCGTTTCCGTCCCGTTTTTTCCCAATACCTTCCTTTTGTCGTTAAAATTCATAATATATAATTCCCCGGATACCCCGAGGTCTGTATATCGTGTTCTCGTCGTGTTTTTATTTCAATTTGTTTCTGTCAGACAAACTCTCAGTTTTGGAGCCTCGGTGTCTTCCTCTGGATCACCCAAGGAGGATTCCTCCGCAGACATCATCAAGCCATACATGTATGAGTTGGAGATTCACCCCAAGGAGTTGTTGCTCAAGGATGGGAAGGTACAAATAAAAGAAGTTCAGGGCCCTAAAGGAGAAGGCAGTCTGGAGGATAGGATGGAAGCATTGGAGCAAGAAGTTTTTAGGTATAAGAAGATGGCAGATAAGTTCAGAACTCGTCACCGAGCACAAGAAGGAGACTGCCAAGCATTGGGATGAAATCCTCTCGCTCCATCAGTCCACCAACCAATTACAAGAACAACTCTACGACATGCAAAATCAAAACTGTAAGTATGAGGCTAGGTTTAAGCGTATAAGTTCTGTTGCTAGTTTCGGGATATTGGAAACCAAGACGTCCTTTCTTGATGGGGAGCCTTTACCTTGGAAATCTGATGATGACAAGGAGACACCACCACCACCGAAGGAGTGACTCGTTATCAGGTTTTGGCATCCCCTTGGCTTGTTCCGAGCTTGGGGGAGTGTCGTGGTATCATATCATTATCTTCTATCTTTTTACCTTTTTAGTAGAGTCATATCATGAATAGAGAAGTTATCATATAGGATGGTTTGCATTGTGGAAGTATCTCTCCTTTAGTTCGTTATCTATCTATCCCTTGGTGTGAGTGTTGTTATGGAATATTAATGAGAAGTTTCATCATTTACTTTTTGCACATCTTATTTTTAGTTTGAAATTTCTGTTATATGATTGATCTTGTTGTTAGTATTTGTATCACTTTGAGAGCATCAAGTAAATTTAGTTGTTTTTGGCAAACCTAGCTTTGGTCAGTAGCAACACTATTAGAGGATTGTAAGGAAAAGAGAAAAAGTACTTATAGATACATCATTTAATATTCCTTCTTTCTTGATTGGCTCATAAGCTTAGTATTCCCAAGTTAAGATCTTTTATGTTTTCAAGGAAGATTGCATGATTGTTTCTATCACTTGTATGTTTGTTTGTTTCATTCAACTCTTATGCTTGTTACCCAGCCTTGCTAGCCAAAAACTTGTACTGAGAGGGAATACTTGTCGTGCATCCAATCCTCAAACTAAAACCTATGCCATTTACGTCCACCATACCTACCTATTAGCATTATTGCTATTCCAAGTAAATTCTCGAGTTTTATCTATATTCCAAATTAAAAAAAATTTGTTATGTGAAAACTAGTGATTAAAGCTCTCACGAACTTGATGGCATACTTTATTTTCTTGCACTTAATAAATTTAAACCATTGTGCCAACTATGTTGCTTATATGCTTACAAGTTATAGATTGGGAGTTAGCAGAACCATGTTGTCATGGGGAACGCTTTCAACACATGTAAATATCTATCCAGTTGATATCATGAACTTTTGTTTATGGATGTCGGCGGTGTGAAATAAAAGGGAAGCTTGTGAGTCCATGGAGTATTATATATGTGTTAGGGAAACGCCTGGGCGGCTAGCCTAAGCCATGCCTAATCATGGTGGAAACTTGCAGCATAACCATAGTGAGCAATCTATGAAGCAGCTTTAGAAAAAATATAGAAAAAAAAGAGAAGAGAAAAAGAAAAAAAGCACCATACTCATGGTAAATAACAAGATTGCTAAGATGCTCATTGTCTGTTGCCTTGTCATTTTGATATGGGATAGCTCCTGTATCAGGGGGCAAGGGGTGCCCCGTTGGCGGTTCTCTATGATACACATATACTTACAATGACAAGAGTTTGCTTATGACTAAAGTTGAGTAGCATGAGGAACGGCCCTCGTACTCAAGGGACATGAGACTTTCGACCTATGATTTGTCAAGCATATACTTCATAGTTGTCTCACTTTAACCTTATCACTTCAAGATGCTTATGATAGGGGCAATGCGAGCTCAAAACTAATAAGTACCATAATTTTTTGGAAGCTCTTTATGAAACTTGAAATCACTGCTTCTCTCTGCGAAGGGCATATCTTTTACTTTTATGTTGAGTCAGCAAACCTATTCCTTTCTATCTCAAGCAAGCATTTGAGTTGTTGTGATTCAATCATCCATATGTTGATTTATTCAATCTTGTTCCTTATGTTCCTTGTTTTGCACAATGCTCTTATCTGAGTGAATATAACTTTGAAAGCTATCTTTGTAGGTGAAAAGACCTTTATGTTTGAGCAAGAGACTCCTTCAATATAAACTCCTTCTAAAAGCTTTGATTAAAACTAAGTATGATTTGTCAACTGTTCTCTGACCAAGAACAAAGTTTGCCATTACCAATTATGATTTAATTTGTGTATCTTTATTGTAACTCCTTTACTTAATACAAGTTGAGTTATATAAGAGTAAGTTGTTTTCTATTATGATGTGTGCATTAATAAATGTGATGCTTCTTGTCCGCATTCTTTTTATCTACACTTTACTCCATAAACATGTGGTCATGTTTACTGAGGTCGGCTTTCGCTTGGGGACAAGCGAGGTCTAAGCTTGGGGGAGTTGATACGTTCATTTTGCATCACTATCTTATATCATAATTTACTGTTATTCATTGATGTATTTCGTATTAAGAGATGATACTTATGTTATTTCAATCTATTTTGCATGTTTGATGATTCTTCGAGGATGAACCGCCGGAGTCAGGATTCTGATGGAAAAAGTGTTGTCCAGATGCAATATTTCGGAAGATCAAAAAATTCCATAAAATATATGGAAAATCCTATTTTTTCAGAAGACGAAGGAAGCTAGAAGGGGAAGCGGATATGGGCCACAGAGGGCCCACACCACAACCCCTGGGTCGTGCCACCAGGTGTTGTGGCCACCCTGGGCCACCTCTAGCATCACCCTATCGCATATATCATCTCCCAAAAACCCTAATACTCGGGGAGCAACCACAGAAAGATTTCGCCGCCTCTGCGGGACGGAAACTCCAGAGAGAGAAAGAGCTCTCCGACAGGCAGAAATCTGCCGGGGAAATTCCTTCTCGGAGAGGGGAGATCGTCGCCATCAACACCTTCATCAAGATGGACTTCATCGGGATCATCATCATCCTCACCATCATCTCCACTAGCACCATAACCACCACTCCATACCGCTGTAACAATTGGGTTGAATCTTGCATAGTTTTTAGGGGAAACTTTCCCGGTGTTGATTACTTGTTGTAGTTGATGCTATTGAGTGGAACCATTGAATTATTGTTCATGTTTAGATTGATACTTATCATTATTTCATCTCTCACTACTTTAGAATAGTCTACTAGTGACAGGCTCAAAAGGCCCATTAGTGACTAGCAAGGTGTCTGTCACTGTAAGGTGTCACTAGTAACATGTTACTAGTGACAGGCACCCGCCTGTCACTGGTATTTGTTTACTAGCGACAGCCTTTTAGTCGTGCTTGTCACTATTTAGTTTTCATGAGTAGTGCATTTACCTCTTCACAAGCGACATGCCCTTTGTTTGTGTGATACTTTGCCCGTCATTGGTAATTCTTTTAGAAACAAAAAAAATTACATTTGCACATCAATAACACAATACATTCAGACACACTCATAGATAACAAAATATAATTATAAGCACGATAAAGTTGAACTAACATTAATAGTACAATATCCAAAACAAGTTTGCTTTGAATTCCTAACTAGCACCTCAAATTCAATCGTTCAGCTTGTGTAAGACATCAAAGCTTCCATCCTCTGATTCCCAAGACTCATTAACTCCAGCTTCTACGAAAATAGCGTCCAAAACCTAACATGGAGCAAACACTAATTTAGGGAGAATACTAGCAAGTGTTTAGCGGGAGCCATGCGTCATATTACTTCACATCATAGCTCGCGCACGGCGGCGCAAAACTTGAGCTTTTCAACATTCATCTGCATAGTACATAAAATAGATCAATTTCACTTATACAGTATAATAGAATGCTTGGCTACTACCAAGTATGATAACATAAAGCCTTGGTAGAACACTTGAATGCTACTTTGGTAAATACGACAAGATTACCAAAGCACAAGCATCTACCCAAATTCACACCTAGGAGCGTGCATCCTTCACAAAGCGGTGACACCAGCACTATTATATTAATTAACCATCAGAATATCTAGCTTACTTTGCTCCTAGAAATTAACCATCAAGCCTACTCAGCTCCCAGAAATTAACCATTGGTAATTGACACCAACAAGCATGCTGATATGCGAGTCATGGAAAAATATTAATGCCTCGTACCTCATTCTTTTGATCATGCATGCTTGATCAATTGGGTTGCAGCCACCCTTGTACGTGAATCATAACCCTCCAGCGAGTCATCACCGGCCGAGGCGACCTCTGTGTTGATGATTTTTGCAAAAATGTCTTGTATGCGTGTAAACTCTTTCTTCTATTCAAATGGATTGGATTCCAGATGAGTACCAACAACTGAATGTTTATGCCTTTGATTAAATTCTTCTGTGACCTCACAAATATGTCCATATGGTAATAGAGATGGTAGCCACATGACACACTATCCAACTGTTGTGTGCAACTAGCATCTGTATAATGCTTAAATTATACATGACCTTTACATTTTTTTGGAACAGTTTCACCTCTCATACTGTTTGATTAACATTCTTTAGTAATGCTTAAATTATACAGTTCCACCTCTCATACTATCGTGGTCCTACTTGCACGGATGAGTCATTTGATTAATAGAAGTATAACTACCATTCTAATAACCATAGGTAAAGGCAAGAGATAAGGTAAAGTAAAAATCGCAATAAAAATACCTATTAAATAAGCGATAAGGAAACAAACATAATTGTCCTACAAATTAATTAGTACGAACTCAGTGTTTCATGTAGAAGCATCTAATTTGATGGCTGGCATTCGATGCTCCACAAACTGAATGCAATGTTGATGGGGGGTTTTCTGAGATACTAAAGACCATTGATCTATCCATCTTGAGTCCAATATGAAAAGCTAATGGGACCTCTGAGCAAAAAAGTAGTAACCTTCACGGGAGGTCAATCTTCTTAAAACTATATAAACAGTAAATTATGTGGACAACATTTAATGTATGCGAAATATATATCACCAGAAGTATACGAAACACACATAGTATATACCATCATTAGAAATATATACCATCAGGGTCTTCCTTACTGAAGAATGTTAATTTTAGCAACATCATCTGAGATCTGTATGCAGATTTAAATTAGATTCCTTCTCAAGTGTTTTTCTTGTTTCCACAAATAACCAATAAACTGAAGCACAATGAATAGTCAATACATTATACTAGTGCATGTATAGCAGTACATACCACGATTCCACCATGAACAATTGCTATATTTCACACTTGATGCACATCCTCTGTTTCTATTGCTTGAACGTTGTTCCTTTCCTCAAAAAAAAATCATGGTGTTGATCACGTAGTACGGATCCATGTGCTCCATGCAGCCTGTGCAACATCAAGAGAAATCCAGCACAACTATGATAGTTATAGGGAAGCAGAAAGGCTAAAGGCCAAATAGAACATGGGGATGAAGGGAGGGATCGAGGAAGGGAACAGAAAATTGGTATTAGAACCAACAATATTCAGAATAGCATAGCCTGTACCAAGCACACATGAATCAATCTGATTGTGCTAGCCTACTCTGCATCACGTATGTACCCACAAATTGGATTAGATTATAGTGGACGATTTGGGAGATGAACTGAACTATTAGAGTGATTGGCAAATTTCTGCACATACTACAAACCTAGGAGATTAGATAAAACAAAATCTAAAAATTAGCAATTCAGTTCTATGATAGGATCGATCTCGGATCTCCCGGACCCCTCTGGCGTACCTTCGTCACCAGGGAAGGGGGGTCCGGTAAGATAGTGGTGGCGCCGCGGTGACATAGGCAAGGGCGGCTGGGTCCCCGGCCAGCGGTGCCTCTACAACGGTAGACATGCCGGCATTGCATCTGTCAGCGAGCACTTCGACCGGCATTCAGTACAAGTAGGAGCAAAACGCGAGAGAAGACCAAGAGAGGAGCACCCCGCTCTTCCTCATTCACTACTCCTCGGATCTGAGCACGAGGTGAAATAGACATGGTGTTCTTCGGCTCTACGCTGAGCGGTGTGCTACAGGCGATAGAGAAGATGATGGAGAAAAGATACTATGCGGGGAGGGGTTTGATCGATCTAGAGGCGACCCTGTTATCTCAGTGAATGCCGCCAACTCGAGGAGGCAGAGAACGGCCCTGTCGAGCGTATAGATCGATCTATTATTTTTTCCCAATTGAGGAGTATGTTTTTCGTTCGGTGTCAAGCCAAATTTTAGTGCAAAATATTGGCTAGCTCCCGCTATTTTTTGCCGACTCTCTCTAGATATTTTGTTTAGTCTATACTAGTAATAGTCTTAGATTTGTTTAGGTTGTACCAGCGACAGGCAAGTCTACTAGCATGTCACTTGTAATATATAAAATTACTGGTATCCAGAAAATTTATCGGTCTGTTACTAGTATGTTTGAGAGCCGCCTTGTCAGCCTTTACCAATGATAGACAAACTACCGCCTGTCGCTGATTCCAATTAATAGTGACATGCCAATTTTTGCATGTCACTAGTGTGCTGGAGGCTATAAGCTATTCTGCAGTAGTGTCTGATCTTGATCCATATGATGTCTCGTGAGTAGTTCGTTTAGTTCTTGAGGACATGAGAGAAGTCATGTTGTTAGTAGTTGAATTGTGTTGAAGTGATATTCAACGGTTTGATATTTAATTTGTGGTGTTGTTCTTCTAGTGGTGTCATGTGAACATCGACTACATGATACTTCACCTTTTTGGGCCTAGGGAAATGCATTGTGTATTTGGATACTAATTGTGGGGTTGCCGGAGTGACATAAACCTAAGCCCCCATTAGAAAACCTTTGCACAAGGGAGTGTAGGATCTCAGAGTTTAATGATGTGGTCAGGTTTCTATCTTAATTACTTTTCTTGTAGTTGCGGATGCTCGCAAGGGTTATAATCACAAGTATGTATTACTCCAAGTAAGGTCGGTACATTAGCATAGGTTCACCCACACAACACTTATCCAACCAAAGAAGATTAATCAACTATATGAAGCGAAAGCACTTGACAGTATTCCCATGTGTCCTTGAGAATGTTTGGTCCTCCTAAGTAATACAACCGGCTTGTCCTTTGCTGAAGAAAGGATTGGGCCACTTGGTGCAATTATCATTATTGTATTTTATTTACTCGCACTTCATTTATCTACATTATCAAAAAAACCTAAAAATCCGTTTGCTAGTATTTACAGTGAATTCCTGCTCCAAACCACTTGTCAACACCTTCTGCTCCTCGTTGGGTTCGACACTCTTATTTATCAAAAGTACTATGATACAACCCATATACTTGTGGGTCATCATCCTTATATAGGGATTTTTAGGTCAAAAGAACTCAGTGGGTGAAAGAAACAAGGCGATCAGATGGCCAAGGAGGGAGAGAGAGCATGGGTGGCGCGTCCACCTAGGCTGGGTGCGCCACACATGCTTTCTTGGCCCCCTTGCCCTCCTGGTGGGATTTTTGTGCTCCAGATTCTTATCGTGAATAAATATTGGCATTCCCAAACGTGTAAGTCTATTTGACTTCGTATAGGTCCTGAAACATCAAAAACAGAGTTTTTCTGCCCTACCGGGTTATAGCCAAAATAAAGGGGATCACTGGTAAATCCCCAAAAATCAATATAAAACATGGATATAACATTGTATATGATGCAAATATGTGGTAAATCATGTTAACAAACTACAAAGTTCATATATGCATTTTACATGCATTAGTGGCACGTAAGCATTTTGCATGCATGTGGTGCATGATACCACCTATAATACCCCCATTGGGGCTAGTCTCATAGCCAATGTTGTTGATTCTAGCCGATTTATCAAACCAAAGTTATTGCCTCGAACAATGATACTAACAAGTGGCTTCGATATTGTTTTTGTTTTTTAATCCAAAAAATAAACCAATGGCGGATCTGCACCCAGGGCAGTTCGTCTTGCAGCCCGGGGATTAGGCCCAAAACTTCACTAATCGTACAACAACTCAACAATATCTCAAAGCCTACACATGGGCCTTCCCAGCGCGTGGCCCATTCCCAGGTCCACCCTGGTAAACTGGCGAGTGAATGTGCCAAGGTGATCCGGAACATAACTTCATAAAAGTATTATGGCTTCACATGGCTAGGTGGTGAATGAAATATAGTAAAGGTGACAATGGGTAAGTTTAAGTCTTTTAAGACTGTTCTTGAAGATCGTCATCATACGAACGGTGATGCCCATAGTCTCACTAGTGCAGAGCCCCCCATTTAACTCCGGTTGGGAGGGCCCTCTAACAGCGGTTCCCCAACCGCTGTTGAGGGTTCGGTGTTAGAGGGGGGGCCCCTTTAACACCGGTTCCTATACGAACCGGTATTAAAGGGTGGCGCACGTGGGGCTGCCACAGGCCTCAGGCCCCCCCTTTAACACCGGTTCGTATCTGGAACCGGTGTTAAAGGTTCTTCTGCCGCGGCAGAGATTTAGGCCGTTTTCCTGCCGCGGCAGGAAAACGGCCTAAATCTCTGCCGCGGCAGACTTCTGCCCCGTTCTGGGCGTATTTCTGCGGGAGGGGGGGGGAGCGAGGGGAAATCGATCGGGAGCGGTATACTTATAAATCGTCATCGGTACATACGAGTACATGAATAATTAAGCAACTATTATTATACACAAACATCGTCATCGGCACATACACCGCCATCGGCACATACATCGTCATCGTTCATTTTGGTGGATATCTATAGAGTTCTCCGCCAGGCGTGACGACCTCATCAAGTATGAACCCCGCCAATTCCTCTTGAATGGATCGTATGCGTTCAAATGGTAGGAGTTGGTCCCGCATCCGTTCGATCTGAATATATATGAAGAATGGGCCGTCAATATATATATATAAGAATAAAACTCAACACAATTGATGGTAATAAAATAATGTTGTGGACTTTGTTTACTTACTCTAAGTTGTTCTAGTGCGGCTTGGCCTGTCGCACATATCGCGTTGCGAATGAATTCGCAAACATAGTACCCACATAAGTTATTGCCGTGTCCTTGATGCGCGCACTTTACGAGAATAGAGAGTTCAATCAAAATAATAATCAATAAAGCATGATATAATGGAATTGGAAGCTAGCTAGTATTACTTACATTTTGGTCTACAAATTTTAGTTCTTCTGACCATTCACCCACGGCCCTGCCCGTGAACATTTTCCAAACCCTGTCCGACAAAGAAAATGTATAAAGGAGTAATTAATTACTTATTGTCACGAAAGTTGCCGATCTAGTGCGATAATATGATTGAAATTACCTCTGGAGCATCTCTCTAAAGTCTGCCCATAGCTCTTTTTCTTTTCGTAACGAGTCCATGACAAGGACTTTTCCTGAGTCGGGTTGAATGACTAGCAGAATAAAGTGGAACCTACGCACGCATAACTCATCATCAGTTACACTTAACATCGAGTAAGCCGAAACAGAATGTGTACAAGAGAGAGGGTAACAGTACTCACGAGAAGTTGTAAGGCAATAGTATTTCCCTTTTGGTTTGTTGTCTCAGTAAAGACTTTAGCAAGTAATCTTATGTTTGCCCGGGTTTGTCTCTTACCACTTCTTCATGAACTCTATTTGGGTCAACGAACCCAATGTCAAAAGGGCCTCCTTTCATGCATTCCATAACCTTTTTCCTACATAATAGTATATACATATATGGTGAGCATATATATATACATGCAATTAATGAAGTGAATGAGTTGAGATAAAAATTACAGAAATAGTACTTACACACAATAAAGGCTGATGGCAGATTTGTCGAGTTCCTTCTGATTGAATAGAAAATGCAAGTCTTGAATGTTGAAGTCGATCGCGTCGTCTCCGCACAAGAAAATCTCATCTCTTAAATGCGCCGTGATCCATTCTTCTTTTCTCGTCTTGCAGAAATGAAGGTACCACTTGTGCAATTTTCGCATCTTTGTTGGTAGATTCTTGAGCTCCTCTTTCTTGACGAGATTCTTCCCATACTTCCATGGCTGTATGGGGTTGACATCGCATTTGGGCAAGTTGTCTCCCATGAAGTTCAAGTATGCAATGTAAGTCATCCCCATCTCATTGGCCTTTCTTTGTAGCTCTGCCTCGTAATCATCTACGGGAGGAGCGTCCCGTTTGTCAAACATTTGGAGCGGGGCGCATGATTGGTTTTCCTGCTCTCCGAGCATGGGAACTGTTTTCTGGGGTGCCTCACGACTGCTACTTTCAGTCTCCCTACGGCGCCTTGCATCCGCCTTCAAAATCTGGCGCTCGTAGTCCGGCACAAGTGGGGTTTCAGGTTTCAAAAGATTTTTGTAAAACTTCTCCACCACCGCCGGATCTATTTTCTCCTTTGGCTCGGCCCGTCTAGGTGCAAAGAATTTCTTGACCTGTTCTCCCGAGATCCTATTGGTCTCCTCGTCGCTGCGATTCCACGGTAAAACCGGCAATGGCTTGGCGGAAGGCTGCGGGACGTAGTTTTTTGAACTCTTTGGCGTACGGTTTCCTGCGGATTTCTTTGTGGCAGCGCTACTGATGCTCCTCGTGGCAGTGCTCTTCCGCTTACGCTGAGGAGATGGCTGAAGCACCGGAGATGGCTGACGGGCCGGAGATGGCTGCCGCGCAGGAGATGGCTGACGGGCCGGAGATGGCTGCCGCGCAGGAGATGGCTGACGGGTCGGAGATGGCTGCCGCGCAGGAGATGGCTGACGGGCCGGAGATGGCTGCCGCGCAGGAGATGGCTGAAGCGGCTCAGACTGCTGACGCTGCGGAGACGGCGGGGGTGCCAGTGACCTCCAATTTGGAAGCACAATGTGTTCCTTCTTCCAAAGAATGGTTGTTTTCACTGCAAATTTGAGTTGAGTTTCCCCTTCACCTGTAGCATGGTCAAGCTGTGCTTCCTCATATTCCTTCACAACCTCATCCACCCCGACAATAGCATAGCCATCTGGAATCGGTCGGCAGTGGTAAGTTCCACCAGCTACAGGAGGTAAGGCATAGCCGACAGCCACCTTAATGGATAAGCCCATTAATCTCACATGCAGCTCAGCGTGTTCGCTCTCCGTGATCTCATCAACGGGGTATCGAGGACCCGTCATTTCAAGCGTTGGCTGCACGTTCTCCGTGGAAGCCACACTGCTTTTCCGCGCAGAGTCTGGGCCGCGGGCAGCTTCCAATGCAGGCTCTTCATGCCGCTGAGATGGGCCGGTAGCTTGATGGCTCTGTTGTGCATTCACTTGCGTCTGCAGCGCCGCAAGTGCATGTTCTATCTGTGTCATCCGATCTGTACGCTCTTTTTCTTTTCTGCCGCGCCATCTGTAAGAGTCGCTCCAGTCGGCAAACCCATCCTTCCACGTCATACCCCCTGTGCCTCGTGCATGTCCAGGGTGTTCTTTTTTACCGATGGCGCGTGTGAGCTGGTCATTCTCTCTGTCGGGATGGAAGATCCTGGCGGATGTTTCCTCGTATGCCGTGATGAGTTCAGTGACGGGTTTGGCAAGGATGGTTGGGAATATACACAATCCTGTTTCTGGGTCCAACCTTGCCCCGATTCCGTAGAACCAAGTCTTTGCACGTAGGTCCCACCCATCTGTCTGGGGTGTGATCCCTCTCTCGCGCAGGGCCCTCTCAGCTTCCTCCCACTTAGGCCTCTGAGATATGTAGCCACCTGACCCCGTCCTCTGGTGATATTCCTTCTTCAGGGCATTAAGCGTATTGGTTTCTGACCTCTTTTTAGCTATAGCACTTTTTTTATATGTCTCAAATTCGGGCCAGTGAGGTCTTATCTTCGCATAATATGCGTCTTCGAAATCTGGAGTCTCGCGAGCTTTGACAAATTTGTTCAATTTTGTCTTCCAGTTGTGGAAAGCCTCAGCCATCTTCTTTAGAGTCCACTCTTTGACCTTTTTCTTTATAACCGGGTTGTTTTCATCCTCCTCTGGCGGAAGGGTGAAATTTACCAACAACGAATTCCAAAGCGTTTCTTTGGATCTGTCATCGACAAAGGTACCGTCGCCCTTCTTTGGCTTATTCCAATATTCAATTATGATTGGGATTTGGTCCCTAACAAGAACTCCAGCCTGACGTATAAATTTGTCTGCGGCCTTCTTGGGCTCCATCGGCCTTCCATCAACACGGACTGCTTTGATCGTGAACTTTGCACGATCTTTCAACCGCTGGCTCGCGCCTCGCTTGCTCTTTTTCTACGAACCGGTGTTAAAGGGGGGGTGCGCGGGCCACTGGTGGAGGGACCTTTAACACCGGTTCGTGGCACGAACCGGTGTTAAAGGGGGGGCTCCTTTAATGCCGCAGAGGCCACGCTGGTACGGCCCCCCCTTTAACACCGGTTCGTAGAAGAACCGGTGTTAAAGCCCATTTTCGGGATCAACAAAAGCCCTCGTTTCCACTAGTGTCTAGCTAGATTTTCTCTTTACCTAAGCGTAGGCAGACATTTATCCACCTGAGGTTGTTTGTACAAACATTATAATTGAGTAACAAAATGGTGGGATGTTCTAAAAATACATAACATCGCACAATTTAGGAGAGAATAGATTGTTGAAACTTTTTTGAACAATATTGCCTATGTTGCCTTGGACAACGCGCCACTTAGTAAGGTCAAACAAAGCTAGGACATACCGTGAACAACTTACAAATTTTTAGGACCGAGGTATGCATTTTCATAGAATTAGGAACCACACCTCACAAATACTTTGGAATCTCCATGCATTTTACTCAACAATACTTTACAAGGCTTCGTCTAGAAAAAACACAAAAGTAAGGACATGCCCTCTTTTTTTTGAACAGGGGTAGGCCCAGATGGGCCTAGAATCTTTCATTAACAGCGGTGGAGGCACACGTTACATCTTCAGCTGCAAAGAAACTAAAAATACAACTAGGCATGAACATTTTGCACCAAGAAACCTACATAAAATATGGAAAACGCAATCAGATCCTGCTCCTCTCCACCTACCTGGAACTTCATGCCATCTGGCCTTTGCATTCTTTGATGCGCACATGGCTGTGGTTTATTGAAAATATGCCAAGAATCAAGACCGAACTGATCAACTCACAAAATTAAATTAAAAATGTTATGAGGAAAACATTGGGACTATAATTTGTGATTTTTTATTAATTTTGATATATGATAACAACAGAAGGAAGAACATAGAACAAGGAAACACATGTGATCTCGCTACAGACAATATCTCTACAGCTCAACCCTTTTTTGCTAAGACCCTCATAAAAATATGATGATGTGAGTAAAGGTAAAGCAAAGTAGTATTTACATTATTCGTGGGTGCTGCTAATTCCCCATGGGGTAACTCTATGATAAAATACTATTTCAATTCTTATATAAATTCTTATGTATCATCATATGAATTTTTCTTAGTGTTTCTTCATAAACAATCTTCTTTCTTACCATTATCATCTTCTGGAACTTTCCTGGAATGAATCATATTTTCTAGGCAGATGCAACATATTGGGATAATGTCTATCACAATGACCTATCATGGAAAAAAATCCATACACAACAAGTCAGCTAATAATAAGCATGGTACAAAAATAATTATATTTAGACTCGTGATATTTGCCCTAGGGCTCCCGCAGGAGGCAACCAAGTGATCAAGTTTTCCTCTCCTCACCACTACGGTGGCTAGAGGGTGGGGGAGCCTAGGATTGGATGACCGATCTTCGTAGGGTCTTCAAGTTCTTCACCTCCTGGCGAGGGCATGGGTAACCAGGTACCTCGAGAGATGCAACCATTAGTAAGCTAGCTAGAACCATGTGAGATCCAGCACATGGCTTAATAGGATTGATAGGATACTCATACCAACAAGTTGCAAATTCTTTTTCAGAAGCTCATTCGAAAAGAACTCTAAGGTTAAGAGTGCTTGGCCTAGAGCAATTCTAGGATGGGTGAACGACCGGGAAGTGGGTACCAGGTGCGCATGAGTGAGGACAAAGTGCGCAGAAAAGACTAGTGTTGGTTTGTGGGGCCAGTCTAGATATTGTATTAAGCTACCAGGAGTGAAACCCCCCGGGCCCAGTGGACGGGGTGTTACAAACCATTTGTAGTCTAGGCAACAAGGTGCCAAGCTTTCTCTTGCTAGGCGCACCAGCTAACCATCTTCCGGAACAGCCGGCTAGCGGAGGCCCGCAGTCTAGAAGTCCACACACAAATTACGGATGCGACATATACACCGACATGACCAAATGACCCACCGTTCGAGCGACTCCCTATACATCATGACGAATCATGACCCCTTGCCGAGGCATCCCATGTGGCTCGGAAGTACACCACAACATCATCGATAGAAGGATGGTCCTTGGTGGCCCGCTGATAAAAGGAGAAGTGGCACAACCTAGGCATTCAGCACTGCCATGTCGTATCAGAAGTTATTCTTCTTAGAGCATTTCCACCGGATCCCCCAACCCGGCCCCACTGACGGCCCCCAACCACCAGGGCAGAATGGACAAAAATAACCCATATCTGAAAGGATTTCACAAAATGACCCTCGGTGTAACAATTGTACTGGCACTAACCCTTTGGGTAACGCCTAACAGCAAGGCGCCATACTCTATAGGGTAGCGCCTTTCTGTTAGGCGTTATGCCCCTGCCAGTGTGGCATCGCCTGGCTCGGCCCTGGCCCCACCCAGGCGTGTGACGCCTAGGCTCTAAGCCTGGGGCGAGTAACGCACAGGCGCTATGCTTATTGTGTAGCACCTATCTGATAGGCGCTATGCTCTAATGTGTAGTGCCTATCAGATAGGCGCTACACATTGAGACATAGCCTATCACGCCCAGCCCCTCCCCACCCCTCCCCATTCACCCCCCTCCCCCCAGCTCGACCCAGCCAAGAAGAACAGCAAGGAGGCGCCCCCTTATCCCCTCCCCCCCTCAAATCTCTCACATTGGAAGCTTCATTTGGTGTATTTGTGCCCCTCCCCAGCTGCTAGAGGTACCCTCCCTCATTCCCCTCTGTTTTGACCTCTTGAAATCTTTCATTTTGGTTGGACTTGGCTTGAAACCCTAGAAATTTGATTTGGGGAGAAATATTTGGAAATTTGTTAGATTCATTGGCCAATGTTGGGTATAAAGATGTGTATGAAGCATTTAGTTAGGTTTAGGGTTGTTGAAATGTCATTGTTTGGTTTATTGGAATGTTATGGCTAGGGTTAGAGTTAGGGTTTGCTTATGTAAGAGAGGGTGTTCTTGTTAGCTTTATGGTTTGGTAATGTGTCTAGTATATTTTTGTTTATCTTGTCATGGTTAGTTAATGAATATATTCTCCTGTGTGTTAAGGATGGCAAGAATTGTTCTTGTTCATCATGTGGACAAGGATGCCTTTTTGAAAGGCAACACAGAATTGGACCCGAATGAGATAGATATTTTGTTTGAGCATAGTCCCACCTATACCGAGGTCTTGGAGCAAGTGAGGATTGAATTTAAATGGATGGACCAATGTGATGTTGTCGAGTTGGAGGGAAGATATAATGTGGGTTTTGCAATGCATATCCATTGGAAGACCATGCGTATCTTCTCCGAGGCCCGTTGTCTTGCATATAAGGAGGTGGTGGCTGAATCACTAGACAAGGCTCTTGAGCTATTTTCCACCAAGAAGGTTGATAGTTCATTGCCTTTGGACTTGAACCGTCTTGCCTCCCCATTGGATAGTAGGAGTCCTCCAACCATAGAGCAAGATCTATGGAGTGAACCTCCTTTGACCCAAACATTGAGCCCGATTTCAAGACACCAAGACGAAGTGTTGGAAGAGGATAATGATGATTGTGAGGGTGAAGATGATGATGATGTTGAACTCCACGAAAACAATGTTGGAGATTTGGAGAAATATATCACTCAAGATGACATGGACCGTGACCTCCCGTATTCTCGAGGCTATGCATCGGACTCGGATGATGATGGTCCTGAAGAAGAAGTTGACGAGGAGGGCTTCACGGCTAGAGAGGCCGAAATCCATGATATCGTATTGGGGCGGGACCATCAGGTGCCTTTGTTTCGTGATCTTAGTCTCGCGGATGAAGCCACGGTTGATGGTGGCAAAGGCATAGTGCTTGGACCAAGGACAAGTTCTTACCGGGATGACAATCACGTGAATAATGGCTTTTGCAAAGGATCAAGGTTTAAGACCTTGTTGGAATTTAAGCAATGGATAAAGGACTTCTCGGTGAAGCATCATCGTCCTTACATGGTCGTGCACTCGGACATCAAGAAGCGTTACACGGTGAAGTGCGAGGAGAAGGATGTCCTTGGATTGTGCGTGCAAGACCATTCAAGGGAGGTCCCGATTGGCACATATCTAGTTGTGTATAAACTCACATGTGCTGAGGCCCGGTGGTGGATGGAAAGGATGCAAAGCAAGAGCACCGGCAACTCACCTCCGAGTTCCTCGCTTATAGGCTTTCCAATGACATCGCATCATTTCCAATAATGAGCATCAAGATGGTCATGGAGCTTATGAAAGCCCTCTTTCACTATGAGGTGAAGTATGGGAAGGAATGGAATGCTAAGCAAGCCGCATTCAAGATGTTGTACGGTGATTGAGAGGAATCTTATAACCGAATCCCAAGGTTGTTGGGAGCGATGGCCGATGCTAACCCGGGCATGGTTCATGTGGTTGAACCTTATGGGAACAAGACAAGGATTGTAAACGGAAGAACCGTTTGAGTTTTTGGCCATGCATTTTGGGGTTTCGAGCAATGTGTTCAGGCATTTGAACATTGTAGGCCGGTCATCTCCGTTGATGTCACCTTTATGAACGGTCAATTCAAGGGTACTATCTTGATTGCAATAGCCAATGATGCCAACAACCGGTTGATTCCTTTGGCGTTTGCTTTGGTAGAAGTGGAAAGTAATGATAATTGGTAGTGGTTGTTCCATCTTTTGAGAACCAAGATATTAACCCCTCATAGGGAAATATGTGTCATCTCGGACCATCATCAAGGAATTCTTAATGCGGTGAACCAAGATATTCCTGGCCATGCTCCGTTGCACCATCGTTGGTGCATGAGACACTTTTGTGCGAACTTCTATAGGGAATGCAAGAGCAAGGATTTGGTCGATGATCTACAAGATTGTTGCCTCGCTTTCACGGAACATCGTTTCTCAAACTTGTACAACAAATTGCTCTTCAACAAAGAGCTCAATGCGGGTGGTCGAGAGTTTCTCAATAGAAACATTGAAGAAAGGACAAAGTGGGCATGAGCTTTCGATGACGGTGGCCGGAGGTACGGCCAAATGACAAGCAACATGGCAAAGGCCTTCAACAAGTTGCTGAAAGGTGTTCGTGCATTGCCCATCACGGAAATAGTCTGATATACATTCGACGTGATGAATGGGTATTTTCTGAAATACTCAAAGGAAACGGACCGGCGGATTGCGGGGGATAGCAAGAACAAGTACAAATACAAGTACCCACCTAAGGTTGATGATTGGATGCAATTTCAGTCAAAGAAAGCGGATGCCCAAGTTGTCACGGAATATGATAATGATGAGCTAATTTACCAAGTTACGGAGCCCGGAGGTACAACGGCTGATGGTGTCCAACACGGAGGCCGAGCTTTCAAGGTCTCGCTCAAGACTTGTGAGTGCACATGCGGAAGGCCATCATTGCTTCATATTGCATGCTCGCACTTGCTTGTGGCGTCTCGCAGGCGACATTTGGATTACAATAATCCGCTCATGGTGAGAGAGTCTGAGTTATCTACTGAGACTACTAAGAAGAGATGGGCTCCTAGATTTCATCCATACTTGGACCAATCACAATGGCCGGAGTACCATGGAATTCAACTATGGCCCGATCCGAAATGGAAGGTGGTAAAACGTGCAAGACGCAAGACAAAGCGCTTTAGGAGAGACATGAATGGATGGGGCTGTGTGGTGCTTGAGAAATAGGCAATGACCAATTCCAAGATCCTCGTGATAGAGCCCGATGTGGAACGTGCAATGGTGAAGGGCACAATGCAAGAAAGTGTTCCCAAAGGAAAAGAGCAAAATGAAATGAAGCAAGCACTAGGCAACCAAGTGGTAGCCAACAAGACCCAAGCCAACCAAGAACTAGCCAACAAGTTCCAAGTCAACCTAGTGGTAGCCAACAAGACCCAAGCCAACCAAGAACTAGCCAACAAGTCCCAAGCCAACCAAGAACTAGCCAACAAGTTCCTAGACAGCAAGCTCCTAGACAACAAAGAGGTCGATCACTTGGGATTAGAAGAGGAAGAGGGCATGGCGGTTTTAACCCGGCTAGTATGTTAGGTTACTTAGCAGGACCAAATCCTTATGTTAATAGGTACAGCTAAAATGTTCATACTTGCATGCTTATGTTACTAACTACTATGCTTATTTCATTGAATCAACTATTGTCCACATTCATGCATCCTTTACAAACTTATACCTTTCATTCTTATAATAGGTATGGCGACTCAACCCAACAAGGACAATGATGGGGATGGTGTGAACTACTCGAAGATCTGGGTGAATGCTATGGAGGTGGTGGGGAAGAGGAAGGAAGCTGAGGAAGAGGAAGAGAGGAAGAGGAATGAAGTTGAGGAAGAGGAGAAGAGGAAGGCATTTGATCAGTAGTTCAACTTGCTCGTGACTTGCCTACAAAGAAGGATAAAGAGGACGAGGTGAAGACGAAGAAGGAAGAGGAGGAGAGGAAGAGGAAAAAAGAGAAAGAAGAGGAAGAGAGGAAGAGGCAAAAGGATAAGGAAGATGAAGAGAGGAAGAGGAGGGCCAATGCTAGGCCACCTTGCGTCGACCAACAGGAAAGGCCACGGAAGGCGTTTCGTACTTCTGAGGACCATGGAAAGGAGGTTCCTATTTGTTTGTGCGAAACCAATTGCATTGTTTAGCAGTCCCAAGACTACTATTTCGATAGTTGGGAAAGAAGTTCTTCATGTGTGCAAACTACTCTCGCTCTCCCGTCTGTAGCCGCAACCCATACGAGACTCCACCGGTATGCACAAAGCTTTTTAGTTCTTCATGTGTACCAACTATTCCATATCATAGTACTAACATGCATTATTTTCTTGTAGTCTCCCCCTCCGGTATGCAGGTACTACACTTGGATAGATCTCGAGCAACCTCAAGCCAACAAGAGTATCAAAGAGATCGATCATGCCATAATAAGGAGGCGCTACCACAAAGGGTTGTGTGACGAGGAGATGGCGAAGAAGCGCAAGCAATGTGAGGACGAGCTTCACAAGAAAGAGGAGGAAGAGGAGCGCCTCAAGAAGGGGGCTCGTGCTGCAGAGAGGGAAAGGCTGTGTCGAACGGCGTGGTGCTCCATGGAGGAGGATGAAGAGAAGAAGAAGAAGAAGAAGAAGAAGAAGAAGAAGAAGAATACGAAGAAGAAGAAGAAGAAGAAGAAGAAGAAGGGCAAAGGGCCTATGCTTTAGACTTGTAGACGGATCCTCGTAGCCTATTGAGCATGTCGAACTTGAAACATGTTGACAATGATGTGAACTTTGAGCACTGTCGAACTATTAGTATGTAAACCCCCTTAAGGGAATAAACACCATGTTTGAGATGCTTCTATTCGAGTATTTCATGAACTACTATCCCTCGTGTTATATTTGTCTTGTGTCATATTTGTAAACATGTCATGTCAGTCTCAAAACAGGGAAATCTATGAACTGGATACAGATTTGAGGCATAGCGCCTGTCTGATAGGCCGCTACACAAGTGTAGCGCCTGTCTGCTAGGTGCTATACTACCAGATTTCGACTGCCCCAAAAACAACAGGAGCATACAGAGAGCAAACCGAGAGATCGCAGGCGGGGGAAACCTCTAAGTCAGAGTGTAGCGCCTGACTGATAGGTGATATGCCCCTGTGTGTAGCGCCTATCAAACAGGCGCTACACTCTGACTTAGAGTATTTCCCTCGCCTACGCTGCTCGGTTTGCTCTCTGTATGCTCCTATTGTTTTTGTAGCAATCGAAATCTAGTAGTATAGCGCCTAGCAGACAGGCGCTACACTCTAACTTAGAGGTTCCCCTCACCTGCGATCTCTCGGTTTGCTCTTTGTATGCTCCTGTTGTTTTTTGGAGCAGTTGAAATTTGCTAGTATAGCGCCTAGCAGATAGGCGCTACACTACTGAACTGGACTAGGTTCAGTTGTTTCACAGCACAAGTGCACATATGTCAATATATTAAGTTTCATAATATAATCCACAACAACATAGTGGCTAAACATCAACATAGTCTCAATCATCAACATAGTCTCAAACATATACATAGTGGCATACATCAAAATAGTCTCAAACATCAACATAGTGCCATACATCAACCCATACATAGTCTCAAACATAGTGCATCATCGTTAAAATTGTGCCATACATGACCTACTTCCGTCCATGCGTCCTTGGGCCTCGACCCCTACTCGGAGGTATCTTCTTTGTCACCTCCTCTTCTTCTTGCGACTCGTCATCATCATCATACCGTAGGCCTCTCGTCCTCCTAGTCTCTCTTGACCTCCATGGCGGCTCGTCTTCGACAACATTGGCCTTTCCTTTGTTACGGAAGTCGCCCAACGTCCAGCGCTGGAACTCTTTCCTTGGCTTCAGCTGGTATGCGGAATGAATCTGGTACTCCTGCTTCGTCTCATTCTCCATACGAGGCATCTACATGTAAGATTGTATGGCTATGAAAATGCATGGAAAACAGAAAGCACTAAGTGCAGGTAAGAAATAAGGTTGTCCCATACCTCATATTTTGAACGAATCGCTGAAGTGGTCTCATCCTCAACGTCATCCTGAAGATGGGCCGACGAATCAGTAGTCGACTTGGACCTAGAATTGGACAGGGTTGTGTACTCGGGATCGCGGCAACCTAGCAGGTTAGATAACCGACGCATCTTTTGGGATGAGCGCTGTAACAAATAACAAAATAAGTCAAAACTAGTAAAACAATAGTCCTATAAGAGTACTCGTCTCACATCCGTACCTTAAGGAAGTCTCACATCATGCCTTCTCCCTTTTTCCCCTTAGGGACATCATAAAGAATCGCCTCGGCATTGTCGGCGTATTTATTTATCTCCGTTCTCTAAAGAGTCAAGAACAATAACATGTTAGGCAAGAAAAAGATGAGACCGCAAGGAAAGTAATGTAAGGGCAACGATAACTTTACCGCAAAGTTGTACTCGTGGTAGGCAAGGTCATCGAACACACACGACTCTTGCAATATTTCTTCCTGAAAGGACAGTGGGCAAATGGATACACGGGTACTAGAAAGAAACCATGATTACCCACAAGTATAGGGGGTGTATCGCAGTACTTTCGATAAATAGGAGTGTCGATCCCAACGAGGACCAAAAGGTGCTGAACAGTGGTGTGAAGCAGGAAATCTCTGTGAATACTTAGCAAACAGATTTTTAGTGGTTTTCTGATAAGGCAACAAAACAAAGAGCAAGTAACAGAGGTAACGACAAACGAAGCAAATGGCCCAATCCTTTCTTAGCAAAGGACAAGCCGGTGGAAATACTTATAAGGACCAAACGTTCTCGAGGACACATGGGAATTTTGTCAAGTGCTTTCGCTTCAAATAGCTGAATACTCTTCTTTGGTGTTGTAAGTGGTATGTGGGTGAACCTGTGCTAACATACCGACCTTACTTGGAATAATACATACTTGTGATTAAACCCCCTGCAAACATTCGTAACTACAGGAAAGTAATTAAGATATAAATCTAACCATAGCCTTAAACTCTGAGATCCTACACTCCCTTGTGCAAAGGTGTCCTAACGGGGGTTCGGGTTTCTATCACTTTGGCAACCCCGCAATTAGTAGCCAAATACACAATGCATTCCCCTAGGCCCATAAATGGTGAAGTATCATGTAGTCGACGTTCACATGACACCACTAGAAGAATAGCACCACAACTTAAATACTAAACCATTGAATAATAACTCAACACAGATTCACTACTAACAACATGACTTCTCCCATGTCCTCAAGAACACAACGAACTACTCACAAGACATCATATGGATCAAGATCAAAGATGATATGGTAATGGATAAAAATCTGAACATAAACAATAATCCAATGGTTCTACTCACAAGCATCAACTATAATAGTAATCAACATCGGGAAGGTTTCCCCTAATGAACTAAAGCAATATCCAACACAATTGTTACAGCGGGACGGAGTAATGATGATGGTGCTGGTGGATATGATGGTGTGGATGATGATGATGATCCCGATGAAGCCTATATTGATGATGGTGTTGATGGCGACGGTCTCCCCTCTCTGGGAAGGAATTCCCCCCGTAGAAATTTTTCTGCCGGAGAGATCTTTCTCTCTCGGTGTTTTCCGCCCCGCAGAGGCCGCAGAAATCTATCTGTGGTCGCTCCCCTAGCCTTTGGGTTTCGTAGGGAAGATACAGGCGAAGGGGCAGAGTCGGGAGCCGGGCAGGTGGGCCACACCGGCCCTAGGCGCGGTCTAGGGGACCCGCGCCTAGGGGTGTGGGCCCCCTGTGGCCCCTCTTCGCTCCTCCTTCGGGCTTCCTTCGTCTTCTGGAAAAATATTTTTTTCTGGTATTTTTCTGATCTTCGCGAAATTGCACCAAAACGCCTTCTTTTCCATCAGAATCCAGACTCCGGCAATTCATCCTCCAAGAATCATCCAACATGCATAAACAGAAGAAAAGCCATAAGTAAAACCTCATAATAAGACATATATCAATGAATAGAGGTAAATTATGATATAGAATGGTGATGCAAATTGGGCGTATCAACTCCCCCAAGCTTAGACCTTCGCTTGTCCCCAAGAGAAAACTGAGCTCGGTAAACATGTCCACAGGTTTATGGAGTGAAGTGTCGATAAAAGAATACGAATAAGAAGCATCACACTTCCCATTGCACAACTCATAGAAGAAAGCAACTCACCATTATATAACTTAGCTTGCAACCAAGTATAGCAGTCACAATAGAGATGCATAAATATAAATCATAATTGGAATTGGCAAACTTTGTTCTTGGTCAGAGAACACCTGGCAAACAGTTTCACAAGAAAGCTTTTTGTAGAAGTTTCAAAGCAGGAGCACTCTTTGCTCAAAAAGGTTTTTCACAAGTGAATGCTTTCAAAGTAATACTCAATAGATAAGAGTTTTGTGCAAACAAGGAAGATAAAGAACAAGATTGAATAAATCACCATATGAATGCTTGAAACACAACAACTCAAATGCTTGCTTGAGATAGAGAGGAAGTAGGTTTACTGACTCAACTTGGAAGTGGGAGAAAGGTCCCTTCATAGAGGGAAGCAAGGATTACAAGTCATAAAGAGCTTCCAAATGATTATGGTACTTACTAGCTTTGAGACCTCATTACCCCTATCATAGGCATCTTGAGATGATTAAGGTTAAAGTGAACAAGGATGCAGTATATGCTTGACGAAATATAAGTTGGCAATCTCATGTCCCTTGAATATGAGGGCCACTCCTCATCCTATTCAACTTCAGTCACCGGTAAGTTCTTGTCATTGTAAGTACCTTCATATCATTGAGAACCGCCAACGGGGTACCCCTTGCACATGGTACAGGAGCTTTCCCATAACCAAAATGACAAGGCAAGCAGAAAGTGAGCATCTCAGCGATATTTTTATTTACTATATGCATAGCTTTTTACTGAGGATGCTTCATAGATAGCTCACTATGGTGATGCTGCAAGTTTCCACCATAATTAGGCATGGCTTAGGCTAGCGGCCTAGGTGTTTTTCTAACACAAAATACAAACTCCATGGACTTACAAGCTCCCTTTTTATTTCACACCGGTGACATCCACACACAAAAGAGCACAATATCAACAGTGTACAGAGTACAAGTGCAATGTTGGAAACGTTCCACGTGACAGCACGGTTCTGCTAATTCCAACATATAGATGCAAGCTTATACAACTTCGATGTTCACAATGGTTCAAGTCTAATAGGGGCAAGAAAATAAGGTGTGCCATCAAGTTCGTGAGAGATTTACTAACTAGTTTTCACATAACAAGATACTTTTTAATTCAAAAGATAGATGAAGCTTGAAAATTTGCTTGGAATAGCAATAATGCTACTAGGTAGATATGGTGGACACAAATGGCATAGGTTTGGTTGAAAGAGATTAGAAACATGAGAAGTATGTCTTCTCAAAATAGGTTTTTGGCTAGCAAGGATGGGTAGCATGCAAGAGAGTTGAAAGAAACAAGCAAACATACAAGTAATAAAGCTAAACATGCAATCTTCCTTGAAGACACAAAAGATCTTAAATAAAGAATACTAAGCTTATGAGCCAACAAGAAAGAAAACAAATGATACAAAATACATGTAAGCTTTTTCTCTTTTTCTTTCAAACCTCAAAAAGTGTTGGTACTGACCAAAGCTTGGTTTTCCAAAACCAATTTAGAGTTACTTGATGCTCCCAAAGTGATGCCAATACTGATCAACAAGATCCATCATATAATAGAGATTGCAAACTAAAATAAGAAGTGCAAAAAGTAAAAGATGAGACTTCTCATTAATAATCCATAAAGGCACTCACACCAAGGGATACATAGATGACCAACTAAAGGAGATATACTTCCACATGCAAACCAACCTATAAGATAACCTCTCTACCAAAGATATGAATCCACTAAAAAGGTAAAAGATGAAAGATAATGGTGGTGATACCGTGGCACTCACCCAATCTTGGAACAAGCCAAGGGGATGCCAAACCTGATGATGAATTACTCCTTCGGTGGTGGTGGTGGTGCCCCCTTGTAATCATGAGACTTCCAAGGTAAAGGTTCCCCATCCAAAAAGGATGTCTCGGTTTCCACAATCCTGAAACTAGCAGCAGAGCACATGCGAGCAAATCTAGCCGCATACTCACAGTTTTGGTTTTGTATGTCGTAAAGTTGTGCTTGTAATTGGTTGGTGGCCTGATGTAGTGAGAGGATTTCGCCCTGGAGTTCAACAACCTCCTCCTTGTGCTTGGCGATGAGTTCTGAACTTATCTTATGGATAATATCCACCTCGCGTTCCGCCATCTTCTTGTACCTGAAAACTTCCTGTTCCAAAGCTTCCATCCTGTCTTCCAGACTGCCTTCTCCTTTGGGGCCTTGAACTTCTTTTATTTGCACCTCCCCATCCTTGAGAATCAACTCCTTGGGATGGATCTTCAACTCACACATGTACAGGTTGATGGCATCCGCGGAGGAATCCTCCATGGGTGATCCAGAGGAAGACATCGTGGCTCCAAAGCTGAGAATTTTTCCTAACAGAAACAGATCGAAACAAAAACACGACGAGAACACGATACAAGAACCTCGGGGAACCCTAGGGGTTATATATTAGGAATTTTCAATGCATAAGGAAGGTACTGATACGAGAACGAGGCGGAGGTGGAGCTCGGGGAGCTCACACCCCCCTCAGGCGCGGCCAGGTGGGGCCCGCGCCTGGGCTAGGTGTGGCCACCCCGGCCTCCGTCTCCTCTGTTCCATCTTTTAACCTTCCATATGTATTAAAACATCAAATATATAAAAAGATTGGGCGTTCACGAACCTTCTATTTTCACCACTTTTACCTATTCAATGACGAACTGTGCAGATTCTTGTGTTTGGTATTTCATAAATTCTTCTGGGGTCACCATTTGAATAACATCAGCATCTTCATTATAGGAATCTCTAGAGATATAATGTTTAAGTCTTTGACCATTCACCACTTGTCTGGTGTCGTCCTTCATATAAGATATTTTGATAGCACCTGAACGATAAACTTCCTTAATAACAAAAGGTCCTTCCCATTTTGAGAGTAGTTTTCCTGCAAAAAATCTGAGACGAGACCTGTACAAAAGAACTTTCTCACCAACATGGAACTCCCTTTTGAGAATTCTCATATCGTGCCATCTCTTTACTTTTCCTTAAAGAGTCTAGCATTTTGATAAGCTTCACTTCTCCACTCATCTAAAGTGCTCAAGTCAAGTAATCTTTTCTCACCTCCAAGTCTAAAATCTCTATTCAACTCTTTCACTGCCCAATAGGCTTTGTGTTCTAATTCTAAAGGAAAGTGACAAGCCTTCCCATAAACCATTTTGTAAGGAGACATCCCCATAGGATTTTTATAAGCAATTCCATAAGCCCACGGAGCATCATTCAACTTTTTATCCCAATTTTTCCTAGATCTATTAACAGTCTTCTGCAAGATAGATTTAATTTCTCTATTGGAAAGTTCTACTTGTAGGGGTTCGTAGCAAGGAAAAAAAATTCTACCGCATGCACACAAATAAGCTAAGATCTATCTACTAGATTGTAACAACGAGTTGATTAGAGTACTCACCCTCGAAGATTCCATAGCAGTTAACGAGAGCTGATTCTCGTGGGTGATGTAGTCGTACACTTGACGATCTCCAGATCGCGTAGACGATCCTTTCGGCGCTACGTTTCGGCGACGCTTCCGTAGTCAGTCACACGTTCGATACTCAATTAAGACCTTCCTCTCCCTTGTTCCAGCAGGCAGCGAAGGTTGTAGTTCTCCCCTCGCGATTCCGGCAGCACGACGGCATGGTGTCGGAAGTAGAGGGAAGATCCCGCAGGGCTTCGCCTAAGCCGGTGCGAGTTATGGTGGATCTAGGGTTTCCGACAATCTAGGTTTAGAAGGTCAGAGAGGAGGAGGAGGTGTCGGCGGCGGCTAGGGCGACGACGGCGCGGTGGCGCGGGGCGGCGGCGACGGAGGCGCACGGTGGGGAGGGCTTGGTGTTGTGGTCTTGGAGCATCCCTCCCCCTCTATATATGAGAGGGGGCAGCCTTGGGAGAGGGGAGTTTGAACCCATACCTAAACCCAAGTTGGATAGAAGGAAGGACTCTTTCCTTCTTCCACTAGGAAACTATTGTTCCAGTTTGACTTTTCAAACCTCCCTTTTGACTTTCAATTTAGAGCTTTAATTCTCTCTCGCAAATGCCCAAACCAAGTGACCTAGGATATGATCCAATAATTCCACTTGCCCATGACACATTCATGGACCATTCCCCTTCTGGTCCGGTGAACCTTCTAGACCCTTCTAGAACCTCTCTGATGAAAACATCGAAATCATTCCTGAACTCCAGAATCGGACTTTCTTTATATGAATCTTATTCTCTAGACCATTCTGGATCTCCTCGTGATATCCCGGATCCCATCCAACACTCCGAACAACATTCGGTATCCCTAATTACATTCCATATCTACTAAACAACATCGAATCCTTAAGTGTGTCTCCCTATGGTTCGTGAATTATGCGGACATGACCGATACACTTCTCCAATCAATAACCAATAGAGGAATCTGGAAATTCATATGGCTCCCACATATTTGTACGATTTCTTTGCGATCGAATGAACCACTTACATACGATACCAATTTCCCTTTGTCTCGTGATAGTTTACTTATCCGAGGTTTGATCGTCGGTATCTCTGCATACCTAGTTCAACCTCATTACCGATAAGTACTCTTTTCTCGTTATCGTGATATGTGATCCCTTGTGTGCCAGTCACATGCTTGCAAGCTAATTGGATGACATTCCACCGAGAGGGCCCAGAGTATATATATCCGTCATATGGATGGACAAATCCCACTCTTGATCCATGTGCCTCAACACATACTTTCCGAACACTCAATGCCATATTTATAGCCACCCAGTTACGGTGTGGTGTTTGATGTCATCAAAGCATCCTTCTAGTGATGGTGATTAGCATGATATCATGGTCGAAGGAATTAGGTTAATATGAATCAGAAAGCTTATAGCAAACGAACTATTGAAATGACTTGATCTTAATGCTACGCTTATCTATAGGAGTATGTCTGTCACACCATTCTCCTAATGATATGATCTTGTTGTTAACAACATTTCAATGTTCATGATCGGGAAACCACGATCATCTATTAACCAACAAGCTAGTATTACAAAGAGGCTTTACTAGGGACTCTAATTTAGTTTACAAATCACACAAGTATTAATGTTTCCGGTTAATACTATTATAGCATGAATGTAAACATTTATCATAAACACAAAGATATAATAATAACCACTTTTATTATTGCCTCTAGGGCATATATCCAACACTACCTGCCCACTGGTTTGGGGGTGATAGGTTGAAGCAATCCTATGGTTTACATCATACTTAGCGAGAGTTTTTCTAAAAACCCCATGAATAAAATGGGAGCCTCCATCAGTCATGAGATATCTAGGCACACCAAACCTGGGAAAAATAACATCTTTAAGAATTTTTAAAGAGGTCTTACCATCAGCACTTTTTGTAGGTATGGCTTCTACACACTTTGTAACATAGTCAACTGCAACAAGAATGTGAGTGTACCCTTTTGAAGGAGGAAAAGGACCCATAAAGTCAAATCCCCAACAATCAAAATGTTCAATAAAAATAGAATAATTCATAGGCATCTCATTGCGTCTAGAAATGTTACCTACTCTTTGACATTCATCACATGATAAGATAAACTTCCTTGCATCCTTGAAAAGGGTAGGCCAATAAAATCCAGATTGTAAAACCTTTTGTGCAGTTCTATCCCCAGCATGATGTCCTCCATAATCACTGCCGTGACATTTCCTCAATATCACTTGTTGTTCAAATTCTGGAACATATCTTTGCATAATACCATCTACTCCTTCTTTATATAAGTGTGGGTCATCCCAAAAGTAATGCCTTAAATCATAAAGGAATTTTCTTCTTTGCTGAGCTGTAAAGGTTGGAGGCAAATACTTGGAAACAATAAAGTTAGCATAATCAGCATGCCAAGGACTTTCATGCTGACTTACCTTTATTGCAGCCAACTGCTCATTTGGAAAACTATCATTAACAGGCAAAGGGTCAAAAGAAATATTTTCCAAATGATATAAATTGTCAGTAATAGGATTTTCGGCACCTTTCATATCTACAATATGCAGATCAAACTCTTGTAAAAGCAGCACCCATCTAATAAGCCTAGGCTTAGCGTCCTTCTTTGTCATAAGGTACTTGATAGTAGCATGGTCAGTATGAATAGTAACCTTTGAATCAACAATATAAGGTCTAAACTTATCACAAGCAAAGATTACAGCTAAAAACTCTTTTTCAGTAGTAGCATAATTCCTTTGAGCGGCGTCTAGAGCCTTGCTAGCATAATGAATGACATTCAACTTCTTATCAACACGTTGTCCAAGGACAGCACCCACAGCAAAATCACTAGCATCACACATAATTTCAAAAGGTAAACTACAATCAGGTGGTTAAACAATAGGAGCAGTAGTCAAAGCTTTCTTCAAAGTTTCAAAAGCTTCCTTACAATCATCATCAAAAACAAAAGGTACGGCTTTTTGAAGAAGATTAGTAAGGGTCTTCGAAATTTTTGAGAAATCTTTAATAAACCTCCTATAGAAAACATCATGACCAAGGATACTACGAATACCTTTAATATCCCTTGGGCAAGGCATCTTTTCAATTGCTTCCATTTTGGCTCTGTCTACTTCAATGCCTCTTTCAGAAATTTTGTGTCCAAGAACAATCCCTTCATTAACCATAAAATGACATTTCTCCCAGTCAAGAACAAGGTTGGTTTCTTCACATCTCTGCAAAACTTTATCAAGATTGTGCAAACAGTTATCAAAAGAAGTTCCATAGACGGAGAAATCGTCCATGAAAACCTCCACAATTTCTTCACGAAAACCATGAAAAATAGCAGAAATGCATCTCTGAAAGGTAGCAGGAGCATTACATAAACCAAAAGGCATACGCCTATAAGCATAGGTACCATAGGGACAAGTGAAAGTAGTTTTCTCTTGGTCTTGTGCTTTCATAGAAATTTGAGAAAACCCAGAATAACCATCAAGAAAACAAAAGTGAGTCTTCTTGGACAACCTATCAAGCATCTGATCAATAAAGGGCAAAGGATAATGATCTTTCTTAGTAACTTTATTGATCTTTCTAAAATCAATGCACATTCTATACCCAACAACTACTCTTTGGGGTATAAGCTCATTATCCTCATTAGGCACAATAGTTATTCCCCCTTTCTTGGGAACACAATGAACAGGGCTAACCCATTGACTATCAGCAATAGGGTAAATAATACCAGCATCAAGGAGTTTTAATACCTCATTTCTTACCACATCCTTCATCTTAGGATTTAGACGACGTTGGTGCTCAACAACTGGCTTTGCATCGGGTTCAATATTAGTAGCATGCTGACGTATAGTAGGAGAAATTCCTTTTAAATCATCAAGAGTATACCCCATAGCTCCTTGGTGTTTCTTCAGTATCTCCAATAACCTTTCTTCTTCCTTTCCTGAAAGTTTGGAACTAATAATAACAGGATATACCTTCTTGTCATCAAGATAAGCATATTTAAGATCATTAGGTAAAGGTTTTAATTCGAAAACAGGGTCCCCTTTAGGTGGTAGTGTGGTACCCAAATCTTCCACAAGTAGATTATGCTTAAGTAACTCAGGCTGACGAATAAAAACCTCGACAATCTCATTTCTTTCCTTCATGAAGACATCGCTCTCATGATCTTCCATAAACTGCTGCAAGGCATTGTCAGGAGCAAGAGAAATAGCAGAAAGTTGTTCAACCCTAAAATCCTCATTAGGCAGTTCATTTTCATAAGGAGTTTTGGTGAATTTAGAAAAATTAAACTCATAAGACTCTCCATCAAACTTAGTCAAAACTTTTTCCTTCCTACAATCTATGATAGCCCCACAAGTATTCAAGAAGGGTCTATGTAGAGGTCCCAACCTTTAATAAGGTAGAGATCCCTGTGTTTCCAATGCTAGTCCCTGGATCAATAGCTAGCATCCACAGTTAAGATGTAATATCAAGAAACAAATGTCATAATACAACTTTATAACCAGGAATAAAATAATTCATTACATCTTACATAGCTCATTTGGTTATCTCATTACAATGCAACAGAAATAACTATAGCATGGGGTCCTTCATCTTCAAAGTGCCACGGGCAATCATGTTCGTTGTAGACTTGTAATCCTAATCAACACACCTCACTAACATCAAACAAACCTGCAACATAATAAGTTACAGCCACAAGGGTCAATACATTTGAATTGTATTGGCAAGTGATACTATGGCAGTATAGTGGAGTCTATCATCTATATGCATTTGCCTAGGTGGAGCTTAGGCTTGCTTTGCTCAAAATATATTTTTCCTTATCATTTGAAAACACTAAGGTTTTGCTTGTCAAAACACCCAAGGAACCACCAATAAAAATTGGTGAACCTTTAACCCTTGTTCAACCACAAGTTTTTAACTTAGAAATTGGGATGAGGAGATTCTTGATAGCTTCCATGTTTTGATGCTCAAATTGTCCTTTGCCAGGGACATGGCTAAGTACTTAGATTTTACACTCTGCAGAGGTGGTGCAGTTTCCCCACAAGACTTGGTTTCACCAAGACAAGATCTTTTAGAAGCCTTCCCTTAGACCAGAATGGACGCTCTCCAAACCTATCATTCCCCTACCACCAACTGTCCATTTGGCTAAGTTATTGCAACCTATATGATCCAGGCAGAGCCCATAATGCCATGTGGCTGCACTAGAAGCTTCTTAACATTTGGCATCTCAAATCCCTTTGTTCCTGGGTGGCAATCCACAAGTGAGATACACAAGGTAAACCATAGAAAAGGGCCTTGTGTAACCACTCAACCAAAAACCACCAAGCAATTACCATTCCACCCAGGTGTTTCATTCACTTAGTTGTTTTATTAAGCAAAACCATAAGTCAAAAGACTTAACAATATTTTCCATAGCATGATTATATTCCACCCTTGGTTGTTATTAGCTAGGCTAAGCATGGCAATAACAAGTATCCTAACTTAAAGGAAATTCTAACATTTCTAAAACTACTAGGATCTCCCAAGCATATCATATAGATACTTAGCAAAATAATCATGCAAGTCCTATACAAAATATTTCTAATGCATAGGTAAAATATTGGGATAAAAACATGAAGCACCACTTGCCTTTTTGGTAGAGATTATAAGTTCACTCCTTGATCTTGCAATAGTCACTCTCTTCAAATGTCACTACAATTCAATCAAGCATGACACAATTTCAATCTACCACTCAAGCAATAATCACATAAAATAATAAAACCAAAGCAATGCATGCAAGCATGCCAAAGATTGTTTTATTTGGAAAAATGGTTTCTAATAGGTTATAAACATTTGAAAACACCTATTGGTCATTTACAAAAGTGGTAGAACCATTTGATACTAAGTTAGTGAGAAATGGCTACTTTAAATCATTTTTGTTTTGCTAGAAATGGTTTAAATCAAAGTGATAATTTCTAGTGTTTTGGCAAATAAATTTTGAAACACAATTGTTAGTGTTTTAAGGTCAAATGTTTAATATTGAAACCATTTGCAAAAGGTTTTACCCATAAACCACTTTTATACCAAATCAATATTTTATGTTGTTAAAATTGCTTTTTAGGAAAGTAAAAAATTAATAGGGTTAATCAAATATATTTTTAAATCCTAAAACTTGTTGTTTAGGGTCAGAGAGTTTAAATCAAAACATTTTCCAAAGGTTTTCTCCAAAAGCATTTTTAACATAATAACCATATTTTTATTTGACTAGAAATGTTATAAATCAAAGATTCATCTTTTAATTTCAAAAAATATACTTTTAATTACACAAGTTGTTTTATATGGTCAGTAGGTTCAAAACAAACAATTTTTCAAAGATTTTTATCCTAAAAACATTGCTAGAATAATTTTTATATTCAAAATATACCTACACATGTTACTGCAATTTCAACAAATTTTCCAGAAGCAATTCATTAAACCAAGTGCATGGTTAGATAGAGTTTGTTTTTATGATTCCATTGATATAAAATTTGCCAAATTTAGACATGTGGATCAAAAGTTATGAATTTTACAAAATCATTCATCTAATAGATCAAAATCTGTTTTTAAAACCTGTGTCTGGCCACGTGGCTGTTTTTTATTGGGCGGTACCGATTCGTATGGATCGAGCACTGTGGTTCGTTGGATCTAATGCAAATCGCACGGTGTAGAGGTTAACTTACCCCTTCGCTTGACTTTCTATCGCATCCATTAGATCGAGATCCTACGGTTCATATCTACTAGCCATCGAGTGGCGGCACTGGCGGCAGCAAGTGGCGGCGCGCTCGGCAAGCGAGGTTGCCAGTGATACAGGGGATTAGAGAGAGGCGTAGCTCACCAGGTTCGCAACGATGATAGGATGCTCAACGTGGCAGTCGCTTGTCGAGGGGCGCTCGTGGTCGATCTTAATCGCTCGCCGGAGTTGCTTTCGGGCTCGGGTATGGTCAGTCGTCGTCGGGGGCGACGCTATGGAGCACGAGAGAGCAAGCAAACAGTGTCGTCAGATGCACAGGAGAGTGGGGAGTACAGGAGCATCAGTGAGAAGGGATGGCGCGGTCGGGTGTTACCAGGGGGCTTCGCCGGAGACGGAAACAGACGACGGAGGTGGTTTGCGTTGACGTTGACGATGATGCAGAGCATGCACGGGTGAACGGGCGACACTGGGAGATGCACTAGAGGCCAGGGAGTATGCTCGTATGCGCCAGGGAGAAAGGGGGGCGTGGGCTGGCCGGAATCCGTCGGTGAGCTCGTTGGAGCAGTGAGGACGTGAGCTCAAAATTGTGGCAGCCTGGTGGCTCCGGTGGGGTGATGATTGGGGGGAAATAAGAGGGGAGAATGGCGATTAAGTATACGTGGTCTCGGGCGAGATTTAATCGTGCATTCAGCGAGTATTGAAGCTGTGAATTACACAGGAAACGGCCGGAGGAAAGAAGGGGAGGAACTGGTCGCGAGGACGACGATGAGCTGGTGGTGGGGTCGATTGGTCAGTGTGAGAGAGAGACGTGAGGTGGTGTCCGGCAGTCAACGGCTGAGTGGGTTCAACTGTTGGTGTGAATCGTTTTTCCTGCGGGGAAGAATAAATGGGCCTTCTAGGCTCGCTGGTTGGGCTGGCTTTGTTTCATTTTTTTTATACAGAAACTTTTTCTTTTTCTATTTCCATTATTCTGTTTTGATTTTTATTTAAATAATTCAAGCACTATTTGAATTCAAACCTCCACCAAACTTTGTGTAGATTTTAATACTGATATTTAACATATTCTAAAGTCAAATTTAGAATATTTATTTTATTCTTCTTAGGGTATATTAATTATTTAAAAATAGGCCCTTGTCTTAATTCAAACAAGATTTTAAATATAACTTCAATTCTTATTTGAATTCAAATTTTTACCAAACCCTTTTGCAGAAGGTTTTATTTATTTATTAGGGTGTCAAATAATTCACTTTGAATTATTTGGAATATTTTTAATATGATTTATTAATCATTTAAATTGGGTATTTGTCTTTATTCCAATGAAATCAAATATGGTTTTAATTCCACAAATTTTATTTAGATGATTTCTTTGATCCCATTTAAGTTAATTAAATAACTCTTATTCCACTTGGGTAAATTCCAAATATTATTTTCCCATGCTTTAATTAGTCATTCTTATTAGGGATTTGTCTTAATCAAATGGAATAGAATTTGGTTAGGGCCATATTATTTTATTTGAATTTTATTTATCTATTTATTTCATTTGAACTTGGATTACATTCATTCCATTTATTTATGGATTTATCCAAGATTTAATTTGGCTTTTAAAATACTCCGTATTTATTATTTCTTTCTTTATCTTATAAAATCCATATCTTTTTATTTAAAGATCCAAACTTGGTGATTCAAATTGGTAAAATCTTATTTAATATTTGCTTATCCTTTTAAATATCTTTAGGATTATTTGCTCACCATTTGGTATGGATTTTTAGATAGGTGCTTTATTAGCTTTGGAAATTCAATTTCCTTATCTTACTAAGTTCATAAGATTTTATCTTTGGTTCCAAATTGAATGAAATCAATTTATATGGTTTTATAATATTTCCATTTGTCATTCTTGATCATTTATAAATGTTTGTTGACAAATCTCTATATGGATCAAATCCATAATCTTAGGGATGTCTTTGAAATGGTTTACCTCCAATAGGGTTTTAGAGTTTTGGTTTATTTTCCAAGTGTTTAAATTTCAAGATGCATTTATGAAGAATGCATTTCACTTGATTTGAATTTAGTTGGACTGAAATTTTTATTCAAAGTTTGTTCAAGATGGGTTTTGATGTTTCCACTTTGAAACAAAACGTTTCTTTTCACCCTAAATTTTAACATTTATTTATTTTGTTTATTTATTTTTCACATTACAAAATTTGGAAAAATTTGGGATGTGACAGGCTACTACCCTTAAAAGAAATATCGTACCGAGATTTGGGAAAGATAGGGGTTACAAGTTGGATTCAAGGCAACTAGGGTACTACCACCCTTAAAAAAAATTCCAACTAGATTACATCTTGGCTTGCTTAGGATCTTGATGAAACCTCTCTGGGAAAACATCTACATAGTGTCCTTTGTTTCCACAATTGAAACAGGTGGCAAGGTTGTGATCCTTCATAGGCTTATTTATCTTGTGCTTCATCTTTTCTGGACAATTGCTTGCATAATGTCCTTGATCACCACAATTGTAACATGTGACAATATTGAGTTCTTCACGTATCTTCTGTGGACAAGTTGATACATAATGGCCTAGTTCTTTGCAGTTGTTGCACCACACTTGGCTAATTTCCTTATACTTTTTCTTCTTCTCTGGACATTCATTGGCATAGTGTCCCATCTCTTTGCAATGGCAACACTGCACTTGGCTTTTGTAGTTCTTCTTCTTGGGTTTCTCCAAAGCTAGGAGTTCTTCTAGTTCATGCTCTTCATATCTCACCTCACAGGTGGGAAAGTCTCCTGGTCTCCTTAATCTTTTTCTTGGATAATACATATGTCTCCTCTTTTGTCCATCAAGTTGAGTCATATCGCATGGAGGTGCAAGCTGAGATTTTCCTTTGTCTTCATCCTTCTTGATAGAAGTTGTTTTCTCATGGGGGTTTACAAACTGTTGATGCACTCCACCTTGTTTCCTTTGTTGAACTATGGAATAGATGGGGCATTGGATAGGGACATGATTATTTCCTTCACATAGGAAACAAGTAGCTTGAGATGTGGGGCATTGATTAGTTGGATGTTTCTCTTCACAATTGGGGCATTGATCTTCATGCTATTTGGAAGTGTGATCCTTGTCTCCACAAATATTGCAAGCTTGAGTTCCTTCTATAATATCATTCTTGACATCATTGTTGTCACCATCTCCTTGGGAAAGGTTGTCTTTCATGTTGATCATTTGAGTGGTCATCCCTTGCAACAATTGGGATTGAATTTCCAAAAACTTTTGCATGGTTGGGTCTAACTCATTGTTGTTGGCTAAAAACTGAGTTGTCAACTGATTCAACTAGGTTTGGTTTGCTAGTAGTTGTTCTCTCATGTGCATCTCTTGGTTGTTGTTGTCACCATTCTTGATGTTGGAGTTTCTTGGAGTAGTCAACTGTTTGGGTTGGATTGGGATTAGAATAGGCAAAGATTTCTATAGAAGAAGTCTAATCACACACATCACAATTTCACAAAAGCAATGTGCAAGCAAACACAAGCAACATTCCACTCAAACAACAAGTTTCAAGCACATTTTTAGGCAACAAAATATTTTTGCTACACCACATAAGTTGGTGGGTTTAAACAAATCATTAGTATGGTGGTCCAACTATATGGTTTACTTAAGATCATTCCATTCTTCTTGGTTGCTTCTTCATGAACAAGATCTTTGTATTCTTGGAGAATTTCTTGCATCTTGGTCACAAAACTTCAAAGGTGATGATGATTCCTTATAGGTTGTGTTTCCTTAGTCTTCAAGTCTTGAGTAATATTCTTGTCTCACTTGTAGTCCTTAGTGATGTCCAAGTTGAAGTCCTTGATGAAACTAAAGTTGAATTCATTGGTGTTGGTGAAGTCCTTGCTCAAGTTGATGTCTTTGCTCATGTTGAGGTTTTTGTCCAACAAGTTGAAATGGAAGAGATGTAGATTCACAACAAAAAGATTGAGGAAAGAGTTTATAAGATTGTTTGTAAATAAGTTTGGAACAAATACAACTCCTATTTTTTCTAAGGGGTTTTGTCCAATCCTAGGGTTACAATCCTACAGGTAACATAGTTCTCTGATACCATCTGTAGAGGTCCCAACCTTTAATAAGGTAGAGATCCCTGTGTTTACAATGCTAGTCCGTGGATCAATAGCTAGCATCCACAGTTAAGATGTAATATCAAGAAACAAAGGTCATAATACAACTTTATAACCAGGAATAAAATAATTCATTACATCTTACATAACTCATTTGGTTATCTCATTACAATGCAGCAAAAATAACTATAGCATGGGGTCCTTCATCTTCACGTGCCACAGGCAATCATGTTGGTTGTAGACTTGTAATCCTAATCAACACACCTCTCTAACATCAAAATAACCTGCAACATAATAAGTTACAGCCACAAGGGTCAATACATTTGAATTATATTGGCAAGTGATACTATGGCAGTATAGTGGAGTCTATCATCTATATGCATTTGGCTAGGTGGAGCTTAGGCTTGCTTTGCTCAAAATAGATTTTTCCTTATCATTTGAAAACACTAAGTTTTTGCTTGTCAAAACACCCAAGGAACCACCAATAAAAATTGGTGAACCTTTAACCCTTGTTCAACCACAAGTTTTTAACTTAGAAATTGGGATGAGGAGATTCTTGATAGCTTCCATGTCTTGATGCTCAAATTGTCCTTTGCCAGGGACATGGCTAAGTACTTAGATTTTACACTCTGCAGAGGTGGTGCAGTTTCCCCACAAGACTTGGTTTCACCAAGACAAGATCTTTTAGAAGCCTTCCCTTAGACCAGAATGGACGCTCTCCAAACCTATCATTCCCCTACCACCAACTGTCCATTTGGCTAAGTTATTGCAACCTATATGATCCAGGCAGAGCCCATAATGCCATGTGGCTGCACTAGAAGCTTCTTAACATTTGGCATCTCAAATCCCTTTGTTCCTGGGTGGCAATCCAGAAGTGAGATACACAAGGTAAACCATAGAAAAGGGCCTTGTGTAACCACTCAACCAAAAACCACCAAGCAATTACCATTCCACCCAGGTGTTTCATTCACTTAGTTGTTTTATTAAGCAAAACCATAAGTCAAAAGACTTAACAATATTTTCCATAGCATGATTATATTCCACCCTTGGTTTTTATTAGCTAGGCTAAGCATGGCAATAACAAGTATCCTAACTTAAAGGAAATTCTAACATTTCTAAAACTACTAGGATCTCCCAAGCATATCATATAGATACTTAGCAAAATAATCATGCAAGTCCTATACAAAATATTTCTAATGCATAGGTAAAATATTGGGATAAAAACATGAAGCACCACTTGCCTTTTTGGTAGAGATTATAAGTTCGCTCCTTGATCTTGCAATAGTCACTCTCTTCAAATGTCACTACAATTCAATCAAGCATGACACAATTTCAATCTACCACTCAAGCAATCATCACATAAAATAATAAAACCAAAGAAATGCATGCAAGCATGCCAAAGATTGTTTTATTTGGAAAAATGGTTTCTAATAGGTTATAAACATTTGAAAACACCTATTGGTCATTTACAAAAGTGGTAGAACCATTTGATACTAAGTTAGTGAGAAATGGCTACTTTAAATCATTTTTGTTTTGCTAGAAATGGTTTAAATCAAAGTGATAATTTCTAGTGTTTTGGCAAATAAATTTTGAAACACAATTGTTAGTGTTTTAAGGTCAAATGTTTAATATTGAAACCATTTGCAAAAGGTTTTACCCATAAACCACTTTTATACCAAATCAATATTTTATGTTATTAAAATTGCTTTTTAGCAAAGTAAAAAATTTATACGGTTAATCAAATATATTTTTAAATACTAAAAACTTGGTGTTTAGGGTCAGAGAGTTTAAATCAAAATATTTTCCAAAGGTTTTTCTCCAAAAGCATTTTTAACATAATAACCATATTTTTATTTGACTAGAAATGTTATAAACCAAAGATTCATCTTTTAATTTCAAAAAAATATACTTTTAATTCCACAAGTTGTTTTATATGGTCAGTAGGTTAAAAACAAACAATTTGTCAAAGATTTTTATCCTAAAAACATTGCTAGAATATTTTTTATATTCAAAATATACCTACACATGTTTCTGCAATTTCAACAAATTTTCCAGAAGCAATTCATTAAACCAAGCGCATGGTTAGATAGAGTTTGTTTTTATGATTCCATTGATATAAAATTGGCCAAATTTAGACTTATGGACCAAAATTTATGAATTTTACAAAATCATTCATCTAATAGATCAAAATCTGTTTTTAAAACCTGTGTCTGGCCACGTGGCTGTTTTTTATTGGGCGGTACCAGTTCGTATGGACCGAGCACTATGGTTTGTTGGATCTAATGCAAATCGCACGGTGCAGAGGCTAACTTACCCCTTCGCTTGACTTTCTATCGCATCCATTAGATCAAGATCCTACAGTTCATATCTACTAGCCATCAAGTGACGGCGCTGGCGGCGGCAAGTGGCGGCGGCGCGCTCGGCAAGCGAGTTTGCCAGTGATACAGGGGGTTAGAGAGAGGCGTAGCTCACCAGGTTCGCAACGACGATAGGATGCTCAACATGGCAGTCGCTTGTTGAGGGGCGCTCGTGGTCGATCTTAATCGCTCGCCAGAGTTTCTTTCGGGCTCGGGTGCGGTCAGTCGTCGTCGGGGGCGACGCTACGGAGCACGAGAGAGCAAGCAAACAGTGTCGTCAGATGCACGGGAGAGTGGGGAGTACAGGAGCATCAGTGAGAAGTGATGGCGCGGTCGGGTGTTACCAGGGGGCTTCGCCGGAGACAGAAACAGACGACGGCGATGGTTTGCGTTGACATTGATGATAATGCAGAGCATGCGTGGCTGAACGGGCAACACTGGGAGATGCGCCAGAGGCCAAGGAGTATGCTCGTATGCGCTAGTGAGCAAGGGGGAGTGGGCTGGCCGGAATCCGTCGGTGAGCTCGTCGGAGCAGTGAGGGCGCGAGCTCAAAATTGTGGCAGCCTGGTGGCTCCGGTGGGGTGATGATTGGGGGAAAAGAAGAGGGGAGAATGGCGATTAAGTATGCGTGGTCTCGGGCGAGATTTACTCGTGCATTCAACGAGTATTGAAGCTGTGAATTACACAGGAAACGTCCGGAGGAAAGAAGGGGAGGAACTGGTCACGAGGACGACGATGAGGTGGCGGTGGGGTCGATTGGTCAGTGAGAGAGAGAGACGTGAGGTGGTGTCCGGCAGTCAGTGACTGAGTGGGTTCAACTGTTGGTGTGAATCGTTTTTCCTGCGGGGAAGAATAAATGGGCCTTCTGGGCTGGACTAGGCTCGCTGGCTGGGCTGGCTTTGTTTCATTTTTTTATGCAGAAACTTTTCCTTTTTCTATTTCCATTATTCTGTTTTGATTTTTATTTAAATAATTCAAGCACTATTTGAATTCAAACCTCCACCAAACTTTGTGTAGATTTTAATACTGATATTTAACATATTCTAAAGTCAAATTTAGAATATTTCTTTTATTCTTCTTAGGGTATATTAATTATTTAAAAATAGGCCCTTGTCTTAATTCAAACAAGATTTTAAATATAACTTCAATTCTTATTTGAATTCAAATTTTTACCAAACCCTTTTGCAGAAGGTTTTATTTATTTATTAGGGTGTCAAATAATTCACTTTGAATTATTTGAAATATTTTAATATGATTTATTAATCATTTAAATTGGGTATTTATCTTTATTCCAATGAAATCAAATATGGGTTTAATTCCGTAAATTTTATTTAGATGATTTCTTTGATCCCATTTAAGTTAATTAAATAACTCTTATTCTACCTGGGTACATTCCAAATATTATTTTCCCATGCTTTAATTAGTCATTCTTATTAGGGATTTGTCTTAATCAAATGGAATAGAATTTGGTTAGGGCCATATTATTTTATTTGAATTTTATTTATCCATTTATTTCATTTGAACTTGGATTACATTCATTCCATTTATTTATGGATTTGGCCAAGATTTAATTTGGCTTTTAAAATACTCCTTATTTATTATTTCTTTCTTTATCTTATAAAATCCATATCTTTTTATTTAAAGATCCAAACTTGGTGATTCAAATTGGTAAAATCTTATTTAATATTTGTTTATCCTTTTAAATCTATTTAGGATTATTTGCTCACCATTTGGTATGGATTTTTAAATAGGTGCTTTATTAGCTTTGGAAATTCAATTTCCTTATCTTACTAAGTTCATAAGATTTTATCTTTGGTTCCAAATTGAATGAAATCAATTTCTATGGTTTTATAATATTTCCATTTGTCATTCTTGATCATTTATAAATGTTTGTTGACAAAACTCTATATGGATCAAATCCATAATCTTAGGGATATCTTTGAAATGGTTTTCCTCCAATAGGGTTTTAGAGTTTTGGTTTATTTTCCAAGTGTTTAAATTTCAAGATGCATTTATGAAGAATGCATTTCACTTGATTTGAATTTAGTTGGACTCAAAGTTTTATTCAAAGTTTGTTCAAGATGGGTTTTGATGTTTCCACTTTGAAACAAAAAGTTTCTTTTCACCCTAAATTTCAACATTTATTTATTTTCACATTACAAAATTTGGAAAATTTTGGGATGTGACAGTCTACCAAAGATAATAGGATAGGTTTTACTAGCTTCTTTACCAAGTACTAGAAAATCAACAGGATATTTAATCTTACCACAAAGAACCTCCACATCTCTTACAATGCCAATGGGACAAACTTTCTCTCTTTTAGCATGGTGAATAACCACATCAATGTCCTCAAGCTCACAAGGACCAATCTCATGCATAATTTCCCTGTAAAGCTCATAAGGAATAGCACTAGAACTAGCACCAATATCACATAAACCAAAATAGCTATGATTACCAATTCTAACAGAAAGCACAGGAACACTAGCTTTTCTAGCTTTTTTAGGATGAGAAATAATATTAGTAGCATCTTCACATAAGACAATGTGCTCATCCTCTACATTTCTAGTGACAAGATCTTCCACAATAGCTACCACAGGCTCAATATTAATTTTCTCATCAGGCTCCACAATTTTATTTGCACTTTTGCTAACCACATTAGCTATGATAGAATGTTCCTTTACCTTGGCAGGAAAAGGGACTTGCTCAACATAAGGTTCAGGCAAAATAGGATCAACAGTACAAACTTATAAACTAGCAGGAACATGAGTAACATTGTCTTTAAAAGGAGCATGGTACTTGTCCCACTCCTTTTTAGGAATTTCTATATAAGAGGCAAAAGCCTCAAGGCATTTTGCAAGAACTTGAGAGTCTAGACAAAACTCATTACTAATATCACGGAAGACATCAGTTCCCATAAAGGAATTAATACATTCATAATCATAGTTTATACCTGACTTTCTTCCTTTGTCATTCTCCCAGGCTTCAGTGTTCTCTTGAATACGGTCCAAGAGATCCCATTTAGCTTCTTCCTTTATACGTGTGAATGATCCAGCACAAGAAGCATCTAGTCAATCTTTATCATGAAGAGAAAGCTTAGCATAAAAGTTATTGATAATAATATTGTTAGGGAGTTCATGAATAGGACATTTAAGCATTAGTAAATTCAATCTCCCCAATCTTGAGTTATACTCTCTCCATCACGAGGCCAAAAGTTATAAATAAGATTCCTATCTTTATGAATTTCACTAGGAGGATAAAATTTAGAGTAAAAGAGGGATGCCATCTCCTCCCATTCCATGGATTGTCCATTCTTCAGCAACTTATACCATTCTTCACCTCTCCCTTTCAAGGATATGGAGAGTAACTTATTCTTCAGCTGTTCAGTTGTGATACCTGCACACTTAAACAACCCGCATAATTCATGGATAAAAAGCAAATGATCACCAGGATGGACAGTTCCATCCCCTAAATAATAATTATACATAACACGATCAACAATACTTGTAGGTATCTTAAAAGGATCTATCTCAACAGGTGGTGGTTCATCCACTACCCTAGCAGTGGTAGTAGTTTTCCCAAACAGAAAACCAAGTGGGTTGTCCATATTGGAAACAAAGCAACAAACAGAAACAAAAACAATACTCAGAGGAGAAGCTTCCTTTACCAGTTCCACTCTCCAATAGCGCTTCACTCCAAGGCAACGGTGCCAGAAAATAGTCTTGATGACCCAAAAGTATTGGGGGTGTATCGCAGTACTTTCAATAAATAGGAGTGTCGATCCCAACGAGGAGCAGAAGGTGCTGAACAGTGGTGTGGAGCAGGAAATCCCTGTGAACACTTAGCAAACGGATTTTTAGTGGTTTTCTTATAAGGCAACAAAATAAAGAGCAAGTAACAAAGGCAACGACAAACGAATAAAATGTCCCAATCCTTTCTTAGCAAAGGACAAGCCGATGGAAATACTTATAAGGACCAAACATTCTCGAGGACACATGGAAATTCTGTCAAGTGCTTTCGCTTCAAATAGCTGAATACTCTTCTTTGGTGTTGTAAGTGTTATGTGGGTGAACCTGTGCTAACATACCGACCTTACTTGGAATAATACATACTTGTGATTAAACCCCCTGCAAACATCCGTAACTACAGGAAAGTAATTAAGATATAAATCTAACCACATCCTTAAACTCTGAGATCCTACACTCCCTTGTGCAAAGGTGTCCTAACGGGGGTTCAGGTTTCTGTCACTCTGGCAACCCCGCAATTAGAATCCAAATACACAATGCATTCCCCTAGGCCCATAAATGGTGAAGTATCATGTAGTCGACGTTCACATGACACCACTAGAAGAATAGCACAACAACTTAAATACTAAACCATTGAATAATAACTCAACACAGATTCACTACTAACAACATGACTTCTCCCATGTCCTCAAGAACACAACGAACTACTCACAAGACATCATATGGATCAAGATCAAAGATGGTATGGTAATGGATAAAAATCTGAACATAAACAATAATCGAATGGTTCCACTCACAAGCATCAACTACAATAGTAATCAACACCGGGAAGGTTTCCCCTAATGAACTAAAGCAATATCCAACACAATTGTTACAGCGGGGTGGAGTAATGATGATGGTGCTGGTGGAGATGATGGTGTGGATGATGATGATGATCCTGATGAAGCCTAGCTTGATGATGGTGTTGATGGCGACGGTCTCCCCTCTCTAGGAAGGAATTCCCCCGGCGGAAATCTGTCTACCAGAGAGATCTTTTTCTCTCGGTGTTTTCCGTCCCGCAGAGGCGGTAGAAATCTATCTGTGGTCGCTCCCCTAGCCTTAGGGTTTCGTAGGGAAGATATAGGCAAAGGGACGGAGTCGGGAGCTCGGCAGGTGGGCCACACCTGCCCTAGGTGCGGCCTAGGGGGACCCGCGCCTAGGGGGTGTGGGCCCCCTGCGGCCCCTCTTCGCTCTTCCTTCTGGCTTCCTTCGTCTTCTGGAAAAATAATATTTTCCCATATTTTTCTGGTATTTTTCCGATCTTCGCGAAATTGCACCGAAACGCCTTCTTTTCCATTAGAATCCATACTTCGGCAGTTCATTCTCCAAGAATCATCCAACATGCATAAACATATGAAAAGCCATAAGTAATACCTCATAATAAGACATATATCAATGAATATAGGTAATTATGATATAGAATGGTGATGCAAATTGGGCGTATCAAGCCACCGAATGTAGTTGTTGAATGCAACTCCAAAATGAGGTCTTCCACTATTCCATTCCGTTTGTCGAGCCTTATCCACACAGATGTGGAAGTCCATGACGTGCCTCCTATGATGGTGATCCCAATTCTTGATCTTCCTCTGCCTCTTCTTGTCCAACCTGCATAACAACAAATAACCATGTTAGTATAATCCAAAGCAATTGAGCATAGGTTCTCGTACTAACTAATCTATGAAGCTACTTGTCGGTGTCCTTCCACACGAGAGAGTTGCACTGAAAAACCCCGAACTGCCTCATCACTCGGTGTGGCATATGAAACTCAACCGCCCAATTGCAAATCAATGGGCAGCCCATGAGCCAGAGACATTGTTCGTCCAAGCACTTCGGGTTAATATTAAACCCGGGAGAAACACCGAGATCGTCCCCATAACCATAAGGCTCCCACTCCATCTACAACATATCACGAGAACATGTTTGCTATCGATTTTGACTCGTGAGGTAAATATTATGGGGAGTGATGTAGACACAAACATCTACCTGCACGGCTGTAATCGCATTGAACTCGTTTGTGTAGTTCAGGTACATGGCATCGACATCGCATGTTATCTCCGATACCACGCCCCACTTGTAAGCCCAAGTCGGGAGGCGTGGAGGGTTTCTATTATACAATGTCCAAGGATGGTGGCCCACCTCTTTCAGACGCCCAACTGGTAAGCGTTCCCAGCTCCATATCGAGAGAAGAACCGTAGCACCACCTATTCCGGCATTTTGGCCTGCCCTACGACAGGCATCGTCCAACTACAAGTGAACAAAAAAGAGGTCAGGATAGAATATGTGTGAACTCGACATATACAAATAAATGTAGAGTGCACAAGTGATTACCTGACGGTACAAGTAGGCAAGAGACGCCGAACCCCAGCTGATATTGCTATCCTAGTTTGCTAGTGCCTTCAGCCACATCCACTGAGCGGTCCTACCTCCGCTGTCAGCAAACAGAGTCCTAGAAAGGACATACCACACGTACACACGAGCATGTGTCTCGATCACGTCAACCTCGGCAGGCTCAGGACAATGCGCAAAGTTCTCCACAATTCACGCATATGTCGCGCCTGATGGGACTCTATCTTTGCTCCTATCTTCAAGTTCTTCAGGAGCCATGCCAATAAGTAGCTACATCTCCTTGCCCCGCCCATCGGAATTTGTGCTCATACAGAGAGGATCCCCCGTGATAGGAAGTCCAAAGATCATGGAAACATCCTGAAGAGTAGGGGTGATCTCGTTGGTCCAGAGGTGGATAGTGTGCGTCTTCGGCCTCCACCGGTCGACAAGTGCGATGATAGCAGCCGCGTTGAGGTTTGGTGTCGACCGGCTCACAAGCGTGATGAAAGGAAGGATGCCTAGCTGCTTGATGTACTCAGTGTACCGCTCGTCGTACGACATATCATTCGAAGACATGCCATGAGACCGAAGCTTGAGGGGACGAAGCCTCTGCATACATACAAGATAAAATATTATGCTTTTTCCAACACAATTGAATCAATAGAAAAATAAAAACAAATAAGTTCAACCATGGTTTTATTACCATATGCTTCTCTGCCATCAAGTATGCCCGGTATTCATGATCATAGTAATCCTCAAGTAGCCACACCATCCTACATATATATATTCCAAACATCAATAAATATGTGAGTGGTTCATCAATAAAGGATATGGGAAATTATACAATGCAAATAAGTAGACCTAGGGTTTCAAATCCATATGCAATCCTAGGGTTTCAAATCATATACAATGCAAATAAGTAGACCTAGGGTTTGAAACATTCATACAAATCCATATGCAATCCACAATTCCATATGCTATTCAACCTTCAAACATTCATACAAATTCATATGAATCTAACTTGACCTAGGGTTTTAAAGAAACTAGACAAGAATGAGGACTATTTAGTGGATGAAATAGAGGGGAAAGGAGGGGATTACCTTGAGGGAGAGCTTGGGGAGCAAATCCACCGCCAAAACCTTCAGATTTGTTGGTTTTTGGAAGGGATTTGAGTGGGAGGGGAGAAGGGGGCAGCAGGCCGCCTCCTTGCTGTTCTTCCTGGCGCCTGGGAGTGAATGGGGAGGGGTGGGGAGGCGGATAGGCGCGACAGGCTATGTCTTAATGTGTAGCGCCTTTCTGATAGACGCTACACATTAGAGTATATCGTCTAACGGACATGCGCTACACATTGAGCATAGCGCCTCGGTGTTACTCGTCCCGGGCTTAGCGCCTAGGCGTCACACGCCTGGATGGGGCCAATGCCGGGCCAGGCGGTGCCACGCTGGCAGGAGGCATAGAGCCTAATAGAAAGGCGATACCTTGTAGAGTATAGCGCCTTGCTGTTAGGCGTTACCCAAAGAGTTAGTCCAGTGAAATTTTTACGCCGAGGGGTCACTTTGTGAAATCCTTTTAGATATGGGTTATTTTTGTCTTTTGTATCAACCACCGGCTACAGGAAAAAACTTGCCCAAACTTTGTCCGGCATGTCACTCTACGCCCAGCAACTAGGAGGTCTATTTTGGCGAGAGGATGACTGATAGTTTAATGGGTGGTCCAAACTACCACACTGGTTGGGGCCGGGTCACCGGTGTGGACCCTTTTTTGCCTCTACCCAACTCGGTTGGAGGCAAATGTGAAGATCTTTTAGTGAATTTAAAATACAACTTCAACTGTTACAATAAAATTAAAGTGAAGGCAAGATCCATGCAGATTGTTTCATGTGCATCATCGTGTAGAGCAATAATGATGGTGTCAATGACAGCTTCCAAATTGGTCCTGGTTAGATCGGTAATACAGGCAATGCCAACATAAAGGAACTTGCCAGAAATTGGCATCGTTGATGGCCAGGTTTTGGTGGAGTGGAGATCTAGATAAAAGATCTATGCACTGGTTGGCATGGGATAGAATTGCCAAATCTAAAGATTTGGGAGGCATGGGCTTTAGATACCTCAATCTGTTCAATCTTGCTATTCTGGGTAAGCAAGCATGGCGGCTGATTATGAACCCAAATTCTTTATGTGCTCAAGTTCTGAGTGGTCGTTATTACCCGAACGGTGACGTTATGACAACAGTGGTGCCAAGGACGGCCTCAAAAACATGGAGAGCCATCTTGGTTGGCCGAGCCATCCTGGAGGTGGGTTTGATCAAAAGAGTAGTATCGGGAGAGTCTATCTCCATCTGGAACGACAATTGGATCCCTGGCTCTCACACTATGAAGCCAATGGGAAGGTTGCGGGATACAGACAAGGAACATGTAAGTGAATTGTTCTTATCAGGTTTACACCAATGGGATGAACACCTGGTTCGGTCCCTGTTTTTTGCCCCTGGCGCAGATAGGATTCTGCAAATCCCGCTCTGCCAGACAAGTGGAGAAGATTTTCTGGCCTGGACACATGAAAAGTCAGGAATGTATTCTATTCGATCTGCATATCATGGATTAGTTTCACAACAGGGGCAGAGAGAAGTGGTGCAGCAAAACGGAGGCTCACCCTCATATGCGAATAACGGTGATAAATGGAAACGGTTATGGAAGCTTGATGTCCAACCGAGAGTACGAGTATTTTGAGGGAGAGTTCTAAAGAGCATTTTTCCTGATTTCATGACTCTTACCAGGCGGCATGTCAGAGAACAAAGGACCTGTCCGGTGTGCAAGATGACATCAGAGTCTTTGATGCATGCGCTTGTGGATTGCTCACATGTGTAGATGTTTTGGAGAGCGGCGAGGGATGCCCTGGACCTCAAACTGCCATGGCTACATCCGATCACGTGGGCGGAGGACATTCTAAGTGAGAGCTCTTTCAACAGTCTAGACCGAGAGATGACTATATCGATTATGGCAGCTATCTAGGATTCACGGAATAAATGGAGCCACGACGATCAAGGCTTTACCCAAGAACTACAGTGGAGTACATATCAGAAACCCTAGGCTTGTTGCATGGCTTGAGGAGAAGGGGAAGTCTAAGAGGCTGATCAGCACGTGGAAGAGAACACCAGAGGGCGTGGTTAAAGTAAATTCAGACGGTGCGGTTAGATCTTCAGAGGGCTAGCAGCTTCTAGGGGCATTGCTCGGGATGGTGATGGATTCGTGTCGGGTGTATCCGGGAATCACGGAACCCCTGACTATTGAAGCCCTCGCTCTGCGAGATGCTGTTGCTGCGGCGAAAGAACAGAACTTCGGATGTATCATCGCTGAAACTAACAGCTCAGAATTGGTTCGGTTGTGGATGGACCGAGATAATCATCGAGCGGTTGATTGCTCCTATTATCAGTGAGATTAGTGAGCTTAATGCAGGGTTTAGGTCTTTTGAGTGTCTTTGCTCGAAGGACAGCGAATGATGTTTGTTGAAAGGTAAAGGGAGAGAGATTGTGGAATATGATGGTTGTATTATTGAGCCTCTCGGGCGAGTACATATAGGCGTTCAGGGACCAACTTGGAGTACAAGACAAGTAACCTACTTGGAGTACAAGACAAATAACCTAATCTATTCCTAACAGATACGTATACTCTAACATCCCCCCGCAGTCGTAGTGGTAGCATCGTGAACAACTGGAACATCGCGAACGGTCAGACTGGAGAGCCGAAGTAGACCAGTGTGCTGACATCCCCCGCAGTGGTAGCGGGAACGTCGTGGACGGTGTCACGTCGCAGAAGCTTGGACCGTAGAGGATGCTGGTGATGAGCTCATGCGAGGTGGTAGCCCTTGTGCCGGTGTCGAGTGAGCCGAGAGCGGTGGGTGCTGCAACCTTGGTCGAGGTAGCCGCGCGAGGGGTCGCCGTGGTCGATGTCGTGGTCGGGATTGCTGGTGTCGAGGTAGCCACATATTAAGCCGCGTGCGCATAATGAAGCCAGGAGAAGGACGGAGACGCGTCAGGGCAGTCGTTGGAGAGAGCGATGCCAAAGCCGATGCAGTCCGAACCGTCGAGGACGAGGTGTGGCCATGGCTTTGCCAGAACCAGGCGCACGTCAGGGACGAAGGCATACTCCGGTTTTGCCAGAACCGAGTACGCGTAGACGAAATCGGTGACGCGGTCTTGGCAGACGTAGAGAAGGTAGTCGATGCCGAAGAAGATGTTGTCAAGGCCGATGAAGACGAGGCGCTGGGGCCGAGTTTGCCAGACTCGGGAACGCGTCGAGGACGAAGGCACGCACCGGTGTTGCCAATACTAGGCATGCGAAGAACGGGACCAGTAGAAACAACTTCACGCCATGTCGAAGAGGAGACTAGCAGAGGAGGACTCTACGACGGTTGCGTTGCGCAAATCGGCGAAGTGTCGATGCAAGCCGCGGTTGTCGGAGTAGACAAGTAGGTGTGGTCGAGGACGAGGCGAGGACGATGGCGACGAAGTCGTGCTGGACGAAGACGTAGAATGCGGCGAACTAGCGACGACCAAGAGTGGTCATACTGGATGCCTAGACGGAGGGGCAGTCGGCGGGACCTACGACAGCCAGTAGTGGCCACGCAGGCTACCTGTGGAGATGCGGCGGTGGTGCTCGAAGTAGGCGAGGAAGAACCCGGCGACGTGACGAAGACCATGCGCGGACGGCGGCGACCCGCGCCGAGGGAGGTGGCGCGGTGGGAGCCTGCGACGTCCTTGCAGGGTGACGGCGATGACCGCGTGCAGCGACGCTACTGCCCGATGGGGCGGCGTAGCTGCAGGGCGCGAGTCGGTGCAGCGGTGTGAGAATCACCAGCGACGGTCACGCCTGAGAAGGCGCGTTGGTAGCCGGTGGCGGGGACCAAAGGCGGCGACACTACGGCCCGAAGGGGCGGCAGCCCGATGCTCGATCGGTGGTAGGCGCGTGCTCGAGGACGTACTCGGCGGAGACGAGCGCCAGATCGGTTGATCAGACCGATGGCGGCGCTGTACGCGCCAAGTCCGTGACGACGGCAGATCGGAATCTGCGGCGTCGTTGTCGGTGCAATCCCGGACGATGACGGCGAAGACAATCCGAGGGGGGGGTCGGCCGCGACAGCCTCCCGAGGAAGCCACAGCAGCCGGCCGCGGTGCACGGCAGCCTGTCATGTGGCCGCAATGGCCTACCGAGGAAGGCACAGCGGCGCAGGTGACAGGCGCACGGGCGCGGTGTAGATCGTCGATGCTGATGGTCGGAGTAGAGGCGCGACGATGACGACGGCGATGGGCGACTCAATCCGATCTAAGATCGGTAAACCAAAAAAACCGATCAAGAGATCGGAAAAAAAGACTTACAGAACAGCTGATCACGGATCGGCGAACGAACCCTGCGTACGGGTCTCGCAGCCCCCGACGGTGATCATGAAGATTGACCTCCCCAGGGGCGACGCGGTGCGGAAGCGGAGGCTAGGTCAAGGATCGTGCCGCTCTGATACCATGTTGAAGGGTAAAGGGAGAGAGAGATTGCGGAATATGATGGTTATATTATTGAGCCTTTCGGACGAGTATGTATAGACGTACTGGAACCAACTTGGAGTACAAGACAAGTAACCTACTTGAAGTACAAGACAAGTAACCTAGTCTATCTGTAACAGATACATATACTCTACCAATGTTGAATGTTGCACATGTGCTCATGGTGTAACAAGGGAGTGGCTCAGTGAGAGTCCCCAATTTCTTTCGTACAGCCTTTTGGATGATTGTAACTCTATTACTCCCTTTGACCCATATTAGTTAATCCGAATCTAGTCAAATTCAAGTCAACTAATATCGGTCGGAAGAAGTACCATGTTTTAATAAAGGAGAGAGTGAACGCCAAAAAAAATGACAGCTCCGAATTAACATCGAGGACGAAATATTACAGTATATATTCAAGATAAATTATTCCGGACATGATGGAGCAAATTTTACAGGCGCATGTGCAGAGTAAAAAGGAAAACAATCGTGTGACTGACATCTCTCTACATGGAGGACGCTCCGCCGCTGGGCCACGTGACGGCGATGGCGCTCCTGACCTGGTGCGCGCCGTCGGACCACGTGAGGGACCCGAACGAGTACTTGGCGTCGACGATCACCGGGTTGCCGGACACCGCGAGCGTGATCTCGTATGGCAGGCTCTGGTGGTCCTCGTCGAACACGAGCTTGCTCGGCGTCACCGAGACGTCCACGCCGGCGGGGCTCTCGATCGTGGCCTCGTACACCGCGCTGGCGTTGCTGCCGACGTTGCGCACCACCCGGTGGTAGGTGACGGAGTCCTTGTACGAGGAGAAGACGGTCGCGAAGTTGGGGTAGTTGAGGTCGCCGGAACGGGCGGGCTTGGCCGAGCAGTCGGCGACGGAGCCGTCTCTGGTGAAGACGGCGATGAGGGACGGCGGGTAGCCGAGCGAGCAGAGGAAGCTGATGTAGTCTGTGGTGTTCGCGTCGTACACGAGGCCTGGGTCCAGCGCGCGGTTCGGGTCGACGTGGCCTGCGCCGCGGACGAACGGCGTGGACGCGGAGCCGGTGGCCAGGTCCTTGATTGTCTCGCCGGAGTTATCCTCGTTGTACGCCGTGGTCATGAGCGCAGACTTGACCGCCGCGGGGCTCCAGTCCGGGTGCGCCTGCCGGAGCAGCGCGGCGAGGCCGCTCACGTGCGGGCACGACATGGACGTGCCGGAGATGATGTTGAACTCCACGCGCCGCGGGTCGATCTCCAGGTCGGTGGGGGAGGCCTCGCCGGTCCAGGCCGCGAGGATGTTGACGCCAGGCGCGGTGACGTCGGGCTTGAGGATCTCCGGCGCGCGGTAGTTGGGGCCACGGCTCGAGAACGACGCGATGCGCGGCGCCGAGGGCGGCTGCCCGATGACAGTGCCGCGGAACACGATGGTCGCCGTCGGGGAGGGGGAGGTCTGGACGTAGTGCCTGATCTTGTCGCCGTACGTCTGCCCCACCATTGTCGCCGGGACGAGGTGGGAGTCGGCGATGAGCTCCTCGCCGCTCTCCTCCGTGTTGGCGAGGATCATCCCCACGCCGCCGGCCAGCTTGACCGCCGCGCCTTTCTCGACACGGGCGTTGCCTCCACGCTCGCAGAGCACGACCTTCCCGGCGACCTTCGCCTTGTCTAGCTGGCCCATGTAGCAGAGCCGGGAGCCGCAGTCCGCGGCGTAGACGACCGGCAGCTGCGTCGAGTCCAGGGGCTCCCCGGCATAGAGCGATACGCCACCATACACACTCCCGTCGCCGAGGACCACGTCGGCGGGGAACTCCCGGTCAACCGTGGACGCGCCGACGGTGAGTATCCACGGCGCGATGTTGGTCGCGGTGTACTCCCCGGGGCCGGAGTTCCCTGCAGATGCAGACACAACGATGCCTTTCTTGACGGCCCCGAAGGCGCCGATGGCGATGGAGTCGCGGTAGAAGCTGGGGGCGTAGCCGCCGGAGCCGACGGAGAGGGAGATGACGTCGACGCCGTCAGCGACGGCCTCGTCGAACGCGGCGAGGATGTCGGAGTCGTAGCAGCCGGATTTCCAGCAGATCTTGTAGGCGGCGACGCGCGCGCCAGGGGCCATGCCGACGGCCTGCCCCTTGGCGTAGTCGAAGAACCCTGCGGCGGGCACGGGGGATCCCGCGGCGGTGGAGGCGGTGTGGGTGCCGTGGCCCTCGGTGTCGAGCGGCGACTTGGACTCCTTGGCCTCGTCTATGGGGTGGCCCATGCCCTCCTCGTAGCCCTTGTAGAAGAACTTGGCCCCGACGAGCTTGGCGTTGCAGTACAGGGAGGCGTTGAAGGCCCCCGCGGACACGCAGCCGCCCGTGAAGGACTTGGGTACCGGGCCGAGGGCGGTGGAGGGGGCGAAGGAGCCGCGGCCGACGGGGTAGATCCCGGTGTCGAGCACGCCGACGACGACGTCCGAGGCCGCGGTGCCGGACGCGCCGGCCGCGGCGGGGAGGAGGCCCGCGGACTGGCTCAGGCGGAGGAACGCCGGGGTGTGGGTGGTGTGGAGCTGGCGCGCCTCGTCGCGGTGGACGGAGAGCACGCCCGGCTGCTCCGCCACGTGCGCCGCCTGCGCCGCGGTGAGCCGCGCCGCGATGCCCGTGGCGGCGTGCGCGTAGGTGTATATCAGGCGAGGGTGCGGCGCGCGCAGGTGTCGCGGGAGCTGGAGGACGCGGCCGAGGAGCGCGCCGGTCCTGCCGCTGCCGACGCGCGCGGCGGACAGGGTGAGGGCTGGGTGGTCAGGCGCGAGGTGCACGATGTACGTGGACTGCGATTGCGCCGCCGCGGCGGAGGAGGCTGCGAGGAGGAAGAGGACGAGGACAGCGGCGAGACGCGGGAGTCCCCGCCCGATCGACATCGCCATGGCGAAGAGGAGCTCAGTGGAAGCAGCAGATTGGTCAATGCCGGTGCTGATGAGGAGAGAGAAGGTTGGTGGAAAAGAAACCCGGAAATCGGGAAACGATTTAAAAGGAGGCGGGCCCGCGGCTGATGAGTGGAGTCTGGAGTGGGTGGTCGTGTGGATCCCGGATTCGCTCGCGGCCTCGGATCGGATGTGGGACGGAATCTGGAGGTCGTCTCGTGGCAGACTGGGTTTTCCCTCCTACCGTCGCGTCATCGTTGCACGCTCCTGCTCCGGCCGATACGGACCCTTTTGTACTGACTGTACAGCAGCAGTTGCGTGCCTGTTTTGGAGCACGCACGGGTCGACGTACGTAACCAAGGTACCACAGTACGTAGTTCGTGCTTGGAAGCAACACAGACCCCCCAAAAAAAAACTAGAGTCGCTGTTGTCTGGCGCAGATAGTCAAGCCGTGTCTTGGACGAAACGCCGGCGTCGATGGAGCTCGATCGGACAGCATGCAGCTCACACGCGCCTCACGCAAAAAAATTGCATCACACCACCAATATTTGCTCACAACAAGGTTGTCAAAACAGGAGAATTAAAACTACTTTTGCTAGTGACCGCAACTTTTGGTGTAGTAATACGATTGCCAGCTAGCCTAAATAGGCTAGTTCATAGGTTCAAAAAAGTACAGAGCATTCAAAACATCGTAAAAATTATATCGAGATCCTTGAACCACCCAACGATAACAACCACTATTGTTGTCAGACGAGCTTCCGACACGTCGTTGTCGCTGCTCTCTTACCGGAACTCTTGAATTGACCAGATACCCGTAACACCAATTCTAGAACACGAGTAGACTGGACGAGATCCACCACTCCAAGGAAACAGCGACCAGACGAATCCCTGCCCTCCTCAACGCCAGCGGATAGATCATTGCCGACGAGGTGGAAAAAGAGGCGGGTATACCTATAGCCACCATAAAGACGATGTCGGTTGACCAAATTCTATCTTTAGGGACCCTTGAACAGCGCCGAGCGCAGGTCCGAGGTCCCTCCCCCTCCCGCCGCTGGGACGGCAGGCGGAGGAGGCAGGGACCAGTCAATTTCGGCCGTAGACGGCGAAGATCAGGCAGATAGCGGTGGCTAGAGTGGAACCCTATACCGCCGCCTCTATTTCTTTGCGGGAGGAGACATGCGCTCATTTTCTCTTCAGCCCAAATAGTTGTTTTAGGGCCTATGTTTCTGGCATGTGGACACAGATTTCTACATTGTATATGGAATTATGTGATTGAGGAAAAGGATATACCACAATACTATCAAGGTGGCCCTCGCAGCAGATCCGAGGCCAATTTTTTGATATGTCGATAAACAACCACGAAATAGTCTACTCCCTATGTCTCAAAATAGTTGTCTCAGATTTGTCGAAATTTTAATGAATCTCGACAGTATTTAGTATATAGATTCATCCAAAATTTGACAAACTTGTTGCATCTATTTTGAGATGAAGGGAATATTGTTTTGTATTATTTATGTTAAGAATAAAATAAATCTAAAACAAACACATTGGTTTCCAAGGCTTGGCATCGCATAATTATGCGAAGTCGTAAGAGTATATTGTCATCCTAGTTGTGTAGGTTATTTATATGGCATGGATTAACGTGGTGTGTGGAAAAAACACCTTCTATTTGCGTTAGCTGCAATGCATTACATCAAAATATTGTACGAGCCGTAAAATAGTTTTGATTCTGTAGTCTGTACACATCAGACGTTGGTGTTGTGTGTAATTTCTCATCACAGTAGACACTACTCCATCCGTCCGTAAATAAGTGTACATCTAGCATTTGGCTAAGTCAAACATAACTAAATTTGACCAATTTTAAAAGAAATATAGAAACATATATTATATTAAATTGATATATTATAAAACTAGATTTTAAAATAAATCTAATGGTAACAATTTAGTGTTATAAATATCGGTGCGTTGTCTTAAAAAGTTAATCAAACATAGTAAAGTTTGATTTAAGACTAGCTAGAAGTACATTTATTTGCGAACGGAGAGAGTATACATCACGGTACGTACGTGCAGGATTGGGACACCCTGGGCTTGTGCACACGTTACAGACCCCCAATTTCCATGGGGCGCCACACGTACGCTCGGCCGCCCATATGTCGGTAAGTGGGATGTCGTTTGCGGGAACGATTCACCAATAATCCATAATTAATGCGGTGAACCAAGTGGACACGTGACCGCGTCGAAAGGAGCCCTGTCCACAAATAACTTACGATCTCTGCTGTTCATATACGTATTGGCTTTAATTTATTTTTTTTGAGAGAGTATTGGCTTTAATTTTTTTTTTTGAGAGAGTATTGGCTTTAATATTGTTTAGATATATATGCATTTAGCCTAAATATTTAACTAGATTACGAATTAAAAAGTTGAAGCAACTAATATAAACCGAATAGAGTACTTGAATTTGTCTAGATTTTCATATATCTATAGGTGTTTTAGTGTGTGGATATATGTGAATATAGCCAAATGCAAGTCTGTTTATGGACAGAGAGAGTACTCGTACCAGTCTAGGTGTGTCGAAGCTTGACAATGAACGTGGACACGACGGGGACGACGGGGAGGCCGTGTACATGGACGTGTTCCAGTCGGTTTGGTGGCGGCTGGCGGACTGGCGGGGAAGGAGATGCGGGAGAGGCGGAGACGTCGACACACCGGATGCGGCTGCTAGGATGAACCGGCCGGTGGCGCAAGAGAAGAAGGATCAAAGGAGGAAGACGGAGGTGAGCACGTTCGAGCGAGTTTTCCCGTCGCGTGCCTGTGCCTCCATTTCAAATTTCTTGCATTTCTCCTTCGGTAGTATGGCACCGCCGCACCGGCTCTCTAGGCAGCCGGATAGCGAGCATTTGAACGACTTGCTTGAGGACCTTAGGACCTGATGATGTGGCAGCACGCCACTAGTACTCCTCATCGCCGGTCCGCTGAGCTCCTTTGTATCTGCTCCCTTTTCGTTTTGTCTCTTTGGGCTGATGTGTGTTGTTACCCAACAGATCTTCTTTAACTTTTTATCTAATTTGAATGGTTATGTTTTGTTTATAAAACATGACGAAAGCCCTAATTTGAGAAGGAAAGATGGATATAGAATTACGTGATGAATATGACTTGTCGTTCCATCGTCTAGTCAGTGAGACGATGGGAATTCCCGGTCAGGATGATCATCCTTTTTCCGGCGCTCCAAACATGACACTGGGTTTGATTTAGACCGTGATTGAACATCTCAAGGTAAAAACCACATGATTTCGGTTTGATGGGTCAGAGCCGACGATGAGCCCGTAGGGATTGCTTTTGCAAGGTGCATCTACATACTTTGGTGGTAGAGTCGCTGTTGTCTGGCGGCGCAGATCGATAGTCAAGCCGTGGCTTGGACGAAACGCCGGCGTCTGTCGAGCTCGATCGGGCAACAAGCACTAGCTCGCACCTCACGGTAGACCCATTACGTACTAGGTGCACGATCGGGACACCTTTGGTTGCGGACACGTTACAGACTCCAAATTCCATGGGGCGCCGCACGTACCCTCGTTGGCCGCCCGTACGCCGGGATTTTGTCCATCCATTCGTTTGCACGAATAATGATTCACCAATAATTAATTAATACCGCCCGGTTTTCTTAGGTGAAAAAGCACAGGTGGACACGTCCGTGACCCCGCCGGCAGCTGATAATGAACGTGGACACGATCGAGGGGGAGGCGGTGTACGTGGACGCGTTCCTGTCGGGTGGCTAACCGGCCGGTGGCGCAAGAAGGAGGAGGATGAAAGAAGACGGAGGTGGAGCACGTTGACACCTATGGAACCGTGCAACTGGCCGTGCGTGCGTGGACAACGTCGTTTCAACTTACGAGAGCCTGCATCGCTTCTCATACAGACAGAGACAGAGACAGAGACAGCAAACCAACACGAGTACATGCTCCCTATGTTCATAAATAAGTGTACATCTAGTCTTGTTTTAAGTTAAATTTATCATGTTTGACTAACTATTTAGAACAAATTACCAACATTTATGATACTAAATTGATACCATTAGATTTATTTTTAAATTTAGTTTTATAATATGTCAATTTGATGTAATATATTTATATATATTTCTTTATAAAGTTAGTTAAATTTAGTTATCTTTAACTTAGACAAATCCTAGATGTACGCTTATTTGCGGACGGAGGGAGTACGTATTTCCTTCTTTTCATAAGGATCGTTAGTCCAATGGGAAAGAAATCGCCCGACCGATCCCGCGACGTCCATATGGTCTTCGTTGAGAGGCCTTTATGTGTCTTTCTCCTAAAACACCTCTCTTTCAAAATAGGCTTTCGCCCCATTTTATAGATAAAACATACAGATAAAACCGCTGCTGGGCCAGACAGCACAACACCCAAAGGACCAACACGTTATACGGACCGAACAGGCAAGTCCAAACCGAAAACAAGAAGAAAGAAAAGAAAACAAAGCCGACAACGGCGGAGCAACGAAACAGAAAAGATTCGCAACCGTTGCGCCCACCGAAGAAGTACCACCACACCGCTAGCAATTCAAAGCGCCGCTTACCAAAGCAGCACATCCAAGAAGGGGAGTGACGATGACGACACTGCTGACCGGACTAGTCCTAGGGTTTCCCCCGGTACGCAGTGGGAAACGCGGAGGAGATGCCCCCAACACCCTTCAGGAAGGAAGACGATACCCAAAGGCGTCACCGCGCCGGTGTCAAAGCGACAGAGATTTCTCCCGATCCCTCCAACGACCCTCCCGACCACTTTGAATTGCTCCGCCAAGCTTGCCGCCCACCTGCACGCGCCAACACGGTCTTGAAGTCTTCACCACCGTCACACCGGGGAACTCAGACCGAGGCCGATAGGAACGAGAGAGCGGGCCATCAACGAGGATAGGCATGGCATCAACACGCGGGAGAGAACAGTATCCACTGCCCGAAGGCGATAGCCAACCGGATGCAGCAGCAGGCCATACCAGGCCTTCTTGGCCCGGCCGAGCCCGTCAAGGCTTGTGAAGTCCCGCCGCCGCATTGCAGCAAGGGTGCCTCCGCATAGCCTCCCCTAGCACCAGGCTCCACTCCTCCCTCCACCAGAAAATCCGCCACCTCGACAAATCCCCGCCGCCAAGCAGCAGAACCATCACCACTGAGACCACCCAGGCAAGCCGGACCGTTGGCAGTCTGAGGAACAGCGACCGAACCTCGCCACCCCATGGCCGGAGGAACGACCGCGCAAGCCACCTTCCGGGGCCGTCGCCCCGGCTTCCACGCGCTCGAGCAAAGGCTCCGGCCACCGTCACACCGCACAGCCGCCGAGAGTTACAGCGAAGGGCAGGACTCGGATTCGCAGTCATTGAGCACACGGGAAACCTAGAGGAGGAGATCATCCCTCCATCACCTTGCGGTGGGTGCCGTCCGGATGGGAAGCGGCATCCGTAGGGCCAAGATCAGGCTGGCCAGGCCCAGCTAGCCCGGCCAGGTCCGAATCATGCCCAGATTTGGCCCGCGGAACCCCCCTCCCCCCCCGCTGTTGCAACCAGGTCTCACCGTCGCCATCGAGCTGCATCGCGAGGCGCCCCCAACGGCTCCGCTACAGTAGCCGCGCCACCATGGCCCGCCACCGGCAGCCCTAATCCGCGCCACCGCGGCAGATCGCGTCCGCTAGCTGCGCTGACCAAGCCGCGCGCGACCAGCAGGTGAGCTCCACCGCTGCGGCCCCCGGAGACATGGCACGTCGTCCCCGAGATAGATCCCGGTCGCCCGACGGCTCTTCCATCGTCATGGCTCTACTCTCCCCGCCATGTTGCATGCTCCAAGGCGACACACCGGTTGTCAACCCATTAGAGCAAGGGCAATAATATAGCCGACCGTTGGCTATAGTAATTTATTAGTAGCATGGCCCACTTTTTACTCTTATATGATGCCTAAGAGCACGCGCTGCAGCTGGCTCTTAGCCAATAGCCTACTCATTTTTTTCTTTTCTTTTCTCTCTCCTTCACATAGACTAAAATATACTATTTAATTACTTTATAATCTGCTTATATCATCTTATTGTACCGAAGGAAACATGGTTGAGGCAGCTCGCCTCTTACGCGACAGCGCGAGCACATATGGGCACCCACGGAAGCAGGTGCAACAGGCTCCACTAATCAGCCTTGTGTTCTAAGTTTTTCCTATATTTCATTTTTATATTTTCATTACAAGCCTTACAACCATAGCACTTGATACACCGGTAGTAGTATTAGATCGTAATATGAAGTACAAGCTACTACTGCTAGAGTGTATGTTTACTTAAAATGTTTTTTCGTTCTTCTGAATTGCTCACGAAAATCCGTCTCGCTACAACACGGAGCTCGGGCGCTGGCGCTTATAGACGCCGAGGCATAGCGTTAGTCGCCACGCTCGTGCTGGCGCGGCAAAAAAAAGGCGTCTCGGATAACTACGTCTCAGGTTCACGAACGACGGTGGATTTTTTGGCGCGGCACAACATGAGCCGTTGAACCCGCGCTTCCGTGACAGCAAAGTGTTTATGCCGTGTCCCATGTAGGGAGGCACTGCATATATGTCATGGCAGCTATGAGACGACGGCATAACTGCAATGCCTCGTAATGTCTCTGCAGGCACATGCTATATGGCAATTTTGCAATTTTGCCCCCATTTTCAATATATAATGTGTATATTATATCTCAACCCAACAAACAACATAACAAAGAACTCATAACACACATAATGCAACTTCAGCTGAATTAACATGAGCATTCATTGTATACATACATTATGTCTCAACCCAACAAGTTCAAACCACTATAAAAGATGCAACTAATTCCAAGAAGTTCAAGCCACTACAAAAGATGCACCATCACAATCAGAGAATCCTCTTTGACTGTAAACTGGAAGACACAAACATCATCTTTCTGGAGATTGTGTTGGCGAACGTATTTTCCCCAGTTTGATCTGAAACTACAGTAGTTTTATAATCACACGATTTCGCTTGAACGGTTTCTCCGGATATGTAAGGCATAATATACTTCCTAGCAAAACTGGATGAGAAGCATTACACAAGGAACATAGGAACAATTTAGATTGTTACAGTACTAGGCATGGTTGGGGTTCAAAAGAATTACAGTACTACATAGGGAAGAGAATTACCATATTTATTTTGCAGTCTATGATTTTCTTGAGGGTGCAAACATAGTAAAGAATTTCTGGCCTACAACTTCTAACAATTCGCTACAGATTCTTCCTTGAGATGGCCATGTCCACTTCATTTTTAAACCTATATCGAAGGGAGTACTTCTCTAGTGATAGAATATTGGGACCTGAAACTCCAAGTGAAATATTATTTGTCATGTTAACTTCATTGCTAACCCTATATCTAAGAGTGTACATTTTCACAGTTATATGTATCTTGTATTGATAGAGATGTATACCGAGGGCAAGTTTACCTCGCATGGTAGAGGCCACGGGCTGTTGAGACCTTGAAACTTTGTTACTGTTATTGTTAAACATTGATGTTTTTCACCATGGAAATTAAGATAGTTTAAGACAGCTTGATAGCACTTCTTACTACCTAGCAATGTTAGTTTTTAGACCCCAAGGCACAACGAACCATAAAAATGATATACTAACAAATACCAATGCCTGAATATAAACAATGACAGTTCCAAGGATTGGGGAAATATGAATATGCGGGCTAGGACAGCTCTGCCACGGAGGGCGGTGCGGTCCGGTGTGGCGCAAAAGGTGAGTGTGGTTGGGGACAACGCCACCGTGGAGGACGGTGCGGTCCGACATGGCGCAGGAGGTGAGCGTGGACGGGGACAGCGCCGCCATGGAGGACAGTGCAGTCCGACATGGTGTAGGAGGTGAACACGGTCGGGGACAGCGCCACTGCGAAGGACGGTGCAGTCCCGCGCGGCGCAAAGGTCAGCGCGGCCTGGGTCAACGCCGTCGTGGAGCTGGGGCTAGGGTTAGGGTTGGTGGGATGGGGTATTTTTTCGGATAATGATGAGAGCGACATGTGTGGGCCGAACGGAAATAACAAGAATGATTCTTAACTACACCAACCTTTGGCTTATCCATTTTTTTGGCAAATCAAATGTGTCGCATATTCCCCAACATTCTATTTAATTAACATTAGTATTGATTAGAAAACCAACAAAAGAACACACCAAAAAGGAGGAATAGTAATTTCCATATATGGGCCGTACACATGTACTTGTGCACGAGTCGTGCCATTGCACTGTCCAAAATAAAGAAGCCACCAAAAGAACACTACAGATTACTCGATCTACTACACGATTAATTAGTATCAAGAACTAATATTAGCAACATAGTTAACTCTAACTCTAATTACATCTATCAGCAAGCTTGTCCAACCTATTTATAATGGCTTGCACCATGTTATCCAATCTAGCGCATCGCTCCCTCAGGGCTGCAACACGTTTATTCACATGATTCTGCAATTCTCTGATTGCAGGTTCCATGTGTTGGTCGTACGCGCCATGCCTTCTTCGTTCGTTCTCCTCCATCTCACCCCACCAGAGCTCGCGCAACAATTGTTGGAGATGGACTTGGTGCTCTAAATCTACCCGTTGCATCCAACGGCATGAAGTTGCGCCCTGACGACGGCACGAGAGAAACTTGCGGTCGGTATGCTCTCTGAAGTTCTTGTCATAGGACACATATTGGTGGGCGATTACATGGTCAGGGCACTGAATCTTCGTGTTCCCCATACCATTGGTGGTCACGGATGTGCTCCGGTACTCCAGAAACCCTTGAACTTGAGAGAAAAACAGCATTGCGGATTGGTGAGGACGAGAAATCGAGATATATTGGTGATCAACAGTGGAACAAAAAAACCAAAATTAAAATTCAATGGCACTAAAATCGAAAAATGACAATTGCACGGACAGGCATCGCGCTTGTCTAATGGAACTATAGCGGTACGTCTGATGCCGCCGCCGATTCACGCCGTCGTGTCGCCCGAAGCTTCGTGGAGAGAGAAAGGCAGAGGCACAGGTTAAAGAAATGACTAAGTGTGCAAAATGACTAAGTGTGCAACGTGGGAGAGAAATTGCGGGTGTGGAGAGGATATTTCTTTCCTTATAATATTCAAATGGCAACGGTTGGACTTTGGTGGGGCTCACCAGTCAGGGAGACAAATACGACAAGTCACACATGCGGAACTCATAGTCAACGTCACGTCTTTTCCCTGGCGGTATCATTACTACCCGGTTCGTGTTACTGATGCATCTCGGAGCGTCGGTACCAATGGAAAACTAGCGCAACACAATTAAATGTTGTACATAAAGTTGCCACGGCAAAAATCAACCACACCGCTGCTTCTCACCGTGAATAACACATCCGTCGCGTACCCAACTTTTGCCGGTTCTTTTGCTTCTGCCTCCCCAAAAATGTGCCGGGTATCAGGGGTATTTTTGTAGTGTCTGAATGTTTGGTCACAATTTTCACCTACATCTTTGTACGAGCATGGTAATTTTCGTTTACAAATTTCTATGCTCCCACCGGATCTCTCAACTATCGTGATTAAATATTTAATTGCTATAGAGATCCATTGGTTCATATGTATACATGCATTATGTGCTCCTACGCTAGATTGATTGGCACTACAGCCATGCTTCATAAGTTTGAATTCATATGCTTCTTATATCTCCTACATATGCTACCTAAGTAAAATTCATTGCAATGATCTTTCTAAGTCTATGTTTGTTTCTAGTTTTTAACGGACTTTTTTTATATTGCTACATACTTCCTCTATCTCTCATTTGCGTTCCAAATGATGTATGTCATCACACATATATATAGATGTTCTTTTTATTGGGGATGGCACATACATGTTGCATACTTGACTTTTTATTTGTAAAAACTATGCAAACTAGGATGTTCATGCCACCTAACGTGTTTCTAAAATTCTTTGTTTTTCAGTCTGTCCCTTTGCCACCGTGGAGGAGGCTCAAGTGTCTACTACTGAATATTTTGGCGGCATATTGCTTCAAACTTTGTGGAAGCAAACTTACATTCCTTCCGAAGCAACCACCCAATTCTGAAAAAACAATCCATCATGGTACATGCATGTGGTTGATGCAAGAAAATGTCTATTTCTTTGGAAGCAGATTTCCAATAAGTTGGAAGCCAATCCATATGTAATTGTAAGCATATATGTAATCGCTACAAGTGAATATGTATTTTTGTCTTTTTTGGCAAAACATTTTATTTTGTTTCAGGCACTTATCTTGTCGATGGAAACAATCTTGTTGTACATTGGAAGCAAACAATTTTATTTTTGATAGTAACACGTTTCTATTTTTCTTCAATTAGTGGAAGCGGACATCCATTTCTTCGGAAGCACTCCCTTGCCGTACATGCTCATGGTTGATGAAAAAATAACCATTTCTTTGGAAGAAGATTTACAATAATTTTGAAGCAAATCCATATGTAATTGAAAACTTATATGTAATTGCTAGAAGAGAACATGTATTTTTTTATTCTAATGGTAACACACTTCTATTTTGTTTCAAGCAATTATCTTGTCAATGGAAACAATCTTGTGGTATACTGGAAGCAAACTAGTCGCCACAAAACACAAGTTTCCCAGCTGACAGAAACAATCTTAGGTTTGGATAACAAATCGTCATATTATAAATATTATTTTTGATCTAATCAAATTTTAGTTGTATTGGAAGCAAACTTATATAGCATGGGGGACAAAATTTACTTCTAAGAAAGCAAACTATTGTGTTATGAGCTTATACTACAGGAAAAATCGAAAAAGAATGAATAATGCTTAACATGACAATTCTGGAAGTACATGTAACTAGAGGATGCATGACACATACACCATCAATGCTACATAATTCATGCAATACCCACAAATGGTGGGATTAGACGTGATTCTGGGAGGTAGTTATTACTAGGAAGCAAATCAAGGAAACTAACTACCCCATGCTGCATGATCCAACGCTAGGCAGAATTCCTATCATGCAGCAAAGGAGAAGTCATAAGGCTGATCATAGTGGGAGTATCATAATATATGATACTAGTGTATGATACTATGTCTTTAGTGCATTGTAAAATGCGTATACAAGATTTACTTGCCATTATGATTTATAGTTTTACGTGCTATGATACGGTATCTACCTATGATACTCTAACCACCTCTCTTTTTATTAATTATAATGTCACATCAGATTTTTACCAAGTTAGCATGCATGATACACCTTATGATACTAGCACTAGGACCAGTCTAATAAAATGCTAGGAACGGCATCCGATCCCTAGTGGTGGTGCCCCTTAGGATTGAAGCTTAGGGTAATGTGGCCGTTGCAAACTTACCACGAGCACTAACTATGTGAGAACCGGCCCCAAGAACAATCATGAGATACTTCAGAATCGCTAGAATCTCCTTAATTACCCTGGATCAGGCTCACAAAGTGTTATTGATACATGATAATCAACAGCTATGTATGTTTTTTAATCTGAAAAAAAATTGTGACCACGACGCGAAAATCAAAATGTAACTGAAACTTAACGCACGAGATGCCATGTACAGACAAAGAGCTTGCAGAGGAGGCAACCATGGCGCGCGCACCTCGGCTTGGCTGAGAAGCAGGCGATTTGTTTCTAGACGACGACGGCATGTGTGCAACGCACGTCGCGACCCCTCAACCACGACGACTCGCGCACGACTTCACTAGTGACCTGGTGCTGGTGGAATGGGCTTAAAATACACCAGGAGTCAGCTAAGATAAGCACCTCCGTCGATCAAATCAGTATACTACTAAGTACTTCATTCTTCTCTTCCCACCCCGTATTATTCCTCCTCCGGTGATCAGACTCGCGATAGGGTCGTCGGCCTCCTCCTTTCCACCTTGTCTGCTTCTTCTCCCCGGAGAATAGCAGCGACCAGCGAGCAGGCATTGCACAAGGTATGAAGAAACTTACTCCCTCCGATCCATATTACTTGTCGTTGAAATGAATGTATCTAGCACTAGATACATTCATTTCAACGACAAGTAATATGGATCGGAGGGAGTAGATCTCTCTGACGGAGCCAGCATGTAGCAAATATTGGGTTCACATGAACCAATGAAATTATATTAAGTTCACACGAACTCGACTGTTTATTGGCTAGTGATGGTATTGGGGAACCTCACATGCAGTCTTGTGATAGACATAGCCATTCCTAATTGGTATCAATTTTTATGTTTCAGGCTACAGGATTGACCTAGTACACGTACGGCCGCAGATTTGGGTCTCCGGAGGTGGGTGAGCCGCGAGATACGCAGTGGCTGCCATGATCGCAGCTTGTGGCGTCTTCGGGATGATGTTGCCGTCAGCGTCCATATTCATGAACGATGTATGGAGAGTTCGGGTCACGTCACGCCGCTCCTTGGGGTCCATGTTTTCCACCCGAGAGCGGTGCTTGTTTCCCTGATTTCTGTTTGTGCTAGAGCCGGATTCCATGGCGGAGAGCACAGCTCGTCGCGCACTGGACTCAGAGGCTGCTTGATTGCGTTTGTCGAGCGTCTTCTGCATCTCGACTTGTTTCTTGTGCTCCTCGATGAGGAGGTAGTGGTATGCCCTCAGCAGATCACGTGGAGAGTCCAGAGATAGGACTATTTCGCCCGCGACAGCGCGGCGTGCTTCGACCCATCCTTCTTTGCTAAGTTGGATGAGGTGGCCTCCGTTTTCCCCGTTATCGCCGTTTCTATCCTGCGGGTTGGGGTTGGACGGCGGGTCAGGCGTTTTCTCGTCGGTTTGGATGACTGCGGCGCACAGATAGCGCCTGCAGATTGGTTGGCTGCTGCCGCAGCTTTCGGATCCGGAACCGTAGGTCCCTTCATCCGAAGGTGGATCGCACAGATCGGAGTTGCAGCAGCTGCTGCTGTAGAACTCATCTGTTGATGGTGACGTGCGCAGCACGGGGTGTGGAGCCCACGAAGAGGGCCTGATTGACGGCACGGGCACCCGCTCAGGGAGGCGGAGGGTGCCAGTTTGTCCCACCTGGAAGCAGAAACTCTCGAACAAAATTTCGAGTCCGTCGCCTACGGGCTCGAAATCCTTCAGGGTGGCCGGCGAGTGGGTGGTGAAGTCGAAAGCGCCGAAGAGGAGGTGATTCTCCGTCGCCGCGGAGTTGTAGATCGATCGGGTCGGAACCGTCACGACCGCACAATCAGCAGCCCCAGTCCCCACAGACGGCGCCAATTGACGAGGTTTAATCTCGTCAATGCCCATTGTTATGGACTTGGGTTTTGGAAAAGATGGGGATGCTGGAGATCGTGGCACGGTTAACAGACAAGCAACCAGGGGACACGAGATTTACCCAGGTTCAGGCCCCCGGAGGGAAAACCCTACTCCTGCTTGTCTGCTCTTTGATTACGGCGGAACCGAAGGTTACAATGTGCGCAGATTCGATCTGGCGTGGATGCGTGTGCGAAAGTATGAGTCGAGTTGCCCTAGGACGTGCCCTCCTGGCTTTTATATAGACTTAGGCAAGTCCCGGGCGTAGTCCTAGTCGGTTACAAGTTCTAGGGTTTTACCCCTTTGAATTTCCTATCTCCTCTAGTCTTGCTCTCCAAGGATCCGAAGGCGTCATGGGCCTTGGCCACCCGAAAATCTTCATGGGCCAGTGTATATCTGTTGTGGGCCTTCCTTGGGCTGGACCAGGTATGCTGAAGTTATGTACCCGTAGGGTATAACCATGTCAACAGGGATGATGAAGGGTCCAACAGCTGGGGCTGGTGTAATTCGGCAATGGCTCTCGACCATCGTCGTGCCAGCCGTGGCTTTGGTTGTCACCATGGTGGTGATATCGCTGCTCGCAGGCGGCTCGTCTCTTTCTGGGGAATCGATACGTGAATTCTTCACCATTGCCCCAGCTGATTTTCTAGCATCAAGGGACTTGTCTCAAAAGGGTTTCGACAAATTCAAGGAGTTGACTACGATGAGACTTTCTCACCAGTAGCGAAGCTAAAGTCTGTGAGGATTATGTTAGCAATCGCTACATATTATGATTATGAGATATGGCAGATGGATGTCAAAACGGCGTTCCTCAATGGTGACATTGATGAAGAGTTGTATATGATGCAACCCAAAGGTTTTGTCGATTTTAAAGATGCTAACAAGGTATGCAAACTTCAACGGTCCATATATGGATTGAAGCAAGCATCCTGAAGTTGGAATCAACGTTTTGATATGGTAATCAAAAGTTTTGGTTTTATACAAACTTATGGAGAAGCTTGTATTTACAAGAAAGTGAGTGGGAGCTCTGTAGCATTCTTAATACTATATGTAAATGATATATTGTTGATTGGTAATGATGTAGACCTTCTTAATAGTGTCAAGGATTATTTGAATAATAGTTTTTAAATGAAAGACCGTGGCAAAGCAGCTTACATATTAGGCATAAAGATTTATAGAGATAGATCGAGACGCCTAATATCATTGTCACAGAGTACATATTTGGACAAAGTTCTAAAAAGGTTTGGAATGGAAGATAGCAAGAAAGGGTTCTTGCCCATGTTGCCCAATACGACCTTAAGTAAAACTCAAAGTCCTGCAACGTCAGAAGATAGAGAAAGGATGAGTAAGACTCCCTATGCCTCAGCCATAGGATCTCTAATTTATGCCATGCTATGTACTAGACCTGATATTGCATATGTTGTTAGTTTGACTACCAGATATCAAAGTGATCCAGGAGTGGATCATTGGACAACGTTCAAAAATATCCTTAAGTACTTGAGAAGAACTAAGGATATGGTTCTTTCTTATGGAGGTGATGAACAGCTCGTTGTTAATGGTTACATCGATGCTAGTTGGAACACCGATCCGGATGATTCTAAATCTCAATCTGGATACGTATTTACTTTGAATGGTGCAGCATTTAGCTGGAGGAGTGCACAGCAAAGCGTTGTGGCGAGATCTTCAACTGAATCGGAATACATAGTTGCTTAGGAGGCTTCACAAGAGGCGATATGGATGAAGGAGTTCATTATAGAGCTCGGTGTGGTTCCAAGTGCGCTGGACCCAATGTCTATCTAATGTGATAACATGGGCGCCATAGCCAATGCACAAGAACCAAGGTCACACAAGAAGCTAAAGCACATCAAGATACGTTTTCATGCTATTCGAGAGCATGTCCAAGATGGTGACATAAAGATTTGCAAAGTAAACACAGATCTGAATGTGGCGGATCCGTTGACTAAACCTCTCCCGAGGGCAAAACATGACCAACACCAAACCGACATGGGTGCTCGGTATATTACCATGTAATCTAGATTAGTTGACTCTAGTGCAAGTGGGAGACTGTTGGAGATATGCCCTAGAGGCTGTAATAAAAGTGGTTATTATTATATCTTTGTGTTTATGATAAATGTTTACATTCATGCTATAATAGTATTAACCGGAAACATTAATACTTGTGTGATTTGTAAACTAAATTAGAGTCCCTGGTAAATCCTCTTTATAATACTAGCTTGTTGATTAATAGATGATCGTGGTTTCTCGATCATGAACATTGATATGTTATTAATAACAAGATCATATCATTAGGAGAATGGCATGATGGACATACTCCTATAGATAAGCGTAGCATAAAGTGTTGGAGATATGCCCAAGAGGCAATAATAAAGTGGTTATTATCATATCTTCACACTTATGATAAATGTTTACATACCATGCTATAATTGTATTAACCGGAAACATTAATACTTGTGTGATTTGTAAACTAAAATAAGAGTCCCTAGTAAAGCCTCTTGTTAAACTAGCTTGTTGGTTAATATATGATCATGGTTTCCTGATCATGAACATAGAGATGTTATTAACAACAGGATCATATCATTAGGAGAATGATGTGATGGACATACTCCTATAGATAAGCGTAGCATAAAGATCAAGTCATTTCAATAGTTCAATTGCTATATGCTTTCTGATACATAGTAACCTAATTCCTTCGACCATGAGATCATGCATATCACCTTTTCCGGATGGATGCTTTGATGTCATCAAACACCACACCGTAACAGGGTGGCTATAAAGGTGGCATTGAGTGTTCATAAAGTATTGGTTGAAACACATGGATCAAGAGTGGGATTTGTCCATCCATATGACGGATAGATATACTCTGGGCCCTCTCGGTGAAATGTCATCCAATTAGCTTGCAAGCATGTGACTAGCTCACAAGGGATCACATATCACGGGAACGAGAAAAGAGTACTTATCAGTAACGAGGTTGAACTAAGTATGCAGAGATACCGACGATCAAAACCTCGGATAAGTAAACTATCGTGAGACAAAGGGAAATTGGTATCGTATGTAAGTGGTTCATTCGATCGCAAAGTAATCGTAGAAATATGTGGGAGCCATATGAATTTCCAGATTCCTCTATTGGTTATTGTTCGGAGAAGTGTCTCGATCATGTCCGCATAATTCACGAACCGTAGGGAGACACACTTAAGGATTCGACGTTGTTTGAGTAGTTATGGTATTATGAGAAAGAGACCGAATGTTGTTCGGAGTCTCGGATGGGATCCGGGATATCACGAGGTGATCCGGAATGGTCCGGAGAATAAGATTCATATAAGGAAAGTCCCGTTTCGGAGTTCGGAAATGATTCCGGTGTTTTCATCGGGAATGTTCTAGAAGGTTCCGGAATGTCCGGCACTCCGGGGGGAAGGGGTACATGAATGTGTCATTACATATTGGAATGATTGCATCATGTACTAAGTGTTCTCTCTGTTCCAAATAAAGGATTAAATTGAATCCTAAAACTGAAAAGTCAAATGGCCAGTTTGAAAGTCAAACGGCTAAAACAGGAAAGTGAGGGAAACAAGCAAGAGGAGGTTGAAACCGACTTGGGGGAGGAGTCCCACCTCTCCAAGCCGGCGCACCACCTAGGCCGAGTTGGGGAGGGACTCCCCTCCCTCCCCTTGGCCACCGACCCTCCTCCACCTATAAGAGGAGGGGCAGGGCCTCCTCCTCTAGACACACAAGTTCCTATCCTCTAATCTAAATCCTAGCCCTAGACTCCGGTTTAGAGCCGCTTTGGTTTAGAGCTTCTAATTGCCCTAGCCTTCGGATTAGAGCCTTCTAATTGATGTGTCTAAACCCTAGACCACTAATATCTCTCTCTCATACTCCACCATACTCGCTCTGGCTTAAGGCGAAGCCCTGCGGGATCTCCCCTCTACTTCCGGTACCACGCCGTTGTGCTGCCGGGATCGCGAGGAGAGTGCTACAACCTCCGCTGCCTGCTGGAACAAGGGAGAGGAAGGTCTTCGTCGAGTACCGAACGTGTGACCGACTGCGGGAGCGCTGCCGGAACGCAGCGCCGGAAGGATCGTCTACGCGATCTTGAGATCGGAAAGAGTACGACTACATCACCCACGAGAATCTGCTCTCATTAACCGCTTTGGAATCTTCGAGGGTAAGTTATTCCATCGACTCGTTGCTACAATCTAATAGATAGATCTTGGCTTGTTTGTTTGTATGCGATAGAAATTTTTTGTTTTCCATGCTACGAACCCCTACAGTGGTATCAGAGTCGTGTCTATATGTAGATTTGTTGCACGAGTAGAACACAATGGTCTTTGTGGGCGTTGATGCTTTTATTGTCGATTGCTTATTGTGTACTTTGCATCTTGCGGTATGTTGGGATGAAGCGGCCCGGGCTAACCTTACATGACATCGTTCATGAGACTTGCTCCACGCTTGACATGCAACTTGTATTGCATAAGTGGCTTTGCAGGTGCCTGTTTCTCCTAGCATAGTTAAGATCCAATTTATAACGGGTGATTGACAATACTAGTATCAATGTTGTGGTTCTTGTTCGTAAGTTAGAACGACACTTATTGAAAGCCCCAAACCACGTAAAATATGCAAAGAAAGTAGAAGCGTCTAACTTTGTTTTGCAGGGGTGTGCAGTGATGTGATATGGCCATGATTGTGATTATATATGATGTATGCAATGTTCCTTATTGTAAGTCGGCAACCGGCAGGAGCCATATGGTTGTCTTTAATTTCTGTTAAGACCCGCGTGTCTATTCAAAGTAGTTGTAATAGTTGAAGCCGGTGGACGACAACCATGGAGCAGCGTCATTGACCTTGATGCAATGCCGGTAATGATGGAGATCATGTTCGTGCTAGAAGATGGAGATCGGAAGCACAAAGAAGAAAGGCCATATCATATCACATATTATGAATTGCATGTGATGTTAATCCTTTATGCATATTGTATTGCTTAGTAGACGACGGTAGCATTATAAGATGATCCCTCATGCACATGAATTTCAAGTAACAAAGTGTTCACCCTTAGTTAGAACCGTTGCTAAAGCTTGTTGTTTCGAAGAACCACGTGATGATCGGGTGTGTTAGATTCTACAAGTGTATACAACGTGAGCAAGCCAGATTTGCTCATGCGGAAACTAAGGTTTGATCTTGACGAGCCTAGCATGTACAGACATGGCCTCAGGAACACGGATTACCGAAAGGTAGAGCATGAGTCATATAGTAGATATGATGAACATGTTGATTGTTCGCCATTGAAGCTATATCAACTCTCGTGATGATTGGTTTTGATGTGGTGGATTTGGTTCGTGTGATCACTAAAACAATGTGAGGGATATTGTTTTGAGTGGGAGTTCACCTAGATTAATTTAATTATTAATTAGAACTCAATTTATCATAAACTAAATCAAAGTGAATTTGCATAGTTGTTGTAGTCATTGGCATCCGTTTACCACCTTGCGCTTAGTTATAATTGAGATGATAGAACTATAGAATTCTGGTTAGTTACTTTACGAACTGGTATCGTATTGTTTTGAAGTGTTAATCTAAAGTTTAAAAGTCCTATTGCAAACTTTCAGTAAGTTCCGGTTACTCCATGAAGTTTAATAATTAGTATTAAATCAAGAGTAACAATTCCAAGTGTTAGTATATAAGTATCATGTTTGTCTCCATGATTCTTGATATTCAAAGGATTCTCCTAATATCAAGGTTATCTAAGGATCTGAAAGAGTTATTTCAGAAACCATGATTTGTGGAATATATTGTGATATCTGAAACGAAGTTTTGGTTGCAACATGATAGAGTATAATATGGCTAAAGTCATGTTCTCATATTTGATGAGAATTTGCAAAAGGTTGGAGACACTAGTTGTCCTAAACCTCCAAAAGTTTTTGGGAGAGCAACATTATACTCATGATTCACCGTTACAAGCTAAAAGTAGCTTGATCATGGATAATTCCATGATAAGGGTGAATATTTGATGTAGGTAAAATATTTACTACACCAAGAGATTACTAAAGAAAGGAATTTGAAAGAACACCAAACATTTGATGATGGTGATCTACTTCAAAGTGCAAGTCCAAAGACATTGGTATTTAACTATACACGCTTTGGACTATATGTCATATGTATGACTCCACTATTGATGTTGATAGATTCTTTCAAACAGAAAAGGAAATATTGGAAGAAAATCTCATAAGTATATGGCAGAAAGGAAAAGACTAGAATTGTTCAGTTTAAGTATATAGATGATATACATGTTATGGCTATATTCTTGGCTTATTAAACAATGTGGTTCTTAAGTATTTGATGCTGAATTTGTTGGTGTGAATCGTCATACGAAACAACACAATTCATGAACTACAATGGCCTAAGTAACTAGCAAAAGAATATGTGATGATGTTCATCGAGAACAAATAAAGGTTTATTGTGTTGCTCATTAAACATCAAAGTTTGCCTTCAAGATTTGTTTTATCAGGTATTATAAGAAAAAAAGGGTTGTTCAAATAATTGCCGTAATCCATAAATGATGGATGATTCACAAATCTCTTTGGAGAAATCACATCCATAAAACTAGTGCTAAAAATGTCGAAAGACAAATTGATTGAAAGATCACTTAGGAAGTGACATCGCCGTTTAAATTATATTGAAAAGAAAACATGAAGAAACTCCATGTGGATGGAATTTTGGAGTCTTGTGAATTTTGATCACATGACGCTTGTGAAACTTTCCTAGAGATAATTAAAACTTCATTCGTAGGCCAAAAGGGAACGAATAACTAGCTTGTTGGAACTTGTACATATTGTTGTACGAAATCCATTATGTGTAGTGAAGAGCGATGGATTTCAACTTCATATGCTTCCTCCGAAAAATTGAGTGAATATATGAATATTTACTTAATAAGGATGAAGTGTGAAATATTTGAAAAGTTCAAAGTTTTTCAAGATGAAGTGCAAAATCATTGTAACAAGAATATAAATAGTTTATGATAAGATCATAAAGGAAGATATTTGAGTTACAAGTTTAGCATAATACCTAAGATTTAAGGAATCGTTCCGTGGATTTGCATTTTCCCGAAACACCATAAGAGTATGGAGCGTTCGAGATATGTAATTAAACCTTGTTTGACATGGTAAGATCAAAGGTGTAATTCATAAAACTGCCATTGTATTTTAAAGATTAAAAGCTTTAGAGATTACCATTTTTCCACTGAAAAGAGCTCCATCATAATCCGTTGAAATGACACCATATAAAGTTATGGTTTGGGATAAAACCCATGTAGTCCTTTCTTAAAACATTGGTATGCTATGCATAAGAAAGATGTGTGCAACCAAAGTCGGATGAACCTGTCTTTGTATAACTGTTAAGTATTCCTCCATAAACACCGGGACAAAAGTGTTTGTTGCTTAGAACGTCAAGTTTCTTTGAGAAGGAATTTTTCGTGAAAAGTTAAGTGGGAGGACAATAGAACTTTGATAAGGTTAAAAGAACCTTAGCTATATGTGCAAAGTTGCGCAGCACCGAAAAGTGTTCCGGAGGTAGCAACAATGCTCATGGCTCACGTACCTCAAAGGTTGTGGTCACGGAGATCCAAGTTCCTATTGAAACAAGTAGGTCGGGTAAACAATCAAATACCAAGATTTGAGAGTTAAATCGTTATTTGACAATAATGATCCGACTACATGCAAAGAAGCGATGATGGGCCCTGACTTCGTCTAATGGCTTGAAGCCATAAAATCCGTGATAGTTCCATACACGAAAAATCAAGTTTTGAACTTGAAGGACCCTCAAGAAAGGTGTAAGACCTTACAGTTGTGTCTGGATCTATAAAGAAATAGACGTGGATGTTTTACATCTATGAAATAATCGACATGTTGGGAAAGAGTTCACAACAATGTTCAAGGATTGACTATGACAAGATTTGATCTTTCTTAGCGATATTTAGTCTAGACGGATTAATGTAGCAACCACGACATATAATTTTGTTATGTGTTGGATAAACAAAAACAAGTTCTTCTAATAGAAGGGTTACCTAGGACATGTGCATTACACGATCCAAAGGGTTTTTGTTAAATTCAAGGGATGCTAAAAACATATGCAAACTTCAATGGTTGAAGTAAGCATAGCGGAGTTGGAATCTTCACTATGATGAAACTGTTAAAAGAGTTTAATTTCATCAGAGACAATGAAGATGCTTGCATTTGCAAGAAATTAAGTGGGAGCGCTAAGACATATTTCTAATACATTATGTAGGAGACATATTGTTGATTGGAAGTGATGTATCTTTTTATTAACACAAGATAAGAATTTCATCTCGATGAAAGGCTTAGGAAAAACCCAAATATTTGGCATCAATAGACGCTAATATGGTTGTGCCGAAAGTACATAGATAATGTATTGAATGAGTTCAATATAGAAACTACAAGAAAGGTTCTTGTCACACAGAAAATATTGAATGAGTTCAATATTGATGATATATTCAAGTGTAATGACACTAGGTAAGTGAAACAAAGATTCAAGTATAGATTGATACTTGATTTATATCAATCATGCTGTGATGTGTACAAATCCAGATATGTTCTATGCTCTAAATGTTATGAGCATATACCAGAATGATTCATAAGATGATCATTGGACAATAGTAAGGATATTCTTATGATCTTTTGGAAGAACTAAGAGTATATTATTTGTAGAAGTGACAAATAGATGGTTAGTTCATTGTAAAAGTACTACATTGATACTAGCTTTGTCACAAAGTACAAATTAAGTTTATCTCAATCTAAACTAAGGGTGGCACAATATAATGGAAAGTGAGTTCCATAATGGATTTAGATGAGTTCCAAAGTTAAGACATTGTGACAGATACTACAACAAAAGGCTAAGTGTATGACTGCTATTTTAGCAGCAAAAGAGGGCATTTGTGTCAAGTAGTTTGTTATCAAACTAGGTGTAGTTCACAGTGGGATAATACTATGAAGATATATTGTGCGACAATATTATCAACATGTTTTAACCCCAAAAACTAAAGGTCACACCAAAAGACCAAATTTATACAAAGCCATCTCATTAGAGAATGAGTGATGCGCAGAGACGCAAAGACATGCAATTACACACGGACCTGGAAGTGTCAGATCCGGAGATCAGTTGACCACTAGCAATCGTGTACATACAACACCGGAAAGCCATAGGTGTTGAATACACAAAGGTTTGAAACTAGATTATTGACTCTAGTGCAAGTGGGAGACTGTTGGAGATATGCCCAAGAGGCAATAATAAAGTGGTTATTATCATATCTTCACACTTATGATAAATGTTTACATACCATGCTATAATTGTATTAACCGGAAACATTAATACTTGTGTGATTTGTAAACTAAAATAAGAGTCCCTAGTAAAGCCTCTTGTTAAACTAGCTTGTTGGTTAATATATGATCATGGTTTCCTGATCATGAACATAGAGATGTTATTAACAACAGGATCATATCATTAGGAGAATGATGTGATGGACATACTCCTATAGATAAGCGTAGCATAAAGATCAAGTCATTTCAATAGCTCAATTGCTATATGCTTTCTGATACATAGTAACCTAATTCCTTCGACCATGAGATCATGCATATCACCTTTTCCGGATGGATGCTTTGATGTCATCAAACACCACACCGTAACAGGGTGGCTATAAAGGTGGCATTGAGTGTTCAGAAAGTATTGGTTGAAACACATGGATCAAGAGTGGGATTTGTCCATCCATATGACGGATAGATATACTCTGGGCCCTCTCGGTGAAATGTCATCCAATTAGCTTGCAAGCATGTGACTAGCTCACAAGGGATCACATATCACGGGAACGAGAAAAGAGTACTTATCAGTAACGAGGTTGAACTAAGTATGCAGAGATACCGACGATCAAAACCTCGGATAAGTAAACTATCGTGAGACAAAGGGAAAATGGTATCGTATGTAAGTGGTTCATTCGATCGCAAAGTAATCGTAGAAATATGTGGGAGCCATATGAATTTCCAGATTCCTCTATTGGTTATTGTTCGGAGAAGTGTCTCGATCATGTCCGCATAATTCACGAACCGTAGGGAGACACACTTAAGGATTCGACGTTGTTTGAGTAGTTATGGTATTATGAGAAAGAGACCGAATGTTGTTCGGAGTCTCGGATGGGATCCGGGATATCACGAGGTGATCCGGAATGGTCCGGAGAATAAGATTCATATAAGGAAAGTCCCGTTTCGGAGTTCGGAAATGATTCCGGTGTTTTCATCGGGAATGTTCTAGAAGGTTCCGGAATGTCCGGCACTCCGGGGGGAAGGGGTACATGAATGTGTCATTACATATTGGAATGATTGCATCATGTACTAAGTGTTCTCGCTGTTCCAAATAAAGGATTAAATTGAATCCTAAAACTGAAAAGTCAAATGGCCAGTTTGAAAGTCAAACGGCTAAAACAGGAAAGTGAGGGAAACAAGCAAGAGGAGGTTGAAACCGACTTGGGGGAGGAGTCCCACCTCTCCAAGCCGGCGCACCACCTAGGCCGAGTTGGGGAGGGACTCCCCTCCCTCCCCTTGGCCACCGACCCTCCTCCACCTATAAGAGGAGGGGCAGGGCCTCCTCCTCTAGACACACAAGTTCCTATCCTCTAATCTAAATCCTAGCCCTAGACTCCAGTTTAGAGCCGCTTTGGTTTAGAGCTTCTAATTGCCCTAGCCTTCGGATTAGAGCCTTCTAATTGGTGTGTCTAAACCCTAGACCACTAATATCTCTCTCTCATACTCCACCATACTCGCTCTGGCTTAAGGCGAAGCCCTGCGGGATCTCCCCTCTACTTCCGGTACCACGCCGTTGTGCTGCCGGAATCGCGAGGAGAGTGCTACAACCTCCGCTGCCTGCTGGAAAAAGGGAGAGGAAGGTCTTCGTCGAGTACCGAACGTGTGACCGACTGCGGGAGCGCTGCCGGAACGCAGCGCCGGAAGGATCGTCTACGCGATCTTGAGATCGGAAAGAGTACGACTACATCACCCACGAGAATCTGCTCTCGTTAACCGCTTTGGAATCTTCGAGGGTAAGTTATTCCATCGACTCGTTGCTACAATCTAATAGATAGATCTTGGCTTGTTTGTTTGTATGCGATAGAAATTTTTTGTTTTCCATGCTACGAACCCCTACATAAAGATCAAGTCATTTTAATAGTTCGTTTGCTATAAGCTTTCTGATACATAGTAACCTAATTCCTTCGACCATGAGATCATGCTAATCACCATCACCGGAAGAATGCTTTGATGACATAAAACACCACATCGTAACTGGGTGGCTATAAAGGTGGCATTGAGTGTTCAGAAAGTATGGGTTGAGGCACATGGATCAAGAGTGAGATTTGTCCATCCATATGACGAATAGATATACTCTAGGCCCTCTCGGTGGAATATCATCCAATTAGCTTGCAAGCATGTGACTGGCTCATAAGGGATCACATATCACGGAAACGAGAAAAGAGTACTTATCGGTAACGAGGTTGAACTAGGTATGCAGAGATACCGACGATCAAAACCTCGGATAAGTAAACTATCGTGAGACAAAGGGAAATTGGTATCGTATGTAAGTGGTTCATTCGATCGCAAAGTAATCGTAGAAATATGTGGGAGCCATATGAATTTCTAGATTCCTCTATTGTTTATTGATTGGAGAAGTGTCTCGATCATGTCCGCATAATTCACGAACCGTAGGGAGACACACTTAAGGATTTGATGTTGTTTAGTAGATATGGAATGTTAATAGGGATACCAAATGTTGTTAAGAGTCTCGAATGGGATCCAGGATATCACGAGGAGATCCGGAATGGTCCGGAGAATAAGATTCATATAAGGAAAGTCCGATTCCGGAGTTCGGGAAAGTTTCCGATGTTTTCATCGGAGAGGTTCTAGAAGGGTCTAGAAGGTTCACCGGTCCGGAAGGGTAATGGTCCATGAATGTGTCATAGATATGTGGAATGATTGGATCATATCCTAGGTCACTTGGTGTTGACATTTGCAAGAGAGAAATAAAGCTCTAAATTAAAAGTCAAACGGGAAGTTTGAAAAGTCAAACTAGAACAATGGTTTCCTAGTGGGAAAAGAGACAAGTCCTTCTCTCAATCCAACTTGGGTTTGGGTTTGGATTCAAACCCACCCCTCCCAAGGCTGCCCCTCCCTCTCATAAATAGAGGGAGAGGGCTGCCCCACCACCACAAGAGAGCCAAGCCCTCCCCACACACCCGTGCCGCCGCCGCCTCGCATCGCCGCCGCCGACACCTCCTCCTCCGCCCGGTCATCTAAACCCTAGATCTTCGGGAAACCCTAATACACCATAACTCGCATCTGGCTTAGGCGAAGCCCTGCGGGATCTTCCCTCTACTTCCGACACCACACCGTCGTTCTGCCGGAATCACGAGGGGAGAACTACAACCTCCGCTGCCTGCTGGAACAAGGGAGAGGAAGGTCTTCATCGAGTACCGAACGTGTGACCGACTGCGGAACCGCTGCCGGAACACAGCGCCGGAAGGATCGTCTACGCGATCTTGAGATCGGCAAGTGTACGACTACATCACCCACGAGAATCTACTCTCGTTAACCGCTTTGGAATCTTCGAGGGTGAGTTCTTCTATCGACTCGTTGCTACAATCTAGTAGATAGATCTTGGCTTGTTTGTGTGCATGCGGTAGAATTTTTTTGTTTTCCATGCTACGAACCCCTACACGCCTTCCATCTCCTGGCTGTACATCCCGCTTTCTATCAGCAACTAGGCCTCCCTGTTAGGCCTATGGCCTAACCACCATATGTGGGCCACCCGGGCTTGCCGGTATGAGACTATGCCGTAGGTATACCTATTTGGTATATCCCCAATAGTATCCCCCGGAGTTCTTCAAGATCCTCACATTTCTCCGTCTATCTTTGAGTCTAAGTATCACATCGTCTTCAATTTGTAGGCGGGCTTCATGAAGAATCTTGGAGAGCTCCCTGATGACCCACAAGTATAGGGGGCGTATCGTAGTACTTTCTATAAATAAGAGTGTTAAACCCAACAAGAAGAAGAAGGTGTTGACAAGCGGTTTGGATCAAGGATCACTGTAAATACTAACAAACGGATTTTTAGGGGTTTTTGGTAATGCAGATAAATAAAGTGCGAGTAAATAAAAGACAATAATAATAATTGCAGTGAGTGTCCCAATCCTTTCTTCAGCAAAGGACAAACCGGTTGTACTACTTATGATGACCAAACGTTCTCGAGGACACATGGGAATATTGTCAAGTGCTTTCGCTTCATATAGTCGATTAATCTTCATTGGTTGGATAAGTGTTATGGGGGTGAACCTATGCTAATGTACTACCCTAACTTGAACTAATACATACTTATGATTATACCCCTTGCAAGCATCCGCAACTAAAAGAAAGTAATTAAGATAAAAATCTAACCACAACATTAAACTCTGAGATCCTACACTCCCTTATGCAATGGTTTACTAACAGGGATTTAGGTTTCCGTCACTCCGGCAACCCCACAATTAGTAGCCAAATACACAATGCATTCTCCTAGTCCCATAAAGGTGAAGTATCATATAGTCGACGTTCACATGACACCACTATAAGAATAGCACCACAACATAAATATCAAACTATTAAATATTACTCAACATAATTCCACTACTAACAACATGACTTATCCCATGTCCTCAAGAACTAAACGAACTACTCACAAGACATCATATGGATCAAGATCAGAGATGAAATAATGATAAGTAACAATTGGAACATGAAAAATAATCCAATGGTTTCACTCAATAGCACAACTACAACAAGTAATCAACATCAGGAAAGTTTCCCCTATGAACTACACAAGATTCAACCCAATTGTTACAGCGGTATGTCGTGGTGGTGATGGTGATGAGGATGATGATGATCCCGATGAAGCCCAGCTCGATGACGGTTTCGATGGCGACAATCTCCCCTCTCCAGGGAGGAATTTTCCCGGCAGATTTCTACCTGCCGGAGAGCTTTTTCTCTCTCTGTAGTTTCCGCCCCGCAGAGGCGGCAGAATATTTCTGTGATCGCTCCCCTGTCTTAGGTTTTCGGAAGGAAGATATATGCGAAAGGGCGACGCTAGAGGTGGGACAGGGTGGCCACACCACCTGGCCACGTGGCCTAGGGGGGCCGCGCCTAGGGGTGGTGTGGGCCCCCTGTGGCCCATCTCCACTCCCTCTTCTGGCTATCTTCGTCTTCTGAAAAAATAGGAATTTCAGTATATTTTCTGGAATTTTTTAATCTTCGGAAATATTTTATCTGAACATCGCTTTTTCCAGCAGAATTCTGACTCCGGTAGTTAATTCTCCAAAAATCATCAAACATGCAAAATAGATGAAATAACATAAGTATCATCTCTAATATGAAATATATCAATGAATAATAGTAAATTATGATATAAAATAGTGATGTGAAATGGACGTATCAACTCCCTCCAATCTTAGGCCTCGCTTGTCCCCAAGCGAAAACTGAACTCAGTAAACATGACCACAGATTTATGGAGTGAAGTGTCGATAAAGAGAATACGGACAAGAAGCATCAAATTTATTAATACACAAATCATAATATAAAGCAACTCACTCTTATATAACTTAACTTGCAATGAGTAAGGGAGTCACAATAATGGTGCACAAATAAAATCATAATTGGTGATGGCAAACTTTGTTCTTGGTCAGAGAACAATTAATAAATCATACTTATTTTTGAGCTAAGCTTTTATAAAGAAGCTTATATTGCAGGAGTCTCTTTCTCAAATATAACTATCTCTTCACCAACAATGATAGCTTTCAAAGTTATATTCATTCGGATAAGAACATTGTGCAAAACAAGGAACATAAGAACCAAGATTGAATAAATCAACATATAGATGATTGAATCACAACAACTCAAATGCTTGCTTGAGATAGAGAGGAATAGGCTTACTGACTCAACATAAAAGTAAAAGATAGGCCCTTCGCAGAGGGAAGCTGGGATTAACAAGTTTTATAAAGCTTCCAAAAAATTTATGGTACTCATTAGCTTTGAGCTCTCATTACCCTTATCATAAGAATCTTGAAGTGATTAAGGTTAATGTGAGGGCAAATATGAGTTATATGCTTGACAAATCACAAGTTGAAAATCTTATTCCCCTTGAATATGAGTACCGAGGCCTCATGCTACTCAACTTTGGTCTCAGGTAAGTTCTAGTAATTGTAAGTATATGTGTATCATAGAGAACCGCCGACGGATACCCCTTGCCCCATGACACAGAAGCTATCTCATACCAAAATGACAAGGCAACAGACAGTGGGCATCTCAGCGATCTTTTTATTGGTCCTTCTTGTGCAAGTCTCGGGATGTACTGACCGATCGATCGACACATCAGTGCTGGTGGTAGCAAGGCCTCTGTTCGTCGTATCGAGCTAGTTTTCCCGTGGCGCTGCTTGTGCCTCCATTTCAAATTTCTTGCCTTTCTTCTTCGGTAGTATGGCACCGGCTCTCTAGGCAGCGGGATAGAGAACATTTGAACGACATGCTTGAGGATCTAGGACCTGATGTGGCAGCACGCCAGAGGAGGGCGGCAGGCTATCTTGGGAAGGGGATGAGGAATTAGGGTGTGACAGCGGAGCTTTAGGTAGAGGCAGGTTGGGGCTGCGGCGGGGGACCGCCGTGGGAGCCCTGGGTCAGCGGATGCCGTGCCTTCCGCCGTAGATCGAAGAAATTCGGTGGCGGTTGGGGAACGGAGGAAGCGGGCGTGCTCGACGTGCTGCGGGAACCGAGGTGAGGCACCGCGCCGCCGGCGACCCATAAACCATCTTCGTTGTGCCCCATGAGCCACCGTCGTGCCTGCCAAGGTTGCCGCGTCGCCGCTGCTTGCAGATCCTGTCCTCGGAGACGAAGTCCACGACCAAGATCAGCGCCGGGGAGCTATGCTTGTCGATTTTCAATTTAGCCCTTCTATCGTTTATTATTCAAAAAAATCCTTGTTTACAATACCTAGGGTTGGCATGCGGGGTCGATGCAGTGCGACATGAGTCAATACGGAGCTCTACAGGCTCTGATGACCGTACATGTAACAACTAGTCGTATTCATGGTCATCATGTATTGCGATGTACGACGACCAAAATAAAAAATACGTTAAGTTGAGTGACCACCAATGTATTTAACTCTAACGGTATTATTGGTCATTCTTGTGCAAGTTTTGGAATGTACTGACCGATCGATCGACACAATGCTGCTGGTAGCAACGTCCGTCTTATCGAGCGAGTTTTCCCGTGGCGTGTTTGTGCCTCCGTTTTAAATTTCTTGCCTTTCTTCTTCGGTAGTATGGCACCGGCTCTGTAGGTTGCGGGATAGCGAGCATTTGGACGGCATGCTTCAGGACCTAGGACCTGATGTGGCAGCACACCACTACTCCTCGCTGCCGGTCAGCTAAGCTCGTTTATATCTGCTCCCTTTTCGTTTTTTTTTCTATTTGAGCTGATGTGTGTTGTTGCCCAACAGATCTTGTTTAGTTTTTTCCTTCGCTCTCAAACTTTAATCTAATTTAAATGATTATGTTTTATTTATACGGATTTGCTAGTTCTCAGGCGTCTGAGAACTTCTTAAGTCTCAGTCGTCGTTTTATCGTTCGATTTACCTCGTGATTCGTGCTACACATGAGTTGTAACTCGAGTGTAACTGAGAATTTAATGAGTTGCAACTAGGTTGTAACTGAGAACTAGTACAAATCTCATGAGTTATACTCCCTCCTTCCCAAATTAGGATGCCTATTAGTTTTGATCAAAGTCAAACTTCATAACCTTTGACCAAGTTTATTGAATAAAATATCAATCTCTACAATATCACCTTAATGCTATTAGAATCATTATGAAATATATTTTCTTATTATATGCATTTCATGTTGCTGATGTTGATCTATTTATCTATATAGTTGGTTAAACTTTATGAGGTTTGACTTTGACCAAAACTAATAGGCATCCTAAAATGGGAAGGAGGGAGTAACTAGGTTGCAACTGAGAACTAGTATAAATCTTAGGATGACATCAGCGACTTAGACATAACTAATTTTCAGACGCCTGAGATCTAGGCACTCCCTTATTTATAAGACAGGACTGAAGCCTATTTTAAAAGGAAAGATGGATATAGAAATACGTGATGAATGTTACTCGTCGGCCCATCGTCTAGTGAGCGAGACAATGTGAATTTCCGGTCAGGATGATCAGCCTTTTTCCGGTGCTCCAAACATGACACTGGGTTTGATTTAGACCGTGATTAAACATCTCAAGGTAAAAGACACAGGATTTCGATTTCATGATTCAAATCCGATGATGAGCCCGCCCGTAGGGATTGCTATTTGCAAGGTGCATCTACTTTGGTGCTAGTGCTAGTCGCTGTTGTGTCTGGCGCAGATCGATAGTCAAGCCGTGGCTTGGACGAAACGCAGGCGTCTGTCGAGCTCGATCGGACAACAAGTACTAGCTCACACCTCACGGTAGACAGTGTATGTACGTGCATGATCGATCTCGATCGGGACACCTGGTTGCGGACACGTTACAGACGACTCCGAATTCCATGAGGCGCCACACGTACGCTTGGCCGCCCGTACGCCGGTCAGTAAGTGGGATGTCGATTCCCCGAGAACGGTTCACCAATAATTGATGCGGGTCGATTATTTTAGGTGAAGGAAGCACAAGTGGACACGTGAACCCCGGCCGTCGGATGGAACTAAGGTGGGCCGGGTTGAAGCTCGATAATGAAGGTGGACACGATCGAGGGGGAGGCCGTGTATAGGTGGACGCGTTCCTGTCGGTCGGGTCGCGGCGAAGACGTCGACGTACCCGGGTGCGGCTGCTAGGATTAACCGGCCGGTGGCGCACGTAGCAGGATGAAAGAAGACGGAGGTGAGCACGTTGACACTTTATCACCGTTTTCTCGAGGCATTATACTACCAACCTACCTTCATCTTCTTGGTTTTAGATCTGGGAGGGCATCAATTTCTTACTACTACTAGATCTGTTCAGATTACCTACCCCATATACTATTACTGGACTTGAATCGGATGGTCAACTAGAAGAGAATGTGCAGCGAGTTCAGACTTGAGACTGGAGGTGCCATGTTCAGATAAAGAAAGGGGAAGGCTTGCGAGGGGAGCGGGGAGGCCGTGGCGGAGTGCGCACCTCGGCTTGGCCATGTGCAACGCACATCGCGATTCCATGGAGGCGTGGCATCGGCATGGGGTTAAAGTACACCAGCACTCGTACGCCTCATTCTTTCCTTCTTATCCCATTTTCCTCCTCTGTTGATCAGACCCTCGCGATTGGATCAGTGCACCTCCGCCCCCCGGCGACAGTCCAACTACTGCCCCGTACACCTCGACGCTCCCTCGAGCAGAGCGGCGACCGGCGGGCAGCTCCTCGCTCACTCCTGGGGCGACCAGGCACAGGCACTGCACAGAGGTAAGGTCTGAAACCTAGATCCGTTAGCTCGTCAAGCCAGAGTATGGTTCTGTCAAATATTCTTGGGCATTACAGGATTGATACCGTCAATGGTGTTGGGAAATGCAGATGGTCTTGCGAATTGATGTTAGCTAGTATATGTGGACTTCACCATGTCAACGTACCTGATTTCCTTTTTATCTGTAATAGTGCTGACAATGACACTTTGGTTAAAATGGTTTGTAAATGCTACCAGTGATAACTTGTCAAAGAAATTAATTTGTATGGCCTTCCATTAGCCATTGGTGATACTTGCTGCTGTTAGCTGCTATAGTGAGTATCGAACTTGACCTGCGGCTCTCATGCCAATTATCGAGACCAACATTGTCGTAGCCAGCACTAGTTATTTATTTCAATTTTTCTGTTCATATACTGCAGCTTCCAAGAATCAGGAAACATGTTTGGCCTTGTGCCCTAGTACACGGGGGAAGATCAAGAAGTAGAGCTGTTCTGTAGAGGTTGTTGCGTTTGGGTTGCCATCAGTTTGCCGGGGATGACGGCTCCAGCTGGGGCTGGTGGAATTCGACAATGGCTGTCGGCTGTGGCTTTGGTGCTCACCCTGGTAGTGATATCGCTGTCTGCGGGATCGTTTCTTCCTCGGGCATCGTTACGTGTATACCTCACGACCGGGGCTTTTGATGGGAGCAAGAATGATGCGGCAGCTGCAGCTGATTTGCTGTTATCAGAGAAGGTGTTTCAGGGTGGCCAGGAACGGTTGCCTGAGCAAAACGCTCCGAGTGCTACCATGAATTCAAGCGAAGCATCTTTGGACACAGGTGATACTGATACCACAGCAAAACTTGATGAGGGAACTATGCTTGACTTGTGGAAGTCATCAACTGGTTTTCAAATGGCTGTTCATGTTGAGCTGTTAGTATATTCCCCTGGTTTTTCTGCACATCATCTTACAAACAGGAATGGAATATACTACACTTGTAACTGTATTGTATTGATCTTTTTGTCATAGTTACTGGGATAAGACAACATGACGTCCTTTTCATTGTACAGGTTCCTGTGATCTATATCGTGGGGAATGGTTTTCTGATTCTTCAGGGCCACTCTACACAAACAGCTCTTGCCCTTTGATCACAAAGACTCAGAATTGCCAGGCAAATGGGCGACCTGACAAGGGATATGAGAATTGGAGATGGAAACCTGAACAATGCATTCTCCCGCGCTTTGATGCAAGGAAGTTCTTGGAGTTGATGAGAGGCAAGACGCTTGCCTTTGTTGGGGATTCTGTTGCCCGAAATCAGATGGAGTCGCTCCTTTGCATTCTGTGGCAGGTGAGATGCTTCACTGATACTACTAATGATTTTATGTTGGAGCTGCAATCAATCTAAGTTGACTTTTTTATGAATGATATATCTGATTCAGGAGGTTATTTGGTCTTATAAATAATGGATGGACCATGGTTACATTTTTTTTATCAATTTATATGATGCCTGCTTGTAATAACATTTTTTAACTTTTCCTTCCTAAAATGCAAAAGGCTCTCTGTAAATCAGTGCAAACATTCTATTTTCGGGAGTATTCGCTTCCAGGTTGATTGATATCCAGATTTTTCAACTGTTATGCCTGCCCATATACTGAATGTATATGTAGCTTGTTTGATTGACTAACATAATATCCGGTTTGTCATCTTGAAGCTTCTTGATATTCTACTTTTGACAGGTCGACACCCCAGTAAACAATGGCACCCGCAGGATGCAAAAGTGGATCTTTAGGTCAACCTCAACAACTATCATCCGCATCTGGTCGTCTTGGTTAGTACACAAGTCAATTGAAGCTGTGGAGTTTGCTCCAAATGGTCTTGATAAGGTTTTCCTGGATATCCCAGATGAGACCTTCATGGAACTTCTCCCTAGTTTTGATGTGCTTGTCCTCTCCTCCGGGCATTGGTTTGCCAAACGATCAGCCTATATCCTGAATGGAAATGTTGTTGGAGGACAGCTCTGGTGGCCGCGTGAAGCTGGAAAGATGCAAATGAACAACGTTGCCAGTTTCGGTGTATCTGTTGAGACTTGCCTAACTGCTGTGGCTACTAACCCGGATTTCAAAGGTATAGCTATTCTGCGCACCTACTCACCAGATCATTATGAAGGTGGGGAATGGAACACTAACGGCTCATGCACTGGAAAGGTTAAGCCCTTGGATGAGGCGGTGAGGAATGGATTCACAAACACAATGTACGAAAAGCAAGTTGCGGGCTTCAGAAAGGCAGTCGAAAATTCTGGGGTACGCGGCGCCAAGTTGAAATTGATGGACATCACTAAACCTTTTGCCCTGAGGGTCGATGGACATCCTGGTCCATACAGAAGTGCCAACCCAAACAAGAAGACTCAGAGAGGGCCAGATGGAAAGCCTCCACCCCAGGACTGTCTACATTGGTGCATGCCAGGGGCGGTAGATACATGGAACGAAATGTTGTTTGAGACCATACGGAGAGAACATGCTGGATAGGAGTTGAGAAAATAAAAAGGCTTGCTGGATACTTGGCAGCTGCCACAACTTAGCGCCGCATAATGCCGCTAAGCTAAACCTTGTTGTACATGTTTTACCACAGATAGGAAGAACTATAGCCTCAGATGATGGGAAATGGGATTTAGCTTGTTGCCTTTTTGGGTCCCAATCTCTTGACAACAGTGATATACATTATTGAGCAATCCATTTGAATCTTGCAAAGTTGGTTGCGATTTTTGGCGGAAATGTTGTAACAGATTGAAATACCAGCTTTGGAATGTCAGGCTAATGCAAGCAAAAGTCTGAACCAATGGGAAGTGCTAGCTGCTAGGCAATCAACATACACTATAACACCATCTCATGTTTGGTGTGAATAGAAGAATCTCATGTATGATCCAATAGGCCTATAGGTGGACACTAATACCATGACAACCTTAGTGCACTAGCCAACACAACCGAAAGTTCGAACCGATAGAATCGGCTAGGCAATCCACGAGTACACTATGATTGATATGTATAAGCTTATTCATGGGTTTTTCCGTCGGCTGTACATATTTGTCAGTTCTGCTATGTAGTGTGTAGTGTGTAGACCGTAGACACGCCAGGATAGCAAGTAAGTTCATGCCCATCATATAGTGAACAGAAACAGTAACTAGCTTGACCAATGAATGTCACGTAAGGAAACAGTAACTGAAGCTTCATTCCACTCGAGAACAGGACATGAGTGCAGTCTCGTAGTATATTTATTCAAATCGCCATTCGCAGGTCAATTTTAGTTTCCGTCTCATCCCATCCCGTGCAAGGAGTGAAACATGCATCGCCCCCTAGTGAAGGATTGAGAATAACATCAGTTTTTCCTCCAGCAGACGATTTGATATGGCACCTCGCGCTCTCTCTCATCCGGCCCAGCTACCCTGAGAAACCTGAGACCAAAACACACACGGAGTACTAGTATTAAGAACATCAAACCTAGTATCGAATTGCAATCGTACCATGACTAGTATTTGTTGGAACTTAAAGATCTCGAACAGTGCTTTATTTGCTACTAGTACTACTAGTATACTCCACATACTACTAGCTAGGGAATTAATTCTGAACAGAAACGTAAACATAATTCTAAACGGTGCATCTTAATTTCAGGAATAAAATTTTGGCAGGACGCAAACACCATTATATTCATGTCAAGATACTCTAGCTTTGCAACATTAAACAGTGATGATTACAAAAACAGCAGTGATCTAAGCAAACAGACCTTGGTTTTGCTAGCCTAGCTGGCTAGCAGACAGCCAAATTGAACAGTGAAGCTTGGGGTGTTGCGTTCCTTTGTCTCTCTCGAACGTGCAAGGTCGGTCAAATGGATTCCTGCTCCTCTGCGGCTACAAGTGGGCCTCCCGTGCAAGGGGAGGAAATGATTTCTCGGCTCTGCCTGCTAACTCTTCTTTCTTCATTGTCCATCCGAGAACAGGACGGCGGTGCAGTCTCGTATTCAAATCGCCATCAGCAGAGCTACACTCCAACAATGAAGGATGGATTCTTCTCCTTTTTTTGGGGGGGGGGTCTAGCATGATGTGCTAACCCGTCGTCCAGTGCAGTGCATTGCGTTGTCTTGGAGACTAGAAATTCCAGTGACAGCGCCCAAGTTGAAGCTTCTTGGAGAGCTTGGAAACTAGTACAACCACCCTTGTACTGAGATAGATAGGACGTGGGTATACAGACACCTAAAGCTCAACTGGTGTACATACATCCACCTAAAGCTCAAGTGGCAGCCCAAGTGGGTACGGGACAGACAGGGCATTGGTCCCAAGCCAATACCAGTACTCGAGTCGCCGGTCGACTGAATACCATGCATTCATTCATCCCCGATCTGTTTCACTCTATACATACATACATACATACATCTTCCTTCTCAGAACAGCAGAGCAGAGCACACATATGTGCGTGCATGCATCCATCCTGTCCAGCGTCAGTCATCTCCAATTCATTATTCATACTCTTTTCACCATGCCTCCACTCTACATCCTACTCGGGCTTCTCTTTTTTTCTTCCTTGCACACTCCTCCATGTTCCTCTGCAACTGCAAATGATACTCTCACCGCAGGCCAAACGCTCGCTGTGGGCGACAAGCTCGTCTCAAGAAACGGCAAGTTTGCGCTCGGCTTCTTCCAGCCAGCTGCAAGCATCACCAGCAAGTCCAACGACACCATCTCCCCCAACTCCAACTGGTACATTGGCATATGGTTCAACAAGATCCCAGTTTTCACTACCGTGTGGGTCGCTAACAGAGATCAGCCAATTACTACTGACTCCAAGCTCAACCTAACACAGCTCAAAGTCTCAAGCGATGGCAATCTTGCTGTCATCGTAGCCCAAGCCGGTACTGAACCCTTAATCTGGTCCACTCACATTGCCGATAGGACACAAACCAGCATAAACGCCACTAGTGCCCTTTTCTTGAACAGTGGAAAACTTGCACTCGTAGAAAGCCCGTCATCTAAGGTACTGCTGTGGCAGAGCTTCGATTACCCAGCAGATGTTGCCCTTTCTGGCTCCAAGTTTGGCCGGAACAAGCTCACCGGTCTGAATCGTCAGCTCGTCACAAAGAAGAGCCTCATTGATCAGGGCCTCGGCCCATACAGCATTGGACTAGGCACCAGTGGGATGGTCCTCCAGCTCCAGCGCAGCAACCCCTCCGTAGCGTACTGGTCTTGGGCATCCGGAACATCTACATCCAAGCTTATACCAATACTCAACTCGATCTTGGAATATGATCCACGTGATCTCAACGTGACTGGGCCCAACGGCCCAGCATGCCCCCCTAACTGCGCCCTGATCGGGGGCGCCCAACCTTATCTGGTTGGTGGGCCCCTGTAGCCAGCACTATATAAAGTGGTGGGGAGTCGGCAGCACGACTCACGAGGTCAGACGTGCCCTAGCCGCCCCACCTATAAACCCTATCCGATCTAGGCTAAGCGCTGCGCCGACGGGAAGCACCACCGCCGCCATACTCATCCCCCTTTCACCCATGGCCAATGACGAAGGTTCTAGCTCCGGCACCAGTTCGGGCATTCCCTCTGGCTCGTGTCTGTCGAGCCAGGGAGCAGATAGAGCTCGTCTCTGTTCTCTCTCTCTCTCTCCATTCTCGATCTACAAAGGTGATGTATAGTGCTACTGTTAGATCTAGACTAGATCCGTGGTAAATGTGATTTTAACATCGGTATCAGAGCCATGTTTTAGTTGCTAGATTTTACAGTGTTTTTTTGTAGAAAGTAAGAGTTCAAAAGGAAAGAAATAGATCCAAAGTGCGCCTGCCCTATGGTCGCGCCGTTCCTCTCGATCTAGATGGGCATCCATTATGGAGACATCTAGAAGAAGAACACACCCTTCGGGGCAAAGCAAAATCCTAGATCTAAAACCCCAAAAGATCCCGAACGGAAGTTCGCACCCCATAGATCCCCAAAGAAAAGTCAATAAAATGTTTTGCCCCACACCTCGGCCACTTGACGACGGCGCACCCACCCATGGGAGGATGCACACATCGGCAAGGAGCAAAGGAGGGGGCGCCGCAGTCTCCCCATGGACCAAGTAACAAAAAAAGGGGGGAGCGCTAGAGGCTCCACCGCCACCCCTCTTGACGGTGGTGCGCCCACCCTCGGGTGGACACACCGCCGGCAAGGAGGGCGGGGGGGCATGGCTCACCAGAGCAAGCAGAGGAGGGAGGGGCGCGCGGCAGACGCGACCGCCTCGCCTCGTGCTCGGGCGGGCCAAGCCGCTCAACCAGAGGGAGGGGCTCGCCGAGAGGCGGCCGTCTCGCCTCGGCGGCGGGCGCACGGGACAGGGGCGCGGCCTCCTCGCCGCGGCAGGGGCTCGGCCTCCTCGCCTCGGAGCTCGGGTGTGCCACCGGAGCAGGGGAGGGAGAGGGAGGGGCGCGCGGTACGCGGCCGCCTCACCTCGGCCTCACACGGCGCGCACGCGGCGGAGCCGCCGAAAGGGAGCGGGGACACGCGGGGCTGGCAGCGGGACCGACGCGCCGCCGCCGCGGAGAGACGCGGGGCTGGCCGCGGGATCCACGCGCCGCCGCCGCGGAGTGCCGCCACCGCCGCGAAGGACGCGGTGTCCACGCGGGGTAACCGCGTGAGTCACGCGGCGCCGCCACGGTGGGCGCGCGGGGAGAGAGGGTGAAGGGGAGAATGTCTAGGGTTGGGGGGGGTCGGCGCCTGGGTTTTTTTATACCCCCGAACCGCGCGCTCAGCCGTTTGATCTAGGGCAACCCCAATCGATGGTCAGGATGAAGCGGCGCGGGGGGGGGGGGGGGGCTGCTGCAGGCCGGCCCGTGGCTGGGCCAGGTGGGCCACCGGGGGTGGCAGGCCTGTTGCTGCCAGGCGCGCGAGCCTCCGCTATGTGCCGCACGGTGCGGCGCGGGCGTTGGCGGGCAGGCCGTCTGGGCCGCCCCAGTCCGCCCAGGGAGTACAGAAACTCCTTTTGATGTTTTTCATCAAGTTTTGGACAGTTTTTTTTGCATAGTTTTTTCTAGTCACCTTGTTGCAAGTATATTTTGACTAGAGAATGATTTAAAGGCAGAATTTTTTCTGTAAAGTTCAAAGTATAAAGAAAGTTATCATTAAGTTTCCGCTGCAAATAGATGGTTTTAAATTGCAATAGTGCAACAAAGTTTGTTTAAATTTTGTTATAAAGATGTGATAAAGTAATTAAAGTGATTATGTCTCATGCTATTAATTGACCAACGTTATTAATAAACATGACCATAATCTTTTCCATTGAGTATTAAAGGTGTATTTAAATTTATTTCTGCCCAACGATGATGTAATTTTAAATAGCACAAAACGATTGCATGCTTAATTTATATCAACGTTGAATTAAAGCATACAATTGTTTTCTTTGGTGATCTCACATCTTTTGTGATTTTCAGGAGGTCTTAACCTCATGGCCTGTTTGAAGGACATCCCGCTCCTAAGGGGGGACAACTACTCCGAATGAAGGAAGAAAGTTGATTTGGCGTTCGTATGCACCGAAGTGGATTGGGTGGTTGACACCAAGCAACCAGTCAAGCCAGCTGACCCGGTCAGGGGAGCTGCTGAGGAAAGTGCTAAGTTTGAGAAAAGGAAGAGGGACCATGCTCCATTGGAGCTGGCCTACTCGATTGATAACCATAAATGGGCGAACGCCAACAAGAAGTGTCTGGCCTTCGTAAAGAACACAATTGAGAACGCAATAGTGGGCTCAATTGGAGAGTGTGCTACCGTGGGCGAGTATCTCGCCAAGATAAAGAGCCAGTTTACTGGATCTTCAAAGATGTATGCAACCCAGCTGTTAAAGCAGCTGGTGACTGAAAAGTATATGGGAGGACCCCACGGAATAAGAGAGCACATCTTGAGGATGTCAAACATGGCAGCGAAGCTCAAGCCCATGGATGAGGACCTCGAGCTAAAGCCAGCACTCTTGGTGCACCTTGTGATGGCCTCACTTCCACAACCTTTTGAAAACTTTGTAATAAACTATAATATGTCTCCTGAAAAGTGGGACATAGAAAAGACCATTGGGATGTGCTTCCAAGAAGAGGAAAGGCTGAAATCCCTTCACGGCGGTTCCCTGAACTTCGAGAAGGACAATAGGAAGAGAGGCTTCACAAGCGGGAACCATGGTGGCTCACCCTCCAAGCCACATGGCAAGGGTCCAATGCAGCACCAGTACCAGCATCACCAGTCCACCCCTGGGGAGAAATACCAATGCCATCACTGTAAAAAGCCGGGCCACTACAAGAAAGACTGCCCAATTTTGCTGAAGTACATCATGGACAAAAATGGTAAAGATATTGTTTCTTTTGTTAATGAATCTCTGTATGAAAAGTTTACTAGATCTACTTGGTGGATTGATTCTGGTGCAACTGTTCATGTTGCCAACTCTTTACAGGGGTTCCATTCGACAAGGACCACGCCAAGAAGAGAAAGACACATTGAAGTGGCGAATGGAATAGAAGCAGAAGTGGAGGCCATTGGTGACGTCCCTCTGGAGCTGGCTGATGGCTCTTTCCTTTTGCTTAAAGATGTGCTTTTCGTTCCCTCATTACATAGAAATTTAATAAGTGTTTCCTGTTTGGACAAAGATTCTTATGAATGTTATTTCGGAAATGGCAAGTGTGCCATTTGGTTGAAAGACAAGTGTGTGGGTGTTGCTACATTATATGATAAGTTATATTTTTTATCCCTGCATGAGAAAGTTCTTTCTGTGTGTGATGTGAATGAAAAAGTTTCCTTGTCGAACAAAGAACAAAAGAAAAGAAAGCGAACTCTTGACTCATCGAAACTATGGCACTGTAGACTAGGCCATATTTCGAGGGGAAGAATAGAAAGCCTCGTTAAAAATGACATTCTTCCTCCGTTAGAGTTCTCCGACATAGAACAATGCATAGATTGCATTAAAGGAAAGTATGTCAAACAAATTAAAAAGGGTGCAAACCGAAGCATAGCTACACTAGAAATAATCCACACAGATATTTGTGGACCGTTTCCGGTGAAAAGTGTGGATGGCTATGATTCATTCATAACATTCACGGATGATCACTCCCGGTATGGTTATATTTATCCAATTAAAGAAAGATCTGAAGCATTGGATAAATTTAAAATTTTCAAAGCTGAAGTAGAAAATCAGCACGATAAAAGAATCAAAATAGTTCAGTCCGATCGTGGGGGGAGTACTACGGTCGGCATACTCCATATGGTCAAGTACCAGGATCCTTTGCAAGGTTCCTGCAAGAAAATGGAATAGTCGCCTAGTATTCTATGCCGAGCGAACCTCAGCAAAACGGAGTAGCTGAAAGGCGCAACCGTACCCTTATGGATATGGTGCGCAGCATGATGAGCTATTCCACCCTCCCATTGGGATTGTGGATGGAGGCGCTTAAAACCGCCATTCACATTCTCAACAGAGTACCAAGTAAGTCGGTGCCCAAAACACCGTATGAATTGTGGACAGGCAGAGTCCCCTCTATGCACCACTTGCGGGTCTGGGGGAGCCCAGCTGAGGCAAAAGTTTTCAATCCAAACATTGCAAAGTTAGACCCCAAAACAGTATCTTGCCATTTTATTGGCTATCCAGATAAGTCCAAAGGCTATCGTTTCTACTGTCCCGACAGATACACAAAGTTTGTAGAAACGAGACATGCCGTCTTCTTGGAGGACGAATTGATGAGGGGGAGCACGGTAGCTAGGAAAATTGATCTTGAGGAGAAGAGGGTGCATGCACCTAATCCGATGACTCAGGAACCATTTTTCTCGTTACCTGTTGTGCCACCATCTACAACCCCTGAGGTTGTGGTGCCGGCACCTGTTGTGACTCCACACGTGACAACAATGGGCGAAAGTTCGGAACATGTCCATCAGGAGCCACCTGAACCCACTGTTGAGCACGAAAGGGAGCCAGAACAGCCACCTACTGTAAATGTGCCTGAACCCGAGGCAAGAAATGAGCAAGAGTCTGATGAACTCAGACGGTCTAAAAGAGAACGAAGACCAGCCATTTTCAAAAAAATCTACAAAGTTTACAATGTAGTTCATATGGAGGGCGATCCTACCTCATATGAAGAAGTCATGAGTAGCCCTCACTCAGCCAAGTGGGTGGAGGCAATGGAAGATGAAATGAAATCGATGAGTTCCAACAATGTTTGGGACTTAGAGGAAATTTCCAAAGGAGCCAAAACAGTAGGATGCAAGTGGGTCTACAAAACAAAGTATGACTCCAACGGGAATGTAGAAAAGTACAAAGCTAGACTTGTGGCAAAAGGCTTTACGCAAAGAGAAGGCGTAGATTACAATGAGACTTTTTCTCCGGTCTCATGTAAGGACTCCTTCAGAATCATCATGGCACTAGTTGCACATTTTGATTTAGAGTTACATCAAATGGATGTCAAGACGGCATTTTTAAATGGAGATTTAGAAGAAAATGTTTACATGAAACAACCCAAGGGTTTTTTCATGGAGGGGAAGGAACATATGGGATGCCGCCTAAAGAAATCCATTTATGGGTTAAAGCAAGCCTCTAGGCAGTGGTATTTAAAATTTAATGATACCATTAAAAGATTTGGATTCAAAGAAAATGTTGAGGACAACTGCATTTATGCAAAGTTCAAAAGTGGGAAATACATTTTCCTACTTTTGTATGTGGATGACATTCTGCTTGCCAGCAGTGATGTTAGTCTACTACTAGAGACAAAGAAGTTCTTGTCATCTAACTTTGACATGAAAGACCTTGGTGAAGCCTCTTATATTTTGGGCATAGAAATTCACCGAGACAGAAAGAATGGAGTGTTAGGACTGTCGCAAAAAGCGTATTGTGAAAAGATTTTAAAAAAATACAATATGCATGCGAGTAATTCAACACCTGCTCCCATAGTCAAGGGCGATAGTTTTGGGAAATCCCAATGTCCAAAGAATCAATATGAGATCGATCAAATGAAGTCAGTACCATATGCTTCGGCTGTTGGAAGCTTACAGTATGCACAAGTGTGCACTCGCCCTGACTTAGCATTTATCACCGGGGTACTCGGTAGATATCAAGAGAATCCAGGCATAGAGCACTGGAAGATGGTAAAGAAAGCTTTGCGTTATGTGCAAGGCACAAAAGGCCTCATGCTTACATATAGAAGATTTGATTCCTTAGAGATAAAAGGGTATTCAGATGCAGATTTTGCGGGAGATAAAGACGACCGAAAGTCCACGACAGGGTATGTCTTTACTCTCGCAGGAGGTGCTATTTCGTGGAGAAGCTCCAAACAGTCAATAGTTGCATCATCTACGATGTATGCAGAATTTATAGCATGTTATGAGACCATGGGACAGACGTTATGGTTAAAGAAATTCTTACGCGACTTGAAAGTGGTTGACTGCATCAGCAGGCCACTAAATATGTACTGTGACAATGAGCCCGCAGTATTCTATGCTCACAACAACAAGTCGAGTAATGCTTCAAAGTCTATAGATATAAAGTATTATGTTGTGAAGGACAAAGTCCAGGATCAAACTATAAGTCTCGAGCATATAAGGACAAAGGATATGCTTGCGGATCCGCTAACGAAAGGCTTACCACCCAATGTGTTCAAGGAGCACATAGCCGGCATGGGTTTAATGGGAAGCCTATCATTCCTGGACTATAGAGGCCCAAAAAGTAACAGGATTTGTTTCAAAACATGAAGGTATATAGTGGCTGTCTGATTCCATCGGCAATTGAGCTGAGACGATGAAACATGCTCTATGTATCATTCTGTGATGAAATAAGTAAAGAACAAGATTAAAAGTAAAGTCGAGATCTAGGGGGAGAACGTTGGATAGATCTCAACGTGACTGGGCCCAACGACCCAGCACGCCCCCCTAACTACGCCCTGATCGGGGGCGCCCAACCTTATCTGGTTGGTGGGCCCCTGTCGCCAGCGCTATATAAAGTGGTGGGGAGTCGGCAGCACGACTCACGAGGTCAGACGTGCCCTAGCCGCCCCACCTACAAACCCTATCCGATCTAGGCTAAGCGTTGCGCCGACGGGAAGCACCACCGCCGCCATACTCACCCCCTTTCACCCATGGCCAATGACGGAGGTTCTAGCTCCGGCACCAGTTCGGGCATTCCCTCTGACTCGTGTCTGTCGAGCCAGGGAGCAGGTAGAGCTCGTCTCTGTTCTCTCTCTCTCCGTTCTCGATCTACAAAGGTGATGTATAGTGCTACTGTTAGATCTAGACTAGATCCGTGGTAAAGGTGATTTTAACACCACGGACCAAAGGTTTGTTCAAACTGACGTATGTTGATAACAATGTAGAGGAGTACTACATGTACACTTTACCGGATGATACATATTCCGTATTTGCCTCACTAGACATCTCTGGTCACATCGAGCTGAACATTTGGTAGCAAGCCAACCAGTCCTGGCAAAACTTATATACTGAACCTGTCGATCCCTGCAGTCCGCCTGCTACCTGCGGACCTTTCACGGTCTGCAACAACAGAGCAAGTCCATCCTGTGACTGAATGGAGAGCTTTTCTCTAAAGTCGCCGCATGATTGGGAGTTTGAAGATCGAACAGGAGGATGCATCAGAGATACTCCTTTACATTGCACCGGTGATGGAAACAGCACAAGTTCAACAGACATGTTCCACCCCATTGCTAAGGTTCAATTGCCCATCAGCCCGCAAAGCATAGACGTTGCCACCACTCAGAGCAAATGTGAAGAAGCTTGTCTCAACTCCTGCTCCTGCACTGCTTATTCATACAGCAACAGCAAATGCTCTGTCTGGCATGGGGAATTGTTTAGTGTAAATCTGAATGACGGTGTTGCCGTTACTTCTGAAGATGATCTTTATCTTCGCCTTTCCGCCAAAGATTTGTCAAATCTGAGAAAAAACAGAAGAAAAGCAAACACTGGATTTGTTATTGCTGCAAGAACTGTTGGTTTTGAATTAATAATGATGCTCATACTGGTGTCAGTGATTTGGAGGAAGAAATTCAAGTGTTGTGGCTCGCCATCATACGGCAATCAAGGAAGTGGTGGGGTTATAGCCTTTAGATACACTGATTTAGTTCATGCTACTAAGAACTTCTCAGAAAAGCTGGGAGCAGGTGGATTTGGTTCTGTATACAAGGGAGTGTTAAGTGACTCGACTACTATAGCAGTGAAAAGGCTTGATGGTGCTCGTCAGGGAGAGAAGCAATTCAGGGCGGAGGTGAGCTCAATTGGACTCATCCAACATATCAACCTAGTCAAATTGATTGGTTTCTGCTGTGAAGGTGATAAAAGGCTGCTTGTGTATGAACACATGTTAAATGGATCTCTTGGCACTCATCTATTTGAGAGCAATGCTGTTGTCCTGAACTGGAATACCAGGTATCAAATATCCCTAGGAGTTGCTAGAGGATTGTCCTACTTCCATCACAGTTGCCACAAATGTACCATACACTGTGATATTAAGCCAGAAAACATACTCCTCGATGCATCGTTTGTTCCTAAAGTTGCAGACTTTGGGTTGGCAGCAGTCGTGGGAAGGGATTTCAGCCGTGTCCTGACTACATTCAGAGGAACTGCAGGTTATCTTGCCCCAGAGTGGCTCAGCGGGGTTGCTATTACTCCAAAAATTGATGTTTACAGCTTTGGCATGGTACTGTTGGAAATCATATCAGGAAGAAGGAACTCCCGTGAATCACACAGTAGCAGCAATTATCATGTGGAATATTTCCCTGTGTTAGCCATCACCAGGCTTCACGGGGGAGATGTGCTAAGTTTGGTGGATCCACAATTACATGAAGACCTCAATTTGGAAGAGGCTGAAAAGGCTTGCAAAATTGCATGTTGGTGCATCCAAGATAATGAGTTTGATCGGCCGACGATGGGTGAAGTGGTCCGGGTTCTTGAGGGTCTACATGAGATTGATATGCCCCCAATGCCGAGACTACTTGCAGCTATAACAGAACGCTCTGATGCAACTTCAATGTAATAATTCACAGAAAAAGGTACTGGGTTTTAATGACTAGTACCATGAAGTGGCGGGCTGGGCAGCCAGGGTTTGAGCTTTATCTGAATGTAATGATTCACAACTACTTCACAGTTCGATGTCAGTAGTCTTTGTTTCAGAAAATTAAAATGTTGTAATGTAGATCAGAAGGAATAAAGTAAGGCAAGCTTGCAATTGCTAAAGTGTCCCTTATTTATGCATTTTATTGGCCAATTAGTAAGCATGCATCGTAGCAAAATATGGTAGAACTGGAAATATCTGTGTTTGATGGGACAGTTGATATATGTCCTTAAATCGAAGGAAGTTGATATATATGCCACTACTACTGCATGCTTTGGAGTTCAACACACTTTGGTTCTCTAATTGAACGAAATCTAGCTACAGCATACTGATTAACAAACTATATGTCCGATTAAGTTGCCTGATTCTGAAAGAAAGCTCACCACTTATCTGCAAATCAATGAACAAACAAATGTTACTGTAGATTTGGCTTACATGTTACACATACGAAATCTTCAAGAGGTATAGGAAAATGCCAATTCAGCATCTCCAAAGTTTAGCAACTTTTTATTGCTTTCAGTTATTTTTGCGCTCACTACTTTGCTGCCATATTTGCAAGTAATTGTACAAATATCTGATCTATGCAATCATGTACTTCTTTGATTTCATGGTGATCAGGGAACTGAATGATGCTCACAGCTAAAAACCACCAATCTATTCAAGACCTTCAGCGTAGAACAAAATATAGCTATAGTTGTCACAAGACCTTCAGCAATGTCAGTTGTAAGTACTTCATAACATGATACAGAATAGGAAGGTAGGGATGATGTTGTAATTATAGAGAAACTGGCTCTTTTTTCTTCATAACTTCATCAGTTGAAGTGCATAAACGGGGAGTACACTGAGACTTGTCATGATTCACGAATGTTGTTAAGGTCTTTTTTGTCAGTTCTCAGTTGTGATACTTGGAGGTTCTCCTCTTCTAAAAAAGAAGTAAAGAAAAACTTTTCCATTCAAATTTTTGTACCTGATATAGCAAATTGATGAGCAATAATTGCTATGCAGTTGAGTAATATTGAACAAATACAACATGACACGCTGAATTACATATAGTTCACTTGATATATGAAACTCGCGTCATTGGAATAATTTATGTTAGCTACATCAATCCCTATTCATTGTTTATGGAACAAATTTCCTTCTGTGACATCAGCTGTCCATCCTCGGCACAAAAGCTAAAACAAGCAAGGAATTAAAATGATCCTAAACGAGAGACAAACTAACCACTATCTGGTGACACTTGCGTGATCTTGCGCCTTCCATATTAGTGTGGAAGTCGTATTAGTGTGGATGTAATTATACATCAGAGGTGACCGTTGCTTCTCCTGTGGGACACAAACATTCACAGATTTCGCCTTTCAATAATAATTTGTACCTTCAAAATCTACTTCATTTCCTTGGTTACTGCTAGCTAGTTCTCTTCTTCTCCTCATTTTAATTCCACGGCACTAAGTAGAGGCCAATCACTATAATTCCATCACTTTTGCTTCGTCCCCCCCCCCCCCCCCCCCCCCTCTTTCAAACTTTGACAAACAAAAACTCGATACGATTGTTTAAAGGACCGTACGAACCCACACAAAGTCCGTATGATCCTCTTAGACGTATACTCACCGGATACGTATACTCATGTGCCTGCGAAAGGCGAAAATCGAAAGTTATATAACAGCAATAAAAAAATTAAAATATGACATGCAAAGACATAGATCACGATAATGGGAGGTGGGATCAGCCGACCGGAACGTGGATTATACCCAGTTCGACCGAGTACACATATACGGAGATATACGTAGCCTCGATATGGGTTTCAACGGGTCAAAAAAATAAAACGGCCCATGCAGCTTAAGTTATGATCCTGAGAATTTTGGATAAGTAATAGGTTTAGCTCCAATATTAATGATCAAGAAGCAATTTATGGACTGTGTATTACATTATTTTCTTACCCTCAAGAGTGACAAGAGCTAGCACCATGAGAGTTTTACTGACTGGAAGATAGCAGTGAAGGGAGGACCACTCCTGACAATGCACCAGATTTGAAGCGACAAGATCATACGAGACCTGTGCGAGTGTGGCTGCCTGCAAATTTTACAAAGAAACCCCGACTTACTGAAGTTTGAGAAAGTAAATTTCATATTTTGTTTGTACTTCTGTAAAAGTTGCTTTCGGCATGAACCAGTCACTACTGCCAACTAGTTTTTACAATTTTTAGTAGGTTCGTAGTACAAGTTTGTGACTCCTATAAATAGAGGGGCACCCTCATATGTCAGGGGGAGTTTTTGGGGTGTTTAGTTTGTAGAACCCAATTGTATGGTGTTGTGCTGCTGAGCACTAAGTCATAAGAGTATTAGCTCTAGTAGATGGCTTGAGGAGCTTGTTCTTCAGTCCATTTAGGATCCTTGAGGTTCCCAGTTGTGATTATTCTTAGGTTTTCAAGTCGGTTGTGTCTTTGTAACCCCCAAAAAAACAATCATACGCCGTTCAGGCTTTTATTCCATTAATGAACAAAGGTCTGATTGAACAGGTTCAGCTAGAATCCAGGGATGAGTTCATAGATGACATCTAAGGAATCAATAGAGAGAGCAGCTCGAGCACCAGCATGTGCCGCTTTATTGGCCTCCTTCCTACAAAAACAAAAAATAAAACCCTGGAAGTTGGAGACAGTAGCTTTCATCTCCCATAAAACCTGATTAGAGGCCGACCTGTGTGCCTCATCCTTCTCCCACGCTGTGACAATCAGCTGGCAATCCGTCTCCACCACAACACAAGTCCATACCAAAACTAGTTATCCTTAATATATTACTACTGAGTTTATTTGCTAGTGCCGAGAAAGATCTGCCTATAATCCCACATCACAAGGCAATCCCAGAATCCATCAAAGACCATGGAGTGACAATGTGTTTAAATGCTCCAGAAATATCCGGGGCTTCCTCCTGATACATGTAGCTTTTTAATGAACACAAACAATATAGTTTTTTTAGCAACTACACATCGAAATTCTTGCAGGCTGCAGTGCAGAGGCAGTATAGGTAGTAACATTAAGAAAAAGTTTTCAGAGGGGACGCATAGGTAGTTAAAGATTTTAATAAAAACCTTAAAAGAGATATATGAATACCTGACAACCTCGAATATACTGTTATAAGTATGTAGTTCAGTGAAGGCGTTTCCAAGTGTTCCCTAAATAACTTAATTTTGGCACGCAGAGATCTAATTTCCAGTGGGCAATTTTATCATATGTAGCAACATGTACCATCCATTGTGCTTACATAAGTCACATTTGAGTTTTAGGCATCCAATTATTTTGCAAGAAAAAGTTACTGTCTGAGTATACAGTACAAATAGGATTAAAACGCTGATAATAACTTGAGGAAAAGTCGACAGCGGACTGACCTGGCGGTGTACTGTTAATCTGTGCCACACTGTCTTCTCCCCCACTGCGCCAGCGCTGGCGCCGCCGCCAGTTCCCCTCCCTGAGCTGCCGCCGCAAGCTCCTCCCTTCGGACCCGCCGCCGCACATCTGGCGAGGGCCGGAAGTGGGCAAGAACTCTTCGCAGCGCCAGATCGAGGCACCATGATTGAGGAGGAGAGGAGGGAATTGACGGCATCGGCTGCCCTGCGGAGAAGATGTGGCGGGCCGATGCCACGCCGGAGAAAGTACACAGTCAGAGACGATGCTGCGCTGGAGTCTGACCCGAACACTTAAATCCGCCTAGCCATGTCAAGTGAAACTCTAGTCTTTTTTTAGTTATAAATACATTAACGGTTCTTATATTTATCGGGCTGATTCTATTTAAACCTTATACTCCGAGCTGAATTTTGCCTTGTATTTGTAAACTGGGTTCGATTTAGTCAAATTTAATGTTTATCATTAAATATGAGCTAACATATACGCACTATGATGGAGGGGTTAACCTCTTGGGTGACCCGATCTTTACGGATCTCGTGGTCAAATCGATGGAAAAGCGAGAGGAAAGTGAGAAGTTAGCGGAAGCGAACACACACCTCGCGAAGAACAAGATGAACACACGCAAAACTCACACGATACAAGGCCGATTGCTCCCGAACGGCGGCCACCGGTCCGATAGAATCCTCGCAAGGAAAGATCGGTCAACGTGCTCCCTCAAATCCACATCGGAGAGGGAAGAACACCTTGGGGAGGGTCTTGACAACTTGGAGACGAGACATCGAACTCCAAGGCCTTGTTCAACGATGGATGTGTGATGCAAAGTCCAATCGAGGTTGGTGACGATAGTCGATCCCCTTGGTAAAGGGGATGAGGCAAAACTAGAGATTCCATAATGGGGGTTGTCTTTATCTATCATCTATGCCTAATGGATACATGAGGGGTGGAGGCTCTATTTATAGGTCAGCCACTAAACAAGAGTAGTTTGGGGATAAACTAGGCGAATAGGTAAGTAAAGGGGAATACATGGGCTGTGGCCCAACTGGTGCGCGCAGGCAGACATGACCGGTAGTATCGGACTTAGGACCGGTAGTACCGGTCATCACCGGTAGTACCGCTCTGGGACCGGTAGTACCGCTTGCGGTCTTGGAGCATCCGTTGGAGCCGTCAGTAGCGAGCGGTAGTACCGCTGACCGGTAGTACCGGTTCCGACAACCGGTAGTACCGCTTGGACCTGGCAGCTGCCGACCTGTCTTGTTCCGTCTCCTCTTCCAAGCCTCCGTCTTGTCGGGCTTGATGTTCCGGGCTTCCTCCCTTGCCTCCGTACTGGTCGGTGTGAACCTATCATGCATATGTGACAGAGTATGAAGTAGCATACCATTCAATAGGTAGGAAGTGAGCTTGCATAGAGGAACGGATTCACCTTTGGAGTCCATGGCGACTTGGCGTAAGTTGGAGACCTTGATGTAGTAACGATCGTAGGTCAGGCTGCATCATCTCCCCCCCCCCTTCAAAAAGAGTCGTCCTCGACTCTCCATGTTCATCACGAAGTAGAAGAGGTCGAAGGACATCCTTGATCCTGGGGTTCACCATATAGTCGTCCTCGGGAAGATTGACTTGACAACACTTCAATGTTCCTTCACCTTCCATGAAGCCTACAAAGCTCACGACAAAAGCGAAGCAACACTCAAAGCGTAGCCAATTCATGAAGATTATAGCGTGAGTCCTCAAGTAGAAGGAAGTCACCTTAGCTTGTAGAGATAGCTCGATGAAGGGTAGCCATAGGTAACTCTCTTCGGTTCTTCTTGTCAACACATGGTTGGTAGAGGTTGACGTGTATGCACTTGTACCTTCACACAACAAAGACCAAGCAAAATATTTTCGTGCGTGATAGAGGAGCATGTCAAATGTGGCATGTCCATTCTTGTTCACAACACTATTAGTACAATGCATGTATAGCAAATGGAATGCATATGCAAGGTCAAAGTGCATGGAAATCGTTTGAACATCATCCAAATGTGGGAACTCAAAAACTCCATACAATGTTTTAGTGTGGCACTCAAGGCAATTGACTAGAATTTTGATCAACGTCCTTGATGCGAGAATAGGAGAATTCGGCAAAAACACGCAAGGAAGAATGTCCAAAGCAACATCATTATGTGTGCAAACCAACCATTGGAAAGATAAATTGTTCGACATGTTGGATGTCACACACAAATCATCGAAAGCAAATATCATGGGAATATGAGTATCCCAAGCGGAAGAAAAAACAACACGTTTGCAAACAAACCAAATGAAAGAGCTAGTGGTCCTTATGCTTGTTGCAACAACAAGACGAGATTCTTGGAAGCTCTCATGACAATACATGCTCTTAATGGAATTGTGGTTGCACACAAAACATCGGAGAGAGAAATTGTTCAACAATTTTTTTACAACACACAAAACATCATTTTTCTAAAAGCGAAGAAACATGAATGTCACAAGGGGAGATAATACCATTAACATGCTTGCAATCAAACCATAGGAAAGAGCAATTTGCCAACATGAAAGATGCAAAGCATGCAAAAGGTATCAGAGTTGGGTTCGATCTTGAACTCACTTGTGGGATGCTCTCTAGAGCTCTTTTTGTCAACTCGTGCTCAACCGAGGTTGACATTCTCGTGCGGGCACCTACACACATCATATGTAAAAGGAAGAACGTGTGTGCATGGTAGAGATACACATCATCCATCATGACGTATCTCTTCTTGTGCACATCACCATTAATGTCATTCAAGTATGAAATAGATGCATGGTGAGTATGCAAGTGGGGAACGTGTTTATCATGGCAATCATCAAAATCTCCAAAAATTGAGAAAGCTATGGGGGCCATCTCATTATAACGCATATGATCAATATTGTTGCAAGCAAAACAAGTGAAATAGCAAGCATTCATCTTATCGCAAGCAACGGGAGAAATTGAATGACTAGCATGACAAGGCAAGTCCAAAGCAATTGGAGGATACACACAAGATGCATAGCATGGCATGTTTATGGCAATGATATCGCAATCAAACAATTCCACATGATCAATATTATGCAAAGGCAAAGCATAACATGGGAAAGTGGATGAAGCATATGTAATGTCACAAGTATCATCCATAGCATGCATATCCTCACAATTAATCATGTCCACTAGTGGGATCATGGCATCATCAACACCCTTATTGTTACCTTGTTCATAGCTCTCATATGAAGTGGGTGTTGTGGAAGTAGTGGCCTCCTTGTGGACGACTTCGTTTTCTTGATGTAGCCATGGCATAACATCATCTTCATGCACCATGTACATCTTCTCCAATGGAGGCATCATTGCTTCATGGTTTGGCGCTTCTTCATCCATGGAACCTAGAACAACACAAGAGAACACACTAGAGGTAGAGGGTAAGTTGTTAGAATTCGAAATGGTCTCACTTGACCTATCAACTACCACTCTCAACTCACTAGGAGTATCACTCATGCCCTCCAAGTGGAAGCACTCAATCTCACATAAGGTGGAGTCACTCATCGCATTCTTGTTCTCACTCAAGTGGGATAAGTGTCTCTCATACTCACATGGGATTGGTACCACATCATCACTCAAGCATATGGGGATAGGCTCGGTTTCCTCAACTCCATGCGCCTCCTTTGGTGAAGGGAAAATCCCATGCTCACCATTCTTGACCTTGTCGCCTTCAAGGTTGGATGTCATAAGGTGGGCATCATCGCTCTCCTCCATGGTCGAAGGGAAAATCCCATGCTCGACCGTCTTGTGGCCATCTCGTAGTAGTGGTGGAGGTAGGCTCATGCTATCCAACTTGGCGAAGTAGAGGTCTTCATTTTCCTCGTTCATGAGGTCTTCGAATGCAAGCGTAGTCGTTGAAGCTTGATGGCGTGGACGAAGGCTTGCTCTTGGTGCCATTTTGGTGGTGGCACTAGTAGTTGAAGGTGCCTTGTGACGGTGTCGACGGAGGTCATTGGCATGCCTTGCCAATGGTTGATGTAGGTGGCGCACTTGGTCATCCATATGACGCTCACGACGATGGCCCTTGACCTTGGCACGCTTCCTTATAAGTTCTTCTAATGAGCACAAAGCATCATTAGTCTTAGCGACCATGCTCATGTTTTTGTCGAAGTCATTGTCCATGTCCTTCTTGAAGTCGTGGAGGTCGCTCTTGAACTTTTCCATTTGATGGTGGACCTTGGCACACTCGATTTGGAGGCTCCGTCTTGGTCGGTGCGACGTGAGGAGCTTGGAGTTGTCGTTCTTGAAGTCGCCCATGCTTGGGGAGTCGTTGTTGTTGTAGCACTCCATGTCACCCAAGCATGTGGAGCCATTGTCGGTGTAGTGCTCCATCATGTTATCCATGCTTGTGGAGACATATGCATGGTGGCTCATCATGGATTCTTCATGGAAATCATTCTCGGTCCCGGAGTCCCTAGACATGCTTCACAAGACCAAGTGTTGTATATGGAAGTGGTAGAGGGTGTTAGGGATACAACGTCAAACCTTACTTTACCTTGGAAGATCGTATCGTGCAAGTGGCCACACTTGAGAGCAATAAACCAAGCAAAGTGAAGTTCACGCGGAACACCAAAACCAACTACTAACCAAAACACACACACACACAAGGCCTATGGTGGATAGGTATGGAAAGTGTCATGTCAAGAACCAATCCGAAATCAAGATGGTGTAATGGCAAGTAAAGAACCACAATGATCACAAAGCAAAACAAGTCAATCCACAAGATAGGAAATATGTACAAGGAAACACACACGGTGGGATAAATGGGACTTGTGCAATGGAGAAAGTGATCTAAGAACCAAATGATTACCTAGCGAAGACTATAAGCTCATGTCACACAAGTACAAGGAGAGACGCTAGTTCGATTGCACAAAATTGGTGGGCTACAAGATATGCACAATAAGTACCACCTATATGATGTTCATCTAGCTTGCGCTTCCTATTCTATGAGGCACATGTATATCTCTTTCTTTTATTTTTATTTTTCTATATTTTTTCTTTTTCTTTCTTTCTTTTTCTTTTTCACTTGCATCTTCCTTGTGCCAACAACTATACAAGATAACTATATGAGATAGCGCTCACAAAAGTTTGCTCTGAATCTACAAGGTATCAAATGTGCATATCCCAAGCAATCATAAGATGAACTAGTCTCAATAGGTGTTTGTTGCTCGCAAAGATAGTGGGGTTCACAAAGGAATGCAAGTGGGGAGAAGTCGCGGAATGTTTATACCTTTCGTCGACGATCTTCACCCTTTATTGTTGGATTCCGCCTTGCTCACGGAATTTGGATGGAGTAGATAGCATGAACAACGTGGATGATGATGTAGTGCTCCTTCTTCTCTTCGAAACGAGCTAAAGAAAACCAAAATCCGAGTTCGAATGCAAAAGTTATGCTCAAAACGGTGAGCGGCTGAAATATGGAAATCTATTTTTTCTTTTTGTACTGGGCGGTAGTACCGGATATTTGGACCGGTAGTACCTCTGGGTCCGGTAGTACCGGATATTTGGACCGGTAGTACAGCTTGGTCCAGGGACGCCCAGATTTGACGCGTTTTCGCGATTTTGGGGCGATTTGGGCGGAAAATCTTCAACGGGGGAAATCAAGGAATTAGGCTATGGGAACGCAAAGGAAGGTAGATCAACAAGTTTTGAAAGTAATCCACGGATCAAAACCTACCAAAACGCACTCAAATCACATATCGATCCAAAACACGAATTGGGGCTATTTTTGGTGGAATTTTCGAATTTATGGGGAAAAGACCAAATCGATGAGAAATCCGTGGCAACCAAAAGCTGCTGATACCAGATGATGGAGGGGTTAACCTCTTGGGTGGCCCGATCTTCACGGATCTCGTGGTCAAATCGATGGGAAAGCGAGGGGAAAGGGATAAGATAGCAGAAGCGAACACACACCTCGCGAAGAACACGATGAACACACGCAAAACTCACACGATACAAGGCCGATTGCTCCCGAACGGCGACCACCGGTCCGATAGAATCCTCGCAAGGAAAGATCGGTCAACGTTCTCCCTCAAATCCACATCGGAGAGGGAAGAACACCTTGGGGAGGGTCTTGACAACTTGTAGACGAGACATCGAACTCCAAGGCCTCGTTCAACGATGGATGCGTGATGCAAAGTCCAATCAAGGTTGGTGACGATAGTCGGTCCCCTTGGTAAAGGGGATGAGGCAAAACTAGAGATTACACAATGGGGGTTGTCTTTAGTCTATCATCTATTCCTAAGGGATACATGAGGGGTGGGGGCTCTATTTATAGGACAGCCACTAAACAAGGGTAGTTGGGGATAAACTAGGTGAATAGGTAAGTAAAGGGGAATACATGGGCTGTGGCCCAACTGGTGCACGCAGGCAGACATGACCGGTAGTACCGGTAGTACCGGTCATCACCGGTAGTACCGTTCTGGGACCGGTAGTACCGCTTGCCGACCTGTCTTGTTCCGTCTCCTCTTCCAAGCCTCCGTCTTGTCGGGCTTGATGTTCCGGGCTTCCTCCCTTGCCTCCGTACTGGTCGGTGTGAACCTATCATGCATATGTGACGGAGTATGAAGTAGCATACCCTTCAATAGGGTAGGAAGTGAGCTTGCATAGAGGAACGGATTCACCTTTAGAGTCCATGGAGACTTGGCGTAAGTTGGAGACCTTGATGTAGTAACGACCGTAGGTCGGGCTGCATCACACTATTCAAAAAATAGGCCGAATCACCGATTAATAGGCCGATTAATCGCTACTAGGGACCTGACCGTGTCGATTACCACTAATCTTTTATATTAATCATTTAGCATGATTAATAGGCATGTCGCTCCAATTACTAGGTATATTTCCGATTAACCACTACACTTGGTCATAAAAGTTGCAAAATTATCAACACATATAGCCCATCCATCTGCTAGTCCGCCCCAATGAAGTAGGTTTTATGAAGCTCCTGCTTGATCCCTTCCTCCAGGAGCTTGATTTCCGCCATCACCAACCAGTTCCTTATCGTTGTTGGCCAGTTCCTCATAGTTGCCGACCAGACCTCAGATACAAGAGCTCGAGCGCGTTGAGGATCTCATCCGGAATCTTAAGGCTGCTGAAAGAACATGTTGGGCCCCCATGTGTGGTTTGGGTAATTAATGACAATCTTTATGGACTAATGTGTGTACTAAGTTATACTTGTAGGATTTGTCCATTGGCATCGCTTGGAGCATGTGTTGGCTTCAAGGTCAATAAAATTCATAGAAGATATGTTGGGCAAGCTCAATATGCGAGGTCGATGATGAGGAATTAAGAAAGGCGTTCCATCTTGAGAAGGGCAAGATCGTCTACATCGAGATCAAGTGGAATGCTCAAGGCAAAGGTATAATCTTGATAGGTTTTCCCTTTTTCCGGTCTCACATTGTGTGTGTGAGACCGGGTTTAGGATAGATAACCGTACTATCAAGAGGGGCTCTCGTATGAGTAATTCGGTCACATCGTTCAGAGAGAGCTCAAACCTTTGCATACTTGCATCATCGTATTTGGTTGTTATTTGGTCTTATCCATGTGATGATATAGAGCTTGTGGTAATCTCCATAACAAGCTCTTGTTCATCAAAATCGGATCTTCCATTTGTATCTTGTTGCGATTTTGATTTATGCGGCTTTTCGGTTTCTCACCAAGTGAGGTATATCACATTATTCTACTTGATACTTTCTCACTTGGTGATAATCAATATTGGGAAGCCCTTGTCGTCCTCTATCCAATGCAATTGGAATCGGGTCAATCGGAGCTTCTAGTCAAAAGTTATTGCCGTTTGAATATTTGCCTGGTGCGGTACCAAAAAGCGGTAGTACCGCTTTTTGCTACCGGATGTGACATAAGGTTTTGACTAACTGTCAAAAAGCCTCCGACGGGCTACCACATTTTAGTACCTAGCGCGACAGTAGCTTTTTGACCACTTGTCAAAAGCTTCTGCCTGCTACCGCATTTTAGTACCGCACTGGGCAGAGTCTTTTCAATGTTGGCAAAAAGCTTCTGTCTGCCTAGGTAGTAAAATGCGGTAGTACCACATCTTACTACCTGGCGTGACAGAGACTTTTTTCGTCTAAACTGCTGATTCCACTTCATGTCCGGTAGTACCGGTTGCCATTTGCGGTACTACCGCTTTACGGTAGCATCAATGGTACTACCGCTGTGGCCAGGGCTTAAGTTTGAATATTGGTCTTCCGGTACCAAGTCCGGTACCTGGTCCGGTAGTACCGGAGTTCTCCGGTAGTACCGCTTGAACTTCCGGTACTACCGCTACATTAAGGCTCCAATGACCATATTTTGCCCAGCCCTATAAATAGCTTTGCCCCTTTGCCTTTTAGGGTTACTTCTTCCTCTTTGGATCTAAAGCTTTGCCCCTATTTGCCTTACTCCTTAAGCTTGATTTCTACTCACCCCTCCATTGATTCTTGCATATTTTTTAGGGGTAGTTGGAGGAGATCTAGATCTACGTTTTGACCAAACCAAAACATCTCTTTGTGAGTGTATCTTTGGGGATCTAGATTTTGGGGGATTTTGTGTCTCTCTTTGATTCCTCATCTCTTGTTCCCCCAATAGATTTAGTAGCTTTGTTGGAACTTGAGAGTGAGGGATTTGAGCATCTTTGTGGTGTTCTTGCCATTTGCATTTGGTGCATCGGTTTGAGTTCTCCTCGGAGGATTTGGTTTGAATTGCTCATTGGAGCTTGTCCCTCTTGGGTTCTTGGAACCCTAGACGGTTTTGTGGCCTTGGTGGCATTGTAGCCTTGGTGGCATTTGTTGAGGCCTTTTGTGGCGTTTATTGGGAGCCTCCAATTAAGTTGTGGAGTTGTGCCCTAACCTTGTGAGAGGTTCCGGTTGCCACCGACAAGTGAAACGATAGTGGAAGCGTGGATCGATCCCATTGGGGTGAGATTCACCGGAGAATAAGGGATGCCTTTTGTGGCGTTGGTGGTTTGATACCCCCCCTCTCCAAACGAGACGTACTCCATGTTGGGAGGAACTCGGTAAAATATCGGTGTCCCCGCGTGCCTCGGTTATCTCTATGTAGGGTTCGCAGCATAGAAAACAAAAATTTTCCTACGATGTGAACTATATACCAAGATCCATCTACTAGATACAAACAACGGGCGGATGTATATCCGTAGAGAACATACCCTTGAAGACTGACAAAGCTTAACGAGTTCAACTCGTGGTTGATGTAGACGATCTCTTGCCGATCTCAAGATCGAGAGGAAGTCCTAGCGCCGCAAATCAGCAGCGCATCCGTGCTCGCACACACGTTCGAGGCACCGAGCAACCTCCGCCTCCTCGCTCCAGCGATGCAGCGGAAGCACAACTCTTTCTTGCCGAATAGCCACCGGGAACATGTATCTCGCTAGTCCGAGACCATGGGGAATAAATTCTAGAGGGGGAGAGAGATCCTTCACGAGGAGGTGTGAGAGACAAGTGAGGAGGGGGGCTCCTTTTATAGGAGGAGGGGGGGCACCCAAGGGGGTGGCCGCCGGCCATGGGGGCTGCCCCCTCCCCTCCTTCATTCATGTGGGTGGACACTCCACTCACAAAATGCCCTTTAAATTTCCTCCACTCAAAAGTCCACTCAAATTCCCATTAAATTTCCACCAAATTTAATGCAAACTCTCATTAAATAAAACTCTTTTATTTTATTCAGAATTTTGTCAATTACTTTAATGACAAAAATTCACAAATAACCCCTTGCTAGAATTCTATTTCACATGCATAACCACTTTATGCAATTTCACCCGAAAACCTGTTTCGGTATCTAGTGAAATAAATTCCTGCGCTTGTTCATTCTTTCGGCATGAAACATTTGCTCCAATTGGATGTCGGTGTCTCTTAAGTGTGTCACCCTACGGTTCGTGAATAATGCGGACATGATCGAGACCCCTCTCGGATCAATAATCAGAAGCGGGATCTGGAGACCCATACTGACTCCCACACATTCAACGATGACTTTCTTGTGATCGTCGGAACCTTTTACGCTAGTATCTTAATCCCTTTGTTTCACGATATATTACATGTCCGAGATTCGATCATCGGTATCTCCATACCTAGTTTGATCTCGTTACCGACATGCACTCTTTTCTCGTTCCTGTGATATAACATTCTAGTGATCAAATCACTTGCTTGCAAGCTAATCAATGTGATATCACCGAGAGGGCCCAGAGTATATCTATCCGTCATCGGGATGAACAAATTCCACTCTCGATCCATGAGCCTCAACATAACACTTTATTAGTTCTGAATCCATCTTTATAATCACCCTGTTACGGTGTGACGTTTGATGTTATCAAGAAACTCTTCCGGTGTTAGTGATTGACATGATCTCATGGTCTAAGGATTAGGATCACTTCGTAAGTTGTTATAGCAATATAAACTCAATGACTTTGATCGTAATGCTATACTTCGGATGAATGTTCATCACACCATTACACTAATGTTGTGATCCCGTTATTAACAACATCCAATGTCCATGATCAGGAAACCTTGATCATCTTGTTAATCAACGAGCTAGTTTATGAGAGAGGCATAACTAGGAACTTTCTGTTTGTTTATTAAACACACATGTATTAACGTTTCCGTATTAATACAATTATAGCATGCAAAATAAACATCTATCATATACTTGGAATACACATAATAAACACTTTATTATTGCCTCTCAGGGCATATTCCCTTCAGTCTCCCACTTGCACTAGAGACAATAATCTAGTTACATAGTGATAAATCTAACACCCATTGAGTTCTGGTGTTGATCATGTTTTGCTCTAGGGAGAGTTTTAGTCAACGGATCTGCTACATTGAGATCCGTATGTACTTTACAAATCTTTATATCTCCATCCTTGACATGCTCGCGGATGGAGTGAAACCGGCGCTTAATATGCTTGGAATGCTTGTGAGACCTTGGCTCTTTGGCATTGGCAATGGCACCATTGTTGTCACAATAGATCACCATTGGGTCCAATGCGTTTGCCACCACTCCTAGTTCGGATATGAACTCCTTCATCCAAACTGCTTCCTGAGCCGCTTCTGAAGGAGCAACATATTCGGCCTCCGTTGTTGATCCCGCTACCACAGGTTGTTTGGAGCTCCTCCAACTAACCGCTCCGCCATTCATGAGAAATATGTATCCGGATTGAGACTTAGAGTCATCCGGATCGGTGTCAAAGCTAGCGTCGACATAACACTTAGCGACGAGCTCTTCTTCACCTCCGTATACAAGAAACATATCCTTAGTTCTTCGTAAGTACTTAAGGATATTCTTGACCGCTATCCAGTGTTCCGAACCTGGATCCGATTGGTACCTACTAGTCAAACTAATAGCATGTGCCACATCCGGTCTTGTACATAGCATGGCGTACATTATAGAGCCTATGGCTGAAGCATAGGGGACTTTGTCCATTATCTCTCTTTCTTCCGCCGAAGCCGGACTTTGAGTCTTACTCAATGTCTTGCCTTGCAACATAGGTAAGAACCCCTTCTTACTTCCGTCCATTTTAAACTTCTTTAAAATCTTATCAAGGTATGTACTTTGCGATAGCCCTATTAGGCGCCTAGATCTATCTCTATAGATCTTTATGCCTAATATGTATGACGCTTCACCTAGGTCCTTCATTGAAAATTTGCTGTTTAGATAACTTTTAACACTGTTTAAAAGATCTATATCATTTCCGATCAATAATATGTCATCCACATATAATATCAGAAATGCCACATTGCTCCCACTCACTTTCTTGTAAATACAAGCTTCTCCATAAGTTTGGACAAATCCAAACTCTTTGATCACCTCATCAAAGCGGAGATTCCAACTTCGTGATGCTTGCTTCAATCCATAGATGGATCGCTGAAGCTTGCACACCTTGTTAGCATCCTTAGGATCGACAAAACCCTTTGGTTGTATCATATACAACTCTTCTTCAATATTCCCATTGAGAAACGCGGTTTTGACATCCATCTGCCATATCTCATAATCGAAATATGCAGCAATTGCTAACATAATCCTAACTGACTTTAGCATCGCTACGGGAGAGAAAGTCTCATCGTAGTCAACTCCTTGAATTTGTCGAAACCCCTTTGCGACAAGTCGAGCTTTATAGACGGTCACATTACCATCAGCATCAGTTTTCTTTTTGAAAATCCATTTGTTCTCCACGGCCTTTCGGCCGTGAGGTAGTTCCACCAAGTTCCAAACTTGATTTTCATACATGGATTCCATCTCGGATTTCATGGCTTCTAACCATTTGTTGGAATCCGGGCTCATCATCGCTTCTTCATACGTCACAGGGTCATCATTTTCATCAACCATGAAATTCATGACAGGATTTCCGTACAGCTCGGGAGCTGCACGCGTCCTGTTTGACCTGCGAGGTTCGGTAGTACTCTCTTTCGGAGTTTCATGATCATTGTCATTAGTTCCCTCTTCAACAGGTGGAGCCAACTCCGGAACAACTTCCGGCGCTGCGCTACTCGCCATACTTTGAAGAGAAGGTTCCACAACCTCTTCGAGTTCTACCTTCCGACTACTCACACCTTTCGCGAGAAACTCTTTCTCTAGAAAGGATCCATTCTTGGCAACAAAAACCTTGCCCTCGGATCTGTGATAGAAGGAATACCCAATAGTTTCTTTAGGGTATCCTATGAAGACGCATTTTTCCGCTTTGGGTTCGAGTTTATCCGGTTGAAGTTTCTTCACATAAACATCGCATCCCCAAACTTTAAGAAATGACAGCTTAGGTTTGTTTCCAAACCACAATTCATACGGTGTCTTTTCAACGGATTTAGATGGTGCCCGATTTAAAGTGAATGCAGCAGTTTCTAGTGCATATCCCCAAAATGACAACGGCAAGTCCGTCAGAGACATCATAGATCGAACCATATCTAATAAAGTACGATTACGACGTTCCGACACACCATTTCGCTGTGGTGTTCCGGCAGGTGTGAGTTGTGAAACAATTCCACACTCTTTCATGTGAGTGCTAAACTCGTAACTTAGATACTCACCTCCACGGTCAGACCGTAGAAATTTGATCTTTCTATTACGATGATTTTCCACTTCATTCTGAAATTCCTTGAACTTTTCAAAGGTTTCAGACTTGTGTTTCATCAAGTAGATATAACCGTATCTACTCAAATCATCCGTGAAAGTAACAAAATAACGATATCCACCTCGCGCCGACACACTCATTGGACCACATACATCAGAATGTATGATTTCCAATAAATCTGTCGCCCGTTCCATTGAACCGGAAAACGGCGTTCTAGTCATCTTGCCCATAAGGCATGGCTCACATGTATCAAATGATTCATAATCAAGTGATTCCAAAAGTCCATCCGAATGGAGCTTCTTCATGCGTTTAACGCCAATATGACCTAGACGGCAGTGCCACATATATGCGGATATATCATCATTAAGTTTAATCCTTTTAGCATCAACATTATGAATATGTGTAACATTATCATCGAGATCTAATAGAAATAAACCATTCATCATCGGTGCATGACCATAAAAGATTTCATTCATATAAATGGAACAACCATTGTTCTCGGATTTAAATGAATAACCACTTCGCATCAAACACGATCCAGATACAATGTTCATGCTCAGTGCAGGCACCAGATAACATTTATTCAAGTTTATAACTAATCCCGATGGTAAGTGGAGAGGCAGCGTTCCGACGGCGATCACATCAACACTTGATCCATTGCCGACACGCATCTTGACCTCACCCCTTGCTAGCGGTCGCTTGTTCCGCAGCCCCTGATTCGAGTTACAAATATTAGCAACTGAACCGGTATCAAATACCCAGGTGCTACTGCGAGCACTAGTCAAGTACACATCAATAACATGTATATCATATATACCTTTGTTTGCCTTGCCGGCCTTCTTGTCTGCCAGATACTTGGGGCAGTTGCGCTTCCAATGGCCAGTCCCCTTACAATAGTAGCACTCGGAATCAGACTTAGGTCCAACTCGGGGTTTCTTTTCAGGCGCGGCAACCGGCTTGCCGCCCTTACTTCCCTTCCGTTTTCCCTTCTTGTCTTTCTTGAAACCAGTGTTCCTATTGATCATCAACACTTGATGTTCCTTTTTGATCTCCACTTCTGCAGTTTTAAGCATTGACAGAAGCTCGGGGAGAGACTTCTTCATGCCTTGCATATTATAGTTCATCACAAAGCTCTTATAGCTAGGTGGCAGAGACTGCAGAACACGATGGATGCCTAAGTCAATGGGAATCGATATTCCCAAGGACACAAGCTTATCGGCGTAACCCGACATTTTGAGTACATGCTCACTAACGGAGCTGTGCTCTTCCATCATGCAGCTAAAGAACTTTTCTGAAGCGTTGTAGCTCTCTACAGCAGCATGTGTGTCGAAAATCATTTTCAACTCACCCATTGTATCAAATGCATTGCCGTTTTCGAAACGCTTTCGAAGTTCTGGCTCTAGCCCATACAATATGCCGCAATGAACTAAGTTGTGGTCCTCCTGACGAGTCTGATAGACATTCTTCTCCTCATCAGGGGCATCATCAAAAGGTGGGGGGCCTAACGGCGCTTCTAGCACATATTGCTTTTGTGCAGCAGAGAGGAGAATCCTCAAATTCATGGCCCATTCGGTAAAGTTGCTACCGTTCGTTGCTAGTTTCTCTTTCTCCATGAACACATTGAAATTAAAAGCAGGTGGTGCCATCTACAACAGAATTTGTAAAGTTTAGACTAAGTGTATGATAGATTGAGTTCAACTAATCTTTATTACGAATGAACTCCCACTCAAAAATGACATCCCTCGTGCCTTTTTGGTGATTACATGAACCAAATCCACTATACCAAGTCCGATCATCACGTGAGTCGGTATAGCTTCAAAGGCGAGCATCAAATGGGCATCATATCAACTATATGACTCATGCTTAACCTTTCGGTCCGTGTTCCGAGGCCATGTCTGTACATGCTAGGCTCGCCAAGTTAGAACCTTAGTATTCGCATGTGTAACTGTTTTACACCCGAAATATGGTCGTGGATCCAAGAACACCCGATCATCACGTGATGTCTTGGAGCGACGAAAACATAATCGGTGCATACTAAAGGAAGAACACATTCTTATCTTGATATTTAAATGAGGGATCATCTTATTATGCTAACAAAGCGCTAAACAAGCAATATAAGATGCTATCAAACATCATATGTTTATTAGTGAAATTATATGGTTCCCGCAGATGATCTCTATCATGTGCATCGTGGTATGATCACTATCATACCTATATGTGTAAATCCAAGGTCTATGGATTTTACACGCTATGTGTGTTGTAAGAGTATCATCTCATACTTCTACTTACAACACTACCATATCATAACACTAGCCCAGCAACAATCTAAACTAGACGCCTCTAATTTATCCATTGCAAGTTTTACGTGGCTTAGGGCTTTCGAGATAGAACCGTTCTTACCTACGAACATGAACCACAACGAGGATAATCAAATTGTTGACAACTCGCTTGCAAAATAGATATTGACTATAGTAGGAGAGACAGACGCCCGCTAGCCACTTATGCAAACTAGTTGCATGTCAAGCGTGGAACAGGTCTCATGTGCGAGGACATGTAAAGTTTGTCCGGGCCGCTTCATCCCACTATGCCACCAATATCCAAAATTACAACAAAGGAGCAACAACATGATCATCATCGCCCACATACTCATATGTGTACTACCCGTGTAAAGTATCTACGCATAGATCCGGCTCTGATACCACTGTAGGGTTCGCAACATAGAAAACAAAAATTTTCCTACGATGTGAACTATATACCAAGATCCATCTACTAGATACAAACAACAGGCGGATGTATATCCGTAGAGAACATACCCTTGAAGACCGACAAAGCTTAACGAGTTCAACTCGTGGTTGATGTAGACGATCTCTTGCCGATCTCAAGATCGAGAGGAAGTCCTAGCGCCGCAAATCAGCAGCGCATCCGTGCTCGCACACACGTTCGAGGCACCGAGCAACCTCCGCCTCCTCGCTCCAGCGATGCAGCGGAAGCACAACTCTTTCTTGCCGAATAGCCACCGGGAACATGTATCTCGCTAGTCCGAGACCATGGGGAATAAATTCTAGAGGGGGAGAGAGATCCTTCACGAGGAGGTGTGAGAGACAAGTGAGGAGGGGGGCTCCTTTTATAGGAGGAGGGGGGGCACCCAAGGGGGTGGCCGCCGGCCATGGGGGCTGCCCCCTCCCCTCCTTCATTCATGTGGGTGGACACTCCACTCACAAAATGCCCTTTAAATTTCCTCCACTCAAAAGTCCACTCAAATTCCCATTAAATTTCCACCAAATTTAATGCAAACTCTCATTAAATAAAACTCTTTTATTTTATTCAGAATTTTGTCAATTACTTTAATGACAAACATTCACAAATAACCCCTTGCTAGAATTCTATTTCACATGCATAACCACTTTATGCAATTTCACCTGAAAACCTGTTTCGGTATCTAGTGAAATAAATTCCTGCGCTTGTTCATTCTTTCGGCATGAAACATTTGCTCCAATTGGATGTCGGTGTCTCTTAAGTGTGTCACCCTACGGTTCATGAATAATGCGGACATGATCGAGACCCCTCTCGGATCAATAATCAGAAGCGGGATCTGGAGACCCATACTGACTCCCACACATTCAACGATGACTTTCTTGTGATCGTCGGAACCTTTTACGCTAGTATCTTAATCCCTTTGTTTCACGATATATTACATGTCCGAGATTCGATCATCGGTATCTCCATACCTAGTTTGATCTCGTTACCGACATGCACTCTTTTCTCGTTCCTGTGATATAACATTCTAGTGATCAAATCACTTGCTTGCAAGCTAATCAATGTGATATCACCGAGAGGGCCCAGAGTATATCTATCCGTCATCGGGATGAACAAATTCCACTCTCGATCCATGAGCCTCAACATAACACTTTATTAGTTCTGAATCCATCTTTATAATCACCCTGTTACGGTGTGACGTTTGATGTTATCAAGAAACTCTTCCGGTGTTAGTGATTGACATGATCTCATGGTCTAAGGATTAGGATCACTTCGTAAGTTGTTATAGCAATATAAACTCAATGACTTTGATCGTAATGCTATACTTCGGATGAATGTTCATCACACCATTACACTAATGTTGTGATCCCGTTATTAACAACATCCAATGTCCATGATCAGGAAACCTTGATCATCTTGTTAATCAACGAGCTAGTTTATGAGAGAGGCATAACTAGGAACTTTCTGTTTGTTTATTAAACACACATGTATTAACGTTTCCGTATTAATACAATTATAGCATGCAAAATAAACATCTATCATATACTTGGAATACACATAATAAACACTTTATTATTGCCTCTCAGGGCATATTCCCTTCACTCTATACCCGAGATCCTTACTTATGCACTTTACATTGTGATAGCCTTCGTACTTGAAGTAATATATATCTTGCTATCACTTTGTTGCTTGTATTGCTTAGCATAAGTTGTTGGTGCACATAGGTGAACCTTAGTTGTTCTAGGTTGTGCTTAACAAAGTAAACACGAGTTTTATTCCGCCTTTGTTGAGCCACTCTAGGAAAAGTTTTAATTGCCTATTCACCCCCCCTCTAGGCGACATCCGTATCCTTTCAGTTGCCTTTAATAGGATAGATGGTTGAGGTGCAAGAGGATTCATACGTGTTTTAGGTGCTAATTTTTTTAGGCTGCACCGATTAATAGCCGACCAATTAAATCAGTTAATCATCCGATTTCCAATTAGTCGCTACTCCCAAACCAACCGAGCAGTTAACGATTACCGATTTCCTTACCATTGCATATATGACACGTGGACTGCAATCTTGCAAAAACACCCTCCTCATTTGAGTGAATTGCAAAAAGAGACCACAAATGTTGCAAAATACAACATTAGTCCTTGTACTTGTCCGGATAGCTCGATTAATAGTCCTGCTACTTGTCAATTGGACTCGATTTAGTCCAAACGCATGTTTGATGTTGAATTTGAACTAATATGGACAACGTGTGGGCGCTGATCCCACTTACAGAAGATTAGTTGGCCTAAAATTTAAAGAGTCTCTCTCACGGATTTAGAACGTACATTTTTCTCTCTATATTTGCATTTGCATATACCCACGCCTAGCGAAATGTACGTTTTAAATGCGAGAGGGGGTTCTGCAAGTTTTCACACCGGTCGCTCTCTTAGAAGTGGAATCCACGTCCACATGTTGTCCGCATCAGCTCTTTGATGATAAACATGTTTTTGGATTAAATCGAATTTAACAAATGAGTACAAGGATTGGATTGTGCAAATTACGAGTATTAGGACTAAATCGAGCCAACCAGGCAATTTTCCCGCCTTAGTTGTGGTAGTTTTTGCAATTTTCTCAGATATGGGAGATTATTCTTATAAGATTCTAGTACACGTGCCATCCATGTCAGCTCAAATTTAACAACAAATATCGAATTGGACTAAAACGAACCCAATTCACAAGTATACCGGTAAAATTCAGCAAATTTCAAGTACGAGGACTAAGTTGAGCCAGCCCGACAACAATAGACACTGTTACCGTGTTTAACTCTATTTTTGTGGGCTCCATCCGTTCCAAAACAAAGGTTGAACTAAAACCATGGCATCTACGCTCCCTTCCTCCTCCCAAAAAACAACCCTAGCCGCATCCTCTTCCTCCACCAGCGATCGACGGCTTCTTGCCCCTCAGCTGTCGCTCCTGTGGGCTGGAGGGGGTGGGGACCTAGGACATTCATTTCGCGTTGTGACAAGACCCCTAAGATTAGCGTTTTTAGTGTCATGGTGGCGCATCTCTGTTGGCGGTGGATGCACTACTCTATATAATGGTACCTTGGCTTCAACCCCATCTCGGTGGCGTTTACGACAACGAGAAGCACATGGGATCTGGTCTTTGCCGAGCGTGTGCTCCGACTTTGTGTGGTGTTGATCTCGTTGCCGATCCGATCTTGGCGGCCATGGAGTGTGGCAGTGCGGATTGCTGCTAGTTTGCGGTGGATGGTTGAGGACCCGGCCGCTTGATAAGGGGGTGGCGCTGGCCTCGGATCCAGCACTGAAGATGCTCGGAGGGCTCCTCTGGCAGATATTCCTTAGCAGTAGGCTAGATCTAGTCTTACAGGGTTGTTGGTTATTGTGGTTCATTAACGCCTTATGGCTAGAGGTTTCTTTAGCGCCAAAGTGTGGACTAGATGCTGGTGATCTTCTTCTGCAGCGACGGTGAAGGATTTAGGTCTTTAGTAGTTGCAGCGAAGACAATTTGCAGTCGTTTAACCGTTTGTTTTCTCCTTGTCTACTTGTATGCGTCGACCATGCTATCGCATCCCTTCCTGCAAGGGTTATCTGTATGGATGTTACTGATCTACCGGAGTTCGGCTGCAGCGTTTGCTGAATTGGTCCCGAGAAGACAGACACTCACCATGTTAGCATCCACTCATGCGTAGCTCAACACAATCAAAGAGCCATTCCATTCAAAAAGCCTGGACAAAATGTGAGGAGGGATCTCTTCCTTATAAGCTAGTTCAACCTTTTTCTATAGGAAGGTGGAACTAAACCGAGCAGTCTTTAGATTTTTTTTTCTAAAATGGGAATAATCCTTGGCCTCTACATCACTCAATGCACAATTCCCTTTTATTTCATAGTTTAACACAGACAAAAATTATGAGTCAAAGAGTAGCATTTATGGATCACTCAAGGTGGTCACAAAGATGAGCCTTCACTAGGCAATGGCTCTGGCACACCATCTGTCAAAATGGTTGAATGATGACGCTAGCATATGGCAATGTCTATGGTTTCTCTGGGCTGTCTCCTACGACCAACGAGATATCTTTCATCATCTACTCCAACCCCTTATGTGGTTCCTATGTGCGACAATGTCACACGTCCTTGCATGTGTGTTATTCGAGAAATTGTTGTATAGATATGCATATGTGCGACAAGTGGAATAAGTAGGTTCTTATTAGAGTTAAAATAGGGGTGTAGAAGTGTGATTCTATTTCTTCTACATCCTATTAATGTTGCATGACAAATATTAGAGTATAGGTCAGTGCGGCTAGGGCACCTGCCGCCTCTCCCCTCCCTATTCGAATTGTAACTCTATCTCTATTAGTCTTGGAGTCCAAGTCAGTTGTAATCTATATAAACAGCCCACCGTGGCTGAAATCGACACAAGTTATTATTCTCTCAAACTATCATGGTATCAGACGCCTAGGTTTTCCGCACCTGAGATGGCGCCTCCACCTGCGCTGCCAAAGCCGTCGCCGCTCCCAGCTCGGCACCTCTTCTCCATGGCCGAGTTCCGTGCTGCCGGTGTCCCTCCCTCCCCCTTTTCCTCCTCTACAACTACAACCACACATCTGAAGGGTTTCGCGGCATAGTAAATCAAAAATTTCTATGGAGCGAACAGAGAGAAAGCCAAGATCTAATCTAGGAGATGCAAACAACGAGAGAGATTGGATTAGATCTTCATACCCTTGAAGATTCGCACAGCGGAACGTTCGTCGGAACGTGGGTGATGTAGTCGTAATCGCTTCTCCTCCTCGCGATCCGATCCGATCTAGCACCACAAGTGGCGGTGCCTCCGTGAGATGCACACGTGCAGCACCTCGACGTCTCCTCCTTCCTCGGACCAGCGAGTATGGTGGAGAGATAGATTGGATCTACAGCACGACGGCGTGGTGTATATGGTGGAGAATTTCTGCTGCAGGGCTTCGCCTACAAACAGTCGGGAGGGAGAGAGGAAGGTAGCAAGGCTTCTAGGGCTTGGAGGAAGGTGTGTGTAGGGGAGGGGGCGCACCACCCCTCTATATATAGAGGGGGGCGGCCAGCCCTTGCCCCTCCTCCAAGCCTATCTCTAGTTTAAACAATTTAAACTCTCCCTTATCTAGAAATCCTATCTCTAGTTTAAACGATTTAAACTCTCCCTTATCTAGAAATTCTATCCCGAGATTTAAACGAGTCAAATCTCTCTAGAATCGGCTGGGCCCTATGGGGCCTTGTGCCCCTGGCCCAAAGCGGCCAGGACACTCCCTCATAGGCCCATGCCCCCTCCCGGAAGGTGGGGCCACGTTGGTCCCCTTCCGGAAGGTTCTAGAAGCTTCCGGTACAATACCGATTAACCCGGAACAATTCCGAACTCCAAAAACTGCACTGCCTTATATGAATCTTATTCTCCGGACCATTCCGGAACCTCTCGTGATATCCCGGATCCCATCCGAGACTTCGAACAAAAATTCATAAACCAATTATCCAATCTATCCTAGCGTCGAGACACGTTAAGTGTGTGACCCTGCGGGTTCGAGAATATGCAGACATGATCTTCTATCAATAATCAACAGCGGGGTCTGGGCACCCATATTGACTCCCACACATTCATCGATGATCATATCGGATGAACCACGATGCCAGGATTCAATCAATCCCATATATATATTCCCTTCGTCTCGCGATATTTTACTTGCCCGAGATTCGATCGTCGGTACCGTCATACCTAGTTCAATCTCGTTCACAGCAAGTACTTTACTCGTTCCGTAATCCGATATCACTTTGTGATTAACTCCTTAACCACATGCTTGCAAGCGGTGTTGATATCGATTACCGAGTGGGCCCGAAGTATATCTCTCCGACTTGGGAGGGACAAAATTCCATCTCGATACATACAACCCAACAGATACTTTCCGATCACCTGAGAGACACCTTTATGATCACCCTCTCATAGGATGACGTTTGATGACCTCAAAGCTTTCTTCCGATACCAGGGAGTTGCATTATCTCATGGTCTAAGGAATACAATATTTGACATAGGAAAAGCTTCGCAAAGACGAACACGATGACACGATCTAATTGCTCTGCTTTGTTTGGGTCTATCCACCATATCATTCTCCCAATGATATGATCTCATTATCAATTGACAACTCATGTCTATGGTTAGGAAACCTTAACCATCATTGATCAATGAGCTAGTCCATAGAGGCGTACTAGGGACACGGTGTTGTTTACAAACCACACAAGTATTAAAGTTTCCGCTTAATACAATTCTAGCATGGAACATAAACTTTATCATGAACAAGAATTATAATAATAACATCTTTATTATTGCCTCTAGGGCATAATTCCAACAGTCTCCCACTTGCACTAGAGGCAATAATCTAGTTTACATCTGGCAACAATCTCACACCCATGGCACTGAGGTGTTGATCATGTTTTACACGTGGAAGAGGTTTAGTCAATGGATCTGCGACATTCAGATCCGTATGTACTTTGCTAATCTTCATATCTCCATCTGCTATATAATCTCGGATTATATGAAACTTGCGGTTGATATGCTTGGTCTTTGGATGATATCTTGGTTCCTTAGCGAGTGCTATGGCGCCAGTGTTGTCACACAATATCTCCAGTGGGTCCAATGCACTTGGAACCACGCCAAGCTCAGTGATGAAGTTTCTGATCCAAACTCCTTCACTTGACGCTTCTGCAGCAGCCATGTATTCCGCTTCTACTGTAGATCCCGCGATCACGCTTTGCTTGCAGCTTCTCCAGCTCACAGCTCCTCCATTCAAAATATAAACGTATCCTGTCTGAGATTTAGAATCATCCTTGTCGGTGTCGAAACTAGCATCGACGTAACCTTTTACGACAAGCTGTTCATCACCCCCATAGACTAAGAACATTTCTTTAGTTCTATTTAGGTACTTTAGGATGTTCTTCACGGCTGTCCAGTGTTCCACTCCTGGATCACTTTGATATCTGCTCGTCAAACTAAGAGCATTGGACACATCCGGTCTAGTACACAGCATGGCATACATGATGGAACCTATGGCTGAGGCATAAGGCACTTTGCTCATAGCTTCCCTATCATTTACCGTAGCTGGACACTGAGCCTTGCTCAATATCTTACCTGACAACATAGGCACTGAACCTTTCTTTGCCTTATCCATTCTGAACCTTTTCAGAACTTTGTCCAGGTATGTACTTTGGCTTAAAGCTATCAGGCGTCTTTGTCTATCTCTATAGATTTTGATGCCCAATATATAAGCAGCTTCACCTAGGTCTTTCATTGAAAAACACTTGTTCAAATAACTCTTCACATCGTTAAGCATGTTGATGTCATTTCCGATAATCAATATGTCATCCACATACAGTACTAGAAACGTCACCGAGCTCCCACTCACTTTCTTGTAGATGCAAGCTTCGTAGCAATTTGGAACAAATCCAAAGCTCTTGATCACTTGATCAAAACGAAGGTTCCAACTCCGAGATGCTTGCTTCAGCCCATAAATGGAACGCTGAAGTTTGCATACTTTACTAGCATCCTTAGGATCGACAAAACCTTCGGGTTGCATCATATACAACTCTTCATCAATGTTGCCATTGAGGAAAGCAGTCTTGACATCCATCTGCCATATTTCATAATCATGAAATGCAGCAATTGCTAATAAAATCCGAATGGACTTAAACATCGCTACGGGAGAGAAAGTCTCATCGTAGTCAACACCTTGAACTTGTCGAAAACCTTTTGCGACAAGCCGTGCTTTATAGACGGTAACATTACCATCCGCGTCCGTTTTCTTTTTGAAAATCCATTTGCACTCAACGGCCTTTCGGTCGCTAGGAGGATCCACCAAAGTCCATACTTGGTTTTCGCTCATGGATCCCAATTCGGATTTCATGGCTTCCAGCCATTTCTCAGAGTCTGGGCTCATCATCGCTTCCTCATAGTTCGTAGGTTCACTGTCTTCTACCAACAAGACAGTCAAGACAGGGTTGCCGTACCACTCAGGAGGGGCACGCGACCTTGTCGACCTGCGATGTTTAGTAGCAGCATCGTCCGAAGCTTCATGATCCTTGTCATTAGCTTCCTCTATTGTTGGTGCAGGCGGCACTGGAACAATTTCAGGTGCTGCGCTACTCTCCAATTCAAGAGAAGGTTCAATAACCTCGTCTAGCTCTACTTTCCTCCCACTCACTTCTTTCGAGAGAAACTCCTTCTCAAGAAAGGAACCGTTCTTTGCGACAAACACTTTGCCTTCGGTTCTGTGATAGAAGGTATACCCAATAGTTTCCTTAGGGTATCCTATGAAGACGCATTTCTCCGCTTTGGGTTCGAGCTTGTCCGGCATCAACTTCTTGACGTAAGCTTCGCATCCCCAAACTTTAAGAAACGACAACTTAGGTTTAGCACCAAACCACAGTTCATACGGTGTCGTCTCAACGGATTTAGATGGAGCCCTATTTAAAGTGAATGCAGCGGTTTCTAATGCATAACCCCAAAATGATAACGGCAAATCAGTAAGAGACATCATCGATCGGACCATATCTAATAGGGTTCGATTCCGGCGTTCAGACACACCATTGCGCTGTGGTGTTCCGGGTGGCGTGAGTTGCGAAACAATTCCGCTTTCTTTAAGATGCGTGAGAAAATCATAACTCAAATATTCGCCCCCACGATCGGATCGCAGAAACTTAATCTTTCTGTTACGATGGTTCTCCACTTCATTCTGAAATTCTTTGAACTTTTCAAACGTTTCAGATTTATGTTTCATTAAATAGATATACCCATATCTACTTAAGTCATCGGTAAAAGTGAGGAAATAGCGATATCCACCGCACGTCGAAACACTCATCGGTCCGCATACATCGGTATGTATGATTTCCAACAAGTCCGTTGCTCGCTCCATCATACCGGAGAACGGGGTTTTGATCATCTTGCCCATGAGGCATGGTTCGCATGTGTCAAATGATTCAAAATCAAGAGACTCCAAAAGTCCATCAGAATGGAGTTTCTTCATGCGCTTTACTCCAATATGATCTAGACGACAGTGCCACAAATAAGTAGTATTATCACTATCTACTTTGCATCTCTTAGCCTCAATGTTATGGATGTGTGTTTCATCCCTTTCGAGATTTAGAAGAAATAAACCATTCACAAGAGGTGCATGACCATAAAAGATGTTACTCATATAAATAGAACAACCATTATTCTCCGATTTAAATGAATAACCGTCTTGCAATAAACACGATCCGGAAATGATGTTCATGCTCAACGCAGGCACATAATAACATTTATTAAGGTTTAAAACTAATCCCGAAGGTAAAACTAAGGAGAGCGTGCCGACGGCCATCACATCAACTCTTGATCCGTTGCCAACGCGCATCGTCACCTCATCCCTCGCAAGCCGCCGTCTATTCCGTAGCTCCTGTTTCGAGTTACAAATATTAGCAACTGAACCGGTATCAAATACCCAGGCACTACAACGAGGGCTAGTAATGAAAACATCAATAACATGTATATCAAATATACCTTTGATGGTGCCAGCCTTCTTGTCCGCTAAGTACTTCGGACAGTTGCGCTTCCAGTGACCCTTGTCCTTGCAATAGAAGCACTCAGTGTCCGGCTTGGGACCAGACCTGAGCTTCTCCTCAGCAGGGGCATTGCGCTTGCCGCCGCCCTTCTTGAAGGGCTTCTTTGCTCCCTTACCTTTCTTAAAGGAGGGCTTGTTGACCATCAACACATGATTATCCTTCTTGATGTCCACTTCCGCAGCCTTCAGCTTTGCGAAGAGCTCGGTGATCGTATCAGTGGAACCAGTCTGATTATGAGTCACTACAAAACTTTTGTAGCTGGGAGGGAGTGATTGCAGAACCCTGTCAATCTTGAGCTCCTCTGGAATCGTGCATTCCAGTTGCTCAAGGCGTTGAGTGTAGCCCGACATCTTTATGGCGTGCTCACTAACGGAACTCCCTTCCTCCATCTTGCAGTTAAAGAACTTCTCAGAGATCTCATATCTCTCAGAACGGGCTTGAGTTTGAAACATGGTTTTCAGCTCCTCGAGAATCTCAAAGGGCCCGGGATAGGTTTCAAAACGATTTTGAAGCTCCGGTTCCATAGCAAACAACATGGTGCTCTTAATCACACCATAATCATCTTTGCGCGACTGATAGACAGCTTTCTCATCAGCCGGCGCAGTTGCAGCAGGGGGGTTACCTAACGTTTTCTCAAGGACATAGTCCTTTTGTCCGCCAGACAGAATGATTCTTAGATTGCGGAACCAGTTGGTGAAGTTAGACCCATTGTTTCTAAGCTTTTCTTTCTCAGCAAAAACGTTGAAGTTGAAGTTGGACTTGGCCATTGCATCTACAGTATTTGCAAGTACAATTTAGACTATGTTCATGACAAATAGTTCAACTTAATCAAATTACTAGATGAACTCCCACTAAATTCAACATCCCTCAAGTTGTTTAGTGAACACGATCCAAATTCACCACACCTAATCCGATCATCACGAGAAGAGATGTGGTTTCAATGGTGGACAACGAAGTGTCGATCATATCATTCATATGACTCATGCTTAACCTTTCGGTTCTTGTGTTCCGAGGCCATGTCTGTACATGCTAGGCTCGTCAAGTTAGACCCACGTATTTCCGCGTGTGCAAAAACTGGCTTGCACCCGTTGTATGTGAGCGTAGAGTCTATAGCACCCGATCATCACGTGATGCTTGGACACGACGAACTTTCGCAATGGTGCATACTTGGGGAGAACACAGTTTTTATCTTGATCTTTAAGTGAGGAATCATCTTATAATGCTACCGTCGCGATCTAAGCATGATAAGATACATAAAAGGATAAACATCACATGCATATAACTTTATGTGACATGGTATAGCCAATCTTCGCGCAATGATCTCCATCTTGTGCGTTCCGGCATGATCTCCATCACTCCACCATGATTGCCTCCACCACGAATAGCAACTACAACTATTGCTAACTACTTAGCGATAAAGTAAAGCTATTACATGGCGTATAAGAAGTTGACTCGCATGTCATACACAATTATAAAGACAACCATATGGCTCCTGCCGGTTGTGTACTCATCGACATGCAAGTCGTGAAACATTACAAAACATGATCATCGCATACAATATACACATCACATCTTGGGCCATACCATATCACAGAAAACACTCCCTGCAAAAACAAGTTAGACGCCTCTACTTTGTTGTTGCATGTTTTACGTGGCTTTATGGGAGTAGATGCTAAGAACGATTCTTACCTACGGAAAGCCACAACGGTGATATTATGGTTGCCAAACTCCGGTGTTAATCCCATGACAACTATAGTGAGAGAAACTGACATCCACCAGCCGCATGTGTGGAACAAGCCACACGTCAAGTGCGGAGCCGGTCTCGCGAACGACGTCGCGTAAGGTTGGCCTGGACCGCTTCAATCTCACTATCCCGCGTCATAAGAAGAACACAAACAAGAGGCTTGCAACAGAAAACATCAACGCCCGCAACAACCATGTTGCGTTCTACTCGTGAAACACATCTACGCATAGATCTAGCTCTGATACCACTGAAGGGTTTCGCAGCATAGTAAATCAAAATTTTCTACGGAGCGAACAGAGGGAAAGCCAAGATCTAATCTAGGAGATGCAAACAACGAGAGAGATTGGATTAGATCTTCATACCCTTGAAGATTCGCACAGCGGAACGTTCTTCGGAACGTGGGTGATGTAGTCGTAATCGCTTCTCCTCCTCGCGATCCGATCCGATCTAGCGCCACAAGTGGCGGTGCCTCCGTGAGATGCACACGTGCAGCACCTCGACGTCTCCTCCTTCCTCGGACCAGCGAGTATGGTGGAGAGATAGATTGGATCTACAGCACGATGGCGTGGTGTAAATGGTGGAGAATTTCTGCTGCAGGGCTTCGCCTACAAACAGTCGGGAGGGAGAGAGGAAGGTAGCAAGGTTGCTAGGGCTTGGAGGAAGGTGTGTGTAGGGGAGGGGGCGCACCACCCCTCTATATATAGAGGGGGGCGGCCAGCCCTTGCCCCTCCTCCAAGCCTATCTCTAGTTTAAACAATTTAAACTCTCCCTTATCTAGAAATCCTATCTCTAGTTTAAACGATTTAAACTCTCCCTTATCTAGAAATTCTATCCCGAGATTTAAACGAGTCAAATCTCTCTAGAATCGGCTGGGCCCTATGGGGCCTTGTGCCCCTGGCCCAAAGCGGCCAGGACACTCCCTCATAGGCCCATGCCCCCTCCCGGAAGGTGGGGCCACGTTGGTCCCCTTCCGGAAGGTTCTAGAAGCTTCCGGTACAATACCGATTAACCTGGAACAATTCCGAACTCCAAAAACTGCACTGCCTTATATGAATCTTATTCTTCGGACCATTCCGGAACCTCTCGTGATATCCCGGATCCCATCCGAGACTCCGAACAAAAATTCATAAACCAATTATCCAATCTATCCTAGCGTCGAGACACGTTAAGTGTGTGACCCTGCGGGTTCGAGAATATGCAGACATGATCTTCTATCAATAATCAACAGCGGGGTCTGGGCACCCATATTGACTCCCACACATTCATCGATGATCATATCGGATGCACCACGATGCCAGGATTCAATCAATCCCATATATATATTCCCTTCGTCTCGCGATATTTTACTTGCCCGAGATTCGATCGTCGGTACCGTCATACCTAGTTCAATCTCGTTCACAGCAAGTACTTTACTCGTTCCGTAATCCGATATCACTTTGTGATTAACTCCTTAACCACATGCTTGCAAGCGGTGTTGATATCGATTACCGAGTGGGCCCGAAGTATATCTCTCCGACTTGGGAGGGACAAAATTCCATCTCGATACATACAACCCAACAGATACTTTCCGATCACCTGAGAGACACCTTTATGATCACCCTCTCATAGGATGACGTTTGATGACCTCAAAGCTTTCTTCCGATACCAGGGAGTTGCATTATCTCATGGTCTAAGGAATACAATATTTGACATAGGAAAAGCTTCGCAAAGACGAACACGATGACACGATCTAATTGCTCTGCTTTGTTTGGGTCTATCCACCATATCATTCTCCCAATGATATGATCTCATTATCAATTGACAACTCATGTCTATGGTTAGGAAACCTTAACCATCATTGATCAATGAGCTAGTCCATAGAGGCGTACTAGGGACACGGTGTTGTTTACAAACCACACAAGTATTAAAGTTTCCGCTTAATACAATTCTAGCATGGAACATAAACGTTATCATGAACAAGAAATATAATAATAACATCTTTATTATTGCCTCTAGGGCATAATTCCAACAACATCCACCATCTCCCCAAATTCCGATGATCTCTCTAGCTGACACCATCGCCGATGTCTCCCCCTTCATACCGATCTTGATCGACCTCGGCGCCCACAACTACTACCACTGGCGCCACCTCTTCACCATCCACCTCGGTCGATGCGGCCTCCGTCACCATATAGATCCCTCCTACCCTCTGCAGCCCGCCGATCCCCGTTGGGTCAAAGATGATCTCGCCATCATCTAGTGGATCTACACCCGCATCTCCACGGAGCTCTTCAACCTGGTCTCCTCCGATGATGGCACCGCTGCCGATCTATGGGCCTCTCTCCAGCAGCTGTTCTAGGACAACTTCGACGCGCGCATCAACGTGCTCAACACGGAGCTTCGCATGACCACCTAGGGAGACGCCCCGGTCACCGTCATCTACCAGCGGATCAAGGCCATCGACGATGAACTCTAATGGGAATATGCCGAGTGGGGTATGCCCAGCAGGATGTTTCTCATTGGCCCATATTGCCAGCGAGTGGGCCTGCAGGACGGCGACTCGATCAAGATTCAATAAGGATCCAGGCAACTGGAAGCTGGAGGCCCAGAAGCGTAGCTAGGCCCAGTCGGATTAGGCCAAACACCCTCCGAATCCTTAACTAATTCGGTTGTAGATCTATAAACCCTAGCGAGGTGACACTATATAAACCTCCCTAGGGTACGCATAGGGGACATGTTCCATCATACACCCCTGCGACTCGCCGCCTAGCCATCGAGCTCGCCCTTGTACTCTCTCATCAATACAATCTAGCAGGAGTAGGTCTTTACCCTCCGGGGGGACGAACCTGGGTAAAACCCTGAGTCTCTGCCCTCGTCTCGCACCGTAGATGGCTGGCCGCCCTTGCCCCTCATTCTACTACTCGCTGCCGATTGCAGCATCTGTCGTGGCCATTCTCATGACGGCACCGGACAACAAGCTCGCACGCCAAGACGAGGTCGACCAGCTCGACGAAGCCTGCGACCCAGCTCGTTCCCGCACTGCCATCTACCAGCAAGGACTCCGTCGCTACCACAACCACCGAGTCCGAACTCGCACCTTCCAGGAAGGAGACCTGGTCCTCCGGCTGATCCAGGACAAGAAGGGCATGCACAAGCTCTCTACCCCATGGGAGGGACCATTCGCCATAGGGCGAGTCCTGGGCAACGACGCCTACTACCTCATCCATGTCCGAGGCGACAGACAACTCGACGTCAAGCGGCCGTGGAATGTAAACCTACTAAGGAAGTTCTACACTTAGAACTCCAACATGTACTCCCCCCGCTATGAAATAAAGAAGATCGATTCGCACAAATTGTGTCCACTCTCCATATCTTGTGCCACTCGCACTCATAAGAACAACGTCATGCTAACCACGAAAGTCAACCTTTGGTACAAGATCGGTGCGGCTAAGTAGTGCGATACAAGGGCACCGACCAAATTCGGGCCTTGTGTCGTCCACGAAAATGCCAACCCGGAGCCCCATCGGAGTCGCTTCACTCGACTGGCCTGCCGGGCGAAGACAACTGCACTCGCTTCTCACAGCGACCCAGTCCTCCACATCCTTGGTGCAGCGACTCGAACGGTTAAGTACCACGCTCCGGGACTGACACCAGTCTAAACCCACGCGGCCAGGGAAAACACCAAGTATGAGAGCGCGTCCTGGACTCGCCACGCGACTGATTCTCCGAGTCAGGTGGAGCGACGCGCCAAGTACAAATGCGCCTCGTCCTCACCTACCTTGGGCATGCGACTAGAACGGTTAAGTACCACGCTCGGGGACTTGTCCAACCGACCCCCTCCGCGCTCGGCAAAACCACTAAGTATAGATCACCCCTTGGGGTCGCCACACGACTGGCTTTCCAAGCCACGACGAGTTGACCTAAACTAACTAACAGTATAACAATAAAACATACACAAAAGAAACGAAGAAAATCCCACAAAAAAGGGCGGACACGCTTGGGGACTCGCACAACCCAACAATTCATAATCAAATTAACACTGACAAAAGCATCCATGCATTCCTTATGGCAACAAAATTTGTTCGCTTACAAGGGCAGGCACATTTTTCCTTTACAACTAATGTCACTCGGCAAACTCTCCTACTCCGCAAGCTTCGAAGATGACGTGCCACCACCCCCGCGGACACGGATGAAGGGAACCCACGGGTTCGATGGGTATGTCGTCAGAGCGCCCGCCATGACCGCTCGGAATGCCTGCTCCACCTTGAAGTCGCGCTTCACTGGCTCGGGGTCAATCAGGGCAACGATCGTCTCCTGATAGGGAAGAAGATCACCCATCGCCAATACCCGCTCGGAGTAGACCGTGGCCCGGTCTGTCAGCTTCAACACGTCGGCAATCTCAACCGCACCCGTCAACAAAGGGTACCCACTGGTGACATCGTCAAGGTCGAAGTCGTCGGGGAAGTGCGCGAGCCCGAGGCTCAGCGCAGTCGCAGCCCCACGGCAGAAAGCCGACCGCGACATGAACTCCACAACCGTCAGAGCTTTCTCTAGGTAGCGCCAGACCTTGGTGAGCTTGCTGGGTATCACCTCCGTCAGCGACATTTCCTGCAAGTACGAGCGAATGCAAGTCGCCGACAGAGCGGCAGAATCCACCAAAGTGGTGACACACTGCCACGCATCGTACGACTGCGCTTCGGCCTCGTCATCTAGAATCTTCCCTACAAAACACAAGAAGTTCACAATCAGAAGGGCGCAAAAAATAAAGAACGCAAAGGCGACCCACGCGCTCGGGGACTGCTAGATCAAACACATAAAGGTAAACAGAGCTCATCTATCAACGGACGGCAGATCCCCGTAACGAAGTCCTGCAGACTCGAGAAGCCAGTCTACAGCCCAAAAACGAGTGCATCCGACACCTTCCACTCCTCGGAAGCAACAGTAACGGCCGCTTTAGCTCTCCCATCCGCCGAAGTCACCTCCGCCTTCGCGGCTTTGAGCTCTCGCTCCAGCTCGGCCACCCACTTCTCCATGACAGACAATGACGACTGGGCAGCCGTCAAGTCGCTCGCAGGGACCAGACCCTCGCGAGCCTTCTCCACCGCGGCCGCATGACCTTCTGCACACACACATGAGCATGAGTACGAAATCAAACAAAAATCCCATGGAGAAGGGCATCTCAAGTTCTTACCAGCAGCCGCTTGAAGCTGTTCGTTCAATTCCCGCAGCGGAATTCCTTCTCCAGCCGATCCCTGGCGGCTAGCCGCTCCGCCGACTCGCGCTGGAGACCCTGCGCAGAAATGGCAAACATCAACAAAGAATTACAAGACTTCCTAAGTGCCTAGTCGCTGAAATTCAGCGACTAGACACTTGGGGACTGGGCAATGAAGAAATTTCCTAAGCGCCCAGCCGCTGAAATTCAGCGACCAGCTGCTCGGGGACTGGATATTGAAAGTCAGCACAGAAGTAAGAATCTACCCGTTGAAACTCAGCGGCCAGATCCTCTGGGACTGGACATACCAGATGGCCGCACCCAGCATGTTGTGCAGCTCGACCGCGTCCACTGACGGGAGCACGAGAGGCGTGCGCCCGTGTCGTTGTTCGACCTCCAAGCCCAGAACATCGGGTGCCTGGGACGACTGCGCCGACGCGCTCACAATAGAGGCCTTCGCCACAAAGTGTGGGAAGCTCGCCACTGCTGCTCCTGCAGCGCTCGTCGATTGGGCTAACACCCCGACCGGCGCCACGGGTTCCATCCGCTGCGACTCCGCGCCCACTATGGCCTTCGAGGCCGCACCCGCTCCAGTCGGAGCCTCACTTGGGGCGTCGACTAGCTCGTCTGAAATCGTGATGACCTCGTCGCCCTTCGCCCTCTTCGCGCCCTCAGCGGGCGCCTTGACCTCGTCGCTCCTCCTCTTCTTCGAGGGATCGTCTTCTGCCCCAGCGGTGCCCGCTGGAACCTTAGCCACCGAGGGGTGGCCAATTTTCTTCATGCCAGTCCTGCAAAACAACACTGTCAGCAAGCTCGCAAGACAAGTTCAAGCCAGCCACCTAAATGAATACATCAAAATACTTACTTGGCGACTGGGATGAAGCGTACACCGGTGCGGATACTTGCTGACTTCTCCAACTCTGGCCCCAGCTTCCGGTTGAGGACCGTCCCGAACAAACTTGGCGCCCATGACACAGACGCCTTCTTTGAGGATGAAGTCGCGGCAGGAAGCTCCTCGACGGTCGACACAGGTGCTTCCCGTAGCGGCAACACTCCTGCAGGTGGGGCGGCCCCGAGCCCGGTGACTGCGGAGAAGGGCGGTGGCAACGACGCCAACGACACGTCATCTTCTACCACGGCCGCATCAGCAGCCGCAGTCGCTTGCGCCGGCGCGCTGGCCCCGGCCTTGTCGGCCGTGTTGGTCGCTTCGGAGCTACTCGTGGACCGAGGCGGTGACACCGCCTTGGCCGGCTCCTTCTTCTTCTGCGACGACTTCTTCTTCGGCGGCGTGGCCGCACACCGAGAAGTGTGCTCGAGTCCCTCGCCTTCACCCCTGTCATGAGCCTCGAGGCTCTTTCTAGCCTCGAGCTCGTGTTTCCGCTGCCTGCGGGTCCTTTGTACCGCGGGTGCGGCGACCTCCATGGCCTCATCGTTGTCTTCATCATCATTGTCATCATCATCGTCGCCTCCGACGTTGCCTTTGTCGGAGGACGACTCGCTCGAGTCTTCGTCATCGGCGGGTGGAAGCCAACCTTCCACCACTTGGAAAAGCTACACAAATGAAACACGATCAGTAAGGACCGCGACTACAACTCTGCGATTGCGAAATGGACAAGGGAGAGTGAATTTACCGGTGGTGCCTTGCGCTTCGCGGTGTATGGAGGTATCCCGGCCTTCGCGTCGAGGTAATCCGCGTCGGTGATCTTCCTCAGCATGAGGGCGTAGTCGGCGGCACTCCATTTGGCGGTGCAGGACTTGGTCGCATCTTCCTTGCCCGTGTACTCGTACATTCAGTGGGCGCGGTTGGCCAGAGGCACCAACCGCCGCCCGAGCCAGCAGTTGTACAAGTTGATCGTCTAGAGTCCCTTCTTCTTTAGATTGCGGATCATCATCAACATTTCATCGACCACCATCTGCTGGTCGTGCGGGAGCTTGGCGACTTGAAGCCAACGTGGCTCGGGCCAATCGGCGGAGTACATTGGAAGTGCGACCTCGTTGTATGGTGTCGACTCACTCACATAGAACCAATGTTTCTTCCACTCGTTCGCCGCCTTCTTCGGTAGCATCAGGTCGAGGAAAGAGGCCTTGGACTTCAGCTGGAAGGCCAGGTCGCCCGCAGCTAGCATTGGGTTGCCTGCCCCTTCGCGTTCGACCCGCCCGTGGAATAGATCTTGCCACAAGGGGAAATACGGGCGGCAGCCCAGGTAGCACTCGCAAAACGCCACGAAGATGGCGAGTTGATCGATGTTGTGCGACCCCAGATCCGACGGCTGGATGCCATAACATGTGCAGAAGCGGCGGAAGAAGATTGAGGAGGAGAAGCCGAGCCCCCTCTCCAAGTGGCTGGTGAAGCAGACGAATTCCCCGGCAAGCGGATCGGGCACCACCTCTCCGGTCCCGCGGATCTGCCACCTACCAGCGCAAAGAATTCCCGCGTCTTCGAAGGATTTCAATATTACTCTCGTGCACTTGGATCTCCCCCACAAATCTGCTGGAAGCGCCATCGATCGGAGGATCTGGGTTCGCGGAGTTACTCCGGATCGCTCTAGGTCGTTCTGGGTCGCTATGGAGGAATGGGAGATTGGGAACGCGCGAGGTCGGAAGAAATGCGGCGAATGATCACCCCTCACCCGTCAGCTTCCTTATATAATGGTTGCTACCCGCCATTTTCGGGGAGCCGTTACCGCGCGATGATTACGCCGATATTACCATTGGATTACCCAACGGCTAGTTTGACCAAGATTGACGGTCCAACTTCGTCTACTCGATTCGCTAGAGCTGTGAATCGACTTCTCACCGACCCATTCGCCATGGCTGCGATTCGACCGGTCGCCGTTATTGCGACTAAGATGACATGTTTTCTCTTTCATTGAAGGAGTCCACCACCGATATGACTGGGCGTCAAAATTGGACCCGAATACTCCGACTGCCAAAGAATACCTGCAACGAATCAACGACGGCCTCAGGGACTACTAATGGGATATGCCGAGTGGGGTATGCCTAGCAGGACGTTTCCCATTGGCCCATACTGCCAACGAGTGGGCCTGCAGGACGACGACTGGATCAAGATTCAATAAGGAGCCAGGCGACTGGAAGCTGGAGGCCCAGAAGCGTAGCTAGGCCCAGTCGGATTAGGCCAAACACCCTCCGAATCCTTAACTAATTCGGTTGTAGCTCTGTAAACCCTAGCGAGGTGACACTATATAAACCTTCCTAGGATACGCATAGAGGACACGTTCCATCATACACCCCTGTGACTTGCCGCCTAGCCGTCGAGCTCGCCCTTGTACTCTCTCATCAATAAAATCTAGCAGGAGTAGGTCTTTACCCTCCGGGGGCCGAACCTGGGTAAAACCCTGAGTCTCTGCCCTCATCTCGCACCGCAGATGGCTGGCCGCCCTTGCCCCTCATTATACTACTCGCTGCCAATTGCAACATCTGCCGTGGCCATTCCCACGACAAACTCCGTGAGCTTAGTGATCACGTCGACGACCGTACCCTCATCAATGCCCTCCTCGTCGGCCTCAGAGATCAGTTCGAGAAGCAGCAGTCCTTCATCCCCATGCTGAAGCCCTACCCCACCTTCAAGGAGGTGCGTTCCCTCTTCCAGCAAGAAGAGAAGAATCAAGATCGCAAGGCACAACGGGTCTCGCACGTCTTCCACGCCACCGCCCCTGCCGCGGTAGGGAATCCACCCTCTGGGTAGCCGCGACAGCCGCCCGCGCAACCACCTCCTGCCGCACCAGCCGCGTGTTGGAATTATGCCCTAGAGGCAATAATAAAGATGTTATTATTATAATTCTTGTTCATGATAATGTTTATATTCCATGCTAGAATTGTATTAAGCGGAAACTTTAATACTTGTGTGGTTTGTAAACAACACCGTATCCCTAGTATGCCTCTATGGACTAGCTCATTGATTAATGATGGTTAAGGTTTCCTAACCATAGACATGAGTTGTCGATTAATAATGAGATCATATCATTGGGAGAATGTGTTGGAATTATGCCCTAGAGGCAATAATAAAGATGTTATTATTATAATTCGTGTTCCTGATAATGTTTATATCCCATGCTAGAATTGTATTAAACGGAAACTTTAATACTTGTGTGGTTTGTGAACAACACCGTGTCCCTAGTACGCCTCTATGGACTAGCTCATTGATCAATGATGGTTAAGGTTTCCTAACCATAGACATGAGTTGTCAATTGATAATGAGATCATATCATTGGGAGAATGATATGATGGACAGACCCAAACTAAGCGAAGCAATTAGATCGTGTCATCGTGTTCGTCTTTGCGAAGCTTTTCTTATGTCAAATATTGTATTCCTTAGACCATGAGATAATACAACTCCCTGGTATCGGAAGAAAGCTTTGAGGTCATCAAACGTCATCCTATGAGAGGGTGATCATAAAGGTGTCTCTCAGGTGATCGGAAAGTATCTGTTGGGTTGTATGTTCGAGATGGGATTTGTCCCTCCCAAGTTGGAGAGATATACTTCGGGCCCACTCGGTAATCGATATCAACACCGCTTGCAAGCATGTGGTTAAGGAGTTAATCACAAAGTGATATCGGATTACGGAACGAGTAAAGTACTTGCTGTGAACGAGATTGAACTAGGTATGACGGTACCGACGATCGAATCTCGGGCAAGTAAAATATCGCGAGACGAAGGGAATATATATATGGGATTGATTGAATCCTGGCATCGTGGTTCATCCGATATGATCATCGATGAATGTGTGGGAGTCAATATGGGTTTCCAGACCCCGCTGTTGATTATTGATAGAAGATCATGTCTGCATATTCTCGAACCCGCAGGGTCACACACTTAACATGTCTCGACGCTAGGATAGATTGGATAATTGGTTTATGAGCTTTTGTTCGGAGTCTCGGATGGGATCCGGGACATCACGAGAGGTTCCGGAGTGGTCCGGAGAATAAGATTCATATAAGGCAGTGCAGTTTTTGGAGTTCGGAATTGTTCCGGGTTAATCGGTATTATACCGGAAGCTTCTAGAACCTTCCGGAAGGGGACCAACGTGGCCCCACCTTCCGGGAGGGGGCATGGGCCTATGAGGGAGTGCCCTGGCCGCATTGGGCCAGGGGCACAAGGCCCCATAGGGCCCAACCGTCCAAGAGAGGTTTAAACTCTAGATAGAGCTTCTAGAAGGGGGGGTTTCCTTGCCCCCCACTCTTCCTCCTTGGGGCCGCCGGCCTTGGCTTGGGGGAGGGGCTAGGGCTGCGCCTACCCCTCTATATATAGAGGGTTGGGGGCGCACCAACCCCCGTCTCTCTACCCCACTTGCTGGACCGAGGAAGGAGGAGACGTCGAGGTGCCGTACGTGTGCATCTCTCGGAGGCATCGCCACTTGCGGTGTTGGATCGGATCGGATCGCGAGGAGGAAAAGCTAGTACGACTACATCAACCACGTTCCGTTGAACGTTCCGCTGTGCGAATCTTCAAGGGTATGAAGATCTCATCTATTTCCCCTCATTGTTTGCATCTCCTAGATTAGATCTTGGCTTTCCCGTTCGCATCCGTAGAATTTTTTTGATTTACTATGCTGCGAAACCCTTCATTGGTATCAGAGCTAGATCTATGCGTAGATGTGTTTCACGTGTAGAACGCAACATGGTTGTTGCGGGCGTTGATGTTTTCTGTTGCAAGCCTCTTGTTTGTGTTCTTCTTATGACGCGGGATAGTGAGATTGAAGCGGTCCAGGCCAACCTTACGCGACGTCGTTCGCGAGACCGGCTCCGCACTTGACGTGTGGCTTGTTCCACACATGCGGCTGGTGGATGCCTGTTTCTCTCACTATAGTTGTCATGGGATTTACACCGGAGTTTGGCAACCATAATATCACCGTTGTGGCTTTCCGTAGATAAGAATCATTCTTAGCTTGCTACTCCCATAAGCCACGTAAAACATGCAACAACAAAGTAGAGGCGTCTAACTTGGTTTTGCAGGGAGTGTTTTCTGTGATATGGTATGGCCCAAGATGTGATGTGTATGTTGTATGCAATGATCATGTTTTGTAATGTTTCACGACTTGCATGTCGATGAGTACACAACCGGCAAGAGCCATATGGTTGTCTTTATAATTGTGTATGACCTATGTGTCAACTTCTTATACGCATGTAATAGTTTCACTTTATCGCTAAGTAGTTAGCAATAGTTGTAGTTGCTATTCGTGGTGGAGGAAATCATGGTGGAGTGATGGAGATCATGCCGGCACGCACAAGATGGAGATCATTGCGCGAAGATTGGCTATACCATGTCACATAGAGTTATATGCATGTGATGTTTATCCTTTTGTGTATCTTATTATGCTTAGATCGCGACGGTAGCTTTATAAGATGATTCCTCACTTAAAGATCAAGATAAAAACTGTGTTGTCCCCATGTATGCACCGTTGCGAAAGTTCGTCGTGTCCAAGCATCACGTGATGATCGGGTGCTATAGACTCTACGTTCACATACAACGGGTGCAAGCCAGTTTTGCACACGCGGAAATACTTGGGTTTGACTTGACGAGCCTAGCATGTACAGACATGGCCTCGGAACACATGAACCGAAAGGTTAAGCATGAGTCATATGAATGATATGATCGACACTTCGTTGTCCACCATTGAAGCCACATCTCTTCTCGTGAAGATCGGATTAGGTGTGGTGAATTTGGATCATGTTCACTAAACAACTTGAGGGATGTTGAATTTAGTGGGAGTTCATCTAGTAATTTGATTAAAAGTTGAACTAGTTATCATGAACATAGTCTAATTTGTACTTGCAAACATTGTAGATCAAATGGCCAAGTCCAACTTCAACTTCAACGTTTTTGCTGAGAAGGAAAAGCTTAGAAATAATGGGTCTAACTTCACCAACTGGTTCCGCAATCTGAGAATCATTCTCTCTGGCGGTCAAAAGGACTATGTCCTTGAAAATGCACTAGGTGACGCCCCTGCTGTAGATGCGCCGGCTGATGAGAAAGCTGTCTATCAGTCGCGCAAAGATGATTATGGTGTGATTAAGAACACCATGTTGTTTGCTATGGAATCGGACCTTAAAAACCGTTTTGAAGACTATCCCGGGCCCTTTGAGATTCTTGAGGAGCTGAAAACTATGTTTCAGACTCAGGCCCGTTCTGAGAGATACGAGATCTCTGAGAAATTCTTTAACTGCAAGATGGAGGGAGGGAGTTCCGTTAGTGAGCACGCCATAAAGATGTCGGGCTACACTCAACGCCTTGAGCAACTGGACTGCAAGATTCCAGAGGATCTCAAGATTGACAGGGTTCTGCAATCACTCCCTCCCAGCTACAAAAGTTTTGTAGTGACTCATAATCAGATTGGTTCCACTGATACGATCACCGAGCTCTTCGCAAAGCTGAAGGCTGTGGAGGTGGACATCAAAAAGGATAATCATGTGTTGATGGTCAAAAAGCCCCCACCTTCAAGAAAGGTAAGGGTGCAAATAAGCCCTTCAAGAAAGGCGACGGCAAGCGCGTTGCCCCTGCTGAGAAGAAGCTCAAGTATGGACCCAAGCCGGACACTGAGTGCTTAATTGCAAGGACAAGGGTCACTGGAAGCGCAATTGTCCGAAGTACTTAGCGGACAAGAAGGCTGGCACCATCAAAGGTATATTTGATATACATGTTATTGATGTTTTCCTTACTAGCCCTCATTGTAGTGCCTGGGTATTTGATATTCGTTCAGTTGCTAATATTTGTAACTCGAAACAGGAGCTACAGAATAGACGGCGGCTTGCGAGGGATGAGGTGACGATGCGCGTTGGCAACGGATCAAGAGTTGATGTGATGGCCGTCGGCACGCTCTCCTTAGTTTTACCTTCGGGATTAGTTTTAAACCTTAATAAGTGTTATTATGTGCCTGCGTTGAGCATGAACATTATTTCTGGATCGTGTTTATTGCAAGACGGTTATTCATTTAAATCAGAGAATAATGGTTGTTCTATTTATATGAGTAACATCTTTTATGGTCATGCACCTGCTGTGAATGGTTTATTTCTTCTGTATCTCGAAAGGGATGAAACACACATCCATAACATTGAGGCTAAGAGATGCAAAGTAGATAGTGATAATACTACTTATTTGTGGCACTGTCGTCTAGGTCATATTGGTGTAAAGCGCATGAAGAAACTCCATTCTGATGGACTTTTGGAGTCTCTTGATTTTGAATCATTTGACACATGCGAACCATGCCTCATGGGCAAGATGATCAAAACCCTGTTCTCCGGTATGATGGAGCGAGCAACGGACTTGTTGGAAATCATACATACCGATGTATGCGGACCGATGAGTGTTTCGACGCGCGGTCGATATCGCTATTTTCTCACTTTTATCGATGACTTAAGTAGATATGGATATATCTATTTAATGAAACATAAATCTGAAACATTTGAAAAGTTCAAGGAATTTCAGAATGAAGTAGATAACCATCGTAACAGAAAGATTAAGTTTCTACGATCCGATCGTGGAGGTGAATATTTGAGTTATGATTTTCTCACGCATCTTAAAGCTAGCAGAATCGTTTCGCAACTCACGCCACCCGTAACACCACAGCGCAATGGTGTGTCTGAACGCCGGAATCGAACTCTATTAGATATGGTCCGATCAATGATGTCTCTTACTGATTTGCCGTTATCATTTTGGGGTTATGCATTAGAAACCGATGCATTCACTTTAAATAGGGCACCATCTAAATCCGTTGAGACGACACCGTATGAACTGCAGTTTGGTGCTAAACCTAAGTTGTCGTTTCTTAAAGTTTGGGGATGCGAAGCTTACGTCAAGAAGTTGATGCCGGACAATCTCGAACCCAAAGCGGAGAAATGCATCTTCATAGGATACCCTAAGGAAACTATTGGGTATACCTTCTATCACAGAACCGAATGCAAAGTGTTTGTCGCAAAGAACGGTTCCTTTCTTGAGAAGGAGTTTCTCTCGAAAGAAGTGAGTGGGAGGAAAGTAGAGCTAGACGAGGTTGTTGAACCTTCTCTTGAATTGGAGAGTAGCGCAGCACCTGAAATTGTTCCAGTGCCGCCTGCACCAACAATAGAGGAAGCTAATGACAAGGATCATGAAGTTTCGGACGATGCTGCTACGGAACATCGCAGGTCGACAAGGTCGCGTGCCCCTCCTGAGTGGTACGGCAATTATGTCTTGACTGTCTTGTTGGTAGAAGACAGTGAACCTACGAACTATGAGGAAGCGATGATGAGCCCAGACTCTGAGAAATGGCTAGAGGCCATGAAATCCGAATTGGGATCCATGAGCGAAAACCAAGTATGGACTTTGGTGGACCCTCCTAGCGACCGAAATGCCGTTGAGTGCAAATGGATTTTCAAGAAGAAAACGGACGCGGATGGTAATGTTACTGTCTATATAGCACGGCTTGTCACGAAAGGTTTTCGACAAGTTCAAGGTGTTGACTACGGTGAGATTTTCTCTCCCATAGCGATGTTTAAGTCCATTCGGATTTTATTAGCAATTGTTGTGTTTCATGATTATGAAATATGGCAGATGGATGTCAAGACCGCGTTCCTTAATGGCAACATTGATGAAGAGTTGTATATGATGCAACCCAAAGGTTTTGTCGGTCCTAAGGATGCTGATAAGGTGTGCAAACTTCAGCGTTCCATTTATGGACTGAAGCAAGCATCTCGGAGTTGGAACCTTCGTTTTGATCAAGTGATCAAGAGCTTTGGATTTGTTCCAAATTGCTACGAAGCTTGTATCTACAATAAAGTGAGTGGGAGCTCAGTGACATTTTTGGTACTATATGTGGATGAGATATTGATTATCGGAAATGACATTGACATGATTAACGATGTGAAGAGTTATTTGAACAAATGTTTTTCAATGAAAGACCTAGGGGAAGCTGCTTATATATTGGGCATCAAAATCTATAGAGATAAACAAAGACGCCTGGTAGCTTTAAGCCAAAGTACATACCTAGACAAAGTTCTGAAAAGGTTCAGAATGGATAAGGCAAAGAAAGGTTCAGTGCCTATGTTGTCAGGTAAGATATTGAGCAGGGCTCAGTGTCCAGCTACGGTAAACGATAGAGAAGCTATGAGCAAAGTGCCTTATGCCTCGGTCATATGTTCTATCATGTATGTCATGCTATGTACTAGACCGGATGTGTCCAATGCTCTTAGTTTGACGAGCAGATACCAAAGTGATCCAGGAGTGGAACACTGGATAGCCGTGAAGAACATCCTAAAGTATTTAAATAGGACTAAAGAAATGTTCTTAGTCTATGGAGGTGATGAACATCTTGTCGTAAAAGGTTACGTCGACGCTAGTTTCGACACCGACAAGGATGATTCTAAATCTCAGACAGGATACGTTTATATTTTGAACGGAGGAGCTGTGAGCTGGAGAAGCTGCAAGCAAAGCGTGATTGTGGGATCTACAGTAGAAGAGGAATACATGGCTGCTCCAGAAGAGTCAAGTGAAGGAGTTTGGATCAGGAACTTCATCACTGAGATTGGCATGGTTCCAAGTGCATTGGACCCACTGGAGATATTGTGTGACAACACTGGCGCCATAGCACTCGCTAAGGAACCAAGATATCATCCAAAGACCAAGCATATCAACCGCAAGTTTCATATAATCCGAGATTATATTGCAGATGGAGATCTGAAGATTAGCAAAGTACATACAGATCTGAATGTCGCAGATCCATTGACTAAACCTCTTCCACGTGTAAAACATGATCAACACCTCAGTGCCATGGGTGTGAGATTGTTGCCAGATGTAAACTAGATTATTGACTCTAGTGCAAGTGGGAGACTGTTGGAATTATGCAATAATAAAGATGTTATTATTATAATTCTTGTTCATGATAAAGTTTTTATTCCATGCTAGAATTGTATTAAGCGGAAACTTTAATACTTGTGTGGTTTGTAAACAACACCGTGTCCCTAGTATGCCTCTATGGACTACCTCATTGATTAATGATGGTTAAGGTTTCCTAACCATAGACATGAGTTGTCGATTAATAATGAGATCATATCATTGGGAGAATGATATGATGGACAGACGCAAACTAAGCAGAGCAATTAGATCGTGTCATCGTGTTCATCTTTGCGAAGCTTTTTCTTATATCAAATATTGTATTTCTTAGACCATGAGATAATGCAACTCCCTGGTATCGGAAGAAAGCTTTGAGTTCATCAAACGTCATCCTATGAGAGGGTGATCATAAAGGTGTCTCTCAGGTGATCGGAAAGTACTTGTTGGGTTGTATGTATCGAGATGGGATTTGTCCCTCCCAAGTCGGAGAGATATACTTTGGGCCCACTCGGTAATCGATATCAACACCACTTGCAAGCACGTGGCTAAGGAGTTAATCACAAAGTGATATCGGATTACAGAACGAGTAAAGTACTTGCTGTGAACGAGATTGAACTAGGTACCGACGATCGAATCTCGGGCAAGTAAAATATCGCGTGACGAAGGGAAAATATATATGGGATTAATTGAATCCTGGCATCGTGGTTCATCCGATATGATCATCGATGAATGTGTGGGAGTCAATATGGGTTTCCAGACCCCGCTGTTGATTATTGATAGAAGATCATGTCTGCATATTCTCGAACCCGTAGGGTCACACACTTAACGTGCCTCGACGCTAGGATAGAATGGATAATTGGTTTATGAGTTTTTGTTCGGAGTCACAGATGAGATTCAGGACGTCACGAGAGGTTCCGGAATGGTCCGGAGAATAAGATTCATATAAGGGAAAGCAGTTTTTGGATTTCGGAATTATTTTGGATTGTTCGGTATTGTACCGAAAGCTTCTAGAACCTTCCAGAGTGGGACCAACGTGGCCCCACTTGTCGGGAGGGGGCGTGGGCCTACGAGGGAGTGCCCTGGACGCATTGGGCTAGGTGCACAAGGCCCCATAGGCCCAGCCGGCCAAAACCCTAGGGAAACCCTAGGGAAACCTTCTAGAAGGAGGGGGAAAACTTGCCCCCACTCCAACACTTGGGGCCGCCGCCCTAGGGCTTGGAGGAGGGGCCAAGGGGGCCGGCCATCCCCCTATATATAGAGGTCAGGGGCGCAGCCCTCCTCCCCCACTCCTTCAACCCTAGCCGCCATACTGCTGCCCTCCAGATCTCTCTCTCCCGACCGCGCGTAGGCGAAGCCCTGCCACAGAAACTGTCCACCTTTGCACCACACCGTCGTGTTGTAGATCCAATCTATCTCTCCACCCCACTTGCTGGACCGAGGAAGGAGGAGACGTCGAGGTGTCGTACGTGTGCATCTCTCGGAGGCATCGCCACTTGCGGTGTTGGATCGGATCGGATCACGAGAAGGAGAAGCTAGTACGACTACATCAACCACGTTCCGTTAAACGTTCCGCTGTGCGAATCTTCAAGGGTATGAAGATCTCATCTATTCCCCCTCGTTGTTTGCATCTCCTAGATTAGATCTTGGCTTTCCCGTTCGCATCAGTAGAATTTTTTTGATTTACTATGCTGCGAAACCCTTCACCGCGGCACCGACCACGCCTCCTGGATGCCGCCCGAGCCCTAATTACAGGGTCAAGAACCTGATCCCAGGCCTCCCACGACGCGCTCCTCCAGCCATGCACCCGCTTCGTCATTGACTACTCCTTCGCCGCACGCGCCACCGTCCTGGCCTCCTCAGCACGACCCTTGGACTGGCCTTGTGCAGGCTTGGTCGATGCCATGGTCGGCCCCGTCTCCGTATGGCGCCACTCATGCATACACAGGCGCATGGAGTCCCGGTCTTCGTCCAGCCGCAGGCTCTCCCGGCCTCCTCGGCCCTCGGCCGCCGGCTCACGTCTACACCGCGACTGCTACACCACCATTCAGCGTGCCCTACTACCACATGCCGGCCTCCTACGGCACCTTGCAAGCTCCGTACGCGTACAACCAGCTACCACCCCTCCCCTACGTCAACATGCAAGCTCTCGGCTCCTCTGCTCCTCCCCAGCAGCCGACCTGGGACCAAGCCGCCTTCATTAATGCCATGAACAACTTTACACTAAATAACGAAGGTACGGATTGGATTTTCGATTCTGGTGCATCCTCGCATATGTCTTCAAATATGAATTTGCTGTCAGCTTGTTTCCCCTCTGCTTTTTCCACAATCACTATTGGCGATGACTCCACAATTCCTCTCTCTTGCGCCGACAATTCTCACATCTCTTCATCTTATGCTAATTTTCTTCTACGTAATATTCTTGTTGTTCCTTCTTTAATCAAAAATCTTATTTCTGTTCGACAATTCTGTATTGACAACAAAGTTATTCTGGCTTTTGATCCTTTTGATAATCAAAAATCACATATGTTCGACAATTCCTTTGTGAGACTGCAAGGGGATATTAGAGTATATGTCGGTGCGGCTAGGGCACTGGCCACCTCTCCCCTCCTTATTCGAATTGTAACTCTATCTCTATTAATTTTGGAGTCCAAGTCAGTTGTAATCTATATAAATAGTCCACCGTGATAAAATCAACACAAGTTATTATTCTTTCAAACTATCAACAAATACGACATCGTACGATATATTAAGCAGATAGCAATTAGCAACTACCCCCTTTGTTGCAATATATTACAATGAGAAAATTTCTTATTTGACACTACTCCTTAATATGATTTCTTATTTGACACTAAAAAGACGTTTTTGCCTCCGATATATAATATGACGGTTTGAGGAGAATTTGCACATGGCTAATATAACTGTGTGACATTGATAAAAGTTACAAGTAACAAGCCACGTGAAGCTGATTCATTTTATTTTGCAGAAATATGTTCGGTATGTGTATCGTGTTGACTACCGAACGTACGTACGAACGATGAGATAAACATAATTAATATATAGGGAATGTCTAGATCTCAGGCGTCTGAAAATTAGTTATGTCTAAGTCGCTAATGTCATTTTAATATTTATTATGTTAATTCTCAGTTGCAACCTGCAACTCATAAGATTATATACTAGTTCTCAGTTACAACCTAGTTGCAACTCATTAAATTCTCGATATCACGAGGTAAATCAAACGGTGAAGGAAGCGACTGAGACTTAAAAAGTTCTCAAACGCCTAAGAACTAGCAAATTGATAGTATATATGCTGTTACATGCTGATTAGCAAACACGCTGTTCCTTAAAAAAAAAGCAACGTGCTGCTCCGCACCTGCACATTAAAAGCAATGTGCTGCTTCGCGCCTGCACATTCGGGGACTGGGCGCGTGTACATATAGGTGATGTGTATGTACGTCACAGCGACGGATCTAGAATTTTACCAAAGGGTATGCCACTCTCTGTGTCTATTGACAACTATTTTGTTTTAAAATATAAATAATAATTATAATTATAAAATAATAAAAAGGGATTTTGCATTATACTCAAATAGATAAATTGTTAGAGACATGCATGTTGTCCGGGGGCATTCTAATATTGAACTAAATTCTTGCCATCACGTGCCATCCTAAATTTCTAAAATATTCAACCATGAAATAATCATTTCGACAATGCTATAGATACGGTCGAATGTACTGAAAAAAAAAGATCTTACAAAAAGCTACAACGCTACCTATAAAAATTAATCATATATTTCCTCCGTCCCAAAATAGATGTCTCAAATTTGGATGAATCTAGACACTATTTAATATATAGATTCATTCAAGTTTAAAAAAATCTGAGACATCTATTTTGGGATGAGAGAATATTTAACTTCCAAAGATTAATTACCAGTTGATTAAATTAGAAGGTAATGCTAGACATGTAGCCCATATATTACTAAAATACCGTAGAAAGTAGCTCCAAGCGTTTGTACAAAGTAAAGCTCACGTCATTAATTAATGAGATGGTCAAGCAACTACCGACGAAGATAAAGTAAAACTCACATCGATAATTAGTGAGATGGTCTGCAACTACACACGATGACATGCATCATGGTCGCATAAAAAAGTTAACGAGATCTTTTAACGGAACTAACGATAGTATCATATAAGACAAAGAAATTTAAAAAATGGTCATATAAAGAAATGAAAAATTTCTAGTGTCAAATAAGGAATCATATTGAGGAGTAGTGTTAAATAAGAAATTTTCTCTATTACAATAGAGGGAGTAGAATGTGCATGACCCATGGGAGTAAAGCCAGTGGGGGGCCCACATGTAGGCTAGGAGGTACACAAGACACCAGGTAAAAACTATTTTCTTTGTAAAAACAAAAACTTTTACCACATATGTATCCTGAAAACGATGAATTTTGCCTTTTCTGGCATCCATAGGCACCCTGGTACTGCATGTTCGAGCTCTGCATCCTGAAAACTCGTGACTTGAAACATGAGAATCGGACAAAACAGAGCAATCTCATGTCGGCTCTTTGGCTCCAGGCTTGAGCTCAATAATATGCAGATTTGAAAACGTGGACGTCTTTATCGATGCAGATAGCAGCCGATGCATATGTCCAGAGTTTTCCTTTTGGGACTTGTCTGGATATCATGACATGATGAGATTAATCACCATTCATCCAAATGGACGCCGATTTCAAGACCCAAGGGCCAGGTCTCGTGTCTGTCTAATCCATTCGAATGATAGTGTCCATGTGTTGACAACGAACGGCCGGTGCATGGACGATTCGTTCCTCACACGCTATCCGTTTGCCAATACATTTTTATACGGAGTACTATATATTTTCCTCATTTTGTCTATACTCCAGTTTAGCAGTTATCCTATGTAGAATGGTTAAGAATCACCATTGTGTATGTGCTTAACATCTTATTTGAGCAATGTTTATTTATAAACACACAGCACGCACACATACTCACCTCGACGAACCCACACATATATTTACCTCTTTGAGCAGTAATTTGTTCAAAGTTGTTATGGAATGCTGTCCTATTATCCAAACATTGATTCTGCTCGTACGGGAAACGTTGAACTAGTGTCTCGAAAGGTAAGCACGGGTAAAACTGAGCAATCCCATTTCGGCTACCTTTTTTCTTTTCAAAATTAAACCGGTTTATTAATAATCATCCCAGCAGTACAAAGGAGATAAAAACTACAAATAATCATTGGACCATCTAGCGATGGCTACATATACTAGCACGAGACAAAGATGCGTCGTCATCTTCGCCCCTCCATCACCGGAGCCGAGGAAAAATTGTCGTAGTAGAGCTTCTTGTAATAGACAGATGAGAAGCCCTCGTGCTACTGCCTCGAAGGACCAGCGCACCAGAGTAGCAACCATCGCTACTTATGACAATTGTAGATCGGAAAAGACTGGACATAAACCACACCAAAAAAATACAAAAAACAACTAGATCCCAAGAGATCCGTTGGACACACGACTCCACGCGTCTTCTGCCAGCGCTATCCGCACCATCAGAGTGTGAATAGGGCGGAGAGTAACTTATTCTGACTTTTAGATGTAGTCTCCGTCTCAACATTCTGAAACAAACACTGAAAGTGGTCTAAATAAAAAATAAACAAAAAACATGAACTTTTCACTAGTGAGATACCGTGATCTGTCGTACCTCCAAGACACCAAGGCCACTGAAGACTGAATGGACCGGGGATATACCTTGTTAATTTGGCTTGAGGCAATTGTGCTCTACATGCCTGGTCAAGACGACCAAAAAGCTATTGAGTGTATTTATCAAACTAGGCTAGCAGACGATGAATTTGTCTGGAGCTAGTTCTTCGTTTATCTGGACATCCTGTCCCTCCAAATGGACAGCGGAATTACAGCGCTGGTTGTTATCTCGTATACTATTCCAAATGTTACATTCGTCCTCACTTTATAAATAAAGCACATAGATTAGACCGCTGCAGGGTCAGACAGCACAACGCCCAAAGGATAGCCGAACACTGCTGGGATCAAACAGCACAAGTCGAAGCCCAAGAGAAAATACAAAAGAAATAAAAAGAAAGAATGCACAACACCGCCGGATCGACAACCGGTGAAGACTCATGACCACTACGCCCCCCGAAGCCAGCCCACCCCGATCTAATGCCACCAGATTGCCGTGTACCAAGCAACACCTTCAAGAAGGAGTGCGACAAAGTCGACGCTGTTGCCCAGACAACTCCTAGGATTTCTCCCGGTACACGTGGGGGAGTGGGGGAGGGTACATCCGACGCCCTTCAAGAAGGAAGGCGGCATCCGCAGATGTCACCGCGGCGGAGCCAACATAGCCGGCAAGGATTCTCCCGACCCCCAGAGACCCACACCCCGTCCAATCCTAGCACTCCACCGAGCTTTCCGCCCGCCAACATGCACCCAAACGGTCTAGCAGTCTTCATCGGCGTCTCACCATGGCAAACACCGTGAGGCTGACTGTACCGAGAACACCCGCCGAAGACAAGGGACAGCGGCTCCGCTGCCACGTGGGAGGGACCGACCTCCACCGCCCAAGCAGTAGCAGACCAGACGCAACTACGTAAACAAACCAGGCCAACTAGGCCCGGCCGGACCCGAAACGGTTCGGTGAAGCTCCCACCGCCGCGCTGCAGCAGACGCGGTGGCATCGCCGCTCTCCCTGTCCCTAGGAGTACCCCAGACCAACCATGGCAACGGCCTGAGAGCAAGCTAGAGGCTCGTCTGTACCACCGCCGCCACCAACTAGTGGCCCCCTCGCCCTGCCGCCATCCAGAGCACCGTCGGGGCGCCGCCTGCCGAAACACCCCACCACGAGAGTACCTCCTAGAGCCGCCTCCGCCGGAGCACCACCTTCCGGGGCCGCTGCCCCGGCATCCCGAACTCGAGCCCAAGCCCCGACCGGCCTCACACAAAAGGGCCGCCGAAATGATCGAGTAGGGAAGGCACAACAGATCGTAACCGACCGGACGTACAGCATCCCAGTAGGGGGCATCCCCTATCCACCCCTGAGATGGGCGCAGACCGGGTGTAGCAGCAGGGTCGGTCAACCTAGGTCTGGGTCCGGATTAGCCTGTAGGTCCCGCAGGCCTAGATCCGGTCTAGTTCAGGCCCAGACCATCCCCGCCGCCACACTGCAGCAGCATGGGCGCTGCCACCGGCCAGCACAGCCAGTGCCGACCCGGCCCTCACCCATCGCCGGCCGACCTTGGCCAGGTTCCGCCGCCAAGGCCCACGCCGCGCCGGCCAGCACAGCCGGTCAAAAGTTGTACTCTGAATTCCCTTTTCCTACTAGTGAGTGTGAAGCAGCTGGAAGTGGCTGTGCGTTAAATCTGAACTAATTAGCGCCATGCATTCTCGCTGCATGGAACAGGTCGAGATCTGTCAACGTGCCGTCGGCCGGCAGCTTACTTTTTCTTCGTTCCCTCGTTCGCACGCAGCTAGCACCGCTATGCTGTATATCACGTAAATTTGATATGATAAGAAAATATGATATACAATAAGTCATTTTTTTTTAAGTTTTGTCTTTAGCGATAGATATCTCTAAATATATGGTGGGACATATTTATAAAGAAATCATTTCTTAGCTAAGAGAAGATAATTTATTTTCTCTCTTCTCCAACTCAGATTTCATCCTACATGTCATTGATAAGACTAAGATAAAAACTATTGTACATGTTCTAACTGAAACATCAGTCAAAACGGCACCAACTATGAGAACCTCTTTCCTGAAGATGGACTTACAACATATTTGTGGCATCTTATGTACATCTTCGATGCTACTTCCTCTGTTTCACAATATAATTATTTTTGGAAAGCGGAATATTGCTCGGTTGCCACATCATCATCTAGACCATGCATAATATGTGCTCGCCAGAGAAGGGAATAACTAAAAGGTATTGGATCAATTGACCCCAGCGAAATGGAGATGACCCCAATACCATAATGGTTCATCTCCATTTCGCTGGGGTCATTTTCTAATAATGAACAATATTTATCATTGATTTAGTAAGCATTTTCATTTGATTATTGGTGTCAATTGACCCCACTAATTGTACGTAGCTCCGCCCCTGCTACGGAAGCGCCGTTTTGGTTAACAGAAGCAGATGCCGCAAAAAATTGTGTCCTGAAATATTTTCTAAATAAAAATATCTCATAAAATGTTATTTTGTGACACTGAAATATTATCTATTTTATTAAACTTGTTGCAAGAAAACATGTTGTGTCCAAAGTGAATTTCCGGACCCACACTGAATTGGCGGCAAAAGCTAGCAAACATTGGCGGCCTAGGCCAAAAGAAAACACCCCGTGCCGTGAATGAAAAAAAAAATACACTAGCTTGCATTGCTACAGTTCATATAGCTGATGAAATGCGTGGGAGTGTGTCTCTTGTTAGAAGGAACCTCGAGTGAGGCAGTAGGTTGAAGATGCCCTTTGTTGGCAGCTAGTACGTATGACCTGCTGAGTGCCACACAACACAAGCCACTCTGTGTATAGCACGTCAACCTCACGTACGATTAGACCTTCGCCATCCACTTTTCCGTAACCTCCTCTTCTTCTCGGCCCATGCCCTACAATCAATGTGCTTCGTAGGAGTATAAAACTAGCACCACCAGTGTACTTCGAACTCGATCCAACACGAATCACGGGCTTAGCCCCTGCTCGCTCCTTCCAGCCTTAGCTACCCTGCTTCTCAGTCCAAGCAAGCAAGAAGAAATGCCGATGGGAGACCTGCACCGCACGGGCGGGACTCCGCGGCGGCGAGGCGCCGTGAGGTTCCGGGTGTCGCGGCGGCCGGCCCAGACGGCGGACGGGCCGCCGCTGCAGGCGGCAGGACGGCGGAAGAAGAAGAGGATGGCGGTGGCGCGGCTGGGCGGCGCGCGGAGGAGCATCTTCGGGGCCGTGCGGCGGCTGCAGGTGAGATGGCTGGCGTACCGGCGGGCGCTGCGCCTGCTGCGCGCCTTCTGCGCCAGGGCGTTCAAGGACCTCCTCGACGGCGCCGCCGCGGCCAGCACGGTGCACGCCCAGGCCGGCGCCAACTGCTCCTATGGCTTCCCGGCCGTCGTCACCGTCGGCGGCCGGTACTGACGGCCGTCCCGGCGCGCGCGTCGCATGGACACGTCAGACGTACATCTAGTTAATAACCCTGAAGCCTAAATACAGGCCATGGGTTTGTCAATTGTCACCTTCCGCGCACAAAGCTCTCACTCATGCATACGTCATACTCGATCGGCCATCCAGAGCTGAGAATGCACTATATATTATGATCATGATGACGTTTCTTTCGTTAACCATGAAGGAGGAGCTAGCTAAAATTTACCCCACAATGAAGGATCGATGTTGGGCCTTTTCCCTTTCGGTAATCACACGGGTGGAAACGAGGCCTCTAACACCGGCGCTCAGCCCTCCTTTAACACCGGTTCGTGTGTTAAAGGTTCTGTGCCGCGGCAGAAAAAAAAGATAAATCTCTGCCGCGACAGAAAAACGGCCTAAATCTCTGCCACGGCATTTTGAGCACTCAGGCATTTTACCGAACACCTCTTGTCCATAGGAAAAAAACACAAACTAGCACACCTCTCACCCTCTTGCTAGGCTCCAAAATGAGAGAGTGAAAAAATTGAAAGAGAGGGGTGTGGGCTGCGGTGTGTTATATAGCCCTCCCCCTTTAACACCGGTTCAAGCCACGAACCGGTGGATGCCGTTTCTTTCGTTAACCCTGAAGGAGGAGCTAGCTAAATTTACTCCACCATGAAGGGTGTTGCGCCTTTTCCCTTTCGGTAATCACTAGCAAAATTGCTAGTGCGTCGCTCTGAAATAATTTTATAATTCATAAATTTGGTCTTTTATAGTACTCCCTCCGTTCAAGAATAGATGACTTAGGTTTTTTAAATTTTAGATTAATCTATATACTAAATAGTGTCTAGATTCATCTAAATTTTGATAAATTTAAGATATCTATTTTGGGACGGAGGGAGTAGTTGTTGTGCAAACAAATCAAGAAGTGAGCCATCAAATCAAAGGCATCACCTTAAATAATCATAAATTTTGAAATTTTATGGGAATCCATAAATTTTGAAATATGTTATGGGAATCCATGCATAGTTACGTGACTTCTCAATCTTGCAAGACAGTGGTTTGTCCCGGGCTTATCGTGGGCACTTTAAAATTCCACCATAACATATTTTTTTCCCATCCACGTGGTTTAAGAAAATAGATCACAAACATGAAAATTGGATCGATCGTCATCAACAACTTCACCGAGATCTATTCTGCCGCATTCATCGGTGAATTAAATCTAGACGCAATCTATACGGGTTTCTCCCTAGATTGGTTTTGGAGTTTTTCGTAGGCCTATTTTTGTTTTCTCTGTGTAAAACCTAACAGTGGTATTATAGCTGTCTATACCTATACAGGAACGGCCCACATGTCGGGCAAACAGTGTGCCTGCATTGGGCCCCCGCGAGCCAGGCGCCCGGCCCAGTAGTAGTAGTAGTTAAAATTCTGGTTCTGAGGCCTTAAAAAAGGTAAAAGGCCCATGTGCAGCCCCCCCCCCCCCCCCCCAGATTAGCACGTACAGAAGCACACCAATCCATCCTTTTCTCGGGAGGAAAGACCAATCACGTCCCCCGTGTGTGCACTCTCTTCTCCTTTGTCCTCTCGACCGCTCTAGTACCCTTTCTTCCCAAATTGCTAAAACGGTGCCGTCATCTGTGCCTTTTCGAGGTCACGATCAGCCATCAATGGAGGCCAAAGGGGCAGTTCCATCGTTTCCCAAACTTCTTCTCCCCTTCAAGTTTCAGCTGTTCTAATGTTTGCCGATCAAAAATGCGTTTGCGACTAGATTCTAGACATAGGTAAATTTATGTCAGCCCTTACCGTTGCTCCACATACCTCAATCCAATGTTAAATAGCTCCCATCTTATATTATTTAGATCAAGAAGTCAACAATCAAGATCTCCATAGGCAAAACAAAAAGGCTATGGGGAAGGTGTGGTCTTATTGTTCATGCTTCAGATCTACATCCGAATCGAGCCAGGTGCTTCGTTCCCTATCTCTCACCATTTTTAGAGTCAAAAATTAGTATATGCTGTCACTTGAAAGTCGAAAGATCATGGATCTATGCATGTACAAATATTAGTTTGTCAATGAAATATGAAGTTTTTTTAGCTTGAACTTTTTTTTTGATAATTATGTGTGAAAAAAGGCCCTTTCCTGCCATTTTGCACCCGGCCCCGTATAAGTATGGGCCGACCCTATGCGTAGATCACAACAATCTAAAGTACATGAGATGTATGAGTATTACACAAATAGTCGTGCAAGTGGTAGATCGAGAAAGGGAAAAATCCATAGACGCCCGCGAGCAAATCTTAATTATACCAAGAGTGTCCACATAATACCGTAGGTTTTCAATAAAACGATAAATCCTAACCAACGACTTGCAAGAGCTATTTATATGCGGTGATGACGGTCCGTAACGTGGGGGCTAACTTTGGCCTCCTCTATGCTTTGGTAAGAGACTCCTGACGGCGGGTCTCGCTTCACTCCGTCAGAACTTTGTCACTGGTTACACATGTGGCGACAACGAACAGCCGGTGCATGAACGACTTGATTTTCCCACAATAGTCGCTGGGAATATATCCATTACCTTTTTATACGTACTTGTGTCAGCGTCAAGCCGGTAGAAGGTGCTGATCGATAACTACCCAAGCCATGCATTATCCTTTCATTTAGTTCTGTAGCCCCGTTCCGAGGGCTGCTAATTAAGTTCTCCGTCTTTATAGTTTATTCCCTCTTCCGCACGCTGCACTGCTAAAACTGAAACATCAGCTTAGCTATGTGTTGACTGAACTGAACTTACGTTTAGTATTTCTCTGGAACCTCTTAGGTCCTGTTCAGGTGGGGAAGAGATCGATCCATGCGTTCAGAAAAACAATGCCCCACTAAGACCCATCTATGAATAAACATCTTAATTCAGGCTTTGGTTCGCGCGCGAATCGAACAAAAGTTCAGAGGATGAGTTAAAATGCGTGGGAGCGGTTGTGTGAGCCTGCGGTGCCCGCAGTAGCAGGTTGAAGATGCCCTCTATTTATTTATGTGAAACTAGTCAGACCGATCTCATTAGAAGCTGGCAGCAATTGAGCATGCAAGCCGATGTGTGTATACTGTATAGCACACCAACATCACGGTTACCCAATATCGTCATCTCACTTTACCATAACCTCCCGTCAGCTCATCTCCACACGGCTTCTGGGCACGCCGATACAGACGTCCAAATTAGGTCCGGACGCCGAAATTCGGCTCAGTCGCGTTTTTAGGAATCTCTTTCCGTCCGGATTTGGACCAACTTAGGTCCGGACTTTTCAGGTCATTCTTAGGATCCCGGAAACGCCAGACGAAGCGAATTCGCCGAGTGGACCAGTCCTGTCAGCGACCGAAGCCAAGTCGACGTTGTCATCCCCGCTGTTTCCCCTTTTCTCGCCCTCGCCGCTACACCCCTCCCGCCCTCGCCGCCGGCCTCGGCCTATAAAAGCCATAGATCTCGCCCTCTCCCTTCACACTCTCTCACCCTTCACACTCTCTCACACCGCTCCCAACTCTGGCGAACTCTAGGCGCTTGCACCTTTCCACCTCTAAAACTTCGCCGAAACCCCATGGCCGACAGATTCCCCGGCGATATGGTGGTGAATGGCCGCCGCATGCTGCAGACGTGGGAGGCTCGGCTGCTCCACGACGCGGGCTATACGGCGCCGCCAGACTTTCATCTCCCAGTCGGTTAAAGTCTCAGCGCTGGCGGGATCCCTATTCCGCCGTTGCCAAGCGACGAGGACATGGCCGGCGAGATCCAGGCGGCTATCGCCACCATGGAAGACCCAAATCTCGCCGAGGATCCTGGCAACCTGGTCTTCTAGGAGCAGTTCTTCGCCGACAGGCGCCTCCAGAAGCTCACCCGACACGATAGACCGCCGGGCTCGCCGCTGGTGGAGCGTTCCTGGGCGAACGCTCGCCGTCGTGCTGGGGCACATCCAGGCCGGCAACCACCCCCGCCTTGGCATGTAGAAGCGGCGTCCGGCGTCGGCCATGGCGGCGGCCTTTTCCTAGTTTAAATTTAATGTTTTCTTAGTTTAAATTTGATGTAATATATGCGTCCTAACCCTACTTAATAAAATCCACCTATATTCGCCCAAATTTCGCCGTGTTTAACTGAATTTAGCTGGGCGCGGGAACTCGACATGGGAACGCGAGTGGGAAACTCGGCGTTTTCAGACGAAAACGAGTTTCGTTCGACCCAAACTTGGTCGGAATTTTGGTCTGAGATCGCCCAACGTGTGGGGATGCTCTTAGCCGTATACTCTCTCCGTCCCACAATATAACATCTTAGTACTTGCTCCAATCCATATTAGTTGACTTGAATTTGTCAAAATTTAGATAAACCTATATACGAAATAAATCTAGACAAATTTGATTCAACTAATATGAATCGGAGGAAGTATTATAAAAACAGAAGGAATACGTACATAAACAATGTGCTTCACGAGAGGTTAGCATCATCGTCTTGTAGGAGAATACGTACATAAACCGTTGTGCTAGTACAACTGCAAGGGTGGGCCATGGGCCATGAACCGAAGAGGGAAGAACTGCCGTACGACATTGGACATGTCCGTGAACAGTGATCTCCAATTCTCCATCAATCAATCATACTTTAAGCGTGTCTCCGATGACTTGTGGTTTTGGTATCTTTCGCGATAGCATTAATGTCGTCCACACATGTCCTCTTTTTGCCGGCTTGCAAATGGGGTGATCTTCGGTCTTGCCACTTCAACGTCAATGACCATGCATGACACATGCTACTATCTAGGTGATGACAACTATATTTTATGATTAACATTTGTAAAGACAATTAAGAATCCTCGAGGCAATTAAAAGATATATTACTATGCTACTATCGAAATAGGCACACAACTTTATAAATAAAACAACCATTCATACAAAGTTTCATAGAGTACCACACACACATTACAGCAATCAGCAGCCTGAGGGGCAGAACTATTACTATGCCACTGCTCAAGAAGCTTCCTGAAAGACAAATTTTACGGTACCTTTTACTACTTCTAAACATGAAGTCGGGCCGCCACCCCATCCCCGCACTCGCCGCCGCAAGAACCCTCCCCGCAGTCACGCCGCTGCCTCCCTCCCCGAAGTCGGGCTGCATCAACACGGGAGTTCACCTCCCGACCTGTCTCCACAACCGCCGCATCTGCCGCACTCGCCGTGCCTCCACACGCGGACGATCGTCGGCGCTTCCGCTGCACAAGAGGAACAGGAACTGCAGTCTTCCTGCACGCCGTCGCTGCCTCCACACGGGAGGTCGCCTCCCGACCCAGGCTGAACCGCACGATGTCCTCAGCGTGGTTTAATTCGCATTAAGTAGGTTTGCCATACTCCTCTTTATGATTTCATTGTTAGTTTAGATTGTTTTCAAAAGCTTAGCTGGGAACCAGTTGTTGTGGCGTGGATTTTTGGTTGATCATCCCTTTCCCCTGATACTGGTTCATTGTGAACTGAAACTAGCTCAAGAATTCAAAAGACAACATGAAACAGATGGCTCCCATACACATAGATCTAAATCAAATCTATCCATGAGACCATGATATACCTTTTGTCATCTAATTGCAGATAAACAAATAGTCGTGCTGCTACAGAGTTGTTTCTTTACCTAAATCATTTTCTACTTTATACATATGAATCTGTTGGTATTTATGTATTATACATATGTCTATGATAATTTTGCTTTCAGATTAAACCAGCACAAACTAATAGTGTATAGCCTATTTTAACTTGATCTGCATACATATGTAGGAAGTCAGTCAGAATTCCGCCTGGTGCGCTTAAATTTCTCTGTAATCCTTGCTGACATTTCTATGCCATTTAATTTATACACTTCTGGTGTCAGCCATAGCTACTTAGTTAGACTACTTTTTTATGTGCAATGCTTTCATATTCAAGCAGAGAGGTTGCTGATCCGTAATATTTGTTCACAATTTGCTGTAGGATGGAGATGCTTGTGCCTGCATGTATGCCGTGTGGTTTAGTGATGAAGATCGACAAGTAGATGCCATGGGTGTCACAGAGGCTGGTCTGTATGTGCACATAAAAAGAAATAAGCTTCATCATTGTTAAAATATTCAGAGAACAATGTGTGCATCTACTTGAATATACTTCTTTGTACATCCACATGTGCAAATAAGATGTATGGCCAAGCTTTATTTTAATTTCCTTTTCTAGCGCTTCTCCATTAGAAGCTTATGAACTGTTGGTGATTTTGGGCCATCAGTGGTGGAGATGAAAACATCAGTACTGGACTACTCTTCTGAACTTCGACATTTGGAACAAACATCAACCTTCACTCTTCAATTTGGCTGTTGTTTTATTTTAGGTTAATTGGAGCCATGCCATTGCACTATTCACCTGGGAGTGCTCGTATACCAAGGAGTCCACCGGACTTGGCTGGTGGGGCTCGATGCAGTGGACATACAGAAGACACGTGCTTGGATCTTCCTGATGTTTTTAGTATTCATCTTGGCTTCCAAATTATAAAGAGCTCGACAAAAATTGAACAACGGCACTACTGTACTTAACTTATTTTTAGTCTTGACAAAAGTTGAACAGCAGCACTGCTCGTATTCATCTTTGCCCAAATGGCATGAATCCAATTAACCCTTTTCTGTTTGATAAAGGATTTGGTTGTCAGTTAACATCTCAATAATTCTCATCGCAATTCCTCTCAAACATATTATCTTAACCCAACCGAATAGTCCAGTGCCAAATGAAGCCGAAAGAAGCTTCAAGTGTCATCTTTGCAAAAGACTGGAATAAGGCGACACTAGCCGGAGCCTCGCTCCAATGTGAATTCTGTTACTCCCTCTGACCCATATTATTTAACTTGGATTTGTTAAAATTTGGATGAACCTATATACTAAATAGTGTCTAGATTCATCCAAATTTAGACAAATTGAAGTCGACTAATATGGGTCAAAGGGAGTATATCTTTTCAAGATAGAGGTTACAGACAAACATACGAAGTCAGATTTTTCACAACTCTACTACCACTACCTTAGCATCATCTTAAATTAGGAAAGCATTTCAGCAGTTACACAAAGCCGTCACAACTGTGCTTAACAGAACACTCTACCAGATGGATTTCCACAAAATCAAGTGTGGTTAGCGGGAATAGGTTAATAGATTTATACACAGTAAGTATTTGTTATGCAAGTATTACATTTGCCAATATTTGCCAAAAGGAACATCACTTCGGAAACATTACAGAAACAATAAAGGAGGCAAGTCCATAAAACTAAAGCTCACTAATGCCCTTAGAGGAAGCCCTCAGGCTTCTCAGGATCAAATTGGTACTCTGACTTTTGCCTCTTTGAGTTAGTAGTTATCATGCATCTTTCAACCCTCATAAACCTGCTGCCACTGTACAAGCAAACTGAATATATCAGTAAGAAGGGAATTCAACTACATGCTGTGACGAGTTCAGGAGAGATTACCAGATATGCTCAAGCTTACATTTTTTGTCCATCTAGCTCTAGAGATTTCATGGCAACCTCTTCTGACTGAAATGAAGTGAAATAAAATCAGCCTGTTGCCACTGTACAAGTAACACATATTTCAGTAAAAAGGGGATTAACCTTCATGCTACAAAATAAATGCCTAACGATCCACTGGTCTAGAATGAAGCTTGTATATTTTTCTTAAACTATTAGTTTGGTACCATTAAGATAGGCGTAGACAGCATCCTATAACTTCCGGTATATGAAATAGATGCCAAACAGAAACGGAAACGTTGACATGTATCTGTAAAAACTATAAACGGGCAGACTTAGTTCAACAACCCTTAGCTCATTATTGACTCATTATGAATTTGAAGTTCACAAGATGTAAAGCCAAACACATAACAACAATGCACAGTTTGATGACGATCAATGCTCAAGGCTTACAATTACAATTCATTCGGGATAAAAACAGTTCTGAGTAGCTCATGATCGACTCACAATTAACAGTTCACAGGGCTAAAATTCAGGAAACACATAAAAGCAATGCACAGTTTGCTGATCAATGCACAACACTTACAATTCGTCCAGAGTTTCAGGATAAAATAGTTGTAAGTCATGTCATATAATCGAATCATTCCAAATTTGCAGTTCAGGAGGCGTGACATTCAGACAATGCAGTTTGATGATCAATGCATGTAAATTTTTCATAAACTACCAAGATATTATGCAATAGAATTGTGCCACACCCGTGTATCATATTGTTAGTATTATTCCACTAGAAATCTGGAACTTCTGACGCTACAAATTCAAGCAGCTCGTCATGATATTGTAAAAAAGAAAAAGAATGTCACCTCATCAGGACAGTTTGGGTTTGTTGCACCAGCCTTCAACAAGCACTTAGCTATTTCAGTATTCATTTGACAATGTACAGATAACTTACATGGAGCCAAGGAGGTCGCCTCCCAGAAGAATATGACTGCAATGAGGCCAGCAACTGCGCTCTTTGCGACGGCGGAAACACAAGGAAACTTGGATAGCATAGCAGGCACCTACCCCGAGCACCGGCCACCTAAGCGGCACGACCACCTAGCAGCTAACTATCTGCGTGAGCGTGGAGCACTGGGCGCCGCACTACGACTTCTCGCAGGCAAATGCAAATGCAAATGCAGCTGCAGTGGACTTCGTAGAGCTCCTCCCCTCCCCTGTGCCACCTCCTCGCCGGCATCCTCCCCACCCACAGCAGCTCCATCCCATCGTCATAGGCCTCCCTCTCTATTCGTGGAGGCACCAACGGAACCGAGGCCTGCGACCGCTCGTGGCGGCACCCACATAGCCAAGGTGGACTCGCGCAAGGAGGGGGACACACTCCCCACTGGAACGCGGCGGCCACGTGACGAAGGCGACTGAGGCGGACTCCATCGGAGGAGGCGTGCAGTGGGCATGCAGGATCGATTCTAAGGTTGGAGCATGGTTGGCGAACATAGCACTGGCACACATGTTCGATTGTGTTGGGCTGGGGAGGCCTTCTAGGCCGGGGCCCGTCTACGCTTTTTTTTTTCCAGTGCCGTTTCCTGAGTAGTATAAATTGTACTAGTCACGTTTTTGACACTAGTATAAATTGTTGTAGGCCTTTAGATAGACAAAAATAGACGGCTAATATAACACAGTAAGCGACTTTTGGCGTGCTGCAAACTCGATTTGCCATTTTGCATTGTGATGTCCCCCTCGCTTCGGCATGTTGGATCCTCCACAATGTGATCATCGTGGATGAGAGAGCCCTAACCTTTGGACGTGGAGTATAACAATGTTAGCATTTGAGTGAGAGCTCTCTGGTCCCATACCTGATATAACATGTTGTGAAGGTGTGCCAGAGGATTAAAGACATGGCTCCACATGACTAGGTTACGTTTTAGAATATCTTATTGGACATCAGTCTCAATTATTTGGGAGACAGTTTAATTTGGTGGCGTTTGTTCATGTTTATATTTGGACTATTTGTTGCATTCTGGCCCTACTTCATGCTCCAATTTTACTGTTAAAAGCTTGCAATTTTGGATTTGAAGAATGGTAGAATTGTGTCATGTTGAAACATGAAAACTTTGAACTGTATCCATGTAAAATTAGAGTCTGAAATGGAGTTCATATACATGTTCATATGAGAAATACATGTTCACGTGGCTTGGAGGCGTGTCCTTCAGGTGTCCTCCTACCGGTGAGATGGAGCTAGCGTTGCGTGAGGTGTGTGTAGTCAGGGATTAGTGCACGCATGCATGGTCAGGGTGACCTGCGTCTGCGTTGCCATTGGCGCTGGAGCTGAGGTCTCGTGGTTCCCCCTTCTTCACCCCGTGTCCTTTTCATAATCCAACTCGTGAGTCCCAAGGGCCTATGTCCCTCTTCCCGTACGATTTCTACCGGACTCTAAGAGAAGATGATCCCTTGATGTGCTATGTCCCTCTCGCTTGTTTCCTTGGTTTGGTGGTTTCAACTTTGTGTATCTTTTGTTTGTCGTGCATCCCGGTCTAGTTTGTGCTTCATCGTATATGGATCTGCGAGTTGGCTTGGTGTGAGATGGGAGAGGCGGATGGCAGGAGTCTTGGCCAGCTAGTTGTTATTTAGAAGCCTTCGCCTTCTCTCCCTTGGTCTTGTGCTTGTAGGTGAAAACCTTGCCCCTTTTGGGATGGGCGACATCTATCGGCACTCTGGTGCTTGAGAGGTGTTGATTTAATTAGAAGCTTCATCCTCAACTGTTCCCCTTGTTCAGCACGTCTGCTTGGTACGTAGGACTTTGAGAATTAGATATCGGTTGCTCAGGCCCTTACAAACAAATTATGAGCATTTTCAAGCTGCCTGCCAGGTTCCATGAAGACTACATGAAAACCATCAGAAAGTTTTGGCGGGGAGAAGATGAAGATAACAAGAAACTTCACTATACTGCTTTGGGACAATCTTGTGCCATGCATGGTGCTCATGGTGAAGCAGGTTGTGTCTTGATCCGGCAATGAGATGAGCTCTTCAATTGACGGAGGATGAATATCTCAAGCCGAGGACACTACATTTTCTTTTTTATCGTTGCTTGCTTGTGTAGTCATCCTTTTGGTGGTTTCACTACAGGAAACAGGCCAGGCGCCGACGGCCAGACCCGTCGGCGTAGCCCCTGATTGCCATCGGCGTATGACCGTCGGCGTAGCCCGTTTGCCCGTCGGCGTAGAGGATACCGTCGACGTAAAGGATGTGGGACCCACATCACACGGTTGACGGCTGTTTGCCCTGGCGGCAGCTACGCCGACAACAATGTCGTCGGCCTAGAGGGTTTGGCTGGAGCTACGCCGACGGCAATGCCGTCGGCCTATCTTTTTTCAATTTTTTTAAATATTTTTTCTAATTTTTTTACTTTTTTATAATTATTAATCTCACATGCATTTTTTAATTATTTGACACATTAATCTCACAAGCATTTTTCTAAATCTAAGTATAATTAATTTCCGGTTAAATTATACTAATGGTCAAACTTCCTCAACAGGAACCTATCCTAGCACTACTTCGGCCCCAGCATGCTTAACTTCTCTATTTCTTCTAAATAAGCTTCCAATCAGGAAACTAGACCTTACTGATAATATTACCATATCAATCCTATTAACCCTTGGAGGATGGTATCACGCGTTTTTATTTTTAAATTTTCAAACATTTATTTAAGTAAACAACAACGAATAAGTAATAATAATCTTGAATTCAAATTAAAATAAAACAAATTTTATTTATTTTGCCTTTTTCCATTTAATATTGAATAATTCACAACTACAAATTCGTAAATCGTAATTCGACAAATAATATATCCAAATTGATTAGAAAAATAAGAGGAATCCAAATATGACATCCCTATCATATATTTAATTATGTATCGTATCTTGTTAACACTAGAACAACCAAAAGGTTCGGTAGGAATTTGTCTTTTTCACCAGGGGTGGACGGAAAGGTTCGAGCTCCCCCGATTGAAACATTGTCCATGTAAGATGGTTTAGTATTTTTGAAAAATGGGGTGGTAGCATTTTGAATTATCCATTTGATGGTTGCTTCACAAAACGCCCCGTTTTTTGCTTTCAGAAAATAGAAAATGGTTTTTCGGTGCGACGAAAAAGAAAACTTCCTCCTGCAAAATTATTCACCATCACATGATACACATGTGTACATAATATGGACACATTATCGTAAACTATATCGTGATTCTAGCAATAACATTGGTCATTTGACCTGAAATCCAGAAAACCTCGATTGAGATAGGTTATTTTGTGAAGGTTTTTTTGAGACTCAATGAATATACCAAGTCTGGTATTTTTACATGCAACTATGTCATATAATATGACACCACGCGAAGGTTTTGCATTGTTTCGATTGTTTTTGAATTTTTTATGTCCATTTCAAACTATCGTCAAACTTTCTAAATCGAGGGGCATGAAGATTCTTAGCTCGGGGCTGAGCCTCACTAAACTTGTATTAGATCTCTGATGAAATAGCATATTGTGAATCTAAAAATGATTTTTACAAAAAATCATGAGCATCATATCATGTACTTGTAGTTTAAATATGACTCATTTACTACCGATTCAATAGTAATTTGTCTGTTTCACGAGGGGTGTACGGAACGGTTTGAGATACCCAGGTTGGTAAATTGTCCATTTAATATGGTCTAGTATTTTTTTTAAATGTGGTATTATCATTTTGAAACTTTCATTTGGTAGTTGCTTCACAAAACACCTCGTTTTTTTGCACTCGAAAAATGAAAAATGGCTTTTCGGTGCGACGAAAAGGAAAACTTCCTCCTGCAACATTGTTCACCATCCCATGATACACATGTGTGCACAATATGGACACATTATCACAAACTATACCGCGATTCTAGCAATAACATTGGTCATTTGACCTAAAATCCAGAAAACCTCGATTAAGATAGGTCATTTTGTGAAGGTTTTTTAAGAATCAATGAATATACCAAGTCTGGTATTTTTTCATGCAACTATGACATATAATATGACACCACGCGAAGGTTTTCTATTGTTTCAATCGTTTTTGAATTTTTTATGCCCATTTCAAACTATCGTCAAACTTCCTAAATCGAGGGACATGAAGATTCTTAGCTCGGGGCTGAGCCTCACTAAACTTGTATTAGATCTCTATGAAATAGAATATTGTGAACCGAAAAATTATTTTTGCAAAAAATCATGAGCATCATATCATGTACATGTGGTTCAAATCTAACTCATTTCCTTTCAATTTGGCAGTAATTTGTCTTTTTCACGAGGGGTGTACGGAACTGTTTGAGATACCAAGTTGGAAAATTGTCCATTCAATATTGTCTAATATTTTTGAAAAATGTGATATTATCATTTTGAAACTTTCATTTGGTGGTTGCTTCACAAAAACACCCCTTTTTTGCACTCGGAAAATGAAAAATAGCTTTTCGGTGCGACGAAAAGAAAAACTTCCTCCTGCAACGTTGTTCACCATCCCATAATACACATGTGTGCACAATATAGACACATTATCACAAAATATACCGCGATTCTAGCAATAACATTGGTCATTTAACCTGAAATCCTCGATTGAGATAGGTCATTTTGTGAAGGTTTTTTTTTAGACTCAATGAATATACCAAGTCTGGTATTTTTCCATGCAACTATGTAATATAATATGACACCAGGCGAAGGTTTTCTATTGTTTCGATCTTTTTTGATTTTTTATGCCCATTTCAAACTATCGTCAAACTTTATAAATCAAGGGGCATGAAGATTCTTAGCTCGGGTTTGAGCCTCACTAAACTTGCATTAGATCTCTGATGAAATATCATATTGTGAATCTAAAAATGATTTTTGCAAAAAATCATGAGCATCATATCATGTACATGTAGTTCAAATCTAACTCATTTCCTACCGATTCAGTAGTAATTTGTCTTTTTCACGAGGGGTGTACGGAATGGTTTCAGATACCCAGGTTGGGAAATTGTCTATTCAGTATGGTCTAGTATTTTTTAAAAATGTGGTACTATCATTTTGAAACTTTTATTTGGTGGTTGCTTCACAAAAACACCTTGTCTTTTGCACTCGAAAAATGAAAAATGGCTTTTCGGTGCGACGAAAAGGAAAACTTCCTCCTGCAACATTGTTCACCATCCCATGATACACATGAGTACATAATATGGACACATTATCGTAAACTATACCGCGATTCTAGCAATAACATTGGTCATTTGACCTGAAATGCAGAAAACCTCGATTGAGATAGGTCATTTTTTGAAGGTTTTTTTGAGACTCAATGAATATACCAAGTCTGGTATTTTTCCATGCAGCTATGTCATATAATATGACACCACGCGAAGATTTTGCATTGTTTCGATCGTTTTTTGATTTTTTATGCCCATTTCAAACTATCGTCAAACTTTCTAAATCGAGGGGCATGAAGATTCTTAACTCGGGGTTGAGCATCACTAAACTTGCATTAGATATCTGATGAAATATCATATTGTGAACCTAAAAATGATTTTTGGAAAAAATCATGAGCATCATATCATGTACCTGTAGTTCAAATCTAACCCATTTCCTACTGATTGACAGTAATTTGTCTTTTTCACGAGGGGTGTACGGAACAGTTTGAGATATCCAGGTTCGGAAATTGTCCATTCAATATGGTCTAGTATTTTTTAAAAAATGTGGTATTATCATTTTGAAACTTTCATTTGGTGGTTGCTTCACAAAAACACCCCGTTTTTTGCACTCGGAAAATGAAAAATGGCTTTTCAGTGCGACGAAAAGGAAAACTTCCTCCTGCAACATTGTTCATCATCCCATGATACACATGCGTATATAATATGGACACATTATCGCAAACTATACCGCGATTCTAGCAATAACATTGGTCATTTGACCTGAAATCCAGAAAATCTCGATTGAGATAGGTCATTTTGTGAAGGTTTTTTTGAGACTCAATGAATATACCAAGTCTGGTATTTTTCCATGCAACTATGACATATAATATAACACCACGTGAAGGTTTTGCATTTTTTCGATAGTTTTTGATTTTTATGCTCATTTCAAACTATCGTCAAACTTTCTAAATTGAGGGGCATGAAGATTCTTAGCTCGGGGTTGAGCCTCACTAAACTTGCATTAGATCTCTGATGAAATATCATATTGTGAACCTAAAAATGATTTTTACAAAAAATCATAAGCATCATATCATGTACATGTAGTTCAAATCTAACTCATTTCCTACCGATTCGGTAGGAATTTGTCTTTTTCACGAGAGGTGAACGGAAAGGTTTGAGATTCCCAGGTTGGAAAATTGTCCATTCAATATGGTCTAGTATTTTTTTAAAATATGGTATTATCATTTTGAAATTTTCTTTTGGTGGTTGCTTGACAAAACAACCCGTTTTTTGCACTCGGAAAATAAAAAATATATTATACGAAAGTATTTGTATTTTTATGTTTTTTTTTGAATAAAAATATATAATATTTGAGTTTGTATAGATAGATATTATTTTTATGCAAATTTTGATATATTATATGTATTTTTCTGAATTTAAATGATTTTGTTATGATTTTTCTAAGAATAATGTGACAAAAAAAGAAAAATAGCTACGCCGACGGCTTTGCCGTCGGCATAGGTTTGCCGTTAGCCTAATAGGCTACGCCGACAGTCCTATTTACGCCGACGACGGCCGTCCGCCTATTTATTCTACGCCGACGATAAAACTGGGCCGGCCCGTCAAGCTACGTCGACCGCCCCGATATTTTGCCGTCGGTGTTTAAAAAAGCTGTCGGCCTATTTGGTTATTCCCGTAGTGTTTAGGCAGCTGTTTTTCTCTCATGTGCTTAATCTGTAGCTAATATCGACTGCATGTCTGTGCTCTTACTTGTGGCAGTTTGAGTCTGAGGCTTTATTAATTTAAATCAAGGCTTCTTGACCCTTTTACCTGTAAAAAAAATCTCCCTATGCTATACAGCTATAGGCGTTTGACTCAACCCCGTTTATGTTCTCTGACTTTATCTTCAAGTTGTGTACGCGATCTGCATGATTTGTTGCCGATGATACACATACAATCCCCAATATATATACTCTCTAACTGCAGATTATACGTGCTTGATCTTCAAGTAATAATTAGTAGTACTCTTATAGTATCAAAATCTGCGGACGCGATGAGTGGGAGTAGTTGGAGTCTTGGAGACGCCCTAACTAACAAATCGTGTGTAGTTCGTTCCAACCACAGGCTTAATTAAGCACGTTGGCAGCTAGTATGATCGATGCAGGTGCTGCATGTGTGTGCAGCACGTCAACATCTTCTGACCTCATCACCCTTCCCAAGACCTACATGCTTACATAAACAATGAGCTAGCTTCACCAGAGGTTAGCTAACATTATCATCACCATATACAACTAGCTCCGGTGTACTTAATTAGTATCATCACGGCGTTAGCATCCACATCCCATTTTCGCCATTTAGAAGCAAAGCCGCAGCAGCTCGCTAGCTTCACTAGTCCTTCTCGATCGGTTCAAGCGAGCAAAGCAACCGGAGAGCTAGCTACTAGGCCCTATGGGAGGAGACCTGCGGCGCACGGCGGGCGGCGCTCCGCGGCGTGGTGGCGCCGTGCTGTTCCGGATGCCGCGGCGGCCGGCCCTGGCGGCGGGCGCGCCGCTGCTTCCGGCGACGACGGAGGGGCGGAACAAGAAGGAGAAGCGGAGGAAGATGGCCGTGGCGCGGCTCGGCGGCGCGCGGAGGAGCATCTTTGGCGCGGTCCGGAGGCTGCGCATGCGGTGGGTGGCCGCCGTGTACCGGCGCGCGCTGCGCCGGCTGCGCGCCTTCTACGCCAGGGCGCTCGAGGAGCTCTTGGAGGGGGCCGCGTCCGTCAGCACGCTGCGCGCCCAGGCCGGCTCCGACTGCTCCTTCGGCAACGCCTTCGCGCCCGTCGTCAGCGTCGCCCGCCGCTACGACTGACCGTCCTGGCCCTGCCATGCCCGGCCCGGCGGTGCGACGACAAGGAGCGGCTGGCAGGAGATCGATTGGCCCGTACCCTTACGTGCTTATGTATGACTATATTCTCGATCGGTCGTGTTTAACTTGACTGCATGGACGCGAGGAATTGGCATATTCTTGCTTCTTGATCGAATGCATTTCTTCCATCGATCTGTATGTACAACGTACGTTCTGTTCTTTAACTAGCTAGCATGTTACCCCCAATGCTTAACTAATTTCTGAATCTGGGGAGGACGGATGGTAAATTAACGTGGAAAGAAAGAATCAAAGTTCTTTTGGTTTCAGACATTTTTTTAGATTTTGTTTTCTTCAAGATGCATGTGGAGTACAGTACACTGCACATATGCACATGCACTTGTTTCCCAGAAAATCAGATAGAGTGTGCTTATTACTTGATCTTTTGTAAGAAAAATTAAGGAGTGATTGAGCAACTACTGATAATTAAATCTATGGGGATAATGCAGAAGCTCTGCAATCTTCCGCAGAGAATGCATATTTTGCACCAGTTGCTTGCGCCAGCTCGTCATCCGTGTCGTCAGATGATATGACAGAAAACGGAAATACTATATACTGTTGGAATTTTGGCCCAAATATTCTAGCCCATTTTCTATTTTCAATAATTCCTGAAAATCCTAGAGGCCCATGTGGCCCATTCATGCAAGACAAGAGGTGGGACAAATGTTTAGTCCCATATTGCTAGTTGAGTGGAAGTTGGACCAGCTTATAAGGTGAGCTCTTCTACCACTTGGTAAAAGGATGAGAAGGAGAAGGAGAGAGTTCCACACGCGCGCTCCTCCTCCTCCTCCTCGCTCGCCACGCCTCGTCACGACGCGCGCGGGTTGCGGGAATCTCGCCGAGCCGAGCTTTATTGAACAGATATACGAAGGTGAAACGTCTGCTTTGAATGGACGTTTAATACGAGTTAAATGCGCCTGTTCGTTTCATCTTCTGCACCGTCTGCCTTCTCCTCTGCGAGCACTGGCGTGCACTGCGAGCCGGGACAGTAGGCCTCCGAGACCCGCTGCTTCGAGTCCTGTACGGGAGAAGGGCGATAAGGTTTTTGGGGAGCGCTATCAGCGCGACTACTGGCTTCGTTACGGACTCCCTCACAGATAGCGACGTCTTTCCCGACGAGGACTTCTTCCCCGACATCAGCACCCTCTTCCTCGACGACATGGCCAATGACGGTTCCAACGCCGGTGGTTCTACTTCTGCTACTGCCGTGTACATCTTCTGTCTCAATCTTGTTTTGTTTTTATCCAGAGTTTTATGCCTTGCAGTTTGTTTGGCTATATGCCTTAATTTGTATCCGCTATTAAACATGATTAGTATATTACCTATTATTCTAGTCATGTTTTATCTAGCGTTTATTATGGATAATTCGCTTAGTAAATTGCTCTATTTCTCAACATATACACTTGTCATCTCGGGCGCCAACAAACTAGCCGGTAGCCCAGCTGCGTCACGCGAACTGCATGATTCGTTTTGGCTAATCATGCATACACTGACGCTACGTTTGGGGTTTGATTCAGATTTCTATATTCTGATGTGAGATTAGTTTTTGATCTCGTGAGTCACTGATGATGCCATCCACAATAATTATTGGAAAAAAAGAAGAGACGAGACACGCACTCCAGTTTTTCTGCACAAGATTGCCCTAGCCCACAAGTTGGGCAACACTGGCTAAACAAAATGAACTAGGAGCATGACACATGCCAAACTGCTGGCGACCATCTAAACAAGAGCCAAAAAAATTTTTGGTCATGACCAAAATATTGGTACGGCATAATTCAGTCATAACCCAAACATACCCTATAGCCGGACAAAGCGAAGCCCAAATGGTTTTGATCAGGGCCAATAGATGTGCGTTATTACCACGTTTTGTTTCCCGAAGCAGAAAATAGATGTACATGTGTTAATCTCAGGGGCGCTGTCTGTTGCGGTACCATATCGAATTGGATCACGATGAGATTTATATCAACCGACATTGTAAGACGATTTTCGCTCATGTTCATCAAGGATGACGATCTTAATTAACGTGTTACTTGGATCTATCTAGATTAGATCTTGGTTTTTGTCTGTGTTCTCGACCGCCTTGTAGGATAAATGTTTCGTAAAACGTTGGGACTACATCATTGACCTTCTTCAACCTCATGGCTTCCCAAGTCGATTTCTCAATTGGAACGTGGCCTTGCTCTCAACTTCATCATCATGCATCCTCCTTAATGGCATTCCGGGGACTCCCATTTTGCATGGCCGTGGGTTTCAACGGACCACTCGCCAAACCACATGGTCAAGGGAGCCATCCCACACAGGGAAGCAACGTCCGCCGTCAGGACTCGTCCACTTACCATCCAGAGTCGCCGCTCTGGGGTCCAAGAGAACCACCTCACCCGCCATATTGGCGACAAGACACACGTGCGTAGCCGGCCACCCCCGCTTCCGTACCCATGCTTCTACGCATCCACAAGCATCCCCTCTCGCTGTAGGAAGCACCCCCACACGCTTGGCGCCGACTTAAGGACTACAAGTATGACCATCATGGCAATAAAATTAAGATTACATGGTGCTCCAGCAAGAGGCCCGCCTGCAATCGAAGGAGAAGGAGCACCTGCGCCGCCAGACCGAACATGCACGGGACCTTACCCAACATTCCGCCACCAAGACGCGCTCCCCGCGACAAGGGCGGACGCCCAACCAGCCATCTATGCCATGCCAAGGACCGATAAGTGTGTGCCATCCCAAGGATGAGCCTGTCTGCGGTAGCCTTCTCAAACACAGGTACTGAACCGCCACCAAAAAGTTGCTCCCTCCCAATCCAGAAACCGCCACCACGATTGGGAGCCAAACCACGATCATGAGAGTTGTGGAGTAGTAGGTAGGTGGCAGGGACGCCTCGCCGCCATAGGACAACCAGCTACCAGCAGCAGCGGTGGTGAGGGGAAGCATGGCGAGGGATGCGCCACCTAGGAGGAAACCTAAATCGCGCCCCGCGTCTCCTGAACTTCAAATCTGATTATCAATCTTCTTCAAGTTGTTGACACCCTCACTAGCAGTCACGAACATGAATATCAAGAGTCAACTTTGCTTCCTGTTTCAGATGGCTTTTCTGCTTTATTACAAAATGAGATGGGAACAATGGAATCACTCTGTAGAAAGTGTGTGGTAATGTTCATGGTATCATACACTTATTATTCGTGGACGATTTTGTTGTTCTTTAGGGCAAATGAAGCTCAAGCTGCTCGGGTGAAAGAGGTCATCAATGCTTTCGAGGTTGGTATGGGGAAATTACTCAACCCATCCAAGTGCTCGACCTTGTTTAGTGCATCATGTCAAGAGGATAATCAATTGTTGATTTGGAATATTTTGAACGTGGAGCAACAAATGTTTGACTTAAAATATGTTGGTTTACCTGCACTAGATGGGAGAATGCATAGAGGAAGGTTCCAAAATTTGTTTTCTCGGGTAAGTAAGTTCTTGGTTGGTTGGGGTGATGGAATTCTGGCTCAAAGTGCAATAATCCTTAATAAAGCAATTGCTCAGGCTATAGGGGGTTCTTTAAACTCCCCTTGTCAGTTTTTGATGAGTTGACATAAATAATATGATACTTTTGGCGGGGTTTGGAGAATGGTAAACGGAAAACTCGCTGGATCGGTTGGCCTAAACTCCAATGAGATAAGATTTAAGGAGGCCTCAGTTTTTGTAATATGAGATTGTATAACCAAGCTTTACTAGCTCGGCTAGTTTGTGTGCGCGAGTGCTAAAGGCAAAATACTACCCGAACGATGAATTGTGTGATACGGTTTTTATTGGAACCCTTTGTCGACTTGGACGACACAATTTCACACGGTTAAGATTTTCTAAAGAAGGGACTAATGTGACATGTCAAAAATGGCAAAATACACATTTGGCGTGATAGTAGGATTCCCCGGGTGTCCTGTATGAAAATTCTCACGTCTAGAGGAAATCGTCGTGTCCGATGTGTCTCTGAACTACTAGACAATCTTGGAAATTTGAATGAGGCATTTGTCAATAGTATCTTCTTGCACATGGATGCATCGTCCATTATGATGATCAAAACTTCTCGCCGGTTGGATGATGATCTGCTCGCGTGGCTTCCCCGAGTGATCAGTTCTATTCACATTATGCAGCGCATATAACCTTGATTTTCAAGCGTTTGCTACTTCGAGCTTGGCTCCTGATGGTGCAATCAGCTTTTGGAAACTAATTTGGAAGGCTGGAGCTCCACCTAAAGTCAAAATGTTTGCTTATAGAGTTGCGTCTAATGGCTTAGCTTTGAAAAGGAACAAAAAGGACAACGGCTTTAAGGTTATAGGCAACTTCCTTATTTGTGATAAAGAATAGGAGGACGTTGCGCATGCCTTGTTCATGTGCTCTCATGCAAAACATTTGTGTTCTTCTATGAAGGATGTGTGGCCATTACCTAATGAAGTTCATCCTCACAAATGGATTTAGACTGTTATTGAGCAAGTCCGAGCGAGAGTGGTGGATTTTAATTTACTGATTGCTTTGCGTATTAGGTATGCTTACAACGAGGTTACACATCATAAACCACTTCGGTCAATTGAGGGCTCTAGGCGATTCTTGAGATGCTATGTCCAGACTTTAAAGAACATTAAATCCTTGACCACGGAGAAAACCATTACGGACAAGAGCTCTACAGCTGTACGAAATCCTGATTTGCAGGTGGCACGCTGGGATAAACCTTCTCCTGGCTGGGCTAAACTTAATTATGATGGTTCTTAAAAGAAGGAGGACAGTTCATCAGGGCGGGGGTATGATCTTGCAGGATGAATTAGGTTCTCTCCTCATGTCGTCAGTTGTTTAATTGTGGTGATCCCCTGGAAGCTGAAACTAGGGCTTGCGTAGAAGGCCTTCGTTTGCAAGTTATTCATCCCATCGGCCTATAACATGGCAACATGAGGCACTTTCTCGAGCTGAGCATCTGAATTTTCGGTGGACATGCCGACATGGGAATTTCTGAGGCTCCATTTTGCTGCTCCTCCTCCATCGAGATAAATCTCCAACAAAAAAAAACCCTCCTCAACTTGTTCTAGCTCCTGTTAAATTTTTTTTTGTTGCCTCCTTAATGTAGAAATAAATCCCTGTTGCTAAGTAGTTTTCTATTAGTCTGTGAATAAACCTGACGTGAAGTGTGTGTGTCTGTCCACACCATGTTCAGAGTTTGAGTTAGTCATAGCATAGACTAGTTCCTCGTCCCGATCCAGTTCTGTTGCTATCGTGGAGGAGTAGATAGCTTCTGCATGTTGGACGTCGTGGGATGGCACGACCAGTAAGTCCTCCAGTGCGTCGCGTTTTTGTTCGGTTGTTTGTTAGCGAGTTCTGCGGATCAGACTCCTGATAATAAAAGGAAAACCAGAAAAGTTCGCACGGTGGTATGCGACGCAAAAATACTCTCGTCTTCATCCTCACTCTTTCTCTTTCAATTTCGTGTTTGTCCTCACTAGTGATCATCTCGGCAACGACAAGTGGTGTCAGAGCCTGCGGTGTTCGATCCGCCTCTCCACTTCCACGCGGTGTTTGATCCACCACGGAAACATGCCGAGATCGCAAGCGAGCGACACTAACAAGGACAAGAACAAGGGCCTGGACCCTGACAAGGATCCTTCTTTTGGAAGCCCGTCGAGGCCGCTGCCGCGGCTGTCTCTGGACGGCGCCGGCGAGACGCGGGTGGTGGAGCAGGTGATCCATGGAGGAGGCGGGTCGATGACACCACCGATGCTGAAAAAGACCAATTACTTAGATTGGGCTCTATTGGTGAAGGTGCAGCTGGAGGCGGAAGGCCTCTGGGACGTCACCCACGACGGCGTCGGCACGGCGCGAGATGATCGGCGCGCGCTGTCTTTCATCCTCAAGGGGATGCCGCCGGAGCTGATGCGCGTACTGGCGGTAAAGGATACTGCCAAGGACGCATGGGAAACTCTGAAGACCATGCGCATTGGGACCGAGCGCGTCCGTGAGTCCAAAGCACAAACGCTCAACTCGGAGTACGACAGGCTCAGGTATCGTAAAGGCGAGGGAATTGAGTCATACATCCTCCGCTTTACTACACTGATGCAGTAGATGGAGGCGCTCGGAGATCACATCGACGAGCGCAAGGCGGTTCTAAAGGTGCTCCGCACTGTGCCCAGGCCGTACAAGGATATGGCCATGGCGATCGAGCAGATGGTTGACCTGAAGAAGCTGTCCCTCGAGGAGCTGACAGGAAGGATGCTCGTCTGCGAGGATCGTGAAGACGACGAGGAGAACACTTCGTCTTCTGGCGGTCGCCTGCTGCTCATTGAGCAAGAGTGGGCGGCGCGCTGCAAGCAGCAAGATCGTGGTGCCGGCTCGTCTGGGATCAAAGACCGCAAAGGGAGAGGCAAGCCCACCGCTAGCGACCGCGGGCAGGCAAAGGGAGGCCGCAACGGTCCCCCCTAGGAGCAAGGGTGACTATCGCTACTGCGGCAAGCAATGCCATTGGGCCAAGGAGTGCCGGAAGCGCGAGCGTGACCGGTGTGACAAAGGCGAGGAAGCCCACATCGCCCAAGTGGAGGAAGACCGCCCTAACACGCTCCTCACGGCCAGTGTGGTGGACATCACTGTTGGGGTACCTGCTGCCTGCGTACCTAAAGAGTGCGAGCCATGTACGCATGGCCACATGGCGTGGTGGTTGCAAACACGGCGCACACCCAGAAGGCGGCTGGCGGGACAGACGACCGACGTCCAGTACGTCTACCTCAATGAACAGCGAGTCATTCCGACTCCGACCGATGGCAAGCGATGGTTCTTTGATTCCAGGGTGAGCAACCACATGATAGGGTGTAGGGAGATGCTCACCGAGCTGGACAAGACCATGCACGACACTGTCAAGTTCGGCGACGGGTCCTTGGTCGAGATTCGTGGCCGCGACGTCGTCCTCTTTACTGGATCGGACGGTGAGCACCGCACCCTTACCAGCGTCTACGTCATACCTAGGCTTTGCACCAACATTGTGAGCCTTGGGCAGCTGGATGAGGTGGGCTGCCAGTCCATCATAGGTGGCGGCGAGCTACGACTCTTTGATCGATAGCACAAGCTCCTTGCACGCGTAAAGAGGGCGAGCAATCGCCTATACCCGGTGCTGTTCGACCTGGCGACGCCCGTGTGTCTTCTCATGGTGGAGGTACATGATCCAGCAGGGCTCTGGCATGCGCGGTTCGGACACCTCCATTTCCGCGCTCTCCACGACCTTGGTGCCAAGGAGATGGTGAGAGGCATGCCCGTCGTTGAGCACATCAAAAAATTCTGCGATGGGTGTGCGCTCGGAAAGATGCATCGCACTCCATTTCCTCGGGCCACGGCTACCGCACGGAGCGCGCCCTCGACCTCTTCCATGGTGATCTCTGTGGCCTGATCACACCGTCCACTACGAGCGGTAACAAGTACTTCCTGTTGATTGTCGATGATTTCAGTCGATATATGTGGCTTGAGGTGCTTAGGAGCATGGATGAGGCATTCCGTTACTTCAAGAAAATCAAGGCGCTCGTCGAAACTGATCGGCAGGTGAAGCTGTGCGTGTTCCGAACATATAGAGGTGGTGAGTTAAACTCAGCTGAATTCACACAGTTCTGTGAGGAAGCTGGCATCAGGAGGAACACGACAGCGCCGTACTCACCTCAACAAAACGACGTCATCGAAAGGCGGAACCAGATGGTGGTGGAGATGGCCAAGAGCCTATTGAAGAGCATGAACATGTCGGCCACGTTCTGGGCGAAAGCGGTGCGGACGGCCGTGCACATCCTCAACAGATCACCGGCACACAGCCTCAAGGGGGTGACTCCATACGAGGCGTGCAGTGGCAATAAGCCCAAGGTCGACTACCTGCGCACTTTTGGGTGTGTGGCTCACCTGAAGATTGTCAGATCTGGCATCACCAAGCTGTCTGACATGGTACGGGCTGGTGTGTTTGTCGGATACGAGGACGGGGCCAAGGTGTATCGCGTCTTTGATCTAGAGGCCAAATGACTGCACATCATGCGCGACGTGGAGTTTTAAGAAGGGCGCAAATGGAATTGGAGCACATAAGCTCATGTCGACCCACTGGAGCAGTTCACGGTCGTGTTCTCAGATGATGCCAACGTGAGCCTGCCCAGTGCTCATGGTCCAGAGAACGCACAGTTCCCTCTGGATCCCTCCTCTTCACCTTTTCCATCCTCTGATCCTCCGTTATCAGGGACAAACTCGCAGAGATGACCGCCAAGTGGCCCAGCTGATGAACCAGTGCGTGTTGTGGCGCCAGTATCGCTGTCGACGCACCCGATGTGCATGCGCGGGCAAGATGGCATCTTCTTGCCAAACCCCAAGTACACTGGGGAATTGGAGCTGGGAGAGCTGTGCTTGTCTGCAGCTGAGGAGCCAGCCTCTATCGACGAGGCACTGGAGCAAGCTTCGTGGCGCGACGCCATGGAAGAGGAGATGACAAGCATACATGATAATGGAACCTTGGATCTGGCAACGTTGCCGTCAGGTCACCACGACATCAGACTCAAATGGGTGTACAAGGTAAAGCGTGACCCTACAGGGAAGGTGGTGAAACACAAGGCGCGCTTGGTCGCTAAAGGATATGTGCAGCGCGAAGGCATTGACTTCGACGAGGTGTTACGCTCCCATAGCGCGACTCGAGACGGTGCGGCTTCTTCTCGCCGTAGCAGCGCACCGCGGCCGGACCGTTAATCATATGGATGTGAAGTCCGCATTCCTCAATGGTGATCTTGCCGAAGAAGTGTACGTGCAGCAGCCTGCTGGTTTTGTTGACAGCAACAATGCAGGCAAGGTTCTGAAGCTGCACTAGGCCCTGTATGGGCTCCGACAGGCTCCACGCGCATGGAACGCCAAACTTGATGCCTCCATGGAGTCCCTCGGGTTCACCAGGTGTCAGCTTGATCATGCTCTGTATCGACATGTGGTGAACCATGACTTCCTCATCGTCGGCATCTTATGTCAACGACCTCATCATAACCGACACTAGTAGCGAATTGATCGAGCAGTTCAAACTCTAGATGCACAAGCTGTTCCAGATGAGTGACCTTGGTGCCCTGAGTTATTACTTGGGAATCGAGGTCAAGCAGGAGGAAGATAGGATCACTTTGTGTCAGTCAAGCTATGCCAAGAAAATTCTTCAGGTGGCAGGCATGGAAGAATGCAATTCATGTCAGATACCGATGGAGAATCGCCTGAAAATTGGTAAGTTGGTTGATGGTGAGGTGATCAATGCGATCAAATACAGAAGACTCGTTGGTAGCTTGTGCTACTTGGTGAATACAAGACCCGGTTTTGCCTATTCAGTTGGGATCGTCAGTAGATATATGGAAGCTCCGGGCAGGCAGCATTGGGCAGCTCTGAAGCAGATTCTTCGATATGTTCAAGGAACTGTCGGCCTTGGCTGCGTGTTTATGAGGGAAGCTGGTTCGGAAGTCATCACGGGTTACAGTGAGAAAGACGTCCTGCCAGGCAGTTTGGTTGAGCAGATTGCTAGGAGAAATGGTTGGAGAGGAGTCGAAGAAAGTGAAGCTCTACGTGGACAACAAATCAGCAATCGCACTTTGCAAGAATCATATGCACCACGACAGGAGCAAGCACATAGACACTCGATTCCACTTCATCAGAGAGTGCATCGAGCAAGGCAAAGTAGATGTTGATCATATTCGAACAGATGAGCATTTAGCAGATATCCTCACCAAGTCACTTGCGCGAGCCAAGTTTGTAGAGCTGAGGCAGACGCTTGGAGTGATCAAGGTGAGCTGAAGCAGCAACAGGTTTTAGGGGTGATTTGTAGAAATAAATCTCTGTTGCTAAGTAGTTTTCTGTTAGTCCGTGAACAAACCTGACGTGAAGTGTGTGTGTCTGTCCACACCATGTTCAGAGTTTGAGTTAGTCATAGCATAGACTAGTTCCTCGTCCCGATCTAGTTTTGTTGCTATCATGGAGGAGTAGATAGCTGCTGCACGTTGAATGTCGTGGGATGGCATGGCCAGTAAGTCCTCCGGTGCGTGGCGTTTTTGTTCGGTTGTTTGTTAGCGAGTTCTGCAGATCAGACTCCTGATAATAAAAGGAAAACCAGAAAAGATTGCACAGTGGTACGCGACGCAAAAACTCTCTCGTGTTCATCCTCGCACTCTTTCTCTTTCAATTCCGTGTTTGTCCTTGCTAGTGATCGTCTCCGCAACGTCACCTAACCCCCTCCTCAACTTGTTCTAGCTCCTGTTCAAAAAAAAAAACTTGTTCTAGCTGCGCACGAACAGCTTAACAGAACGTTCATCAACACCCTCACGAACATGCATCCCAGGGTCAACTCTGCTTCAATCGAGACGGTGTCCTTCACAAGTTGTTCATCCCATCGGCCTGCAACAGGGCTAATTAAATCCTCCACACACCTAGGGAAATCGCCTGTTTGCCCGCGGGGATTTGGTCAACCAAATGAGCCCGTGTAGCAGCTCGATCTACGTTCTACTCCTACAACGCGCATCCAAGGCGCCGTATCTGTCCGCCTTGTCCAGATTGAGCCAAATACACACCTTGTGCTCGTAGAGATACTCCGACTAGCCGGCAGGCAGCACTTCACCTTCGTCGTCCGGGCTCGCGATAGACAGATCCACCAAGAAGCGATCAATGGGTAAGTCCGGCGCCGTTACCTGGCATCGGCTCACCCTCTTCGTTGGCGCGGCGTTCTGGGCCTGCGTGCACACGGGCGTGGCCATCGCGCCAACGGATCACGAGAGCCGCAGCGGCGGTGACAGCAGCGGCGACGATCCATGCAGAGGACGGTACGTGTACGTGCACGAGCTCCCGCCGCGATTCAACGCCGACATCCTCGCCGGCTGCGCCACGCCGGGCCAGTGGCCCGGCATGTGCGAGCAGGTGAGCAACGCCGGTCTCGGGGAGCCGCTGCTTCCAGGCCCCGATCATCACCAGGATCAGCAGCTCACCGGCTCGAGCGGCTGGTACGCGACGCAGCAGTTCGCGCTGGACGCCATCTTCCACGGCCGCATGCGGCGGTACGAGTGCCTCACCAACGACTCCTCGGCCGCGGCCGCCGTGTTCGTCCCGTTCTACGCCGGCTTCGACTTCGCGCTGCACCACTGGGGCTTCGACGAGGCCACGCGGGACGCGGCGCCGCGCGACCTGGCGCGCTGGCTCACGATGCGTCCGGAGTGGCGCAGGGCGCGCGGCCGCGACCACTTCCTGGTGGCGGGGCGCACGGCGTGGGACTTCCAGCGCGACAGGATCAACAGCTCGGTGTGGGGCACCAACCTGCTCCTCCTCGACGCCGTCCGGAACATGACCGTCCTCGTCGTCGAGGCCTCCACCCCCGGCTCCGGCACCGGCAACGACATGGCCGTGCCTTACCCGACCTACTTCCACCCGCGGACGGACGCCGACGTGCTGGACTGGCAGCGCAGGGTCAGGACCGCCGCCCGCCCCTGGCTCATGTCCTTCGTGGGCGCGCCAAGGCCCGGCGACCGGCGGTCCATCAGGCCGGCGATCATCGCCCAGTGCGGCGCGTCGCGTGCATGCCGGCAGCTGGGCTGCGCCAACTTGGCGGAACAGTGCCACGCCCCGGGGAACATCATGCGGCTGTTCCGGAGCTCCACCTTCTGCCTCCAGCCGCTGGGGGACTCGTACACGCGGCGGTCGACGTTCGACGCCATGGTGGCCGGCTGCGTGCCGGTGTTCTTCAACGCCGGCTCGGCGTACCTCCAGTACAAATGGCACCTGCCGCGCAACCACTCCCGGTACTCGGTGTACATACCGGAGGACGGCGTGCGCAAGGGGAACGTGAGCATCGAGGAGACGCTGAGGACGATACCGCCGGCGACGGTGCGGGAGATGCAGGCGGAGGTCGTCAGGCTCGTGCCGGGGCTGGTGTACGCCGACCCGAGGTACAAGCTCGAGACGGTGAAGGACGCGTTCGACGTCGCGGTGGAAGGCGTGCTGCAGAACGTGGCGGAGATGCCATTGCTGGGCGTCTGGCGGTTCTAGTTGTACAACTAATTTAATGGCTTGATGATGTGTGTGATGAACAATTGTATGTATGTATCCGGCATAAGTTTTGTCTAGCTTAGCTACACTAATCGATTCAGATTTTCAGATTTCTTGCGTCTAGGTAGATTTTGCAAAAAATGATTTTTTCAGAAGGCGAGCGCTAGGCGTCGTCCCGATTACTGTACTAGCTGACGAATTGGGGTATCCTGATTTCAGGTATCAACTAATATAGTCAGACGAAAGAAACGACCTGATATTTCAGTCTGAAACTTTCATTCAGAGCCTAGATTGCTTGGTACTAGCTGCATGTAGTTCCGATAAGAAACAAAATCTTTTATCGAGGTATGGTTAAAAACCCCTGTGAATTTGAAATTGCAAGAGCATCTGCCATCTCGTGTGTGGACGTTGACCAGATGAGCTGCACGGGATGCAGTGGACATAACGCCCCCTTTGCTGCAAACAACAACTGGGAAAGGAGATGGGAGTGAATCTACGATCCCAAGTCAACTTCATTCAGTAGTACACGTCCCGAAGTTGACTTTGTATGTGACCTAACTAACCGAGTAATATTGTGTGTACAAATTTGATCGATCTCCATTGAAATCTGGGCTTGTAGCTATTAGTCTCAGGACACGTTGGATGTGGAGAATCCGTACGGACCCCTTGCGACCTTGGCGCGGACTAGCGGACTAGATATGCAGTTCATCGATCGGAGGAGAGCGTGAGATCTTCTCCGCCTCCACTAGGATGGTCCTGGGTGATGGAGCATCCGCTCTGTTCTGGATGGACAGATGGCTGGATGGGAAGTCGACCGGGAAAATAGCGCCGGATCTACTGGCACTTATCCCGCGCGAACCCAAGAAGGCGAGGACGGTACAACACACACTCACGGAGCAGTTGGATCACGGACATTTCTGGAGCCGTGACCCCTCTGGCGCTATGCCAGTATGTGCAGATGTGGACTCGGTTACAAGGGCTACACCTGGATGCTGACCCAGATAGATTGATCTGGCGGTGGATGACAGATGGCCAATACTCTTCCAAGTCTTGTTACTATGCCTTCTTCCAAGGGTCCATAGGCTCAAGGTCATGGAAGCTGACTTGGAAATACTGGGCGCCACCTAGGGTGAAGTTTTTCATATGGCTAGCTTGCCAGGACAGATGTTGGACGGGTGAGAGGCTCGCACGCCGGGAGCTGCCCCATCGGCTGCGCTGCATGTTCTGTGATCAGTTCGAGGAGATTATATCACACATCCTCACATGCTACCTGTTCTCACGGACAATCTGGCACGATGTCCTGTCCTAGATTCGATCTACCGTGGGCTCACCGGTTGTTGAAGAACCATTCGCAGAGTGGTGGACGCAGGTGGTGCGCTCCAGCCCACGTCAAATGCACAAAGGAACCTCGTCGCTAATCATGCTCGTGGCGTGGTGGATTTGGAATCATAGGAACGCGATAGTCTTTAACAACGAGGTACCTTCAGTGCCCTCCCTAGTCGACAGGATCAAGGTAGAGGCGCGATCCTGGGCGATCGCGGGAGCACGGGGGCTACGCCAGTTTCTCCCTTAGATTTGCTTTCTTGCGTTGAGTTATATGGTGCGGGTGTCGGTCCACTTTGGACCTTGTACATATAACTCTCTTTTTCTATCGATGCATCGAAACGCAAAGCTTTTTTGCGTTTTCGCGAAAAAGCCTGGGATTGTATTTCTAGTAAGGTTCAAAAAACAGAAGATACCTCGAAAATCTTTTAAGAAACTATATTATATACATGCAAAGGTATAATATGTATGGTACATGGAGTTGTCTATATGCATATGTAAAATTCAATTTGTCAAAGTAACTGAGATGTTAAATTTAATTGATATGCATTTTTTTTATATTTGGCGGATATAAATTGGTGGTGTGGATAATTGGATGTAAAAAATAGATGACATGGATAGCTTGCATATAAGATACACTATTGTTAATTAAAGAATTAGATGACATGGATATTTGATTGGCTGATAAAGTAAATGGTGTGGATAACTTGCATGTAGAGATAAAGTACCATTAATACCATTATTGGGATTTTGCTTTATAAGAGGCAGAGATAAGAGATTAGATAAAGACATGAAGTAGTGTTATTATTCACCTCAATGGCATCTTGTTAAATCATGAGTAAAAGCTCCGTATCACCTCCGCAATATGAGATTTTTTTCAAATGGCCTAGTTTTTCATAGTTGTCACACACCATCCTAGTCTTCCTCGTGTAATCAAATCTAGTAGCATTTTTTTGATTATTTATCGAAGTACGAAGAGCCCGAGGTTGATTCACTTAAGCCATTGCAGCTTGGTTATCAACATTTTCTTGTGGAACTGTGATCTAATTGGCCAACCACGTTTCTTCATCAACTATACTAGCAATGGTAAATTCTGCATTCAAGCATTCAAGGAATGTCTGAACCAACAATGGTTCAAACTAGTCTCGAAGAAGTGGCACATCCCTGGGATCATGTGCCCTGAAAGGTCTGAATTACTCCAAGTCCCGATAGAGTTTCTTGATCTCCCCCACGTATTTAGTCACCGTCTTATGCTCTTGCTTGATATGTCTCAATTTATTGGGTATCTTGCTGACCTGCATTTTATTTGATTTCCTTGAGAGTTGTCTTTCAATGTTTGTCCAAACCTCGGCTACAGACTAAAAACCTTCAACTTGCTTTCTCACAAATTTCTTCATTGACCCCAATAACCAAACCATAACTCGCTTTTGGTTCTGGCCCCATTGGTATTGTGTGGGATATGTCGGGTTTTTCCTCGTCATGTTCCAAAAAAAATTGAAGACCGTGTTACTCAACGATCAGTGTGGCATTCCAAGACGAGATAAAAAATCACCCGGACTAGTTAACCTAACAGGATTGGGTTCAAGGGTCTTAAAACCTTAAGAAGTACCACTTTTCTTTGTTTGAGTTGCTCCATCAATTGAGAAAGTATACACTTGCATAATTTCACACAATTTATCAATACCAGAATCCATACTAGGTTCTCCCATGACCACTGAACAACTCTAGCCTATTATTCAAAAATTAAAGTTTGAACAACTACAATAGGCTTCAGACTAGATTCAACAAACCAGATGCTACAACAGACTAAACCTAGTACAACAGACTTCACACTGACAAATTGGACACATCCACGAGTAACGACAGATCAAGAAGGCTCAATCCATCACAAGACCTAAACTAAGCGGACATGTAGCTAAGATGTTCATTGTTCGGTTCAAAGCAGCTTCAACTTTGTGCAGCACTCGAACAGGCTCAGACTAACACGTTACGACGATGGTAGCGACATGAAACAGAGGCGACAAGCACAACACGAGGAGGACGAGAACACGGAGTAGCACGAGGATGACAAATTCCTTTACAAAGACCACGGTGACGATGCACAAAGGCGGCCACGACACGACGACCACAAAATCCCAGCAATAGTACCATGAATCAAATCAAATCAAGATCACCTATGGCACCCCGACCGATTCTTCTAATACCATGAAGAAATCAAGCATTAATTAAGGAAGAAACTCACTAGATCACTCTCTATTTGAGTTTATTTCTTTAGGGTAAACATAACATATGTGAGAGAGATGAACCAAAGCTTATACACTTCTCCACTTCGGTCCCTTTAGATATACATTAGCCTATATACACCTTAGTATCTAGATTTTTTTCTATTTACACCTAGGTCCTGCAACACTCAGATATTTTATGTGATTATCACTTTAACTTGCCAGCTAATAACTAATAGTTGTGAACATGTGCAAATCTCCTTGTTTTTTTTATTCCTTGCTGATATGGTCATTTTAAGGTAGAAATAAATTCATAAAGGATGTTGATGACCGCAAGTGTATAGGTGTATTGCAGCTTGTTTTAAAAGTAAGAGTATTGAACCATATAAAACTATTTGGTAAAGGTCTTTATGCCCTTGTCACTATCTATCAAAATACACATGTAAGTTGTCCTTGATTTCAAGCAAGAGTATTTTAAGAAAGTTGTTTGGTTGCAAAGTAATAACTGAAAGTAAACAGAGACTGACAAATGCAATGTAAAAGGTAATAAAACTTCAGTAAGGCAAAATGTTCTTGGAAAATTTAGGATACACCTTTAGCATTGGTAGTAATTATAATTAGGACGAATCTATATCATTCGGTGGGAAAAGCTCCATATATAATAAGATGTTTACAGACAACCCATATGACATCCCTAATAACCACTATAATGATCGTGAGCAAGCCACTCTAATCCCTCGCAATTAACCGTTTCCCATGGATATTGATATAAACTTAGTGAATATCTCCTTATCTCCGTTGATCCATATGAATAGCATGCCAGGACGTTATGTCACTTAGCACCGTACATACTACCATATGTCCAACGGTAGATCCCTCTCCAGCCCCGGAGAAATATTACACGGTCGACTTCACATAATACCTAGAGAGAAAACTAAATAATCATACACCAAAGTTATAGTCTATCTTTATTTAATATCGTAATATTGCTAGGGTTTCTCCATCTATCCGAGAACAAAGTAAACTACTCACACATAGAGGTAATAAACAACGTCACTATAATTGTGTGAATGAAGTACGAATATATGGATGGATTCAAGTGCAAATCCACAATAATAATTGGAATTACTACAATACGAAATTGAATGAGATGGGAATGGTGATGGTCATGAAGATGCAGTAGTTGATGATGGGGAATGATGTCTTGGCCTCCAATGATCGGTGTAGGATTATGTCTTTCTGCAAGACCTCCCAGATCCCTTCCGAAGGTGAGGTTTTTGTGTTTTCCGATGTCTCTGAATGTTAGATCTCAGATCCGCTTTCGCGAGGTGAACGTATTTGACAAGGCGACGCGGCTGGCAGGTAGCACGGTGGATGATACGTGCGGGCCCACCCTATACCGATGGTCGTTAACTTTCTCGGAACCTCCCTTCACGTCCCCTCTTCACCCAGGTGTGTGAAAATTATTTAAATGACTTTTAACACTTTGAAATATCATATTAATGTATAATATGACAGTTCTAAATGATATGTTCATCAATAACTTCATAATTTGGGATCATGTGGAAACATGCATAAAAGTGCGCACTAGCACCATAAAATACTAAAATCCTAGTGCTACTTATGCAAAAACAGAAGGTGAATATGTTTCAAAAATGCATTTGTTAGATGTATATATCTGTATATTGTATTTTCCCCATATGTTAGGGGGCTTCCTGCATATTTTCCCTGTACCTGTACTATATATTGTGGCCTTTGGCCCCAGAGGAATACAACTTATCTATTCCTAACATGGTATCAGAGCCGGTTTTAGGGTTTTCTTGCCCACCGGTCCTCTGCCTGTGACCGACGTCGCCGTCAGCTCGCCCCGGCCACCGCCGGTTCCAGTTCTGGCCGCGTACGTGGAGTTCCTCATTCTGCTAATCAGATCGATTGTTTTCGGATCGGACTGCAGCAGATCGGATCGGCGTCGTTCCTCTGCTGGTTTGTCGTGCTGGTTTCTCGTGCTGGTATCGGATCGGATCGGATCCCGTCTGAATCGATCTGCCTAGAGCTGCCCTCCGCTGCACGCCCGCAGCTGTCCTCCGCTGCACGTCTGCATCGAGCCCGCCTAGAAGCTGTCGTCCGCATCGAGCCCGCCTGGAAGCTGTCGTCCCGCCTGGCAGTTGTTGTCCACCCCGTCTGATTCGAGCCCGCCTGCAGCTGCCGTTCGGCCTGGAGCTGCTGTCCACCCCAACTGGTGCTGCCACTGATCTCCATGGCTGCAGGCGCATCCGCCTGCCCGCCGGCGAGTCCGCCCGTTCCGGCTCCCCGGCCTCCCTCAGTCCGCCAGTCTCCTCTCCGTCCGCCCAGCTGCCCTTCAGCTTCTACATCGAGCATGCCGGCCAGCTGCTCTGCTCAATAGAGCCGCCGGTCAACTACTCTGCTAGATCCCTTTGAGTAAAAAATTGAGAGAGAGATGTCTTCTGCATCGGGCTATGTTGCGATTTCTCGCTGCCCGGTGATCTTCGATGGCGCGAATTATCCTGATTTCGCTGCCTTTATGCGTGTTCATATGCGCGGTCTCCGTCTTTGGGGAGTGCTCTCCGGCGAGGTCCCCTGTCCGCCGTGCCCCCTGCTCCTGTGGCTCCTCTTCCACCAACGTCGATTGTTCTTGGCGCTGATGCTTCTCAGGAGGCCAAGGATGCTGCTCAGAGTGCTGATGATAGTGCTGTTACTGCTTATGACCTGAAGTCCAAACAGTACTCTGCTGATCTTGAGTCCTATCGCCACACTCTGACTGCCTACACTCAGTGGGTCGATGAGGATGCTCATGCTGCTGCTGTTCTAACCTCCAGTGTTCTGCCCCAGTATGCTGCTGAGTTCATGAGTCTCCCTACTGTTGCCGCTCAGTGGGCACATCTTCAGCGCTATCAGCCGTCTGGGGATGCTCTTTACCTGTCTGTGGTTCGCCAGGAGCATGCTCTTCAGCAGGGTGATTCCACTATTGATGAGTTCTATACTCAGAGTGCTGCTATCTGGCGTCAGCTTGATTCTCTTTCTACTGCTGTTTGTGGCACATGCTCGTGTTGCCAGATTGTGCGCTCGGATTTGGAGTTTCACCGCATCTATGAGTTTCTGTCTCGGCTCCGCCAGGAGTTTGAGCCCCAGAGTGCTCAGCTGAATGCTCGTGGTCGTGTTCCGCTCTCTGAGGTGTTGTCGGAACTTTGGGCTGAGGAGACCCGTCTTCGTGGTGCTGGTCTTCTTGCGGTCCCATCTGTGCTTGCTACTCATGGTCCTTCTATGCCGTCTGCTCCCTTGACTCAGCGCGGTCCCCTGTGCTGCCGCCGATACTACCCACTCCTCCAGGTCAGGGTCAGATTTAGCACCAGTAGTCTCAGGGTTCGAGTCAGTACCAGCAGCCTCAGGGTCAGAGTCAGCCCCAGCAGGCTCATGGTTAGGGTCGTCGTGGTTCTCTTTGTCACTTCTCTTACTGCAACAGGGATGCTCACACTTGGGCCACCTGTTATACACGGGATCCCAGTTTACGTCAGCAGCACCAGGCTCGTGGGTAGTCGGCTCCTTCCGGGTCATCAGCAGTTGCTCTCTCTGATCAAGACATTATCAGGAGTCTTCGTGGTCTGCTTGCTGCTACAGGCTCTTCTTCGCCGGGCACTGCTGGCTCTATGACTGATTCTTCTGGCACTGCGCGACCACCATCTTCTACACAGTCTGGTACGTCCCCGTGGTATCTGGATTCTAGAGCTTCCTTTCATATGACCTTTGAGTCTTCTTTTCTGTCCGCTCTTCGTTCTCTCTCTTCTCCTGTCCGTGTTTTCACGGCTGATGGTACTTCTCTTCCTGTTTCTAGTCGGGGCACCCTTGCTACTTCTTCTTTTTTTGTTCCTGATATTTCTCATGTTCCTCTTCTTAAGATGAATCTGTTCTCTGCTAGCCAGCTTACTCACTCTGGTTGTCGTGTCATTCTTGATGCTGATTCTTGTGTTGTCCAGGACCGTCGCATGCAGGCCCTGGTTGGAGCTGGCCCTCGCAGCCGTGACTCTTCAGGACTTTGGGAGTTAGACTGGCTTCATGTTCCTTCCGCTGCCACTTCATCTTCCAGTTCTTCTCCGGTCGTCGCCTCTGCTACCAGCTCTTTTCAGCAGTGGCATCATCATCTTGGTCACCTTTGTGACTCTCGCCTTTCGTCATTAGTGGTCTTCTGGGGTCTGTATCAGGAGATGGGTCTTTACATTATCAGGGCTGTAGGTTGGGTAAACAGATTCAGCTTCCCTATCCTACTAGCGCGTCTGTATCTCAGCGACCTTTTGATTTAGTTCATTCAGATGTTTGGGGTCCGGCTCCTTTCGCTTCGAAAGGGGGCCATCGCTACTATATTTTATTCATCGATGATTTCTCTCGGTACACTTGGTTGTATTTTATGCGCTCTCGTAGTGAAGTGCTCTCCATATATCAGCGTTTTGCGGCTATGGTCCGTACTCAATATTCTACCCCCATTCGTGTGTTTCGTGCTGATTCTGCTAGTGAGTATATCTCCCAGATGTTGCGAGGTGTTCTTGCTGAGAAGGGCACCCTTGCTCAGTTCTCCTGTCCCGGCGCACATGCTCAGAATGGTGTTGCTGAGCGTAAGCATCGCCATCTTCTTGAGACCACTCATGCCATGATGATTGCTTCTTCTCTTCCGCCGCATTTCTGGGTTGAGGCTGTCGCTACGTCGGCTTACCTCATCAATATTCAGCCTTCTACCGCTCTGCAGGGTGGCATCCCTCTTGAGCGCCTATCTGGACAGTCTTCAGACTATTCCATGCTTCGCTTGTTTGGTTGTGTTTGCTATGTTCTCCTTGCTCCTCGCGAACGCACCAAGCTGACCGATCAGTCTGTTGAGTGTGTTTTCCTTGGATACAGTGATGAGCATAAGGGTTATCACTGTTGGGACCCCGTTGGTCGTCGGATGTGTATCTCTCGTGATGTTACTTTTGATGAGACGCGTCCTTTCTATCCTCGTCCCACCGCTGGTACCTACCCGGTGGAAGATATCTCGTTTCTTCTCTTTCCTGACACACCCCCTCTGTCTACTCCTTCTACTCCTATTGTGTCTTCTTCAGGATCTCCTACCCCTGATGTCTCTTCTTCTACACCGTCCTCCTCTGTTCCGTCTAGTTCTCCTTGTTCTCCGCAGTCTTCCTCTGCTATTCCTTCTTCTTCATCGTCGTCTCCTGGTTCGTCTTCCTCTGATGAGCTTCCCTCTACTCGTCCTGTTCATCAGCGTGGTGCCCCCGATCGTTAATCTCCTAGTCAGTATGGTCTTTCTGTTGCCTCCGAGCCGACTTCTTATCGGGATGCTGAGCATCATCCTGAATGGCAGCTGGCCATGGCTGAGGAGATTGTTGCGCTTGAGCGCACTGGCACCTGGGATCTTGTTTCTCCCCCTCCCGGTGTTCGTCCTATCACGTGTAAGTGGGTCTATAAGATTAAGACCCGCTCTGATGGATCTCTTGAGCGCTATAAAGCGCGTCTTGTGGCTCGTGGTTTTCAGCAGGAGCATGGTCGTGACTATGATGAGACCTTTGCTCCTGTGGCTCATATGACCACTGTGCGTACTCTTCTTGATGTTGCTTCTGTTCGTCACTGGTCTGTGTCTCAGCTTGATGTTCAGAACGCCTTTCTCAATGGTGAGTTGAGTGAGGAGGTTTATATGCAGCCTCCTCCTGGGTATTCTGTTCCCGAGGGGATGGTTTGTCGTCTTGGATGGTATCTTTATGGCCTCAAACAGGTCCCTCGTGCCTGGTTTGAGCGCTTTGCTTCTGTAGTGACTGCTGCTGGTTTCTCCCCTAGTGCTCATGATCCAGCGCTGTTTGTTCACACTTCTCCTCGTGGACGCACTCTTCTTCTTCTCTATGTTGATGATATGATCATTACTGGTGATGATCCTGAGTATATAGCCTTTGTTAAGGCTCGTCTTCGTGATCAGTTTCTTATGACTGATCTTGGTCCTCTTCGATACTTTCTAGGGATTGAGGTTTCCTCCACTTCTGATGGATTTTACATCTCTCAAGAAAAGTATATTCAGGATCTTCTTGCTCGTGCTGCTCTTGGGGATGAGCGCACTGTTGAGACCCCTATGGAGCTTAATGTTAAGATTCAACCTACTGATGGTGATCCTCTTTCTGATCCGACGCGTTATCGTCATCTTGTTGGGAGTCTAGTTTATCTTGCTGTCACTCGTCCTGACATCTCTTATCATGTTCATATTCTGAGTCAGTTTGTCTCTGCTCCTACCACTGTTCACTATAGTCATCTTCTCCGTGTTCTTCGTTATCTTCGTGGTACGATCACTCGTCGCCTTTTATTTCCTCGTTCCAGCTCTCTCCAGCTCCAGTGCTATTCGGACGCTACGTGGGCGAGTGATCCTTCGGATCGTCGTTCACTTTCTGCTTACTGTGTGTTTCTTGGTGGTTCGCTCATTGCTTGGAAGACGAAGAAACAGACATCGGTTTCCCGTTCGAGTGTTGAGGCTGAGTTGCGTGCTATGGCCTTGTTGACTGCTGAGGTGACCTGGTTATGGTGGTTACTTGCGGATTTTGGGGTCTCTATTAACACACCCACTCTGGTTTTGTCTGATAGTAGCTATTAGTGTTGCACGTGATCCGGTCAAGCATGAGCTTACCAAGCATATTGGTGTTGATGCTTTCTATACACGTGCTCAGGTGCAGGCTCAGGTTGTTACGCTTCAGTATGTGCCTTCAGATTTATAGTTTGCGGATTTCTTTACGAAGGCACAGACACGAGCGCGGCATGATTTCTTACTCTCCAAACTCAGTGTTGTGGATCCACCATGAGTTTGAGGGGGGGGGGTGTTAGATGTATATATCTGTATATTGTATTTCCCCCATATGTTAGGGGGCTTCCTGCATATTTGCCCTGTACCTGTACTATATATTGTGGCCTTTGGCCCCCAGAGGAATACAACTTGTCTATTTCTAACATCATTCATCAACTTTCGTATAAGCTTAGACTTTTGCTCGTCCCTGAGCAGGATAGCGGCTTAATGAAAAAGGTCATCATGTTTATGAAGCTCGATCGAGTCATTACAATACATGAGACATTTCAAGCAACAATTAAGATATCAGATATGGAACTATATTGTGAGCTCTATCACACTTCCACATCTGAAATGACTTAGAGACTTTTACACCTTTGTACTAATAGTTCACATGAAGATTGGCAGATCATAAAAAAACTCCAGGTTCTTTTCTGAAAAATTGCGTATTTGCCATAGTTTCTTTATAATAAAGGAAATTATTTTGAGGTTGGACTTAAGAGAATATTTTCTATGTAATTGTATGCAACATAGATCATAGGAAAATTTTCAAATCGTGCAAACCAAACAAGCTCTATAGAAAGTATTACTAAGGAATGAAATTTATAAAGGATGTTGATGACCGCAAGTGCATAGGTATATTGCAGCTTGTTTTAAAAGTAAGAGTATTGAACCATATAAAGCTATTTGGTAAAGGTCTGTATGCCCTCGTCACTATCTATCAAAATACACGCATAAGTTGTCCTTGATTTCAAGCAAGAGTATTTTAAGAAAGTTGTTTGGTTGCAAAGTAATAACTGAAAGTAAAGTAAACAGAGAATGACAAACGCAATGTAAAAGGTAATGAAACTTCAGTAAGGAAAAATGTTCTTGGAAAATTTAGGATACACCTTTAACATTGGTAGTAATTATAATTAGGATGAATCTATATCATTCGGTGGGAAAAGCTCCATATATAATAAGATCTTTACAGACAACCCATCTGACATCCCTAATTAAGAGCAAGCCACTCTAATCCCTCACAATTAAGCGTTTACCATGGATATTGATATGAACTTAGTGAATATCTCCTTATCTCCCTTGATCCATATGAATAGCATGCGGGACGTTATGTCACTTAGCACCGTACATACTACCATATGTCCAAGGTAGATCCCTCTCCAGCTCCGAAGGAAAATATTACATGGTCGACTTCATATAATACCTAGAGAGAAAATTAACACATAATCATACACCAAAGTTATAGTTTATCTTTATTTAATATCATAATTGCTAAGGCTCCATCTATCCCAGAACAAAGTAGAGAGAATTCCTTATTTGACACTACTGCCAAATATATGATTCCTTATATGATACTAGAATTTTTTGACTTCCTTATATGACACTAGGTGTAAATTTTGATGCCTTACATGACGCTATAGTGCATTTTGAGAATTAATGGTGTTAATTGGGGACGTAAAAAGACACTTTGCCCTTAGTGCATAATTTCAGCAGCGTCTACTATAGGAATGGGTATGATGCATAGTCTGTCAGCAACAGTGTTTTGGTTGGATCAAGTAATGGGTTTAGTGATACTTTTGTGTGTGTCATTCCTTAAATTTCACCCAATAGCTAGAAAACCGTGTAATAAGTTGATTAGGAAGAGTCTTGGAGGCTAGTTCTTGTTTAGATCTCGGTTCCTTTCTGTTATTTCTGGTTGTAAAAACATGGCAGTTTCTTAATGGATTTGTTTATTTAGTAAAAACAATCGAATCTTGTGCTCCGTCTAATCTCTGCCAAAATTATTTAGTAAAGGCGCCAGAGGAACACTTCAAACGACATTGCCTGTTAAGACTCAAACTTGCCAAACCTGCAGCAGACCCTGCATTCACGCCATGGCCAGGGCCTGCATCTGATCTCCTCAACGGGCGCTCCACAACTGCGTCGTTCCCTCCCACCGCTGTGCCTTGACCGCCCTCTACCGCCCCACCTTGGCCGCCATCGGCCGTGCCCGAGTCACCCTAGAGATCCCGACGGCCGCCGGCCGCCGGCCGGAACCCCGCCATGGCTGTCGTTTGCGGCCGAGCTTCAACCACCACTCCCAGCTTGGTCCATAGCGCCTCAGCTCACGTCAACGCCGCTGCGAGCTAGCAGGCCACCGCCGCCGGCGCTAGGTTTCAGAGGGAATGACTCGATACACTTGTATAGGGACATGGACGGGCTCAGTAGTGTTCGATCAGACTAAACAAAAGTTGGGTTGCTGTTGGACAGGTAGCGACTATGTCAGGGATACTTTCGTATGCTTGAAACAAAACTAACGGAACCATGTAATGGAAGGAACGGCACTGTCATATTAGACATCAAAATTTACACCTAGTGTTAAATAAGGAAGTCAAAAATTTCTAGTGTCATATAAGGAATCATATTTGAGAGTAGTGTTAAAAAAGGAATTTTCTCAACAAAGTAAACTACTCACACATAGAGGCAATAAACAACATCATTATAATTGTGAAAATGAAGTACGAATATATGGACGGATTCAACTGCAAATCCACAATAGTAATTGGAATTACTACAATACGAAATTGAATGAGATGGGAATGGTGATGGTGATGAAGATGTAGTAGTTGATGATGGGGGACTCATGTCTTGGCCTCCAATGATCGGTGTAACAGCGAGGATTATGTCTTTCTGCAAGATCCCCCAGATCTTTTCTGAAGGTGAGGTTTTTGTGTTTTCTGATATCTCTGAATGTTAGATCTCAGATTCGCTTTCGCGAGGTGAACGTATTTGACGAGGCGACACGGCTGACAGGTAGCACGGTGGATGGTACGTGCGGGCCCACCCCATACCAATGGTCGTTAACTCTCCTATAACCTCCCTTCACGTCCCCTCTTCACCCAGGTGTGTGAAAATTATTTAAATGACTTTTAACACTTCAAAATATCGTATCTTTACTATTAAAAGAATATTGGTGATCGTAGGTCATGTCAAACATTGGAGCAATCTTAGCCATCAAATAGCAGATATCAAACATTAGAGCAATCTTAACCATCGAATCTCAGACGTCCCCTCCTACATCTGGACAAAAGAAAACTCATAATCAAAGGTCCACAAGGAGACTCACAATAAACGAAATTACAAGCGAAGTCATAATAGCGCCAATCACTTGCCAAACGAACATTTTGAATGACTAATATTTCTTTACTGATAATCTCAGAGGTAATAGAAAATCATGATTGGAGCTCTGAAATTTCATTCTCGGCGAGTGCTGCAAAGGCATGCTATTAATTTGATATCACCATGGAGTAATAAAAAATCATGCAAGTTTTTCTCTAAAAAGGCATGCTATCCAATCAGATAACAGAATGGAATACTACTTACCAAATATCTTTTATTTTTCTACCTCCAACGTACACCAATATCTCTACGGTTAAAGGTGTACTAGGCATTTCCGGGGCCTCCTACTAACACGTGTCCTCTAAAAAGTCTCAAATCTCATTTCTGCTATACTATGTCCCGTTTTTGCTACATAATATCCCACTTTTTCTATATATAATATCCCACTTTTTCTACACCGTAGGAAAACACGGTTCGCACAAGAGCAGAAAAAAAGACTACCCCTCATCGCAGGCTTCGTCGGAGATACCGTAGCAAAAGAATTATAGTAATGTAGAAAAACCTATTTCATTGAAGACTCGTTGGATACTCGCCGGATACTTTGTAATAAAAAAAAATTATAATAATGTAGCAAAATTGTAAGACACTGGACGCCGTAGGTAGAAAAACCTATAGCCGTACGTAGCAACCTAGCCGCCACATGTAGCAAGGCGATACGCCACAGGGATCAATGCCAGCCTCCGTATGTAGCAACGGTGGTCGCCGCAGGGAGCAACGTCGACCTCCGTAGGTAGCAAAGCAACAACGGTTGCCGTAAGGTATAACTCTGGACGTCGTGGATAGTACAGCCGACTTTCATGGGGAGCAACACCGGTGCCGCTGTGAGCAGTGCCGCCATTCTCTCATAGGAAAGCGGGCAGCACCACCGGCGCGGTCGGTGCAACCACTGTGCATGGGCAACACCGCACCGGCGCAGCGATACTCAGGGCTGGAGGATCCGACTAAGGAGATTCTGCGCCGCGGGGTAGGGAAATAGGAAGGTGGTGGGTGCTGGGGAAGCCGACGATAGCTGGGGGCTGCGGGGTTCGGTGGAGGTTGCGCCGGATGAGATGCAGCGTCGTGTGGGAAGACAAAAATGCGTTGCTCCGTGTGGAAAAGAAGAGAACGATATGGAGGGAGGAAGATGTAATGACATGCGCAGAAGGAGGCGGGAGATCATAGCGAGCGATCCTCCCGAGGGATATGTATCATTTTCCACTTTTAAACTGCTTAAATCCAACATTTTATATTGGTTCAACATTGTATGTTGTACATGTAACACATCTTGTTGCAAGAACAATCTCCTATAATCCGGCCTAATTAATCTCCACTAATCACTCCCGTATCTATCGGCACCTGCACAACTAAAAAGTAGCATTTGTTCTACTTCAGTTTTTTTTTTTGCATTTGTTCTGAATTGACGAGCGTCACATTATCCATGGCGGCGTAGACACGACGAGCGCCTCCGAATACATGCTGGTGGAAAAGGTCGTGGTACGTTGCCTATCACGACCGCGCTTGTATCTGGAACCGTCGCTGCAATACATAGATGACTCTCCTGGCCATAAGGAAGCAGGAACTGACACGCCTGGGACGAGGCGCCCGCCCACAAGACAAGTGGTGCGCTTACTAGCCTGGTGTTCACGTCCAGTAGCACCAAATACCGGCGTTTTTCAAATCATGGTAGCAAATCCCTCGTGTGAGTGCACGACAGCCATGTTCTCTTGGTTTTGGAACTGCCTTCCCGACAGTGTGTGTTTTCACATGTATCTGGGTTCCTTACTTGATTATTGGTGCTCCATGCTTGACTGTCCCCTATCAATTTTGTTATCCAGTTAACCGGTTCATTTCTTCCTTTGCTCTTTTTTTATTCAACATTGTGTTCCTGTGTCAGCAGGGTACTTATCTGTATCTAGACTGCGTCTGAAACTTTTTTATCCAGAAGGATTGCAAGAATATGGTGTCGCCTTATCCACCGTTGACATGATACAAATTTGTTTGAAGTTAATTTTACACAGCTGCTTTTATAAGATCGTTCTCTTTTTTCTCCCCGGTATACTTTATCGTCTTATATTTATTAGTAATCATAGAACAAATGTATAACTAATAGTGTATAGAAAGAACATACAAAATGAATTGGGCTCATGGATTTAATTTTCCACCAGTTTCCCTTTTACAATATTCTCGCTCGCAAGCAATCAAGCATATATAAACATGGTTTAATATTCTCGGTGTCAACTAAAATGCTAAATTTAGTGGTTCTACATACTGCTGTAATTTTATGAAAAATAGAATTCAGCACACCACGTGTTTTATTTGGATAGTTAAAATTGAAATGTGTTAAAATATTCATTATTTAATATTTATTGGAACGTTTTGTTTGAAGAGGAACACATGACAAGCGAACATGGCAAGGGAGGAAAGAAGGATGTATATTGAATCCATGAGCCCACTTATGCGTCTGGGCAATGTGGGAGAGACGCCCATGAGAAGCCCCCCCCCCCCCCCCCCCCCCGCCACACCACTTGTTTCCACTTCTTGCAATGTGAGGTTAAAAAGAAGCTGTCCAGAAAGCCGAATGGATTTATGCAATAAGACAATAACACATACTTACATTTATAGCAACGCACGGGCATTCAGCTAGTTAATGTATAATATGACGGTTCTAAATGATATGTTCATCAATAACTTCGCAATTTGGGATCCTGTGGAAACAAGCATAAAAGTGCGCGCGAGCACCATAAAATACTAAAATTCTAGTGCTACTTATGCAAAAACAGAAGGTGAATATGTTTCAAAAATGCATTCATCAACTTCCGTAAGCTTAGACTTTTGCTCGTCCCTGAGCAGGATAGCGGCTTAATGAACAAGGTAAATCATGTTTATGATGCTCGAGCAAGTCATTACAATACATGAGACATTTGAAGCAACAATTAAGATATCAGACATGGAACTATATTGTGAGCTCTATCACACTTCCACATCTTAAATGACTTAGAGTCTTCTACACCTTTGTACTAATAGTTCACATGAAGATTGGCAGATCATAAAAAAACACCAAGTTCTTTTCTGAAAAATAGCGTATTTGCCATAGTTTCTTTATAATAAAGGAAATTATTTTGAGGTTGGACTTAAGAGAATATTTTCTATGTGATTGTATGCAACATAGATTATAGGAAAATTTTCAAATCATGCAAACCAAACAAGCTCTATAGAAAGTATTACTAAGGAGTGAAATTCCAAAATTCCTTTGAACCAAATTAATGCTCGCATTTGTTTTTTTTTACAATCAATACCATGTCATATTAATAGAAGCAAATAGTACATGGTAGAGATATATGAGCCGACTCCAACCATTACAAAATAAAGTCTAAAATAAACTAACAAATCTTCGAAGTGTTCATACTCTTGTTTATAAAAAAACGATTTGATCACTTTAGGCTGAATTTTTGAAAATCTGTTCGGCTCACATTTAGAATGATGATGAACCGTTCCGCTGTGCGGTGCCTGTGCGTGTATAAAACCAAGGCCTCTCCCTGAAAACGCCGTGGCCACGACCCAGATATAGAAAGAGCCCAGGCGGGAGCACAGCAATTTAGCCGCGCGCCAGCAGACGGCGCGGAGACGAAGGAGGAAAAGGAGCGGAAGAGGAGGAGGATCCCAGCTAGCCCCCCCTCGCCCATTCCTTCTCTCTCCCCCCATCCCGACCTCTACCCCCACCCCACGTCCGATTCGCCCGACCGATCGCCGCGAGGCGCGGACCAGCCCCGCCGCGCGGTGCGCCCGGCCGTCTTGCCGATCGATCGCCCCTCCAGGTACGGCGACTCTCCACCGCGCGCTGGCTCTTTCCCGCCGATTAGGGGTTCATTTCGCGATTTTTTTCCCCGATGGAGGGCGAATGTTGCGTGCCCCCCCCCACAAATTTGTGCCATTTCGAATGTTTCTTGATCCGTCGGAAATATTAATTAGGAGAATATTATTCCTCTCTCTGATCGAGCGCCTGTTATATGTGCAATATTGGGAATTGGGAGCGATAGGATTTTCGCTAACTCGTCTTCTGTTTCAGAGGTGGATTTGAATTATTGATTACCTGGGAGCAGCGAGAGCCGTGTCCCACGTACGCTGCCAGGGAGGACAGGACGCGTAATGGTGGAGTTTGAGGCGCCCTTGTGATGTCGATGGAGGTGTGCGAGAGCCTGTGCTTCCTCTGCCCCGACTTGCGGACCAGGTCTCGGCACCCGGTGAAGCGCTACAAGAAGTTGCTCGCCGAAATCTTCCCCAAGAACCAGGTGATGACGTGCATGCATTTTGGTGCTGGTTATGTATCGGATTATGTGCCTTGTTTAGCTTTTATTTATTTGTAGCCTATACATATGAATTGAGCATCATGGATAATAATGCAGCCATTTGTTTCATTTAGTCCGTTCTGTATTACACTTACATTTTTTCTAGTACCACTACATTCTGAATAACACTATCCCCACTTCACAAACAGATTACTTGCAGAAAATGTGCAGCCAAACATTTCCGGCATTGATTTTTTGATATATGCATAAGAATTGTTTGGTCATTTGATGCAAAAATACTACCAGTAGATTTTTCATGATTTCTATTCATACTAATTATAATTTTTATTTTTTGTCATCATTAGATTTTGTGATCAAGCCTCATGAGTAATGTTGCATAATCTGATCGAGTTCTGCTCATTTACGCTTCAGACAGTTGTTTTGTTTGGTTCCTTCTGTATCGTACTTTAAGCATGTTATATTATATAGGGGTGCACGTTGAGTAGTAGTACCCCTGATCGTAAATAGACCACTCTTCAGAAAACGTGCAATCAGACTTTGACTTCTCATATATGATGTTGATAATAGTTTTTAAGATCAGCGAGTCGTATGATCATAATATTATACTTTTGTTAACATGTTCGTATGAAAAGTAGTGCTCAAACCTGCATGTTTATAGGACATGCCATATCTAAAGGTCACCTATTTTCGAACGGAGTAATTTGAGACAGCCATGGTGGAAAACGTTTCTTATTTTTGAAAGTGTCTACATTTGTATATCGCTATATATGCGCACTGCAAAGGTGTGTGTTGTATACAACCTATCAGGAAACTGAAGACCTGCTTTGTTGTTCTTTTTCAGGATGAACCACCAAATGATCGAAAAATAGGCAAACTGTGTGAATACATTGCAAAGAATCCACTTCGTGTTCCCAAGGTGTATTTCCCTTTTAGACTTATGTATTGTTCTAGTGCAATTCCTGCGGTGCTTGGTTGTTCTTCTAAAAAATATGCCACAGGGGCTGGTGCCTGCTCTGCTCGTCTATTTTTTATTATTATTCTAGTTAAACCTAATTTCTGAAACTGAACTCTTACCAAGTCATATTTGCACCCTCTGTGTCATATTCTACTCCAGGATGTTGTGCTGCAGTTAGAATCCTCCATGTTTGTTCTTTCCTGGTCACTAAACAATTGCTGTTTACCTGTAGAGATGTTCCTCTTGTGCTCGCTGCAAGATTGCTTAGTCTTGGCCTCACATTTTTACTGTTTGGGTACTGGTAGATTCCTATAATACTGACCAGAGAAATCTGATCTTCCAAAGAAAATCAACCTGAAAAAATTGACTATATCATACATTGTGCTGATTATCTTAATGAAAATAAGAGGTTAGGTGTCATATAGAACTTGTGAATCTCAGTGTATGTGATTTAACATTTCTAAGTATATTTCTGCTCGTACATCTCTAGTGTAAGGCTGTAAGAACATATCACAGGTAGTGGAATCTGCTATGAAAAGTCTTAAAAACTCAGAATTATACTCCGTACTCTAGGATCTGGTCTTTTCCTCATTCATAGATGTTTTGTTTCCCGATAGACTGGCAAGATTACCACCTTTTAATTAAGTAATGAGAGTTGTGAACACCTATGAACTTGGTTTTAGAAGGGTCAACTTGGAAAACCTAAATAATGGTGTGTATGAACTTTCATTTTCACAGATTACGGTTTATTTAGAGCAAAAGTTCTTCAAGGAACTGAGAGCTGAGCGTTTTGGCTCGGTGAAAGTTGTCGTGGCTATTTACCGAAAGGTGATATGTTCTTGTCAGGAGCAACTGTAAGTTATCTTTGCTAGCTGTATTTTCTCTCTTGAATATGTCACTGAAGGTTCTAGTCACTAACTGTTGGAATGTTGTGGCATATTTCTGACAACCTCATTATATGGTCATTGCTACTTTCCAATTCATAGACTGCTACGTCATCCCATATAAATTATAAAATAGTGTCACTTACATTATCCAACCGTACATTTAATTTGAGTTATGATTTTTAAGTTATCAATTAGGAGTAGTAGACTCTGATCTCTGGCAACATTGAAAGTTGTGCGTAGTGCAAATCTTTATATGTTCTGTTTTTGTGGATAACTGCTGTAATGAGGGAAGTCACTGTTTTGCAGGCCCCTTTTTGCCAATAGCTTATTAACCATCATAGAGACCACAATGGAGCAAAATAGACATGATGACTTACGGATACTAGCGTGTCAAACACTTTTTGACTTTGTAAACTACCAGGTATTTGGACATTCGGGTAGGCATCAGTTTGTGATTTGGGAATAGTTTTGGGTTTTGCTATCACCCAACAAATGCTCTTTTCAGACAGTTTTGAGTTGTGTGTTACATTCTTCTCGTTACAGGTTGACAGCACTTACATGTTCAATCTAGAGAGCCAGATTCCTAAACTATGTCAGTTGGCCCAAGAGTTGGGTGAGAAGGAGATGTCTACTCTTCATGCAGCTGGGCTCCAGGCCCTTTCATCTATGGTACTTCTTTCTTCTGTTATACCTTGTGGGTTTACACCTGATTGGGCCATTGATAGCTTGTAATGCATGTAGTGCGATGTTTTGTCTCCTGGCTCTAGGGAGTCCAAAAATTTTAAAACCCAAAATGATACTTGGCAAGCTTAAATTAGCTTGCCAAAACGTTTTATAAATGAGTACTCATTATAAATTGGAATAGAGGAAGTATTTAGGAGTTCAAGCTTTGCCTGTACAGCTCCGCCGATGGGTGGTGGAGTTCCAGATCAGTGACGGTGGCCAAGCCGCTGAGGGACAAGGTATGCCTGGTGGAGCCACCAAGGTGATCACGCTCGGAGTCCCGGTGGCATAGTGGGCTGGGTCGACCTCTGGGTCCCTCCGGTCGTCTCACTCGTGCTTGTCGTGGTGAACCACTCACTGTCAAAGGAATTGATCCGGTATCCTCGTCTGCGATGTGTTCGACGAAAATCCCGTGTTCCGTGATGTGCCGCCACCACCGCCGTCGAGATGTAACTGGCTATTGTACCACAAGATCTGCTCCTACGTGTTCCGGGACATCACCATCAGCCTAAGCAGAGACTGCATCAAATACATTGAGATGGAGCTTGGCCTGCCAAGAAAGGAGACCACCGCTGACAACCCACCTGATTCTTACCTGGAATGTTTCCACCGAAAGCCACGCGGTGAAGTACGTGATGGTTGGAAAGTCACTACATGGATCATGCCGATCCCCATTCTCTCATTGAAGGACTAGAGCCCTGGCTGCACCGTCAATTCTGATGAAATCTTTGTCGAGCCAACCGAGACAGCAGAATTGCTGCCAGTCCTCACCGCGGCTTTCCCCATTATGAGTATGGATGATGATGTTATCTACCTCTTGTCCAAGGCTTGCCCCACTGGCGAGAAGGAAGTGGTGATTTCTGTTGACTTGAGGAATATGACGCTGCGAGGAGTGGGAAAGCTTGTTGCCGGAAAAGACTTCACTTCTATGCACAGCTGCACCTCTGAGATCTCCAGATATCTCAATCTCAATATTGCTGCAGACAAAAGAGAAAAGGATAAACAAACTGACAGGTTGAAAGAGACAAGGAAAGAAGAAGCATGGACGGTCGCGTATCAACCTGCAACATAGATGGATGGTGGAAACTTTTTCAGATGGGAGCTGTTAAATAGATGACAGTGCGAGGGTTTGCTAAGTTTGGTCTCTGTTGCACAAACTTCAATGTTTTGCTACTCCTTATATGCAGTGAACTGTTATCCTATCTGTTTCGTGTTAAAGAAAAAGGTCAATAGTATGGTTAAATAATGTCATTCTGCATCTCCTAAAATGTCATGTCTTTTGGCCATCATGCTATTCAAGATAATTCATTTCACCCTCTCTACAAAAGATTGGGCCTTGCACCGTCCTGCCTAGGGATGGATCCATAAAGACAAAGCAGGCCATATTTCTCTCATACATTCCGGCAAAATCCAAAGAAATGTTTCTTCCATTTTCCGCTCTGATCATTTGGGTTTCTGCTCTCTATCCAAAATCCCCCTGTCTAATATCGATTTATGTATTTTTCAGGTTTGGTTTATGGGTGAGCACTCCCATATCTCAGCGGAACTTGATAATGTAAGTGCGGTATTTTCCATTTCCCATTGTAGTCAGTTTAGAAAAAAATAAAGCAATTATCAGTTTAATCCAAGGTCTTACTGTTTAGTATATAGTATACTCCTACATGATTACTGGAACACAAACTTGTCTTTGGTAGCTCTGAATCTACTCTTCCTTCAAAACATGTAACAGAATTATGCCAGTTACTCCTTCAAAGTTCTGAGTCATCTCTTCCTTCAAAGCTTCTACTCATGCCAGTTGTTTAACTCTGTTATGATCTTGCTAAAAAAATAAGATAACTGCCATTCTGCCAGACTAGTTGCATTCTTAACCATAATTATTTGGTTGGACAGGTTGTCTCTGCAGTTCTGGAAAACTATGAGAGCCCGTATGCAAATTGTGATAATAATGATGAGAATGTTGAGGACAAAAGGACTCGCTGGGTGAATGAAGTTCTCAAAGCTGAAGGTCAAGACCCTCCTGGCGTTACCATTTTGGCAAGGGTTTCTTCATGGAAGGATATTAGAGCTTCCCAGGGTGCATTGAATTTGACAATGTAAATAATTTAAGGCTGGTGTTGATAAATTTTTATGCTGTAATAAGTTTCTCTAATATCGCATCTTTTTAAATCATTTTTCTCGCAGAGAAGAATCAGGAAGTTCAAATTTCTGGTCAGGGATTTGTCTGCACAACCTTGCCAGAATATCCAGGGAAGCAACAACTATCCGTCGTGTTCTGGAAACAATATTTCGTTATTTTGATAATAACAATCTGTGGTCACCTTCTAAGGGACTTGCACTATGTGTCCTTTTGGATATGCAGATTGTGATGGAGAAATCTGGTATTTCACTATCTCCTCAGTTTTTTGAGATTTAATGTACATATTTTACTAATATACACTTTACACTTCCATGTGGTATTCAAGATATCTACACAATCATTCTTATCTTATATTGTTGCTTGTGTTGATAATTATTCTATTTTTTATAAGTTTAAATTATTGGCTGGCAGGACAGAACGCGCACATATTGTTGTCCATGTTAGTTAAGCATCTTGAACACAAGAATGTATCGACACTACCAGATATGGTTCTAGACATCATTGAAGTTACATCACGCCTTGCTGAGCATTCCAAAGCTCAATCTTCTACTGCAATAATGTCTGCAATAAGTGATATCGTCAGGCATTTGGGTAAAAGTATGCATTCCCTCGACGGTAATGGGGGTCCTGCAGGTGACAACAAATGGAATAACAGATATCAGAAAGCCCTAGAAGAATGTCTTATTCAATTGTCTAGGAAGGTCAGTTTTCTCTAAATATTTTTCCGAAATTCCCTTTCTTTCCTTTAGCTATATGAAAGCTACAGATCATTTGCAACGATGACCACCCACCCATCTACATGCTCCTTAAATTTTCTTTTATGCTCTTCAGGTTGGTGATGCTGGACCTATTCTTGACACATTAGCTGTAGTACTGGAAAATATTTCAAGTACCACACCTGTTGCACGGTCAAGCATTGCTGCTGCATATCGTACCGTCCAGATAATTGCTTCATTGCCATACTTGTCATATAGTACCAAAGTATGTATGATTGACAATATTTTTTCTTCCGTCCTCTTCTATACAGAATGTTTAACAAGATATACTACACACTGTAGGCATTTCCCGAGGCATTGTTTCATCAACTGATTATAGCAATGGTCTATCCAGATTGCGAGACACATTTAGGGGCACATCGGATTTTCTCTGTTGTTCTTGTTCCCTCTTCTGTTTCTCCATGTTCATTCTCAGGAAATCCGCAGTCAAGCAAGACTAATATTCACAGAACATTATCCAGGCAATCATCAGTGTTTTCATCTTCTGCGGCTATATTTGGGAAATTAAAAAGAGACGTGTTTTCATTTCGGGAAAGTCCACGCCGGGAAAACACAAATCTAATGTCCATCAGTGAGGACTCAGATCGGGGCAATGATAATGAGCCAAAATTGTTCAAGTCACAGACTCTCCAAAGGATGAGTTGTACAATAGATACTTCTTTACCGTCTGCAACAGAAATGAGTAACTCAAGTGGACCTTCTCAGGAAAAAGTATGTATTATACTCCGCTTTCTTGTGGCTAACAGGATCACTTAGTAACTGTGACTATTTCATAGCAGAACAAGAAGTTTTATTCATTTACATGCAGGAACCAGTCATTCTCATGCTGAGTGCACGTCAGGCAAATCTTCTGCTTTCCTCCCTGTGGGCTCAGGCATTGTCCCCCGAAAATGCTCCACGGAACTATGAAGCAATTTCACACACTTACAGCTTGATGCTACTGTTTTCTGGAGACAAGGTGAGAGGGTGGTACTATTCCCAGTTCCCAAATACGCAACAGTTTACACATTCAATCCTCTTGAAAAACGCAATCAATCTAATACATAAGCCGCCAGCATAATGACAATAAACTATGGCTTGCTTTCATATCTTGTTCAGTTTAGCGCATTGCCGATTATACCATGTTTTTTTAGGATCTTATCTGAAAGACTGGAGTTGATCAAAGTCTGAAACTTATCTCCCATTTCCTTATCATATGGCTAATTACCAGATTATAGATCAAGGAGGGCCATATTCAGCTCCTGCACTATTAAGATAGTTAACTTTTTTTTTCTTATATGGATGTTTATTTTGTATGTATAGATTTTAACCATAAATTCTATAGATCTGCAAGATTTTTTGACATTTAAAGTGGTTTGAACTAATTGATCTACTGCAGAACTCACGTCTAGAAGTTTTGGTTGGCAGCTTTCAGCTTGCTTTTTCATTAAGAAGTGTTTCTCTAAACGCAGGTATTTATTTCCATGAAAGTGTTTTTTTAAACTAGTTTTATTCCACTCAACTGGGATTCATAAAATAACAATTATTGTGGCAGCTTTATCTGCCTTTTTGTTTAGTTATTTTCTGTAGTGATAGTTCATCTCACTCATCGTTAATGTTTGCGTTCGCAATGCATCTGGATTTTTCCTTCACTTGTAACATGTTTTGCAGGTGTTCTTCAACCATCGCGAAGGCGTTCTGTTTTTACTTTGGCGACGTCTATGATTGTGTTCTTTTCAAAAGCTTTTAATGTTCCAACACTCATTCCAGTTGTGAAAGATCTGTTGACTGAAAGGACAGTAAGTTAATCTACACATCCTTGTTTCATTATGTTCTTGTGGTGAAAACATGTTTGCAATCTAGAAAGCCTGCAAAGAGAATATTTTTCTATCGCAGAGTAAAAATATAGGATTCACAAAAGAAAGATAAAAAATGTTGACGAGAACTGGGTTCCTATTTCTTCCCTATTTGTAAAACATGCTTCTCCTACATTTTCTTTCTTATTTTTATAAGATATTTGTGTAATTTTCTTAATCAAGGTTAATGAATGAACTCTTTAGTTATTTAGTGCCTGACCAATTCGAACCAGTACAATACAATATCAAAATACAGTCCTTAGAATGCATTGGCCAACAGGGAATTAAGATGTTCGACGCGATCGTTGACGACAAAGATATACATTTCACCTATTCTTGTTACGTGCCTTGTGTCTGTGCCTTTGGCTTTATAGATATCATGTACTAGTAGCTAGTATTGTGTTACTAACTTAGAGCAACTCCAACGGCTAAGAGGAGGGACAATAACCGGTTTTTCTGGGTAAGAGGAGAAAAAAAACTTGCTCTACCCATGAGTGGTCTCTAACCACAAAATTTTGGACGATCACCCATTTATTGTCATCTTCTATCCATATATGGGTAAATGGCACAAATTTTGGGTAAGAGGCATCTCCTACCCATTTGTTGCCATGTCAGCAAAAGCGAAGCGGGAGTGACCCAACCACCCGCGCGCGGAAGGCTCACTACAAGCAGTTGCCATCTCCGACACCGACCCCGCCGCCTCCGGTCACCGGCGACCCTCCGGCATGGTGCCGTCGGGACACATTTCTCTGCCGCCGGGCCTCCGCTGCCGCTTCTGAGCTCCTCCGTCGCCCCAGTCTGGCCCCCGCATTGAAATACCGGCGTCAATTTGGCGCACATTGCTAGCAGTGCCCGACCCTGTTCCGCCGGTGCCCGACCAAGCCAAGGTCGCGGCTGCCGAGCTCGACCTTGCCGGCACCCTTGGTCGTTCTCCACTCTCCCCTGACCTTGTTGTCCCCTTGCCTCTTCTCCGGTGAGCTAGCTGTCGGGACGCCACGCTCGGTGCCGATGGGATGCATCTGGCCGCCGCTCACAGTAACCAAATTGGAAAGTACCTGATTGCTTTTTCTTATCTATCCAAGGTTCTCAGTATAAGAAAGATGTACCCTATTGTAATTTATTTATTTCTGAGGTTCCCATTGTGTTTTGCCTAGCCAAAAAAATGGGTAAGCTGTTGGAGCAAACAATATTTTTACTTACCCATATCCTATCTCTCCTCTTACCTAAACATTTTTTCTTACGCGTAAGTTGGAGTTGCTCTTACTATACAGCCTGTGTTGATTTTTAATAATTGATATGTTTACCAGGTTGACCCATTTCTTCGTTTAGTTGAAGACCTCAGATTGCAAGCTCTTGACAGTCCATCCTACGGTTCGAAAGAAGATGATGATCTTGCTCTGAAATCTCTCTCAAACATCAACATGAATGATCAGTCAAAACAAATAGCTGTTTCCATTATTCTCGAGCGCTTGGAGCTATCAGAGGTAAAGTCACAAGGATACCCTGGCATACTCGTATTTTGACTTTTTTTGTAGCTGTAATTGTTAACTTCCCACTATGCTGTGTTTTTGTGCAGTCAGAATCGAATACTGTAAGAGATCAGTTGTTTGAGGATTTCTCTGCTGACGAAGCTTGTCCCATTGGTTCTCATTTTATTACATCCCCTTCCAAATCTTCTGCACGTAATGGGAAGATGCACCACAAATCCTTGGAGGTGATCCGCAAGCTTGTTTAGCAGTAGAGGAAATATATCACAAGCCTGTAAACTATTCATTTTTGTTTTCTTATTATGTTACGGTGGACTTATTATGCAGGTTATTCCTATGGGGTTTATTTTCGAGGATGATACCCTTGTTGAACATGACAGCTTAGCAGAACCTCAGTCACGAAATCCATTGGATACCAGCCTTGTTGATGTCGACCAGCTTCTCGAATCAGTATGTATTAATCTCCTAGTTACTTCTAGCACTATGGTTTAATGCATAACTGAAGCTGAATAGCTTTAATGAAAATATGGAGGTGGTAATTAGTAGTAGCATTTTAAGATGAAGCAATACATGCTAAAATGAGGTTATTACTTCTGAAGGTTACTGAAACATCTCGGAATGTTGGAAGATTGTCCGTGTCAACAAACCACAATTTGCCTTTCTCGGAGTTAGCCAACCAATGCGAAGCTCTCTTAATTGGAAAGCAGAAAAAGTTATCTGTCTGCATGAGTGCCGACCAACAAGAGGTTAGTAGTACCCCTAGAAACATCACCAGCAACTTGAGCTGCCTACATTTAAACAACTTTAAATCGTACTACATTATGGAATGAACGGTTGGATATGTCAAACCAGTGCATTTTGCTCCTTCTGAAACGATGAAAGAAATTTCCTAACGATATCATACTTGCAGGCTGGTGGGAAGCTTGAGTCATCTGAGCCGGATTCTCCCACAGATGGGCTAATCCCACTCACAAACGATGACCAGTTCCACTCCAATTTCTGCAAGCTACCAGTCCTGAATCCCTATGACAAGTTCCTCACATCCACTGGCTACTGAGACCGCCTGCTGCAGGAAGAGAACACGCTGGCATGCCATCCACGATGCACATATCGAGGTCCAGGATACCTCGGAAAGTTACCAGTTTTCTGCATAAGGTGGTTCTAGCGCCATGCATCCAGCATGATGTATCATTGTTATTTACAACTGAGGGGAGTCACCAATATGCAAGATTACTTTGACAAGAACTGAACAAGCGCCTTTACAACACCGGCGGTGGTCTGCCCATTGCCCCTGGCCGGTAGAAATCATGCATGGGAGATGTAAGTAATTCTGCCAAATAATTGGTTCGTGCAATCTGTTAGGTTTATTTTGTCTTCTGTAGTTAACCAGCTATCTCGCAATTGTAATTATGCATGTAAGCTGGGCTCACCGCACCGTGTGCCATGTGTACACGGTACAGGAAATGATTTTGCTCAGTACTTTTCTGTTTGAGTTGAATCCATTGATTTCTGTTGGTTCATAAGTTTGTAAATTAGGTGAGTACAACCCCTTCTTCTTTCTGATTAATTTGAGGAGCTTATAACAGTGTCAGTTGGCTGCAATCACAAGTTTAGCTTATAGTTGGCTTTGTTTTTGTTCTTGTTGAACTTTTTTCGTTTTCCACCTTTTTTTTGTTATCTTTGTTCTTTGTAAATAGTTTGTACAAGCTTTGCTTATTCTTTTATATACATATATAAAAATTGCAGTGGGGATCTCTCCCCCACTGTTTTCCTTCAAAAAAACAGAACTGTGTCGGTCTTGGTATCAGAACTTAAGTTTGTCAGGTCAAATAGTCAAATAGAGAGCTTTTTCTTACTTCTTCAGGGATAGCTCTCCTAAATTTTGTGTGCTTTGCATACTTACAACTATTGGTCTATTTTGGAAAAGTCCTAGGGGCAGGGAAGAAAATTCATCGAAATTTTGGCACTTTATATAATGTCCTGAACTAAAAAGAAATGCAGCACACATAGCGGAGCCTTATTTTGGACTACTGAGGAAATCTTGGACTAGTTTTTTTTTTTAGAATCACACGCTGCGATTTAAATTATCCAGAGAGATCCAGGCTAAGCCTCGTTACAATAGAATCTGGCACCATGCCAAGCCAAGTCTTAACACATTTATTCTCGCAGCTATACTTTGCTAACAAATGCGCAGATTCATTCGCAGAGCGCCTCACCGTACGAATCGCGTAATCGTCGAAACTCCTGAGTATGGATTTGATCTCCTCCACGATGTGTCCGTGCACCGATCGATCCATTCTTCCGCCCAACAGCTTTCTTCCTACTTCCAGCGAGTCCGTTTCCAAGACCAACTTTTGCACCTGAATTTCCTTAGCCAGCATCACGGCACAACGGCATGCCTGCAGTTCGGCACCTTCGGCATCAGCAAGGTGGGGGAAAAAATGGCCAGCCCCAGCTCTGAAGCTGCCATGGTGATCTCGGATGACCACTCCAGCACCACCACATCCTGAAGACGAATAAAAAGCACCATCTGCATTAGCCTTGCACCACCCGTCGTCCGGTCGAAGCTAGTGCTCCTAGGGTCTTGAAGAATTTTTCAGCAGCGTTGGTCTGATATCATTCCATTCTTCAATACCCTCGACCGTTTTCCGAGCGACACTCCTAGGATCATCGATCTGTTTAAGTTTCCGAGCGTCATTTCTGGCGAGTCAGAGATTGTACAGGAACAAAATCATCAAGGCGTTATCCTCCTCCTTACTCTTCCCCAGCCAGTCCGACATCCACCACTTTAGCTCATTATGGCTTCTTACTTTAGTCGGTTGCTGAAACTCTCGTCCAATTAAATCCTGCAACTCATTCCATGCAGAAGCAGAATGAGGGCATGTCCAAAATCTGTGTTCCAGGTCCTCTACTCTGCCACAGGCAATACACCGTACGTCCTTCTTGATATTCCTTCTATGGAGTTCGGCACCGACCGCCAGTCCATTTTCCAAGAGGCGCCACACGTGAATTTTGGCTTTTCCATGTATCGGAGCTGCCCAAAGTGCAAGCCAGCCTTTGTGTTCTCTGCAAGACAGAGAAGATTCTGCTTGACCCTCGCTGAGTCTTTTCAGCTTTATTCCTAGATGATAGGCTGACTTGACTGAGAACAGACCATTTTTAGTGTGGTTCCAGGCTAGGAAATCAGCTGAGCCTGCCTTTCCAACCGGTACCTGGAGAATATCAGCAACTTGAATCATGGGAAAGTGTTGCCTGAGCTTGTGTTCATCCCATTCACTGCCATTCGGATGGAGCAACTCTGCCACACGGTCAAGATCATCATCTGGTTGTTTTCCCAGTGGACACAATGAGCCAGACCTTGGTATCCAATTGTCAGACCACGCCGAGACTCTTGTACCATCCCCAATTCGCCATATCAGGCCGGCACGCAGCAGGCTTCTCCCATGGAGTATCGAGCGCCACGTGAAGGACGCTCGATTTGGGCACTTGGCATCCAAGAACTCGCTATCTTTAAAGTAGCGGGCCTTTAGGACTCTTGCACAGAGTGTATCCGGTTCCGTCAGTAAGCGCCAATCCTGTTTCGCTAACAGAGCTTGGTTGAACACCTCATAATCGCGGAACCCCAACCCTCCGTCCCTTCTATTCCTGCACATTTTTTCCCAACTTATCCGGTGCACCTTGCGTTTACCATCAGCTGCTCCCCACCAGAAACGTGACGAGATTGAGCTCAATTGCTTACAAAGCTTTTTTGAAAAATGAAAGCAGCTCATAGTATACGCTCGAACAGATTGTAGAATCGATTTAATCAGAACACCCCTGCCTTGCTTTGACATACCTTGCCCTTTTAAGCCGAGGACCTTACCCTGTGAGCGCTATCTAATATGTTTGAAAGAGCCATCTTTTGAACGACCAACTACCGTGGGCAGTCCCAGGTATCTTTCAGATAAGGCCCCACTCTGGATTCCAATCACCCCCTGTAGGTGATGCTTCAGACTGTCCTCACACTTGTCCCCGAAATATACTGAAGATTTTTCCAAGTTCACCTTCTGACCTGAGCTGGATTCATAATCCTCCAGCACAGACTTTAAGGTTTGCATACTACTCTCGCTTGCTTCCAGAAAAACAATACTATCATCCGCAAACAGAAGATGGGTGACGTGAGGGCGATGTGCCCCGAACATTACCCCTCTGATCCGGTTCTCCTCCTCAGCTTTCTTAAGAAGCGCCGAGAAACCCTCTACACAAAAGAGGAACAAGTATGGCGATATTGGGTCGCCCTGCCAAAGACCCCTGGAAGGACAAAAAACATCCGAAAGGCCACCGTTGAGCTTCACAGAGAATCGGACAGAAGTTATGCACCTCATAATGATGTCGACCCAGCTCCCGGCGAACCCTAATTTCAGCATCATCCGCTCCAAAAAAAAAATCCATTCCACACGGTCATACGCCTTAACCATATCAAGTTTGACCGCACACAACGGTGTTTTCTTCTTCCTTGTTCTGATAGTGTGGACACACTCGTAAGCGATAAAGACATTATCAGTGATCAGTCTGCCTGGCACAAAAGCACTCTGCTCCTCAGAAATTAATATAGGCAGTATCCTCTTAAGGCGATTTGCTAAAACCTTTGACGCAATCTTGTATAACACGTTGCAAAGGCTGATGGGTCGAAATTGGGTCAATAGCTCAGGAGAGTTCACCTTTGGGATCGGAACTAGAATAGTATCGTTGAAGTCTGGAGGGATCTCATTACCCGCCAAGAAATCTCTAACTGCCGCACATACACTCTCCCGAAGCAAAGCCCAGTGGCGTTGATAAAACATTCCAGGCAGCCCATCTGTACGTTATTTCCTCTTTCTCAAAAGCTTCATGCAGCTGCTTTTCTATCAACCGAACCTCCTGTGAGGATCCAGTGACAAGAGCCTGACGTTTTGCCTCCTCTAGTTTGGCACGAAGCATCTTTAGCTCATGTCTAACAGAACCAAAAGTATTATAGCTCCAACTCTTCATGCTTCCCGAGACCTCCTTCAGATTCTGCCAAAGGGGAGGGCACAAGCATTGTTTGATGTCGAGCCTCTGGATTCCCAAGCATTCTTAACCATATCATCATAGCAGGTCTCGTGTTTTGTCCACATCTCCTCAAACTGAAAGCCTCGAGAACTCATGGGTGAACGCCGGATTGGGTCAGTGGCCACCCGGACCAGCAAGGCCATATGATGAGATTCTTCCGTTGGTATGTGCTCCACCGACGTCATGGGAAATAAATCCAAAAAAGAAGAGGTGAGGTACTTGTGGCCCTGTCCAGCCTCACTTGGACATTGTCAGCTCCCTCCCTCCTCTTATCCCACTGTAACCCAGATCATGCAAACGGCAGTCCGTTAAGCAATCACGGAACAACTCCATTTGATTTTCACTCCTTTCATTCCCTGCCGAGTTGTTCATCTTGGTGAAGGATTTCATTGAAATCCCCGGCACACAGCCATGGGAGGTCATCTTGAGCACGTAGATAACGGAGAGCTTCCCACGTTTTTCCCCTAAGTTCAGTCCGAGCCTCCCCATAGATTCCAGTGAATCTCCAGGAGGTGGAATCATACACAATCTTTGCATCTATATAATACCGACACCATGGCCGAACCGAGACATCAACACCGTCTCGCCACCAGAGAGCTAAACCCCCACTTTTTCCTTTGCAGTCAACACTTACTCCATGTCTAAAGCCCAGACTCCATTGCAGCCTTTCCATGGTTCGCCTTTTTTTTTTGCTTTGTTTCACTTAAGAAAACCACCGCTGGGTTGAGTGATCTAGTGAGATCCCGGAGCTCACCAACTGCCGAGGCCAACCCCAATCCTCGACAGTTGAGAATCAAAATATTCATTGCTCCCGGCGGCCCCGGCCAGCGGGGTCCGCCGATGTTGGTGATGGGTTCTCCAACCTGTCAAAAACAGAGCCAGTACGCTGCCTCTTGACCTCCTTCTCACCCCTTCCATGATCATCCTTGGCAACAGGGACCCAAGCCAGTTTTGTTCCTCGCATGAAAAGTGTTTCTAAATTAAAAAAATATATGGTGGTTCATGAATCATGTCCAGAATAATATTTGCTGGGCATGGCGAGGCCACACTTGCCGGGAAGAGCCATGGCACGGGCGGCGTCGATGTGGTACATCCTCAGCCATACGCCGGCGACGCCTTTGTAGCGGCAGATGCACGACAGATTGGCCTTCCCGAGCGCGGCACAACACTCGGACGGCGGGCTGTCCATCGGGTTTTCCACCGCCGCCGCGGGCTAGCACAGCTCGAACTCGTCGTTGGACAAGCCGCATATGTATGCGTAGTCGAAAGGTGCTTCCCCTCTCGTTAGGGTTTTCTACTCCCGCCGACTTCGCTTGGCGTCGAGACCTCTTCCTACGATCTCTTCCCTCCTCGCACCCCTGTTCGTGAGCGCTGGCTTGACGACACGGGCGAGGTTGGGTCTCTCTATCCTGTACTAGGGTTCCTCGATGGATTCGAGTGCCTCGGGCTCTCGCTCGGGCGGACATGGCAAGGAAGATATGGAGGCGATGATGAAGCGTCTAGGTCTGTGTGAGGATGATCTTGACGATGTGGTGGTGGATGAGACAGAGCTGCAGACGGATGCGACCCGATGGCTCGCCATTGCTAGGGTTTTTACTGATCGTGAGTTCAGTGATTTTTGGTTCTACAAGAGCATGCGTAATGCTTGGGATCTAGCACAGCCAGTCAAGTTCAGATCGCTTGGTGATAATCTGTTTACTCTGCAGTTTTCATGCCTAGGTGATTGGGATAAGGTGATGGAGGGAGGTCCATGGACCTTTCGAGGGCATCCTGTACTCATGGCAGTGTACGACGGGTTTACGAAGCCTTCTGAAATTGAATTGAACACCTTTAAAATCTGGATACAGATTCATGACATGCCTGATGGCTACAGGCCTTGGCTGGAAAAGTAGATACGGTGATTGCTACTGAACCTAACTCGGGGGATTTTGCGGGTAATTTCTACAGAACTAGAATTCAGTTTCACTGCAGGAAAGAAGTAATGCGCCCGACGGCCGGCCGGCTACGCCGACGGCCAAAGGTCGGGGCCGTCGGCGTATCTGCCTTTTCTGGCCAGCCAACCAGCCCGGCCGTCGGCGTAGATACGGCCGTCGGCGTAGATGACTACGCCAAGCGTAGTGTGACCGTCGGCGTAGTAGCGAGGTCTGTGCCGACGGTGGCCCTCGGCGTAGCCCCAGTTCAGAAACGATGACGGAAACGGAGTTAGGCAGCCAAGCAGTGCCGACGGCCTGGCCGTCGGCACTCTTTGAAATTTTTTATTTGGTCTGTGCCGACGGCTAGGCCGTCGGCATAGGCCTCCAGATTTTTTCTTTTTTCATTATTTTTTGAAAAATCATAACTAAATCATTCTAATTCAAAAAAATACAAATAATATATCAAAATTTACAGAAAAAAAATCTATCTATCTAAACTCAAATATTACACATTTATAAATAAAAATTAAGTAAAATATAAAACATTATATATAATTTAAAACGGGCATTATAAATTCAAAAACGATCCAAACAACGTGAAACCTTCGCGTGGTGTCATATTATGTGACATAGTTAGAAGGAAAAATATCAAACTTGGTATATTGATTATGTCTCAAAAAAACCTTCACGAAATGACCTATCTCGTTCGAGGTTTCTTGACTTTGACCAATGTTATGGCTAGAATTAAGGCATAGTTTGTGATAATGTGTCCATATTATGCATAAGTATGCATCATGGGATGGCGAACAATGTTTTGGGAGGAAGTTTTCCTTTTCGTCGCACCAAAAAGCCGTTTTCCATTTACCGAGTGCAAAAAACGAACGGTTTTGTGAAGCAACCACCAAATGGCTAATTCAAAATGCTATCATCGTATTTTTAAAAAAATACTAGACCACCTTACATGGATAATGTCATAACAGGAGATCTCAAACATTTCCGTCTATCCCTAGTGAAAAAGACAAATTCCTGCCGAATCGGTAGGAACTGGGTCAGATATGAACTACAGGTACATGATCGGATGCTCATAATTTTTTACAAAAATCATTTTTAGGTTCAAAATATGTTGTTTCATTATAGATCCACTTCAAGTTTAGTGAGTCTCAGCCCCGATCTAAGAATCTTCATGCCCGCCCTTCGACAAAGTATAACGATGGTTTAAAACGGGCATTATAAATTCAAAAACGATCCAAACAACGTGAAATCTTCGCGTGGTGTCATATTTTGTGACATAGTTAGAAGGAAAAATATCAAACTTGGTATATTGATTATGTCTCAAAAAAACCTTCACGAAATGACCTATCTCGTTCGAGGTTTCTTGACTTTTGGGTCAAATGACCAATGTTATGGCTAGAATGAAGACATAGTTTGTGATAATGTGTCCATATTATGCATAAGTATGCATCATGGGATGGCGAACAATGTTTCAGGAGGAAGTTTTCCTTTTCGTCGCACCAAAAAGCCGTTTTCCATTTACCGAGTGCAAAAAAACGGACGGTTTTGTAAAGCAACCACCAAATGGCTAATTCAAAATGCTACCGTCACATTTTTTAAAAATACTAGACCACCTTATATGGATAATGTCATAACAGGGGGATATGAAACATTTCCGTCTATCCCTAGTGAAAAAGACAAATTCCTGCCGAATCGGCAGGAAGTGGGTCAGATATGAACTACAGGTACATGATCAGATGCTCATGATTTTTTACAAAAATCATTTTTAGGTTCAAAATATGTTGTTTCATCATAGATCCACTTCAAGTTTAGCGAGTCTCAGTCCCGATCTAAGAATCTTCATGTCCGTCCTTCGACAAAGTATAACGATGGTTTAAAACGGGCATTATAAATTCAAAAAGATCCAAACAATGTGAAACCTTCGCGTGGTGTCATATTATGTGACATAGTTAGAAGGAAAAATATCAAACTTGGTATATTGATTATGTCTCAAAAAAACCTTCACGAAATGACCTATCTCGTTCGATGTTTCTTGGCTTTTGGGTCAAATGACCAATGTTATGGCTAGAATGAAGGCATAGTTTGTGATAATGTGTCCATATTATACATAAGTATGCATCATGGGATGGCGAACAATGTTTCAGGAAGAAGTTTTCCTTTTCGTCGCACCAAAAAGCCATTTTCCATTTACCGAGTGCAAAAAACAGACGATTTTGTGAAGCAACCACCAAATGGCTAATTCAAAATGCTACCGTCACATTTTTCAAAAATACTAGACCACCTTACATGGATAATGTAATAACAGGGGGATCTCAAACATTTCCGTCTATCCCTAGTGAAAAAGACAAATTCCTACAGAATCGGTAGGAAGTGGGTCAGATATGAATTACAGGTACATGATCGGATGCTCATGATTTTTTATAAAAATCATTTTTAGGTTCAAAATATGTTGTTTCATCATAGATCCACTTCAAGTTTAGTGAGTCTCAGCCCCAATCTAAGAATCTTCATGCCCGTCCTTCGACAAAGTATAACGATGGTTTAAAACGGGCATTATAAATTCAAAAACGATCCAAACAACGTGAAACCTTCGTGTGGTGTCATATAATGTGACATAGTTAGAAGGAAAAATATCAAACTTAGTATATTGATTATGTCTCAAAAAAACCTTCACGAAATGACCTATCTCGTTCGAGATTTTCTTGACTTTTGGGTCAAATGACCAATGTTATGGCTAGAATGAAGACATAGTTTGTGATAATGTGTCCATATAATGCATAAGTATGCATCATGGAATGGCGAACAATGTTTCAGGAGGAAGTTTTCCTTTTCGTCGCACCAAAAAGCCGTTTTCCATTTACCGAGTGCAAAAAACGGACGGTTTTGTGAAGCAACCACCAAATGGCTAATTCAAAATGCTACTGTCACATTTTTCAAAAATACTAGACCACCTTAAATGGATAATGTCATAACAGGAGGATCTCAAACATTTCCGTCTATCCCTAGTGAAAAAGACAAATTCCTGCCAAATCGGTAGGAAGTGGGTCAGATATGGACTACAGGTACATGATCGGATGCTCATGATTTTTTACAAAAATCATTTTTAGGTTCAAAATATGTTGTTTTATCATAGATCCACTTCAAGTTTAGCGAGTCTCAGCCCCGATCTAAGAATCTTCATGCCCGCCCTTCGACAAAGTATAACGATGGTTTAAAACGGGCATTATAAATTCAAAAACGATCCAAACAACGTGAAACCTTCGCGTGGTGTCATATTATGTGACATAGTTAGAAGGAAAAATATCAAACTTGGTATATTGATTATGTCTCAAAAAAACCTTCACGAAATGACCTATCTCGTTCGAAGTTTTTTGGCTTTTGGGTCAAATGACCAATGTTATGGCTAGAATGAAGGCATAGTTTGTGATAATGTGTCCATATTATGCATAAGTAGGCATCATGGGATTGCGAACAATGTTTCAGGAGGAAATTTTCCTTTTCGTCGCACCAAAAAGCCGTTTTCCATTTATCGAGTGCAAAAAACGGACGGTTTTGTGAAGCAACCACCAAATGGCTAATTCAAAATGCTACCGTCACATTTTTCAAAAATACTAGACCACCTTACATGGATAATGTCATAACAGGGGGATCTCAAATATTTCCGTCTATCCCTAGTGAAAAAGACAAATTCCTGCCGAATCGGCAGGAAGGGAGTCAGATATGAACTACAGGTACATGTTCGGATGCTCATGATTTTTTACAAAAATCATTTTTATGTTTAAAATATGTTGTTTCATCATAGATCCACTTCAAGTTTAGCAACTCAGCCCCGAGCTAAGAATCTTTATGCGTGCCGTTTTAAACGGGCAAATGAAATTATGATAAGAATCACGGCATAGTTTGTGATAAATTTATATTGATATCATATTTGGATTCCTCTCATTTTTCTAATCAATTTAGACATATTATTTGCCGAATTCCGATTTACAGATTTAAAGATATTAATTATTCCATATTAAATAAAAAATACAAAAAAAATCATTATATTTTTATTTGAATTCAATACTATTTTTAATTATTCATTGTTGTTAACTTAAATAATTGCTTGTAATTTTAAAAAATACAACCATATGACATGATGATATAAGAGTTAATAGGAATGATATCCTAGTATTGGCAACAATGAGTAAATTGCTTTGCAGGAAGAGATTCTGAAGAAACGAGGAAGTTAAGCGTGCTAGAGCTGGAGTAGTGCTAGGATGGGTGACCGAACGGAAACTTTGACTAAGACTGCAATTTAATCAATTATTAACTATAAATAGTGTTAAAATGATTAAAGCGAGAGATTAAGGAGTCAAATAATTCAAAGATTAAAAAAAAATAAAAAAATATTTTAGGCTGTGCCGACGGCCTGGCCGTCGGCGTAGCTCCATTCCTGTCCCGATGGCTTGGCCGTCGACGTAGCTTCAGGCTGAACCGTTAGCCAAAACGGCCGTTGACTGACACGCGGGGCCCGCTGGAAGACGCTTTGCCGAGAGGGAGGGGCTGTGCTGACGGCCACGGAGCTGTGCCGACGAGGACGTACGCCGAGGGGGCTACGCCGCAGCCTCTGCCGACGGCAGCCGGCCGTCGGCGTAGAATTTTTTTCCTATAGTGTTTGATGTGCGGAAGAAACTGAAGATTGTCACATCCATTATTCGTTCTGGGAAGCGGCAATTATATTTGGTGAAGTATGAACGCCTACATGATTGGTGCTCCTTTTGTGGTTACATTGGACACTTGCATAATGAACATGGAGATGGTCTGGACCCGCCAGATTCTCTTGTGTTTAAAGACCTGAAGGCAGAGTGGAGCATGCATAGTGCTGGTAGAGGGAGGGGTCGTGGTAGAGGTTCAGGACGCGGTCGTGGCCGTGGAGACCACGAGTATGATGCATACTCTGAACATGATAACTATTCTGGTGATGATAATCCGATGGCAGTTGATCCGAAGAAGACAAAAGATCTTGTTGTCGGTAAGGAGGGTGAGCCGTTGGTTACTGCTGACTTGGTAACACAGTTTCAGAACCCAAAACCAAATGAAATTGTGCCGCTTAGCCCCCCTCCCAAGAGGGATCCGAAGAGGAAGAAACTCGGGGACACTACTAGAAAACAGGCCTTCGGTTCGATCTGAACAACGTCACCAGTCCTGCCCCGTCACGAACCGCGACTAGTGCTAGCACTAGTCCCGGGTCGTGAGGCCTCCAACGGTTAAAAATGGCCACTAGTCCCGGACCGGACCAGAGCTCTAGTCCCGGAAGGAGAAGAGGAGGAAGTTCAGGTTATCGACGCTGCAAATAAACATAATTTGGCGGGCTTCGTGTCGGAGCGCTGCCCGGTCCAATGAATCTACTCGGACTGAACTGCCGAGGGGGTGAGAACCCTCGGACAGTTCGTGAGGTTGCGACGCTGATTCAGTCGCATTCCTCGGCTTTGGTTTTTTTGTGTGAAACAAGGCAGAAAGCTGAGAAGATGAGGAGGTTACGAGGATGTTTTGGACTGCGTGGTTTTGTTGGTAAAGACAGCGAAGGGTTGAGTGGGGGTTTGGCTGTGTTCTGGCATGAATCCTTACATGTTACGGTTGAGGATGTTAAGCATAGGTTCATCGATTTGATTATTAGTTCTGCGGAAAATATTCCTCAATGGAGGCTCACATGAGTTTATGGTGAACCTAGGGTGAAGCAGCGACATCTGATGTGGGAAAAGTTGATTGATTTGAGCTCCCGTCATGACCTTCCATGGCTGGTTGCAGACGATTTTAATGAGTGCCTATGGAGTTTTGAACATTTTTCGGACACACCACGAGCAGAGTCTCAAATGGCAGCCTTCCGTGACACTGTGAAGGAATGTGTGAACTTGTGGATTTAGGTTTCTCGGGAGTCCCGCATACATATGATAATAAAAGGGCAGGTGCAGCAAATGTAAAAGTGAGACTTGGCCGAGCTTTGGCCACTAATTCATGGCGTAATATGTTTCCTTTCTACTCTGTTAAGCACATTATTACTCCATGTTCGGACCATGTGGCTTTAGTAATATCAGGGGAAGTTGAGGAGCAGCAGCATGGCTTCAAACGTTGTAGACAGTATGAAGTAATGTGGGAACGTGAGTGTGCTCTCCCTAAAATAAAGATGCATGGGATTCTTTTGGCTCGGTGCATGATTTGGCGGATATTGGTGAAGCCCTTGGATAAACCATGTCCAAATTGCAAGAATGGAGTAAATCAAAATTCGGCAGCATTAAAGAAGAGCTACAAAAATCTCAAGAACAACTAGAACAGCTTATGCATATGAATGTGGATAGGCAGGAGATTCGAAGAGTCACGGACAAGATGAATGAGCTCCTGTATTGCAAGGAAATGATGTGGTTACAACGATCCCGATTGACGTGGCTGAAGAAGGTGATAGGACACCAAATTCTTCCATAATAAGGCTGTTTGGAGGGCCAGGAAAAACAAAATACGTAAAATAAAGGATGATCTTGGTGTGGAGCATGAGGACTGTAACATCCCAAAAACATTAAACAATGATTATCAATTTTCCAATCACCAAAATTAGGGTTAATAAAAACTTTTAATAAATTCAAATCGTATGGATGCATCTGTGTATGTGATGATTGCATGAATGAATAAATGGACTTATGTGATTAACCTAAATAGAAAGGAATGGATTAAAGATGAAAACAACATCATCTAAAACATTTTCAAGAAGAAACAAATCAAGAGAAAATCAAAAACAAAACAAATAAGCAAATGGTCATTTTTGCCAATCTTGCTCACTAGGCCACTTTGAGTGTTTCTAGTTCAAGATTTCAAACAGAAATATTTCCATTTCTTTTCACCCCTTGCTAGACCAAGTAAAAGTGAATCAAAACCCACCTTTCAAACTTGTAGAAACATTTGGCAACCCCATTCAAATGACAAGTTAAAATTGAATCTTTATCATATGTGAAGATCACACATTTTTCAAACCTAACTAAATCAATGCCCCTTGACCAACCAGAGACTCCCTAGTATGTAACTAGCAAACCCATCAAGTTTGAATCCAAAATTCAAATTTGAAATTTTTCCGGCCATTTCATCAAACACCTTGTAATCAGCAAACAAGCAAACATCAAACACTATTAGTAGCAGTAATTTTGGCCAACCTTGTCCCCTTTCTAGCTCACTCTACAATCTCAGTAGATGATCAAACTAATCTAACTAGCCTTAGCACCACTGTGAGCATGCATAGGCTGAAGGGTTTCGCGGCATAGTAAATCAAAATTTTCTACGGATGCGAACAGAGGGAAAGCCAAGATCTAATCTAGGAGATGCAAACAACGAGAGAGATTGGATTAGATCTTCATACCCTTGAAGATTCGCACAGCGGAACGTTCATCGGAACGTGGGTGATGTAGTCGTACTCGCTTCTCCTCCTCGCGATCCGATCCGATCTAGCACCACAAGTGGCGGTGCCTCCGTGAGATGCACACGTGCAGCACCTCGACGTCTCCTCCTTCCTCGGACCAGCAAGTATGGTGGAGAGACGGATTGGATCTACAACACGACGGCGTGGTGTATATGGTGGAGAATTTCCACAGCAGGGCTTCGCCTACAAACAGTCGGGAGGGAGAGAGGAGGGCAGCAGGGCGGCTAGGGTTGGAGGGGAAGGTGTAAGGGGTTGGTGCGCCCCCACCCCTCTTTATATAGAGGGGGGGGGCGCAGCCCTAGCCCCTCCCCCAAGCCCAAACCGGCGGCCCCAAAGGATAAGGAGTGGGGGGCAAGGAAACCCCCCTTCTAGAAGGTCTATCTCGAGTTTAAACCTCTCTTGGCCGGTTGGGCCCTATGGGGCCTTGTGCCCGTGGCCCAATGCGGACATGGCACTCCCTCATAGGCCCATGCCCCCTCCCGGAAGGTGGGGCCACGTTGGTCCCCTTCCGGAAGGTTCTAGAAGCTTCCGGTACAATACCGATTGATCCGGAACAATTCCGAACTCCAAAAACTGCACTGCCTTATATGAATCTTATTCTCCGGACCACTCCGGAACCTCTCGTGATGTCTCGGATCCCATCCGAGACTCCAAACAAAAACTCATAAACCAATTATCCAATCTATCCTAGCGTCAAGACACGTTAAGTGTATGACCCTGCGGGTTCGAGAATATGCAGACATGATCTTCTATCAATAATCAACAGCGGGGTCTGGGCACCCATATTGACTCATACACATTCATCGATGATCATATCGGATGAACCACGATGCCAGGATTCAATCAATCCCATATACATATTCCCTTCGTCTCGCGATATTTTACTTGCCCGAGATTTGATCGTCGGTACCGTCATACCTAGTTCAATCTCGTTCACAGCAAGTACTTTACTCGTTCCGTAATCCGATATCACTTTGTGATTAACTCCTTAACCACATGCTTGCAAGCGGTGTTGATATCGATTACCGGGTGGGCCCGAAGTATATCTCTCCAACTTGGGAGGGACAAATCCCATCTCGATACATACAACCCAACAGATACTTTCCGATCACCGGAGAGACACCTTTATGATCACCCTCTCATAGGATGACGTTTGATGACCTCAAAGCTTTCTTCCGATACCAGGGAGTTGTATTATCTCATGGTCTAAGGAATACAATAATTGACATAAGAAAATCTTCGCAAAGACGAACACGATGACACGATCTAATTGCTTCGCTTAGTTTGGGTCTGTCCACCATATCATTCTCCCAATGATATGATCTCATTATTAATCGACAACTCATGTCCATGGCTAGGAAACCTTAACCATCATTAATCAATGAGCTAGTCCATAGAGGCATACTAGGGATACGGTGTTGTTCACAAACCACACAAGTATTAAAGTTTCCGCTTAATACAATTCTAGCATGGAATATAAACATTATCATGAACAAGAATTATAATAATAACATCTTTATTATTGCCTCTAGGGCATAATTCCAACAGTCTCCCACTTGCACTAGAGTCAATAATCTAGTTTACATCTGGCAACAATCTCACGCCCATGGCACTGAGGTGCTGATCATGTTTTACACGTGGAAGAGGTTTAGTCAATGGATCTGCGACATTCAGATCTGTATGTACTTTGCTAATCTTCAGATCTCCATCTGCTATATAATCTCGGATTATATGAAACTTGTGGTTGATATGCTTGGTCTTTGGATGATATCTTGGTTCCTTAGCGAGTGCTATGGCGCCACTGTTGTCACACAATATATCCAGTGGGTCCAATGCACTTGGAACCACGCCAAGCTCAGTGATGAAGTTCCTGATCCAAACTCCTTCACTTGACGCTTCTGCAGTAGCCATGTATTCCGCTTCTACTGTAGATCCCGCGATCACGCTTTGCTTGCAGCTTCTCCAGCTCACAGCTCCTCCATTCAAAATATACACGTATCCTGTTTGAGATTTAGAATCATCCTTTTCGGTGTCAAAACTAGCGTCGACGTAACCTTTTACGACGAGCTGTTCATCACCCCCATAGACTAAGAACATTTCTTTAGTCCTATTTAGGTACTTTAGGATGTTCTTCACGGCTGTCCAGTGTTCCACTCCTGGATCACTTTGATACCTGCTCGTCAAACTAAGAGCATTGGACACATCCGGTCTAGTACACAGCATGACATACATGATAGAACCTATGGCCGAGGCATAAGGAACTTTGCTCATAGCTTCCCTATCATTTACCGTAGCTGGACACTGAGCCTTGCTCAATATCTTACCTGACAACATAGGCACCGAACCTTTCTTTGCCTTATCCATTCTGAACCTTTTCAGAACTTTGTCTAGGTATGTACTCTGGCTTAAAGCTATCAGGCGTCTTTGTCTATCTCTATAGATTTTGATGCCCAATATATAAGCAGCTTCACCTAGGTCTTTCATTGAAAAACACTTGTTCAAATAACTCTTCACATTGTTAAGCATGTTGATGTCATTTCCAATAATCAATATGTCATCCACATATAGTACCAGAAACGTCACCGAGCTCCCACTCACTTTCTTGTAGATACAAGCTTCGTAGCAATTTGGAACAAATCCAAAGCTCTTGATCACTTGATCAAAACGAAGGTTCCAACTCCGAGATGCTTGCTTCAGTCCATAAATAGAATGCTGAAGTTTGCATACTTTATCAGCATCCTTAGGATCAACAAAACCTTCGGGTTGCATCATATACAACTCTTCATCAATGTTTCCATTGAGGAACACAGTCTTGACATCCATCTGCCATATTTCATAATCATGAAACGCAACAATTGCTAATAAAATCCGAATGGAATTAAACATCGCTACGGGAGAGAAAGTCTCATCGTAGTCAACACCTTGAACTTGTCTAAAACCTTTCGCGACAAGCCGTGCTTTATAGACGGTAACATTACCATCCGCGTCCGTTTTCTTCTTGAAGATCCACTTGCACTCAACGGCCTTTCGGTCGCTAGGAGGGTCCACCAAAGTCCATACTTGGTTTTCGCTCATGGATCCCAATTCGGATTTCATGGCTTCTAGCCATTTCTCAGAGTCTGGGCTCATCATCGCTTCCTCATAGTTCGTAGGTTCACTGTCTTCTACTAACAAGACAGTCAAGACAGGGTTGCCGTACCACTCAGGAGGGGCACGCGACCTTGTCGACCTGCGACATTTAGTAGCAGCATCGTCCGAAGCTTCATGATCCTTGTCATTAGCTTCCTCTATCGTTGGTGCAGGCGGCACTGGAACAATTTCAGGTGCTGCGCTACTCTCCAATTCAAGAGAAGGTTCAATAACCTCGTCTAGCTCTACTTTCCTCCCACTCACTTCTTTCGAGAGAAACTCCTTCTCAAGAAAGGAACCGTTCTTTGCGACAAACACTTTGCCTTCGGTTCTATGATAGAAGGTATACCCAATAGTTTCCTTAGGGTATCCTATGAAGACGCATTTCTCCGCTTTGGGTTCGAGCTTGTCCGGCATCAACTTCTTGACGTAAGCTTCGCATCCCCAAACTTTAAGAAACGACAACTTAGGTTTAGCACCAAACCACAGTTCATACGGTGTCATCTCAACGGATTTAGATGGAGCCCTATTTAAAGTGAATGCAGCGGTTTCTAATGCATAACCCCAAAATGATAACGGCAAATCAGTAAGAGACATCATCGATCGGACCATATCTAATAGGGTTCGGTTCCGGCGTTCAGACACACCATTGCGATGTGGTGTTCCGGGTGGCGTGAGTTGTGAAACGATTCCACTTGCTTTAAGATGCGTGAGAAAATCATAACTCAAATATTCACCTCCACGATCGGATCGTAGAAACTTAATCTTTCTGTTACGATGGTTCTCCACTTCATTCTGAAATTCTTTGAACTTTTCAAACGTTTCAGATTTATGTTTCATTAAATAGATATACCCATATCTACTTAAGTCATCGGTAAAAGTGAGAAAATAGCGATATCCACCGCGCGTCGAAACACTCATCGGTCCGCATACATCGGTATGTATGATTTCCAATAAGTCCGTTGCTCGCTCCATCATACCGGAGAACGGTGTTTTGATCATCTTGCCCATGAGGCATGGTTCGCATGTGTCAAATGATTCAAAATCAAGAGACTCCAAAAGTCCATCAGAATGGAGTTTCTTCATGCGCTTTACACCAATATGACCTAGACGACAGTGCCACAAATAAGTAGTATTATCACTATCTACTTTGCATCTCTTAGCCTCAATGTTATGGATGTGTGTTTCATCCCTTTCGAGATTTAGAAGAAATAAACCATTCACAATAGGTGCATGACCATAAAAGATGTTACTCATATAAATAGAACAACCATTATTCTCCGATTTAAATGAATAACCGTCTTGCAATAAACACGATCCAGAAATAATGTTCATGCTCAACGCAGGCACATAATAACATTTATTAAGGTTTAAAACTAATCCCGAAGGTAAAACTAAGGAGAGCGTGCCGACGGACATCACATCAAATCTTGATCCGTTGCCAACGCGCATCGTCACCTCATCCCTCGCAAGCCGCCGTCTATTCCGTAGCTCCTGTTTCGAGTTACAAATATTAGCAACTGAACCGGTATCAAATACCCAGGCACTACAACGAAGGGCTAGTAAGGAAAACATCAATAACATGTATATCAAATATACCTTTGATGGTGCCAGCCTTCTTGTCCGCTAAGTACTTCGGACAGTTGCGCTTCCATTGACCCTTGTCCTTGCAATAGAAGCACTCAGTGTCCGGCTTAGGACCAGACTTGAGCTTCTTCTCAGCAGGGGCAACGCGTTTGTCGCCTTTCTTGAAGGGCTTCTTTGCACCCTTACCTTTCTTAAAGGTGGGCTTGTTGACCATCAACACATGATTATCCTTTTTGATGTCCACTTCCGCGGCCTTCAGCTTTGCGAAGAGCTCGGTGATTGTATCCGTGGAACCAATCTGATTATGAGTCACTACAAAACTTTTGTAGCTGGGAGGGAGTGATTGCAGAACCCTGTCAATCTTGAGCTCCTCTGGAATCGTGCATTCCAGTTGCTCAAGGCGTTGAGTGTAGCCCGCCATCTTAATGGCGTGCTCACTAACGGAACTCCCTTCCTCCATCTTGCAGTTAAAGAACTTCTCAGAGATCTCATATCTCTTAGAACGGGCCCGAGTCTGAATCATGGTTTTCAGCTCTTCGAGAATCTCAAAGGGCCCGGGATAGTCTTCAAAACGATTTTGAAGTTCCGGTTCCATAGCAAACAACATGGTGCTCTTAATCACACCATAATCATCTTTGCGCGACTGATAGACAGCTTTCTCATCAGCCGGCGCAGTTGCAGCAGGGGGGTCACCTAACGCTTTCCCAAGGACATAGTCCTTTTGACCGCCAAAGAGAATGATTCTTAGATTGCGGAACCAATTGGTGAAGTTAGACCCATTGTTTCTAAGATTTTCCTTCTCAGCAAAAACGTTGAAGTTGAAGTTGGACTTGGCCATGTGATCTACAGTATTTGCAAGTACAATTTAGACTATGTTCATGATAAATAGTTCAACTTAATCAAATTACTAGATGAACTGCCACTAAATTCAACATCCCTCAAGTTGTTTAGTGAACACGATCCATATTCACCACACCTAATCTGATCATCACGAGAAGAGATGTGGTTTCAATGGTGGACAACAAAGTGTCGATCATATCATTCATATGACTCATGCTTAACATTTCGGTTCTTGTGTTCCGAGGCCATGTCTGTACATGCTAGGCTCGTCAAGTTAGACCCAAGTATTTCCGCGTGTGCAAAACTGGCTTGCACCCGTTGTATGTGAGCGTAGAGTCTATAGCACCCGATCATCATGTGATGCTTGGACACGACGAACTTTCGCAACGGTGCATACTTGGGGAGAACACAGTTTTTATTTTGATCTTTAAGTGAGGAATCATCTTATAATGTTACCGTCACGATCTAAGCATAATAAGATACATAAAAGGATAAACATCACATGCATATAACTTTATGTGACATGGTATAGCCAATCTTTGCGCAATGATCTCCATCTTGTGCGTTCCGGCATGATCTCCATCACTCCACCATGATTGCCTCCACCACGAATAGCAACTACAACTATTGCTAACTACTTAGCGATAAAGTAAAGCTATTACATGGCGTATAAGAAGTTGACTCGCAGGTCATACACAATTATAAAGACAACCATATGGCTCCTGCCGGTTGTGTACTCATCGACATGCAAGTCGTGAAACATTACAAAACATGATCATCGCATACAATATACACATCACATCTTGGGCCATACCATATCACAGAAAACACTCCCTGCAAAAACAAGTTAGACGCCTCTACTTTGTTGTTGCATGTTTTACGTGGCTTATGGGAGTAGATGCTAAGAACGATTCTTACCTACGGAAAGCCACAACGATGATATTATGGTTGCCAAACTCCGATGTTAATCTCATGACAACTATAGTGAGAGAAACTGACATCCACCAGCCGCATGTGTGGAACAAGCCACACGTCAAGTGCGGAGTCGGTCTCGCGAACGACGTCGCGTAAGGTTGGCCTGGACCGCTTCAATCTCACTATCCCGCGTCATAAGAAGAACACAAACAAGAGGCTTGCAACAGAAAACATGAACGCCCGCAACAACCATGTTGCGTTCTACTCGTGAAACACATCTACGCATAGATCTAGTTCTGATACCACTGAAGGGTTTCACGGCATAGTAAATCAAAATTTTCTACGGATGCGAACAGAGGGAAAGCCAAGATCTAATCTAGGAGATGCAAACAACGAGAGAGATTGGATTAGATCTTCATACCCTTGAAGATTCGCACAGCGGAACGTTCGTCGGAACGTGGGTGATGTAGTCGTACTCGCTTCTCCTCCTCGCGATCCGATCCGATCTAGCACCACAAGTGGCGGTGCCTCCGTGAGATGCACACGTGCAGCACCTCGACGTCTCCTCCTTCCTCGGACTAGCAAGTATGGTGGAGAGACGGATTGGATCTACAACACGACGGCGTGGTGTATATGGTGGAGAATTTCTGCAGCAGGGCTTCACCTACAAACAGTCGGGAGGAAGAGAGGAGGGCAGCAGGGCGGCTAGGGTTGGAGGGGAAGGTGTAAGGGGATGGTGCGCCCCCACACCTCTTTATATAGAGGGGGGGGGGGCGCAGCCCTAGCCCCTCCCCCAAGCCCAAACCGGCGGCCCCAAAGGATAAGGAGTGGGGGGCAAGGAAACCCCCCTTCTAGAAGGTCTATCTCGAGTTTAAACCTCTCTTGGCCGGCTGGGCCCTATGGGGCCTTGTGCCCCTGGCCCAATGCGGCCAGGGCACTCCCTCATAGGCCCATTCACCCTCCCGGAAGGTGGGGCCACGTTGGTCCCCTTCCGGAAGGTTCTAGAAGCTTCCGGTACAATACCGATTAATCCGGAACAATTCCGAACTCCAAAAACTGCACTGCCTTATATGAATGTTATTCTCCGGACCAATCAGGAACCTCTCGTGATGTCTCGGATCCCATCCGAGACTCCGAACAAAAACTCATAAACCAATTATCCAATCTATCCTAGCGTCAAGACACGTTAAGTGTGTGACCCTGCGGGTTCGAGAATATGCAGACATGATCTTCTATCAATAATCAACAGCGGGGTCTAGGCACCCATATTGACTCCCACACATTCATCGATGATCATATCGGATGAACCACGATGCCAGGATTCAATCAATCCCATATATATATTCCCTTCGTCTCGCGATATTTTACTTGCCCGAGATTTGATCGTCGGTACCGTCATACCTAGTTCAATCTCGTTCACAGCAAGTACTTTACTCGTTCCGTAATCCGATATCACTTTGTGATTAACTCCTTAACCACATGCTTGCAAGAAGTGTTGATATCGATTACCGAGTGGGCCCGAGGTATATCTCTCCAACTTGGGAGGGACAAATCCCATCTTGATACATACAACCCAACAGATACTTTCCGATTACCTGAGAGACACCTTTATGATCACCCTCTCAAAGGATGACGTTTGATGACCTCAAAGCTTTCTTCCGATACCAGGGAGTTGTATTATCTCATGGTCTAAGGAATACAATATTTGACATAAGAAAAGCTTCGCAAAGACGAACACGGTGACACGATCTAATTGCTTCGCTTAGTTTGGGTCTGTCCACCATATCATTCTCCCAATGATATGATCTCATTATTAATCGACAACTCATGTCCATGGCTAGGAAACCTTAACCATCATTAATCAATGATCTAGTCCATAGAGGCATACTAGGGACACGGTGTTGTTCACAAACCACACAAGTATTAAAGTTTCCGCTTAATACAATTCTAGCATGGAATATAAACATTATCATGAACAAGAATTTTAATAATAACATCTTTATTATTGCCTCTAGGGCATAATTCCAACAGTCTCCCACTTGCACTAGAGTCAATAATCTAGTTTACATCTGGCAACAATCTCACACCCATGGCACTAAGGTGTTGTTCATGTTTTACACGTGAAAGAGGTTTAGTCAATGGATCTGCGACATTCAGATCTGTATGTACTTTGCTAATCTTCAGATCTCCATCTGCTATATAATCTCGGATTATATGAAACTTGTGGTTGATATGCTTGGTATTTGGATGATATCTTAGTTCCTTAGCGAGTGCTATGGCGCCAGTGTTGTCACACAATATATCCAGTGGGTCCAATGCACTTGGAACCACGTCAAGCTCAGTGATGAAGTTCCTGATCCAAACTCCTTCACTTGACGCTTCTACAGTAGCCATGTATTCTGCTTCTACTGTAGATCCCGTGATCACGCTTTGCTTGCAGCTTCTCCAGCTCACAGCTCCTCCATTCAAAATATACACGTATCCTGTCTGAGATTTAGAATCATCCTTTTCGGTGTCAAAACTAGCGTCGACGTAACCTTTTACGACGAGCTGTTCATCACCCCCATAGACTAAGAACATTTCTTTAGTCCTATTTAGGTACTTTAGGATGTTCTTCACGGCAGTCCAGTGTTCCACTCCTGGATCACTTTGATACCTGCTCGTCAAACTAAGAGCATTGGACACATCCGGTCTAGTACACATCATGGCATACATGATAGAACCTATGGCCGAGGCATAAGGCACTTTGCTCATAGCTTCCCTATCATTTACCGTAGCTGGACACTGAGCCTTGCTCAATATCTTACCTGAAAACATAGGCACCGAACCTTTCTTTGTCTTATCCATTCTGAACCTTTTCAGAACTTTGTCTAGGTATGTACTCTGGCTTAAAGCTATCAGGCGTCTTTGTCTATCTCTATAGATTTTGATGCCCAATATATAAGCAGCTTCACCTAGGTCTTTCATTGAAAAACACTTGTTCAAATAACTCTTCACATCGTTAAGCATGTTGATGTCATTTCCAATAGTCAATATGTCATCCACATATAGTACCAGAAACGTCACCGAGCTCCCACTCACTTTCTTGTAGATACAAGCTTCGTAGAAATTTGGAACAAATCCAAAGCTCTTGATCACTTGATCAAAATGAAGGTTCCAACTCCGAGATGCTTGCTTTAGTCCATAAATAGAACGCTGAAGTTTGCATACTTTATCAGCATCCTTAGGATCAACAAAACCTTTGGGTTGCATCATATACAACTCTTCATCAATGTTTCCATTAGTCTTGACATCCATCTGCCATATTTCATAATCATGAAACGCAACAATTGCTAATAAAATCCAAACGGACTTAAACATCGCTATGGGAGAGAAAGTCTCATCGTAGTCAACACCTTGAACTTGTCGAAAACCTTTCGCGACAAGCCGTGCTTATAGACGGTAACATTACCATCCGCGTCCGTTTTCTTCTTGAAGATCCACTTGCACTCAATGGCCTTTCGGTCGCTATGAGGGTCCACCAAAGTCCATACTTGGTTTTCGCTCATGGATCCCAATTCGGATTTCATGGCTTCTAGCCATTTCTCAGAGTCTGGGCTCATCATCGCTTCCTCATAGTTCGTAGGTTCACTGTCTTCTACTAATAAGACAGTCAAGGCAGGGTTGCCATACCACTCAGGAGGGGCACGCGACCTTGTCGACCTGCGACGTTCAGTAGCAGCATCGTCCGAAGATTCATGATCCTTGTCATTAGCTTCCTCTATCGTTGGTGCAGGCGGCACTGGAACAATTTCAGGTGCTGCGCTACTCTCCAATTCAAGAGAAGGTTCAATAACCTCGTCTAGCTCTACTTTCCTCCCACTCACTTCTTTCGAGAGAAACTCCTTCTCAAGAAAGGAACCGTTCTTTGCGACAAACACTTTGCCTTCGGTTCTATGATAGAAGGTATACCCAATAGTTTCCTTAGGGTATCCTATGAAGACGCATTTCTCCGCTTTGGGTTCGAGCTTGTCCAGCATCAACTTCTTGACGTAAGCTTCGCATCCCCAAACTTTAAGAAACGACAACTTAGGTTTAGCACCAAACCACAGTTCATACGGTGTCATCTCAACGGATTTAGATGGAGCCCTATTTAAAGTGAATGCAGCGGTTTCTAATGCATAACCCCAAAATGATAACGGCAAATCAGTAAGAGACATCATCGATCGGACCATATCTAATAGGGTTCGGTTCCGGCGTTCAGACACACCATTGCGATGTGGTGTTCCGGGTGGCGTGAGTTGTGAAACGATTCCACTTGCTTTAAGATGCGTGAGAAAATCATAACTCAAATATTCACCTCCACGATCGGATCGTAGAAACTTAATCTTTCTGTTACGATGGTTCTCCACTTCATTCTGAAATTCTTTGAACTTTTCAAACGTTTCAGATTTATGTTTCATTAAATAGATATACCCATATCTACTTAAGTCATCGGTAAAAGTGAGAAAATAGCGATATCCACCGCGCGTCGAAACACTCATCGGTCCGCATACATCGGTATGTATGATTTCCAATAAGTCCGTTGCTCGCTCCATCATACCGGAGAACGGTGTTTTGATCATCTTGCCCATGAGGCATGGTTCGCATGTGTCAAATGATTCAAAATCAAGAGACTCCAAAAGTCCATCAGAATGGAGTTTCTTCATGCGCTTTACACCAATATGACCTAGACGACAATGCCACAAATAAGTAGTATTATCACTATCTACTTTGCATCTCTTAGCCTCAATGTTATGGATGTGTGTTTCATCCCTTTCGAGATTTAGAAGAAATAAACCATTCACAAGAGGTGCATGACCATAAAAGATGTTACTCATATAAATAGAACAACCATTATTCTCTGATTTAAATGAATAACCGTCTTGCAATAAACACGATCCAGAAATAATGTTCATGCTCAACGCAGGCACATAATAACATTTATTAAGGTTTAAAACTAATCCCGAAGGTAAAACTAAGGTGAGCGTGCCGACGGCCATCACATCAACTCTTGATCCGTTGCCAACGCGCATCGTCACCTCATCCCTCGCAAGCCGCCGTCTATTCCGTAGCTCCTGTTTCGAGTTACAAATATTAGCAACTGAACCGGTATCAAATACCCAGGCACTACAACGAAGGTCTAGTAAGGAAAACATCAATAACATGTATATCAAATATACCTTTGATGGTGCCAGCCTTCTTGTCCGCTAAGTACTTCGGACAGTTGCGCTTCCAACATAGCCATCAATGGTGACCATGCCGAGAGCACCCTTGCTACCCCCATGTTTCCAGCGAGCTAGGAGAAGCTCTAGTCTCGCCAACCTTGTCTGGGACACGCCACACCGTCCATCGCCACACCTTTCCAAGCCCCGAGCCTTGCCAGCCGCTGGACCACACGACAAGCTCGCGCCCAGTTTCTCTGCGAGCGAGCCGAGAGCGCGCCAGTGCGCCGCACACGACACAAGCCCACAGACCGCGCGCCGTCCTCGCCGCTTGCATGCGTGATCGCCAACACCCCAGCAACCCGCCAGACAGCCCTGTTCGCCACCGCGCGAACCATGGACGCTGTGCGCCATTAAATTCACCGTCGGACCTGCCCAGAGCGCTACGACGTTCCGACCGTTCCTCACCGCCCCACGCCTTGCCATCAAGCTGTTGAGCTTCGCCAGGAGGCAATGCACCGCCCCTATCGTTGCCCATGCCATTAGCACGTTGTGCCGACGACAACGACGAGCTCCACCCGCGCCCGTCGGTCCCCTTCAGGCACTATAAAAGGAGGCCATCCCCGTTCGATTTGAGCGCACCATCTCACTCCCCACCTCTCACTGATCACACCCACTCACCCCCGGAGCAAGGCGAGCACCAGGTGGCCAGAATTTCACCGGAGTTTGCCGCTACGGAGGAGGAGAGGCGCCGTCGATTGGAGCCGCCCAGGAGAAGCTGCCGGTACCAGGAGGATCGCCGTCGTCGACTTCGTCGTTCGCCCCCGTTGCCGACCATCGCCGGAGCCCCGGTGAGCCCCCGTCGAGCCCCACTATCCGCGCTAGGGTTCTGCCTCGCCGCGTCCTGTTCAGGCGTGGACGATGAACCACAAAAGTAGGATTAGAGCTAGATCACACGGTCCACATCCCCCCATACCGCTTCGCCACTCCCTGTCTCACTGACGAGTGGGGACAGCCACTTAACCAGCCCGCCCGCGCTGTGCGTAGTGGGCCGGCCCAATAAAACCTCCCACGCGACCCAGTAATTCAAATTTAGATTTATTCTTTTAGTTCTAAACTTAGTTCTGTACCCAGATTCAAAAATCAACCCAGCTCGATTCACTGAACCAAAATGCATGAAACCAATTTTGTTAGAAGGTACTGGAGTTCTTAATCCAAGCCCATTGGATTCAACCCAATTGGATTTGTAGATCACCCATGGTAAAAATAACAAGGCAGAAGCTTTTCTGCATTCAAACATTTTTCAAAATTCAACCATAAAAGCTTTTGAGTTGATTCCAACTTTCAAAAATCACATTTAACCATACCTTTCTGAATATATAAAAATATATAGGTTTACTTGCAGAAATAATAGTTAAGTAATAAAAGAATGCCTCATAGGCCATTCTAGTCACTTTAATTAATTAAAATAAAAGGTTAAACCTTATTAAATTGTGACACCACTTTAAATCACATTCCCATGTACTGAAATATGTGGTGATGACATGTGTCAACATGATCCCATGTTTAAGTTGGAGAATATTAAATCTTAAGTAGTTTTCAATGAGTAGAAATTACTTTTCTAAAATAAATTAAAGAAGACAAGTGTTTTAATCTTTGTGATAATAGTGATGATGCTAGATCATATCGTGTGAACCTTTGTGTGCTAAATAGAGTAGTTAAGAATTGTGTGGTGATTGTGTACCTCGTATTTATTTATAGACGCTAGTATCGACCAAGGATATGAGGAGGAAGGAGAATACTACGAAGAGGAAGCCGAGGAGAACTTCAACCACTGCTCTGCACAAGGCAAACTATTAACTGAGCAAGCTTATACTTGCAATTATGCAAGCCTATACTAATAACTTAGCAAGCTAAGCTAAAACTATGCAAGCTAATCTTGCAAGCTTACCTCAATTTATACCCAGTCCTAGTTTTACTTATAAGCTTAAGTATTTTATTTCTTTATTAAAGATTTCTCTTAGAGTTTACTTAGTGATTTGCAGATATTAGAAGGATAATGGAAGGTAGCATAAAGAGCATAAAACTTGACCTAAGTTAGATAATCTGGATGTCATCCTGAGGCATGAGATTGAACTTAGATAAGATACACTTGATTACCACCCATCATTAGTGTTTACCCCACCTGTAGTGGCTAGTGCTAAGCATAAAACTTGATCAACTTTAGATTGGAATACTTGGTGAAAATGGTTATGAAAACCTTAGAATGATGAGTCATTCTACTGAAATGTTTTGACATGTGTTCTTGAACACTAGATGATTTTTATGATGAAAATGTTAAGGCATGAGCCTTAGCCCTTTACAAAACTGATGGTTGTCTGGATGAGATACCATTCCAATTTTACCGTACAACCATAATACCCGAAATTTGGGCAGGGCTTGACTGGAAATTTATATACCTTAGTATGGGTTCCCTTGCGGCCAAGGTTTGAGCTGAGGCTACCTTGTGAAGATTGTCCACTTGTGCAGTACCCAAGATGACAGTTGGTCATGGTTGGGAGGCCAAACTCACATGAGAGGTGCCTATACTAGGGCGTGTAATTGAAAGGTTAGGATTGATTATCCGCATACTGAGTATGGTGAATTCAGGATTGTTCCTGACGGATTTATCGAATGTTGTGGTGAAAGTGTACAATCTCTGCAGAGTGTCAAACTATTCGAATAGCCGCGTCCGCGGTTATGGACAGTTGGAGTGGCCATACTGTTCCGTCGTCAGATGTTTCCAAAATGACTTATGAAATAATTTGTGATTTTGACTTGACCACATGAGGGTTGTGATATGAAATTCAAGTTCCCACTTTGGTGTTATAAAACTTTCAACTAGTTTTCTTTGCTTCTGAACTCAGTTGAGGTAAATCTGGCTTTTTGCAAAACAACCCTAGAGCTTAGTACATCCTACTCAAAACCACTTCACTTGTTAGTACTAGTTTGCGAGTACTTAAAGAGTACTCATGGCTTTGTCCCTGGCTATTCCCGTGGCCAGACTATGAAGAGGAGTATCAGGAAGACGGACAGCAGGAAGGTTATGACAACTAGGATCATCTCCCATCGTCAGCATTGCCTGTGAACATGAAGAAGGAGCCTCGCCCATGCTATCGTTATCGTTACGTTATTTCCGCTACTTGATTTGTATTAAGACTGGATCATGAGATCCTTATTTGTTGTAAGACCTTATGTATGGTTTGTATTGGATGATGTACTATGATATCCAATATGTAATCCTGGGATTGCGATGTATGACATAACAGGCATATGGGATTAAAAATCCGGGTGTTGACAAGTTGGTATCAGAGCCATCCTGACCATAGGAGACCCTAGTTTAGAATGGACGTTGGAATCAAAAACCTAGTTTCAAAACCAAGGAAGTGCGTATTTATGAAAAATTATTCTCATTCTTATCACTTAGACTCTTTCATGAAAATTCATGTTCCTCAAAAATTCTTGCAAACTTACTTAAAATTTGACACACTTGATCACTCTACTAACTTACTCATCCTATATTCTTATAGATGGACGTGAAGTATAACAAGTTTTATCAGTTGGGAAATGGAGGAGACCTCATCTTTGAGTGTGACTTGTACCAGCTTTCAGAGATGCTGGAGCGTCCGCACCCCAAGTTCTTCGAAGCTCAGCTCAACGAACGGGAAGGAGATGATTTGTAGTGGCTAATTGTTGCAAGTCTTAGAGGAAAGATTGAAATCCCCACCACAGAGGGACAGTTCACCATCAGAGAGAACAACTGGCTCAATGGACTTGCCAGGGCCATGCATGAAGCTCTTGCCCGTCTGTGTGGGCAGAGTATCAATCAAATCAAGGGTACCCGCTTTAAGTTCTGCCCAAGGCGTGATGCTATGGGACAGCCCCTAGAGGCACCATATCACCCTGAGCTGAAGAACCAAGTGGACCACCTCAACTTCATGATGTATGACCGAAAGAAGGAGTTGGACAATGCACGTTCCTACACCAACCACAAGTCCGCCATCGCCGTTCAGAAGGATCAGACCATCACCATGCTAGTGAACGATCGCCAGTCTCGTCGCCGTCAGCTCGACAAGAAGGAGCGCATCATTGCCCGTCTTTGCCACAGGATCACAGACTTGGAGGAGACCATCCACGAGAGAGATATGCAGCTTTAGGAGAGGGAGAATGCAGGGGAGGATATCCATGGAGACCCCTACTCCTATCTCAGTGATGATGATGACTTTCTGGAAGATCAGGCCATGGACTTCTTCACCGATGAGGATGACTTCGCCTTCATCGATGATGATGATGAGGATGACGAGGACACTGATTCCGAGGAGTAGTAGCACTTGAGCACTAGCATTAGTGAGTTGTATTCGGTCCCACTTTATCATAGTTTCCCATAATGGTTCTTAAAACCATCTGTTTTCATTTGTTGTGGTGTGTATTTGTTTCGTGTGCTATGAATGAATGAATGGAAAGCAAGTTGCTAGAAAAATCTGAGTCAAACTTCAAAAACTTTACAAAACCCCTGAACCTTAGAAATTTCCCTCTTTTCTCTATCTACTAAATCTTCAGGTGCCTCACGGAGGAAGCAGTTCATCCCCGGACCCGATGTTGCAGATCTTGCAAATGTTAGTTTCGGACCGTGAAGCTGAAAGAGCCGAGCATCAAGACAACTTAGCTACCCTCCAACACATCGCTCAGATGGCCAACAACAATCAGGGCCATGGAAATCAGGACAACCATGGATCCAAGCTCAAGAATTTCTAGAACACCAACCCACCCATCTTTAGTAAGTCCGAAGAGCCCCTAGATGCTGATGATTGGCTGCAAACCATGAGAACAACCTGGAAGTTGCAGGAGTGGAAGCCAACGAGAAAGTTCTGTTTGCCACCCACTATCTGGCTGGAGATGCAAGAGCATGGTGGAACAGTGTAACACCCTCAGAATCGGACCTATGCAAGTTTCAGCGATTCCCGCCAAACTCGCATAGAAACGATTCAAAGGTGCCCACCAGGCACTTTCGTGCGGGTGGAAAACGAAGTAATAACATTACACAACAGTCCTCGATGGGACCCATAGAACAGATATATACAACAGCAACTCAAAGAGTCAAGAATACAGATATAATATACAAAGATCCAAATCACCTTGAAAATGATAGAGCGTCCAGCTACGGACAAGATGCAAATGGGGCTAAGAGCCCTGAAGAATAACCAATGGCGTCCATAACCCTGCCCAGGCCAAGCCGGAAGGGTAACCCTGCTAACGACGTCGATCTCAAAACCTGCTTAAACAAAAGGGGTGCCGACAAAGGGCAAAGGAAAAAGAGGAGCGTCAGTACTGGGGCCAGTACACGGCGAGGCTAGAATTCGGCGGTCCTCGCCTACATAGGTATGGTGGACTGAGCGGCAGCGGCAGCATGCACTAAACAACCTATAGAGACTCGACATAACTGGCGGCAATCAGAGAGGGGTAAGAAAGACCTATTCGGATCCAACCTGATACTACCACCAAACAAACCCATCCTGGCGTTTCCCCCTCGAGACCATCGAGGAAGTCAACCGAGGAACTCACACAGTTGGCAGTTTTATTTATTCAGTTATCGTTGCAGCAATTACTAGTCAGGTGTAGATAATCATCCTGATAAAATAAGCAGTGGGCACTTTTAATTAACCATTCCGTTGTAGTTGCGACACTTACTAATCAAGTACAATTAGCATGAGATAACCCAAAAACCCAGCAGTTGTTGGTACTTTTATTTAGCCATTCCGTTGTAGTTGCAATACTTACTAGTCAGATACAATTGTCGCAAGCGACAACTCAAACAAGCAATTGTTGGCAGTTTTATTTAGCCATTCCATTATAGTGAGGCTGATTACTAGTCATTATAAAGTCAAATTTATGGCACTACTTTAGTTATAGTTGTCTATGATCGAGATACTGTGCTCCAAGTCGTCCATAACCGCGGACACGGCTTTCAGAAAGTTTTAACCCGGCCAGGGTGCACAAATAGCAACACACACACGATCGACCTCGGAAAAACCAAATCAAAACCCAACGAGGCTTTCACGACAGAGCAATCACAAGATTCAGAAATATTTCAGGGGGCCACCCCATTGAGTAGACCCGCAACGGAGCTAGCTGACTCCGAGACGGACTCAAGGTTTGCGTCAATGGCTGTAAACGACTGGGAACCCGAAAGTGTGACTGGGCTTGTCGATACCGCGAAAACATTCCGCTTACCTAAACAGTACAGTGTGCTCCTCGCACAATCGTAAATAAAGCAGTAGCATGGCATAAGTACAGGATAGTAAATAAAACCTCAAACTAGTTTGTGGCCCCAAGAAATAAGACTGAATCAAGCTCTGGCTAAGGGGGGTCCCATAATTCCCCGTATGTGGATAGCGCGATAAAACAAGGAACAGGTATCAAGTACTCGGGGTCCTACGGGACACAAGTGGGCGGTCGGAAACCAAATATTATCTATCACCCACCAATGCCTCTGCTTACTTACTTCAATTTTAGGTGTTAAACATGAATTAAAGTGAACGATAAATAAAGCCGAGATCATCTCCAACATCAGACATGTGGCAATACTCCAACAACTGTGGTACATGGCGACACGCAACAGCACTTGAGCAAGCGACTACGACGCGCAGGTCCAACTATCTACCAAACAACAGGTTGTAGGAGGTGGCCATGGCAATATAGGGCTGCAAGGAATATCACGGGTACGAAAACTAGAACAACGCCACACAGATAGCAATAGATCAACAGGAGGGAAATAAATACTATAAAAGTAAGATAGGTAGAAAGGGGGAGATGCTCGCCTGAAAACATTGCCGAAGGTACAACCGAAGATCGGGTCGACACTCGCATCAACTCAACGGCCTTATCCGCGGAGAAGCAAAACACTAGAATAAACACCGGGTGCAATATTTAATACTACGGTAGAAAATCGGCATGATGCATGTATGATGTATGACATGGCAAAGGTGCGGTGCAATTAGGCCATATTAAGCGGAACCGGGGTCCCGACAATTAATTAAATGGTTCAAGTTATTTAGAACCCCCGCAATTTAAATGTTGTAATAACAGGACAAGATAACTTACCGGTTCGCTACACAAATTTAAATGAGGCCAATATAAGACTAGATTTGCCCGCATATGGGCCCCATATTTAATTATTAGGTGAATCGGCATAAGGCCCCAAAACCAATGATATGCATGCGAGTATGACAATTTAATATGCAACAAGTATATATCATTTAATAAAATAAGGTCTCGGGTTTTGGTTCACACATTAGGGTTCGACGATCTTGGGGTTCCGGGGGTTCGGGGTCCGGGCTCAGTGTACGGATCTGGGGTTCGGTCTCGGCGAGAGCGTTCTCAGATAACGGGGTAGATCTTGGCGTTCCGGGAAGAAGGACTTGGGTCGGTGTCGGGGCGCATCGGATTCGTTCTGGGTCAGTGTCGTTCTTATCGTCGCGAAGATCTTATCGGGCCCGCGCTTTGGATTCCGTGAGGCGATCTTGACGCTCCGTGCCCGTGAAGTAGAACTTGTCGTCCGGCGGTAGATCTTGTCGATTCCATTCCAACGGCCTTGTTGTTCTGCGGCGAAGATCACGGGGTCTCCGGGGTTCGGGGTCTCGGCGTCCGTGACGAAGATCATGGCATCCGCGTCGAAAGCATCGGGGTTTCCGGGTTCGATCCCGTGAGGCAGATCTTGGGGTTCGGGCTTCAAACACCGGGATCGGTCTTCGGATTGGTGCATCGGGGTCTTGACGAGGTTCATGATCTTCAGACTCCTGGGAGAAGAACTTGGCGCGACGCCCTTGTGGCAGGGGAACACACACAGGAGGTCACGTCCATGCACTGTGCTACTGACTTGCACCGCAATCGGAGACGAGGCATCGTACTCCTCCTGCTGCTGGCAAGCACGCGCGAGATGGAGGAGAAGGCCGAGCTCGGCGACGAGAAGGGCGCCGGGGCAGGACGAGGAGGACGGGCGCGACGCCGGAGACCGTTGAGGTCGGGAGGCGCGCCGGCGACCAGGATCGACGGGGGCAGTTCTGCAGGGTGGTAGCGGCCGGAGAGGAAGGGAGGCGCCCGAGGGCCTGCGAGGGCGCCGGCGAGGCAGGCACGGCCGGAGCGGTCGCGGCGGAGGGGCCGAAGGCGGTGACGGGGATGCGGCCGGGCCGGGGAGAGAGGGGCGGTAGACGGCGACGTGAGGACGAGGCGACGACCACGGACGGAACAGGGGCCACGCGACGCCGGCGGTTGCGGAGGAGAGCGGCTGCGAGGGTTGCCGGGGCGAGCGGCGGCGCGCTCGCGGGGACGCGGCCGAGGAGGGCGGTGGAGAGCCAGAGAGGGAGCGGCGGCGGCGCAGTCTGTCGGGGCGAGGTCGCGAGCGGGGGGGGGGGGAAGGCGGGGAGGTGCCGGGGAGAGGGAGCAGGGGCGAGGGCGACCGAGGCGGCGCCGGTGCGAGGCGGGTCCGGGCGGCCCGCGCGAGCTCGGGGGCGAGGGCGGAGAGCCGGAGGAGGGGGAGGAAGGAGGTTGAGGGCGCGGAGGCGGGGCGGCTCGCCGGCGACGGCGCCATGGCCGGGTGGGGGAAGAAGGGAGGAGAGAGGGAGGATGGGGAGGAGAGGCGGGGCGGTGCGCGGTGGTGAGAGGGAGCGGGCGAGAGGAGGAAGACGGGCCAGGGGGGGAGCAGGACACGCGGCCAGGGGTGGGGCCGGGTGGTGGGACCCAGGGGCAGCGGCAGGTGGGAGGAAGAAGTGGGCCGCGCGGGGCCAGGGGAGGGGAGAGGCTGTGGGGACGGGGTGGGGCCGGCGGTTGAGGAGGGTGGAGGGAGAGAGAGTTGGGGTGAGGTGGCATTGTTTGGTTGGGTGGGAAAAGGGGCAGGGTGACGTGTCGACCAGGGATTGGAGGGGGTGAGGTGGAGAGAGGCTGGGTAGGTTAGGACTAGGTGAGAAAAGAGAGAGAGGGGGAAAAAGTGGAGGATTGGTGAGGTGGCAGGGTGGGTAGGAAATGGGTGAGAGGGTGAGGTGGTGAGCTGTGAGTGGTGGGTAGGTTTGGTTTGGGTAGGAATAGGAATTTGAGGGGGGCTGGTTAGTTGGACCGTTTTAATTCCCGGGGGTGGTCGTTCGGGTCGATTCGGCCCGTTCAACTGCCCCACTAAAAATAATTAAGTATTTTGTTTATTTCAAACAAGCCTTTTGCAAGCTGATAACAGGCAAAACAAAATAATCCGGAGACCCGGTTTTGCGTGTTGAACAAAGGCGGGGCGTTTAGAAAACAAAACTAGGTTTTGCCGCAAATAATTTTATGCAAGCAAAATGCAAGATGATGACGATGCTCAAATGCAATGTGGCATGATGACATGAGCATGCGGTCATGACGATGCAATGCGCAGAAACAACGCGATTTTCTAGTAGTGGTTTTGCGGGATGCCACAATTCGACACCACTAACAATGGATCTCGCCCTCGAGATCCGCCTCATGGTACCGGAAAGAAGGGCGGCGATCTGAATCTTCTCGCATCGTGTAGATCCTCGCGACACCACTAACAAGAGGTCGTTGTCCGTGATCGTCGAGAGAACACTCCGGAACAAAAGGTCGAAGGTAGAGGTATCCACAAATTAAGCCACCCCTAACTTTCGTGGACGGAGTAAAACTGTTGGATCCACTGATTCGATGTACAAGAGCGAATGATAAGAGTAGTCGGATGGTGATCAGTCCATCGCGCACCCAAACCATTACTCTGCACACGAATAGGCGGATTATGCAACCAACTCTCGGAATTAGACTGCAGATCTCGACAATGAGGGTCGGAACAAAGGAGTGATGCAGACTCTGCATCGGAGCTGGCGTAGATGAGGTCGTCGCGTCGGAAAACACCGGAAGGCACAAACAAGGAACAAAGAAGTCCACCAGACGAAGGATTCCTCGGATAGCATGAAGACCAGATGTAGCAACACCGTTATCAAAGAAGGAAGCGAAACCCTGAAGGTACGACGGAACCCAACCACGAGAAACCCTGGACTCGAAGAAAAGATAAGAGAGAAGATTCAAAACACGCAGAGGTGAGAGGAGAGCAGCAGAGGGGTAAGGAGTAAAATCAGGCCTAATCAGAACTATCCAACCGATTTTCCAAAAATAGTTTTGACACGCTACTTCGGCCGTTAGCTAGGTTATACTACAGGCTGGACTTGTGGGGTATCGCAACTGCTGAGCTCTGATACCACTATGTAACACCCTCAGAATCGGACCTATGCAAGTTTCAGCGATTCCCGCCAAACTCGCATAAAAACGATTCAAAGGTGCCCACCAGGCACTTTCGTGCGGGTGGAAAACGAAGTAATAACATTACACAACAGTCCTCGATGGGACCCACAGAACAGATATATACAACAGCGACTCAAAGAGTCAAGAATACAGATATAATATACAAAGATCCAAATCACCTTGAAAATGATAGAGCGTCCAGCTACGGACAAGATGCAAATGGGGCTAAGAGCCCTGAAGAATAACCAATGGCGTCCATAACCCTGCCCAAGCCAAGCCGGAAGGGTAACCCTGCTAATGACGTCGATCTCAAAACCTGCTTAAACAAAAGGGGTGCCGACAAAGGGCAAAGGAAAAAGAGGAGCGTCAGTACTGTGGCCAGTACACGGCGAGGCTAGAATTCGGCGGTCCTCGCCTACATAGGTATGGTGGACTGAGCGGCAGCAGCAGCATGCACTAAACAACCTATAGAGACTCGACATAACTGGCGGCAATCAGAGAGGGGTAAGAAAGACCTATTCGGATCCAACCTGATACTACCACCAAACAAACCCATCCTGGCGTTTCCCCCTCGAGACCATCGAGGAAGTCAACCGAGGAACTCACACAGTTGGCAGTTTTATTTATTCAGTTATCGTTGCAGCAATTACTAGTCAGGTGTAGATAATCATCCTGATAAAATAAGCAGTGGGCACTTTTAATTAACCATTCCGTTGTAGTTGCGACACTTACTAATCAAGTACAATTAGCATGAGATAACCCAAAAACCCAGCAGTTGTTGGTACTTTTATTTAGCCATTCCGTTGTAGTTGCAATACTTACTAGTCAGATACAATTGTCGCAAGCGACAACTCAAACAAGCAATTGTTGGCAGTTTTATTTAGCCATTCCATTATAGTGAGGCTGATTACTAGTCATTATAAAGTCAAATTTATGGCACTACTTTAGTTATAGTTGTCTATGATCGAGATACTGTGCTCCAAGTCGTCCATAACCGCGGACACGGCTTTCAGAAAGTTTTAACCCGGCCGGGGTGCACAAATAGCAACACACACACGATCGACCTCGGAAAAACCAAATCAAAACCCAACGAGGCTTTCACGACAGAGCAATCACAAGATTCAAAAATATTTCAGGGGGCCACCCCATTGAGTAGACCCGCAACGGAGCTAGCTGACTCCGAGAAGGACTCAAGGTTTGCGTCAATGGCTGTAAACGACTGGGAACCCGAAAGTGTGACTGGGCTTGTCGATACCGCGAAAACATTCCGCTTACCTAAACAGTACAGTGTGCTCCTCGCACAATCGTAAATAAAGCAGTAGCATGGCATAAGTACAGGATAGTAAATAAAACCTCAAACTAGTTTGTGGCCCCAAGAAATAAGACTGAATCAAGCTCTGGCTAAGGGGGGTCCCATAATTCCCCGTATGTGGATAGCGCGATAAAACAAGGAACAGGTATCAAGTACTCGGGGTCCTACGGGACACAAGTGGGCGGTCGGAAACCAAATATTATCTATCACCCACCAATGCCTCTGCTTACTTACTTCAATTTTAGTTGTTAAACATGAATTAAAGTGAACGATAAATAAAGCCGAGATCATCTCCAACATCAGACATGTGGCAATACTCCAACAACTGTGGTACATGGCGACACACAACAGCACTTGAGCAAGCGACTACGACGCGCAGGTCCAACTATCTACCAAACAACAGGTTGTAGGAGGTGGCCATGGCAATATAGGGCTGCAAGGAATATCACGGGTACGAAAACTAGAACAACGCCACACAGATAGCAATAGATCAACAGGAGGGAAATAAATACTATAAAAGTAAGATAGGTAGAAAGGGGGAGATGCTCGCCTGAAAACATTGCCGAAGGTACAACCGAAGATCGGGTCGACACTCGCATCAACTCAACGGCCTTATCCGCGGAGAAGCAAAACACTAGAATAAACACCGGGTGCAATATTTAATACTACGGTAGAAAATCGGCATGATGCATGTATGATGTATGACATGGCAAAGGTGCGGTGCAATTAGGCCATATTAAGCGGAACCGGGGTCCCGACAATTAATTAAATGGTTCAAGTTATTTAGAACCCCCGCAATTTAAATGTTGTAATAACAGGACAAGATAACTTACCGGTTCGCTACACAAATTTAAATGAGGCCAATATAAGACTAGATTTGCCCGCATATGGGGCCCATATTTAATTATTAGGTGAATCGGCATAAGGCCCCCAAACCAATGATATGCATGCAAGTATGACAATTTAATATGCAACAAGTATATATCATTTAATAAAATAAGGTCTCGGGTTTTGGTTCACACATTAGGGTTCGACGATCTTGGGGTTCCGGGGGTTCGGGGTCCGGGCTCAGTGTACGGATCTGGGGTTCGGTCTTGGCGAGAGCGTTCTCAGATAACGGGGTAGATCTTGGCGTTCCGGGAAGAAGGACTTGGGTCGGTGTCGGGGCGCATCGGATTCGTTCTGGGTCAGTGTCGTTCTTATCGTCGCGAAGATCTTATCGGGCCCGCGCTTCGGATTCCGTGAGGCGATCTTGACGCTCCGTGCCCGTGAAGTAGAACTTGTCGTCCGGCGGTAGATCTTGTCGATTCCATTCCAACGGCCTTGTTGTTCTGCGGTGAAGATCACGGGGTCTCCGGGGTTCGGGGTCTCGGCGTCCGTGACGAAGATCATGGCATCCGCGTCGAAAGCATCGGGGTTTCCGGGTTCGATCCCGTGAGGCAGATCTTGGGGTTCGGGCTTCAAACACCGGGATCGGTCTTCGGATTGGTGCATCGGGGTCTTGACGAGGTTCATGATCTTCAGACTCCTGGGAGAAGAACTTGGCGCGACGCGCTTGCGGCAGGGGAACACACACAGGAGGTCACGTCCATGCACTGTGCTACTGACTTGCACCGCAACCGGAGACGAGGCATCGTACTCCTCCTGCTGCTGGCAAGCACGCGTGAGATGGAGGAGAAGGCCGAGCTCGGCGACGAGAAGGGCACCGGGGCAGGACGAGGAGGACGGGCGCGACGCCGGAGACCGTTGAGGTCGGGAGGCGCGCCGGCGACCAGGCTCAACGGGGGCGGTTCTGCAGGGTGGTAGCGGTCGGAGAGGAAGGGAGGCGCCCGAGGGCCTGCGAGGGCGCCGCCGAGGCAGGCACGGCCGGAGCGGTCGCGGCGGAGGGGGCCGAAGGCGGTGACGGGGATGCGGCCGGGCCGGCGAGAGAGGGGCGGTAGACGGCGACGTGAGGACGAGGCGACGACCACGGACGGAACAGGGGCCACGCGACGCCGGCGGTTGCGGAGGAGAGCGGCTGCGAGGGTTGCCGGGGCGAGCGGCGGCGCGCTCGCGGGGACGCGGCCGAGGAGGGCGGTGGAGAGCCAGAGAGGGAGCGGCGGCGGCGCAGTCTGTCGGGGCGAGGTCGCGAGCGGGGGGGAGGGGGGGGAGGCGGGGAGGTGCCGGGGAGAGGGAGCAGGGGCGAGGGCGACCGAGGCGGCGCCGGTGCGAGGCGGGTCCGGGCGGCCCGCGCGAGCTCGGGGGCGAGGGCGGAGAGCCGGAGGAGGGGGAGGAAGGAGGTTGAGGGCGCGGAGACGGGGCGGCTCGCCGGCGACGGCGCCATGGCCGGGTGGGGGAAGATGGGAGGAGAGAGGGAGGATGGGGAGGAGAGGCGGGGCGGTGCGCGGTGGTGAGAGGGAGCGGGCGAGAGGAGGAAGACGGGCCAGGGGGGAGCGGGACACGCGGCCAGGGGTGGGGCCGGGTGGTGGGACCCAGGGGCAGCGGCAGGTGGGAGGAAGAAGTGGGCCGCGCGGGGCCAGGGGAGGGGAGAGGCTGTGGGGACGGGGTGGGGCCGGCGGTTGAGGAGGGTGGAGGGAGAGAGAGTTGGGGTGAGGTGGCATTGTTTGGTTGGGTGGGAAAAGGGGCAGGGTGACGTGTCGACCAGGGATTGGAGGGGGTGAGGTGGAGAGAGGCTGGGTAGGTTAGGACTAGGTGAGAAAAGAGAGAGGGGGAAAAAGTGGAGGATTGGTGAGGTGGCAGGGTGGGTAGGAAATGGGTGAGAGGGTGAGGTGGCGAGCTGTGAGTGGTGGGTAGGTTTGGTTTGGGTAGGAATAGGAATTTGAGGGGGGCTGGTTAGTTGGACCGTTTTAATTCCCGGGGGTGGTCGTTCGGGTCGATTCGGCCCGTTCGACTGCCCCACTAAAAATAATTAAGTGTTTTGTTTATTTCAAACAAGCCTTTTGCAAGCTGATAACAGGCAAAACAAAATAATCCGGAGACCCGGTTTTGCGTGTTGAACAAAGGCGGGGCGTTTAGAAAACAAAACTAGGTTTTTCCGCAAATATTTTTATGCAAGCAAAATGCAAGATGATGATGATGCTCAAATGCAATGTGGCATGATGACATGAGCATGCGGTCATGACGATGCAATGCACAGAAACAACGCGATTTTCTAGTAGTGGTTTTGCGGGATGCCACAAACAGTGTTCGCACCATGAATGGAGGACAAATGATGGCTTGGGATGAATTCAAACTCAAGTTTAGCAGAACCCACGTGCCACACAATTTGATTCTGTGGATGAGAGATGAATTCAAGGAGCTGAAGCACGGAAGAATGACTGTGGTAGAGTACCGTGATAGATTCCTATCTCTATTAAGGTATGCCCCGAATGAGATCAACACTGAAGCCAAGAAGAAAGAGAGATTCCTGAATGGTCTGCACGATGAGATGCAGACAGTGTTAGTCAATATCCCCTTTACGGATATTGAAGCCTTAGTTGACTCTGCCATTTAGATGGAAGGAAAGATCAACCAAGCTAATGAGAACCGCAAGCGTCGCATGATGCATCAACCAGGAACCCACCATACACCAAAGTATCGCCCTAACCCATCTCCAGGATTTTCCCCAAGAAACAATAGACCCCCGATGAACCGTCCGATCTATCCCAACCGAGGAAACCCTAGGCCCGGAGGAAACCACAACAACCCCGACAATTTCAACTCGTGCACCGCCCAAGTTCAACCACAACAATGTCGCCACCAACACCAACACTGCCCCAAGAACTGGAAGCAATGTTGTGCCTGTTGCAGCAAAGTACAAGTCTCAGGTGACTTGTTATGAATGTAGAACCAAAGGTCACTATTCCAATGAGTGCCCCAAGAAGATTGCCGCAGCCCCCAATGCAAATGCCCCATCTCAGCAGCAGTGTCGTGTTCAGCCTGGAAGAAGGTTTTCCCCAGGGAATTCGCTCAACCGCAACGGCCGTCTCTTTCTCATGCATGTTGAAGAAGCCCAAGAAGCGCCAGATGTCGTGCTGGGTATCTTTTCTGTTAACTCAGTACTTGCAAGAGTGTTGTTTGATTCTGTAGCATCGCACTCGTTTGTTACTGAAGAATTTGCATGCACTAGTAAGATTCAACCAACCAAATTGAAGCATGTTATGATAGTTCAAATACCTGGTTCAACCACCAAAGCTAGACAAATTTGCAAGGTCGTGCCTATCGGAATCCATGGCATAGTTTTTTATGCTAATCTAATAGTACTCCACTAAAGGTTTGGAAGTAGTACTAGGAATGGATTGGATGTCAAAACATAAAGGATTAATCGACTGTGCCAAGAAAGCCATAACCATGACCAGTACAACCGGAATATCTGTCGAGAATGTATCTGAAACCTTACCCCGTCAATTCAAGTGCAACAAGAGTCTAGCCCAACCAACCATTTACTAAGTTCAGATCGTCTGTCAATACCCCGATGTATTTCCAGATGTTTTGCCCGGTATGCCCCTAGATCGGGATATCGGGTTTATCATTGAATTAATACCTAGAACCGGACCCATAGCTCAGAGACCATATAGTATGAACCCGTCTGAATTAGAGGAGCTGAAGAAGCAAATGGATGCTATGCTGGAAATTGGATTGATCCAACCAAGTGCGTCTTCATGGAGATCACCTGTTTTGTTTGTAGACAAGAAGGATGGAGGTAACCGTCTATGTACGGATTATAGTAAGTTGAATGATGTCACCATCAAGAACAAGTACCCGTTGCCCAAGATAGAAGATCTATTTGACCAGTTGACTGGTGCCAAAGTGTTTTCTAAGATTGATCTTAGAACTGGCTATCATCAACTCAAGATTCGCGTAGAGGATATTCCAAAGACTGCCTTTACCACCAGATATGGATTATACGAGTATACGGTCATGACTTTTGGATTAACCAATGCCCCCGCTTATTTCATGAACCTCATGAATAAGATTTTTATGGACTTCCTGTATAAGTTTGTCGTTGTTTTCATCGATGACATTCTGATTTATTCCAAATCAGAAGAACATGAGCTATACATAAGGACCATACTTGCAACCCTTAGGGATCATCAGCTGTATGCCAAGTTTAGCAAATGTGAATTCTGGCTACAGGAGGTAGGATTCCTCGGACATATTGTATCAGCCGGAGGAATTGCCGTTGACCCTGCAAAAGTGAAGGATGTTGAAGATTGGCAAGCCCCAACCACTCAAACCCAAGTTCGTGCATTTCTCAGATTAGCAGGATACTACCGCAAGTTCGTAGAAGGATTCTCGAGTATCGCCCGACCCATGAACCAATTGTTGAAGAAGGATAAGAAGTTCGAATGGACGGACAAATGTGAAGCAAGTTTTCAGGAACTCAAGACGAGACTGATTTCATCCCCAATCTTGATCATGCCAGATATCACGAAACCCTTTAATGTATATTTTGTCGCATCCAAGATTGGTCTCGGATGTGTGTTGATGCAAGAAGGCAAAGTTATATCTTATCTATCCTGATAACTGAAGCATCATGAACATAACTATCCCACCCATGACCTTGAACTAGCAGCCGTAGTTCTAGACCTGAAGACGTGGAGGCATTATCTAATGGGAAACCGTTGTGAGATTTATTCGGATCACAAGAGCCTGAAGTATATATTCACCCAGAAGGAGCTGAATATGAGGCAGAGAAGATGGATTGAGGTAATCAAGGACTATGATCTGGACATTCACTATCACCCTGGTAAAGCTAATGTGGTAGCATATTCCCTTAGCAAATTGCCATGCCGCTTGAACTCCATGATTTTTAAGGATCAACCAAGTCTGCACAAAGAAATGGAAGTTTTCCAAATGGAATTAGTAAGTGAAGGATTTTTGGCTAGCATCAAACTTCAACCCACTTTGATCAGTCAGATCAAGGAGGGGCAGAAAGGAAATGCTAGTATCGACGGAATCAAATGTCGTATCGGTATAGGCAAAGTACCTGGATTCATCAAAGATGAAGAAAGAGTTCTGTGGTACGAAGGATGTATCTGTGTACCAGCAGATTTAGAATTGAAGAAGGATATTCTGAAGGAGGCCCATGATACTCTTTATTCTATCCATCTCGGAGGAATGAAGATGTATCAGGATCCGAAGGAGCAATTTTGGTGGCATAAGATGAAGAGAGAAATTGGAAGCTATATCGCCAAGTGTGATATTTGTCAGAGAGTCAAGGCGGGACATCAGAGACCCGCAGGATTATTGCAACCATTGCAAATTCCGGAATGGAAATGGGATTCCGTTCGAATGGACTTTATCACCGGATTGCCTACTTCTAGTAGGGGAAATGACTCTATTTGGGTCATAGTTGATAGATTGTCCAAGGTAGCCCATTTCTTACCAGTCAAGATCACCTACCTGTAACATCCCTAAAATCATGTTTCAAAACTCATGCATATCATCCATGCATCCATCATCATTTAGGGTTTCATCTCAAAATCATTTCAAAAACAGGAGCAAATGTTGCTCATTAATTTATGTATAAAAACTCTAGCCTTTGTGCTACATGCTAACGAGAAAGGTGCTTTTATTCATTCAGAATGTTTTGAGTTCAAACTTAAGTATTTCCAAAAGCTTGAGCAAAGTTTCAAAGCAATGTATAAAATAAAACCAAATTCATGCCTATTTATATCTCCTAAAAGGCTTGGTTTTATTTTATTATTTTCAAATGACCCAAGTAAGTCTGAGTGAACAGAGGAGTTTGACACTTATTTGGGTGCAAGGAACACTGTACAAAATCTAGAGAAGGTTTGTATTCAAAATTATTTGAAATAGGGTTTGAAAACCATTTCTAGAAAAACAATCAGAAAAAGAAAAGGAGTAAAGAGGAAAAAATAGACAACCAACCAATCTGGCCAACCCAGCCCAACTCGGCCCAGCTAGCCCAGCAGTTCCCACCCCCGCGAAACGTTTTATTTCACCCGCCCCCGCACCCACTGGCTCGATGACAGGGAGGACACACTCCCTCTCCTCCCCTCTCGCTGACAACCGTGGCCCACACGGGTATCGTCGTCTCCACCCCCGCGACTGGTTCTTCCCCAATTGACGCCGGACGTTTCCTGTTTTGATTCGCAGCTTCAATTCGCGTAAATGCACGAGTAAATCTCGCTCGTATCCTGGCTACTAAAACCCCCTCTGCCCCCTCTCCATTCTCCCCCAAACCCCAAACCCAGAGCGCCCCCAGGCTGCGAGAATTGCTCACCGCAACCTCGCTGCTCTGACGAACCGCAGCCATGATTCCGGCCAACCTCGGCCACCCCTCTGCTTCTGGTTCACACGAGCAGGCTCCATTTGACCTCGCGCACCTCCCAGTACCACTAGCTCGCCCGCGCGTGACCCAGAACGTCGGCAACGCAAGCGACTGAGCGCCACCGTCTTCGGCTTTAACTCCGTCGAGCTCCTCTGGTAAGTCCAGACCGCCCCAAGCCTTCTCCTTCACACACGCGTCTTCTCCGTGATCTCCTGCATCTGACCACACCCTCCATTTGCCTCCTCGTGATCGACAGCGTCGCCTTCGACCTCGAACAGAGCCACCCGTCGCCAGACCCTACTCCGGCGAGCAATCCACCGCAAACCTGAGCGCCCCTTGCCGAGCCGACCATACGTTGAGCATCACCACGTCCTTGCGATCACGGTGAGTACCTCGCCTACCCTTCTAGCTTCCTGTATCGCCGGCGCCGCCACCATCTGACCGTCGCCGCCGCCGCGCGCAGCCGTTAAGCGCCGCCAGTTAGTGGCTTGTTGTTTGCGTCCGTTGGATCAATATCGTAGGGCTATGATAGATTATAATCGAAGAGGTATCGTATGTCTCTGCGCCGCTAGATCTAAGTTAGATCCTACGGTCTGCGTCTGTCGATCCGAACGAATCGGTACCGACCAACCAAAACACGACGCGTGTCACCAGTTCAGTTCAAAAACAGATTTCAAATCAGATTTAGATCCAAACTTCAATTGGCTATAACTTTTGATTCCCATGTTAGATTTTTGCAAATTTTATACCGTTGGAATCAGTGAGTCATGCCCTTTCTGAATCTACAATGTGTTTAACAAAAAGTATCTGTTAAAATAACTTTGTATGCAGAAACATATTTAGGTCTATTTTGAGCATAGATTTAGTTTAGTAATTTGTATTAGTTCTAAATAAGTTTAGTTAGCAAACTTTGTGACTTGTTATGTTTCTGTATCATGCACTTGCTTGGTAGAGTTTTCAAAATCATCACTTAGTGATTTCTTGCATGCATGCATTCATATTTTTGCTTGTATATAAATTGTGTGTAATTGTATGCTACAAATTTTTGTGTACATTTTTCTAGTGACTGTGATTGTGAAGAGTGCTACTCTCCCCATTACCAAGGCAAGTGATACTTCATGATATTTCCACCCATTTATTTTGAATAAGCATTAGAATTATTTTTCTAAGTCTTGCATGCTACTTTTGCCAAATGCTATGTTGGGAAATCCTATGTAGTTGTAGAATTGTAGAATTGCTAGGGAATTTCCTAAGTTAAGTTACTATGCCATGCTTAGCCTAGCTAGTAGAAAACAAGGGTTGGTAAAGTATGTACATGCTATGATGAAAATAATTCTAAGTCTTTTGGACTTATGCTTTCTTAATAAAACAACTAAGTCAATGAACTTCCTGGGTGGAATGGGACTTGAATGGTGGTTTTTGGTTGAGTGGTTACACAAGGCCATGGATATGGCTTGTGTATCTCACTTGTGGTATGCCACCCAGGCACAAAGGGATTTGGAGGCCAAGTGTTGAGAAGCTTATAAGTGCAGCCACTTGGTAATATGGGCTCTGCCTTGATCATATAGGTTGCTAGAACTTAGTCATTTGGACAGTTGGTGGTAGTGGGATGATAGGTTGGAACGCGTCCATTTGACTAAGGAAAGGCTTCTGAAAGGTCCTGTCTTGGGAAACCAAGTCTGGTGGGGAAAGTGCACAACCTCTGCAGATGGAAAATCTAAGTACTTAGCCAAGTCCATGGCAATGGACAAATTGAGCATCAAGACATGGAAGCTACAAGAATCTCATCACTCCAACTTCTAAGTAAAACTTGTGGGTGAACAAGGGTGAAGGACCCCAATGTCTATTGGTGGATTCTTGGGAAAGTTCTTGACAAAGAAAAACTTAGTGATTTCAACTAATAGGGAAAACCTATTTTCAAGCAAAGCAAGCCAAGCTACACTTAGCCAAAATGCATATAGTAATATAGTCCACTTAAAATCTACTAAGGTATCACTTGCCAATACTATTCCAAAGTATTGACCCACTGTGGCTGTAACTTGTGATGTTGCAGGTTACTCCGATGATGATTAGGAGTCATGAGTCTACACTCAACATGCTTGCCTGTGGCACATGAAGATGAAGACTTGTGTTTATTTACTTATTCCAAAACTCTTGTATTAGGCCTGTGGCCATGAGTTGTAAAAGACTATGTTTTATCTCTAGAATGGATGTAATAAATGACCTTTGTATCTGTGTACTTCATCTTAAACTGTGGATGCTAGCAATGATCCAGGGACTAGCATTGCAATCACAGGGATCCTTTTCCTTTACAAAGGAGGGATCTTACACTACCAGAGTTCGAAGCTAGCGGAGTTATACATAGCTAGAATCGTCAGTTTGCATGGAGTCCCCAAGAACATCCTATCGGATCGAGGTACTCAATTTACCTCGAGATTCTGGAAGAAAGTACAAGAAGGATTAGGAACCCGACTAGATTTCAGCATAGCTTATCACCCTCAAACCGATGGCCAAACGGAGCGAGTAAATCAAATACTCGAAGATACGTTGAGAGCATGTGTGCTAGAGTATGGATCTAAATGGGAAGACTGTCTGCCGCTCGCAGAATTTTCTTACAAGAACAATTATCAAGCTAGTTTGCAAATGGCCCCATTTGAGTTCATGTACGGAAGGAAGTGTCGTACCCCTTTGAATTGTTCGGAAGTAGGAGAGAGTCAGATTTTCGGACCCGACATCCTACGAGAAGCAGAAGAGAAAGTTCACAAGATTCGTGAGCACCTCAAGACCGCCTAGTCAAGACAAAAGAATTATGCCGACAAGAGACGTCGAGACCTCGCTTTCAATATCAGAGACTTTGTGTATCTCAAAGTGTCGCCTTTGAAGGGAATATAGCGTTTCCAGCTCAAAGGAAAGTTAGCCCCCAGATATATCGGACCTTTCAAGATTCTGAATCGTAGAGGAGAAGTGTCATATCAACTGGAACTGCCGAAAGAGATGTCAGCAGTGCATAATGTATTCCATATATCGTTACTTCGCAAATTCCTTGAAGTTCCGGAGAATACTGAAGTTTTCAAGAACATTGATCACCACACCATAGAGATCAACGCTGACCTGACGTATCCCGAAGTACCCATCCGTATTTTGGAAGAAGCTTTCAAAACCACCAGGACCCAAAGTATCAAGTTTCTCAAGATCTAGTGGAGTAACCACACTGAAGAAGAAGCTACCTGGGAGCGACAAGATCACATCAGGACAGAGTTTCCCGATCTCTTTAAATCCTAGGTAATATTTTTCTTGTTTCTAAAATATTGGGACGAGATTTTGTTTAAGGAGGGAAGGTTTGTAACATCCCAAAAAGATTGAACAATGATTATCAATTTTCCAATCACCAAAATTAGGGTTTAACAAAAACTTTTATTAAATTCAAATCATATGGATGCATGTGTGTATGTGATGATTGCATGAATGAATAAATGGACTTATGTGATTAACCTAAATAGAAAGGAACGGATTAAATATGAAAACAACATCATCTAAAACATTTCCAAGCAGAAACAAATCAAGAGAAAATCAAAAACAAAACAAATAAGTAAATGGTCATTTTTTCCAATCTTGCTCACTAGGCCACTTTGAGTGTTTTTAGTTCAAGATTTCAAACAAAAACATTTCCATTTATTTTCACCCCTTTCTAGACCAAGTAAAAGTGAATCAAAGCCCAACTTTCAAACTTGCAGAAACATTTGGCAACCCCATTCAAATGAAAAGTTAAAATTGAATCTTTATCATATGTGAAGATCACACATTTTCCAAACCTAACTAAACTAGTTCCCCTTGACCAACCAAAGACTCCCTAGTATGTAACTAGCAAACCCATCAAGTTTGAATCCAAAATTCAAATTTGAATTTTTTTCGGCCATTTTATCAAACACCTTGTAATCAGCAAACAAGCAAACATCAAACACTATTAGTGACAATAATTTTGGCCAACCTTGTCCCCTTTCTAGCTCACTCTACAATCTCAGTAGATGATCAAACTAATCTAACTAGTCTTAGCACCACTATGAGCATGCATAACCATCAATGGTGACCATGCCGAGAGCACCCTTGCCACCCTCATGTCGCCAGCGAGCTAGAAGAAGCTCTAGCCTCGCCAACCTTGTATAGGACACGCCGCACCATCCACCGCCACCCTTTTCCAAGCCTCGAGCCTTGCCAGCCACTAGACCACACGACAAGCTCGCGCCCAGTTTCTCTACGAGCGAGCCGAGAGGGCGCCAGTGCGCCGCACGCGACACCAGCCCAGAGACCGCGCGCTGCCCTCGCCGCTTGCGTGCGTGATCGCCAACACCCCAGCAACCCGCCATACAACCCTGTTCGCCGCCGCGCGAACCATGGACGCTGTGCGCCATTAAATTCACCGCCGGACCCGCCCAGAGCACCGCGACGTTTCGACCATTCCTCACCGCCCCACGCCTCGCCATCAAGCCATTGAGCTTCGCCAGGAGGTAACGCACCGCCCCTATCGTCGCACATGCCATTAGCACGCTGTGCCGACGACAATGACGAGCTCCACCCGCGACCGTAGGTCCCCTTCAGGCACTATAAAAGGAGGCCACCCCCGTTCGATTTGAGCACACCATCTCACTCCCCACCTCTCACTGATGACACCCACTCACCCCCGGAGCAAGGCGAGCACCAGGTGGCCGGAATTTCACTGGAGTTCGCCGCTGTAGAGGAGGAGAGGCACCGTCGATTTGTGTTGCCCTAGGAGAAGCTGCCGGTACCAGGAGGACCGCCGTCGTCGTTCGCTCCCGTCGCCGACCATCGTTCGCCCCCGTCGCCGACCATCATCGGAGCCCCGGTGAGCTCCCATCGAACCCCACTGGCCGCACTAGGGTTCTGCCTTGGCGCCTCCTGTTCAGGCATGGACGATGAACCACATCCATAGGATTAGAGCTAGATCGCACGGTCCACATCCTCCCATACCACTTCGCCACTCCCTGTATCACTGACGAGTGGGGACAGCCACTTAACCAGCCCGCGCGCGCTGTGCTTAGTGGGACGGCGCAATTAAACCTCCCGCGCGACCCAGTAATTCAAATTTAGATTTATTCTTTTAGTTCTATACTTAGTTCTATACCCAGATTCAAAAATCAACCCAGCTCGATTCACTAAACCAAAATGCATTAAACCAATTTTGTTAGAAAGGTACTGGAGTGCTTAATCCAAGCCCGTTGGATTCAACCCAATTGGATTTATAGACCATCCATGGTAAAAATAACAAGGCAGAAGCTTTTCCGCATTCAAACATTTTTCAAAATTCAACCATAAAAGATTTTGAGTTGATTCCAACTCTCAAAAATCACATTTAACCATACCTTTCTAAATATATAAAAATATATAGGTTTACTTGCAGAAATAATAGTTAAGTAATAAAAGAATGCCTCATAGGCCATTCTAGTCACTTTAATTAATTAAAATAAAAAGGTTAAGCCTTATTAAATTGTGAAACCACTTTAAATCACATGCCCATGTACTGAAATATGTGGTGATGACATGTGTCAACATGATCCCATGTTTAAGTTGGAGAATATTAAATCTTAAGTAGTTTTCAATGAGTATAAATTACTTTTCTAAAATAAATTAAAGAAGACAAGTGCTTTAATATTTGTGATAATAGTGATGATGCTAGATCATCTCGTGTGAACCTTTGTGTGCTAAATAGAGTAGTTAAGAATTGTGTGGTGATTGTGTACCTCGTATTTATTTATAGACACTAGTACCGACCAAGGATACAAGGAGGAAGGAGAATACTACGAAGAGGAAGCCGAGGAGAACTTCAACCACTGCTCTGCACAAGGCAAGCTATTAAATGAGCAAGCTTATACTTGCAATTATGCAAGCCTATACTAATATCTTAGCAAGCTAAGCTAAAACTATGCAAGCTAATCCTTGGAAGCTTACCTCAATTGATACCTAGTCCTAGTTTTACTTGCAAGCTTAAGTATTTTATTTCTTTATCAAAGCTTTCTATTACAGTTTACTTAGTGATTTGTAGATATTAGAAGTATAATGGAAGGTAGCATAAAGATCATAAAACTTGACCTAAGTTAGACAATCTGGATGTCATCCTGAGGCATGAGATTGAACTTAGATAAGATACACTTGATTACCACCCATCATTAGTGTTTACCCCCACCTATAGATGCTAGTGCTAAGCATAAAACTTGATCAACTTTAGATGGGAATACTTGGTGAAAATGGTTATGAAAACCTTAGAATGATGAGTCATTCTACTGAAATGTTTTGACATGTGTTCTTGAACACCAGATGATTTTGATGATGAAAATGTTAAGGCATGAGCCTTAGCCCTTTACAAAACTGATGGTTGTCTGGATGCGATACCATTTCAATTTCACCGTACAACCACAATACCCGAAATTTGGGCAGGGCTTGACTAGAAATTTATATACCTTAGTATGGGTTACCTTGCGGACAAGGTTTGAGCTGAGACTACCTTGTGAAGATTGTCCACCTGTGCAGTACCCAAGATGACAGTTGGTCATGGTTGGGAGGCCAAACTCACAGGAGAGGTGCCTATACTAGGGCGTGTAATTGAAAGGTTAGGATTGATTATCCGCATACTGTGTATGGTGAATTCAGGATTGTTTTGGACGGATTTATCGATGTTGTGGTGAAAGTGTACAATCTCTTCAGAGTGTCAAACTATTCGAATAGCCGCGTCCGCGGTTATGGACAGTTGGAGTGGCCATACTGTTCCATCGTCAGATGTTTTCCAAATGACTTATGAAATGATTTGTGATTTTGACTTGACCACAACAGGGTTATGGTATGAAATTCAAGTTCCCACTTAGGTGTTATAGAACTTTCAACTAGTTTTCTTTGATTCTGAACTCAATAGAGGTAAATCTGGATTTTTGCAAAACAACCCTAGAGCTTAGTACATCCTACTCAAAACCACTTCACTTGTTAGTACTAGTTTGCGAGTACTTAAAGAGTACTCATGGCTTTGTCCCTGGCTATTTCCGTGGCCAGACTATGAAGAGGAGTATCAGGAAGACGGATAGCAGGAAGGTTACGAAAACTAGGATCATATCCCTGTTTGAATTATGCCCTAGAGGCAATAATAAAGATGTTATTATTATAATTCTTGCTCATGATAATGTTTATATTCCATGCTAGAATTGTATTAAGCGGAAACTTTAATACTTGTGTGGTTTGTGAACAACACCGTGTCCCTAGTACGCCTCTATGGACTAGATCATTGATTAATGATGGTTAAGGTTTCCTAACTATAGACATGAGTTTTCAATTAATAATGAGATCATATCATTGGGAGAATGATATGATGGACAGACCCAAACTAAGCGAAGCAATTAGATCGTGTCATCGTGTTCATCTTTGCGAAGCTTTTCTTATGTCAAATATTGTATTCCTTAGACCATGAGATAATACAACTCCCTGGTATCGAAAGAAAGCTTTGAGGTCATCAAACGTCATCCTATGAGAGGGTGATCATAAAGGTGTCTCTCAGGTCATCGGAAAGTACCTATTGGGTTGTATGTATCGAGATGGGATTTGTCCCTCCCAAGTCGGAGAGATATACTTTGGGCCCACGCGGTAATCGATATCAACAACGCTTGCCAGCATGTGGTTAAGGAGTTAATCACAAAGTGATATCGGATTACGGAAGGAGTAAAGTACTTGCTGTGAACGAGATTGAACTAGGTATGACGGTACCGACGATCAAATCTCGGGCAAGTAAAATATCGCGAGACGAAGGGAATATATATATATGGGATTGATTGAATCCTGGCATCGTGGTTCATCCGATATGATCATCGATGAATGTGTGGGAGTCAATATGGGTTTCCAGACCCCGCTGTTGATTATTGATAGAAGATCATGTCCGCATATTCTCGAACCCGAAGGGTCACACACTTAACGTGTCTCGACGCTAGGATAGATTGGATGATTGGTTTATGAGTTTTTGTTCGGAGTCTCGGATGGGATCCGGGACATCACGAGAGGTTACGGAATGGTCCAGAGAATAAGATTCATATAAGGCAGTGCAGTTTTTGGATTTCAGAATTGTTCCGGGTTAATCGGTATTGTACCGGAAGCTTCTAGAATCTTCCGGAAGGGGACCAACGTGGCCCCACCTTCCGGGAGGGGGCATGGGCCTATGTGGGAGTGCCCTGGCCGCATTGGGACAGGGGCACAAGGCCCCATAGGGCCCAACCGGCCAACTAGGGTAAAACCCTAATTAGAGCTTCTAGAAGGGGGGGGGGGTTTCCTTGCCCCCCACTCCTCCTCCTTTGGCCGCCGGTTTTGGCTTGGGGGATGGGCTAGGGCTGCCGCCCACCCCTCTATATAAAGAGGGCTGGGGGCACACCACCCCCCACACCTTCCCATCAAGCCTAGTCGCCCTGCTGCCCTCCTCTCTCTCTCCCTCCCGACAGCGTGTAGGCGAAGCCCTACTGCAGAAACTCTCCACCAATTGCACCGCGCTGTCGCGTTGTAGATCCAACCCATCTCTCCACCATACTTGCTGGACCAAGGAAAGAGGAGACGTCGAGGTGCTGCACGTGTGCATCTCACGGAGGCACCGCCACTTGTGGTGCTAGATCGGATCGGATCACGAGGAGGAGAAGCGAGTACGACTACATCACCCACGTTCTGGCGAACGTTCGGCTGTGCAAATCTTCAAGGGTATGAAGATCTAATCCAATTTCTCTCGTTTGTTTGCATCTCCTAGATTAGATCTTGGCTTTCCCTCCGTTCGCATCCATACAAAATTTTGATTTACTATGCCGCGAAACCCTTCAATCCCATCGTCAGTATTGCCTGTGACCATGAAGAAGGAGCCTCGCCCACGCTATCGTTATTGTTACGTTATTTCCGCTGCTTGATTTGTATTAAGACTGGATCATGAGTTCCTTATTTGTTGTAAGACCTTATGTATGGTTTGTAATGGATGATGTACTGTGATATCCAATCTGTTATGTCTCGCAAAAATGGTAATCCTGGGATTGCGATGTATGGCATAACAGGAATATGGGATTAAAAATCTGGGTGTTGACAAGGACGCAGCCACCCTGAATGGCATGGTTAATGAGTATTTTAAAACTCTCTTCACTGTAGATGACAACCTTGATCCAAATCTTGTGGTGGATCTATTTGATAGGTGTATTTCAGAGGAGGCTAATGCTGGTCTATGTGGCGAGTTTATAGATAAAGAAATTTCTGATGCACTCTTTCAGATTGGGCCTTTAAAGGCACCTGGGCGGCCAGATGGTTTTCCGGCCAGGTTTTTTCAGCGCAATTGGGGTTCTTTAAAGGAAAAGGTTATTGCGGCTGTCCATGAATTTTTTAAAACAGGTATTATGCCCGAAGGAGCCAATATGACTTCTATTGTTCTTATTCCTAAAGTAACAAATCCCTGCAAATTATCTGAATACCGTCCTATTAGCTTATGTAATGTTGTTTACAAAGTTGTCTCGAAGTGTTTGTTTAATCAGTTAAGGCCCATTCTTGATGATATTATATCGCCCTCCCAAAGTGCTTTTGTTCCTGGAAGGATGATCACAGTCCCTGCTCGCTTTTGAGTGCATTCATCATATCAAGCAAGAAAAGGATCCCACAAAAAGCTTTTGTGCTTATAAGATTGATCTCTCTAAGGCATATGATTGGGTTGATTGGTCATTTTTTAGGCAAGTGATGCAAAAGATGAGTTTCTCTCACCGTTTTGTTGATTGCATAATGGCTTGTGTAACGTCGGTGAGGTATTCCGTAAAATTCAATGGAACTCTCTTGGATTCATTTACACCGTCGTATGGGCTACAGCAAGGTGACCCTTTATCTCCGTTCTTATTCCTTTTTGTTGTTCTGACGCTATCCGCTCTCTTAAACAAAGGAATTAATGAGAATTTGATATCTCCAATTAAAGTGTGTCGGTGTGCCCCTGGTATATCACACTTGTTATTTGCCGATGACACATTATTATTCTTCAAGGCAAATCATGATCAAGCAGTTGCGGTGAAACATGTTTTGGACATTTATGCTTCTTCTACCGGTTAGCTTATAAATCCTTCTAAATGCTCCTTGCTGTTCGGTGACTCGTGTGGTGCTACGGAAAAGGAGGAAATTCGGTTAGCTCTTGAAGTTACAGCTGAGACCTTTGATGAGAAATACTTGGGCCTTTCAACACCTGATGGCCGCATGTCAAGGGGTAAATTACAAAATCTTCAGGCGCAGCTAACTAAAAGGCTGATGCTTTGGGGCGATGGTGATCTTGCGCAGGCTGGAAGGGAAGTGTTCATTAAGGCAGTGGCACAAGCATTACCAACATATATAGTGGGTGTTTAAATTGCCATTTTCTGTATGTGATGATCTCACAAAGTTGGTGAGGAACTTTTACTGGGGGTCGAAGAATGGCAAAAGGAAAACCCATTGGCGACCTTGGGAGAAATTGCAGCGGCCAAAAAGTTAAGGAGGTCTAGGTTTCCGGGACTTCTGTATGTTCAATCAAGCATTGCTCGCCAGGCATTATGTTTACGGGAAATGCATCAAGCATGTGGCAAGCAATTTCTTATGGCCTTGATTTATTGAAAAAGGGCTTAATTTGAAGAATAGGTAATGGTCAGAACATTCGTATATGGAGGGATCCATGGATCCCTAGACCATCTTCCTATAGACCAATATCACCAAAGGGAAGGTGTCGCCTCCGTTTTGTTTTAGAATTGATTGATCAGTTTGGCATTTGGAGAATTGACCTATTGAACCAATATTTTGTCCCCGCGGATGTAGCAGAAATTTTGAAGATCACGCCATCATCTAGATTAGAGGCAGACCGGCTAGCCCGGGCTCCATCTAAACACGGTTTGTTTTCAGTTCGGAGTGCCTATGGTGTGGCGATGAATGAATCTTGGAGCTCTACTACTGAATCATCTAGCTCGGCACCTGATGGGAACCGCAAAATTTGGGAACTGATTTGGAAATCTGCAGTGCCGCCAAAGATGCAGCATTTTGCATGGCGCCTTGCTACTGATTCTTTGCCAACCTCGAAGAACAAACATATTCGGACACTAGAAATTACAGGTCAGTGTCCCGTGTGTGGTGTGGAGCAGGAGGATAATTTCCATCCTTTCGTCAAGTGCAACATGGCCAGACAATTATGGAATTATGTTTCAGAGAAGTGGCACTTGCCGGTGCTGGAATCCATTGAGCATGCAGGCACCAAGTGGCTTCTTAATTTACTAAGTAATCTGCCTAGTGGAATGATATGCAAGGTTTTAATGACTCTTTGGAGAATTTGGCATGTAAGTAATGAAATAGTGCATGATAAGCCACCCCCACCATTGGAAGTGTCCAGGCGGTTCCTAATGAGCTATTTAATTGGAGTCCATATTCCAAGTTAAGCATCATTCTTTTGAGGACATTTTAAAAGGGAAATTTATCATGGATCCTGACGTGAAGCAAATTCATAGTACTCCATCATCTGATACACATGTAGGTTGGTTGCCGGCTCCTGATGGTTGGTTGAAATTGAACACTGATGCCATCGGAGGCGCAGGAGCCGGAATGGTCGTTCGGGATCATACATGTGAAATCATTCTGTCATCATGTCGGCAGCTGTTCTCATGTAGGGATGCACTTTATGTAGAATTAAAAGCTCTTTCGGAAGGTATTTCATTGGAATTACATTGGTGTACTCAACCACTGCTTATTGAAGTTGATTGTTTGGAGATAGTCAAGGCCCTGGAGAGTAGAGATGTGGATCTTTCAGTCCATTCGACACTGATAGAAGAGATCAAATCTTTGATGAAGATTTGCCAGACTTGTATTACACATATCAGGAGAAGTCAGAATAGTAGCAACTTTATGGCAAATTTTGCTAGGACTAGTGCACGTACAGCGGTATGGCTCGGATCCGGTCCTGAGGATTTAGTGAGCATATGTCGCAGAGAATGTAACCCCTGATTTCTTTATGTAATACAAGCTTGTATCACAAAAAAAAGCCGCATATGTGAACACCCTCTGTTGTGGCGAGGGAGACCACCAGGACGAGGAGCAGCGCTGCTGCCAATGCCTGGGGCTTTGCCATGGATATGCTGGTTTTCTACTCTGATTTCTAGTGGATAAATCGCTTGGTGGTTTGTATCTTAGGTGCTTGTTGTTTTTAGGATGTGTGAGATGATTGTTCGGTGTAGGCTCTATTTATAGGGGAAGGCGTGGTGTATATTGTGCTTCATACAAGCACTTAGATCTACTAAGTGATGCTTCATACAAGCACTTAGATCCACTAAGTGGTCAGGTGTAGTAGCACTATCTCGTCGTATCATGGAAATATCGCACTTGAACTCAGTGGCCACTGCCGAGTGTTAACGACTGCCATAATTCTTTTGAAAGATATGTGTGAACTTCTCCATAGTGAAATATCAGGAGTACGCCAAAAAGTTTGAAAAAAAGGAGTACACCGTGAAGACCAATTCTTTGATATGCCCGCACTCGAGCTTTTTTGCATTGAAAAGAAAGATGGCTCATGATAACGTTTTGAATATTGAATTGTTTATCTCACCAAATCAATTAAGACAACCACCGTAATCTCGTTGTTTACGCTTTGCTAACGAATTATATGAGAAATTTCTTTAGCTACATATGGTATACCATTTTTTTTACAAAGTAGACATTAGGCCAGACTTCAACAATATAAAGCCTCAAAACGACCAAAATGGTACACTGTGCTGAGTAATCAGCCTACAAGGCAAGAACAAGAGCCAGCAAGAAAAAAAAAGACCCACCGTGGTTTGAGATGCTTTCTTTAGATCATACGGGGATCGGGCTGATATTAGCAATTCTTAGGTGCTTTTGCCGACTACTTTCAGTAGTGCTGTTTGGTGGGGAACACTTGCGGTGGCTGCGGATGGAGAGCTCAGCCAAGTCTTCCTCCTCATGACAACATTTTACGGATTGCAAATTCAACTCGACGACATTGTAAGAAAAGCGTTTATTTTTATGCCAATCGGGTAATTTGTTAACGACTAGTACTTTAATGTGCTTAGTGTAAGGTATTAGTTCATCAATGTCTATAAACTTCTTTCTTATTCAAGTAGTTATTTGATTTGTGGTCACATTTCTTATAACCAGCTATCTTGCAATTGATAGTAGTTTTTTGTTTGAGCTGAATCACATTGATTTCTGTTGGCTCATAAGTTTGTAAATTAGGTGAGTGCAACCTCTTCTTATTTCTACGTAACTGAACTAAAAAAGAAATGCAACACATCTCCACAGCAGAGCCTTGTTTTGGACTGCTGAGGATTCTTGGACTAGTTGCAAAATACCTAGTAGCACGAAAATGTTTCGAAACCAAAATGTATGATGGTTTAAACATTACAAATTTGCAAACTCAAAGTTCTTGACTTACATTCATGAATCATGTCCAGATAATATTTGTATGAATTGAGTGACGAATTTTCCAGCAACGACAGAACTTGCAGCTGCAACGAGAGAACTTTCAGCTTTTTGACAAGAACCAGGTCACCAATACAAATTATACAATATATTAAATTATGGGACCAACTGGTAGGCAAGGCACTTTTGCCAGCACCTCCAGTATACATTCGTACTATTTTTATCCAGAACTTAGTAAGATAAGCACACGTCCAAATCACACATCACCAGTGAGATCGAGCAGCACAATGCCTTTCAAGTGCTTCTCCACTTATTTAACCGTACTATATGAGACCGACAGACACCTAGACACGCCTTTAACACACGTCCGATCATCACGAGCAGTTGCTGGGCATGGCAAGGCCGCACTTGCCCGGAAGAGCCAAGGCGCGGGCGGCGTCGATGTGGTACATCCTCAACCATATGCCGGCGACACCTTTGTAGCGGCAGATGCACGACAGGTTGGCCTTCCCGAGCGTGGCACAACACTCAGACGACGGGCTGTCCGTCGGGTTATCCACCGCCGCCGCAGGCTGGCAGAGCTTGAACTCGTCGTTTGACAAGCCGCAGATGCCATGAACACCCTCTGTTGTGGCGAGGGAGACCACCAAGACGAGCAGAAGTGCTGCAGCCAATGCCTGTGGCTTTGCCATGGATGCTGGTTTCTACTCTGATTTCTAGTTGATATAACGCTTGGTGGTTTGTATCTTAGGTGCTTGTTGTTTTTAGGAATGTGTGAGATGATTGTTTGGTGCAGGCTCTATTTATAGGGGAAGGCGTGGTGTGTATTGTGCTTCATGGAAATATCAGCACTTGAACTCAGTCGCTAAGCATGCATGCACTGCTAGCTGAGTGATAACGACTGCCATAATTCTTTTGGAAGATATGTGCGAACTTCTCACTAGTGAAATATCAGGAGTACGCGCCGCAAAGTCTCTCAAAAAAGGAGTACACCGCAAAGACCAATTCTTTTGATTTGCCCGCACTCTGAACTTTTCGCATTGAAAAAGAAAGATGGCTCATGATAACGTTCTCATTATTGAATTGTTTAGCTCACCAAATCTTGTTGTTTACGCTTTGCTAACGAATTATACGAGCAATTTCTTTAGCTACATATGGTATATTATTTTTTTACAAAGTAGACATTAGGCCAGACTTCAACAATATATAAAACCTCAAACGACCAACATGGTATAGCGTTTCGAGTAATCAGCCTGCAAGGTGATAGGGGTTAATCTCTTGGGTGGCCCGATCTTCACGGATCCCGTGATCAAATCAATAGAAAATCGAGGGTAAAGTGTAAGAGTATGAGATTGACGGAATATGTTGGATGTATTATTAAGTCTCATGGACGAGTATATATAGACGTACAGAGATCATCTTGGAGTACAAGTCAAGTTAGGCTAGATTCCTAACTATTTTAAACTATCATAAGAACCGTATACGTATAATACTCTAACACTCCCCCGCAGTCGTAGCGGTAGCATCGTGAACAACAGGAACGTCGCAAACAGTCAGACTGGAGTGCCGATGTAGACCAGTAGGCTGACATCCCCCCGCAGTGCAGCGGAAGTGTCGTAGAAGATGTCGCGGCGCGGATGCTTGGACTGTAGAAGAGGCTGATGATGCTCAAGCGAGGTGGAAACCCTTGTGCCGATGTCGAGGGAGTGGAGAGCGTGGAGCGGTGCCGAGGTCGATGTAGCCGTGCGAAGGGTCGTCGTGGTCGATGTCGTGGTCGGGGTTGCCGGTGTCGATGTAGCCGCACATGAAGCCGCAAGCGCATAGTACGCGAAGAGGATGACGGAGACGCGTCGAGGAAGGTCGAATGTGCGATCAATGCCGGAGTCGATGCAGTCCGAGCCGTCGGATATGATCGGCGCCAAAGTTTTGCCAGAACTAGGCGCACGTCAGGGACGAAGGCACATCTTGGTTCTGCCAGAACCTAGTATGCCAAGGAGAATGCGTTGCTGATGGGGTCGAGGCAGTCGTAGAGGAAGGTGTCGATGCCAAAGAAGACGTTATCATGTCGACGAAGACGAGGCGTCCGGCGTGAGTTTGCCAGACTCGGGAACGCGCCGGGGACGAAGGCACGCACCGGTGTTGCCAGTACCAGGCGTGCAGGGGTAGCTGCCATCATGAACATGTGCGCCAGTATTGTATGACGACGCCGACAAGTTCGATGTGGAGAAGACATAGAAGGCGGCGAAACCAACGGCGACCTGAAGTGGTCATGCTGGACGCCTAGAGAGGCGCGGCGGCGGTACTCGAAGTAGGCGAAGAAGAACCCGTCGACATGATGAAGACCACGTGCAGACGGCGGCGATCCACGCCTGTAGGATTAGGCGCGGTAAAAGTCGAGGACATCGATGCACCGGGACGACGAAGTAGACTGCGTACAACGACGCTATGACCCGAGGGGGCGGCATAGCTGCAAGGCGCAAGTCGATGCAGCAGCTGGGAGACCACCAGCGACGTACACGCCAAGGAAGGCGCGTTGGAAGCCGATAGCATGGACCAAGTCGGCGACGCAGCGGCATGAGGGGACGACGCAGCGACAGCTCGTAGCTCCATCGGTGGTAGGCGCGTGCTCGGGGACGTGCTTGGCGTAGACAGGCGCGGGACCGGTTGATCAGACTGACGGTGCGCCGTATACGCCATGGCGTGGACGACGCGTAGATCGGAGTCGATGGTGGCGTTCGATGAAGTCCCGAACGATGACGACGAAGACGATCCGAGGGGGGCAGCCACGGCAGCCTTCCGTGAGGCCGCAGCAGCCTGCCGAGGCAGGCGCGGCAGCGGAGAGGGCAGGCGCACAAGCGCGGTGTAGATCGTCGGTGCCGATGGTCGGAGTAGAGGCGCGGCGATGACGACGGCAATGGACGATGCAATCTGATCTAAGCTCGGTTAAACCAAAAAAGAAAACCAATCAAGAGATCGGAAAAAAAGACTTGCAGGGCAGCCGATCACAGGTCGGCGGACGAACCCTGCGTACGGGTTGCGCGGCCCCCGACGGAGATCATGGAGATCGACCTCCCCAGGGGCGGCGCGGCGGAAGCGTGCCGATAACGGCTAGGCTTTGGGATCGGTTTAGGCTGATACCATGTAAGAGTATGAGATTGGCGGGATATGTTGGATGTATTATTGAGCCTCATGGGCGAGTATATATAGACGTACAATGATCATCTTGGAGTACACGTCAAGTTAGGCTAGAGTCCTAACTATTCTAAACTACCATAAGAACCGTATACGTACAATACTCTAACATAAAGGAAGAAGGTAGCGGAAGCGAACATACATCTCGCGAAGAACATGATGAACACACGTAAAACTCACACGATACAAGGCCGATTGCTTTCGAACGGCGGCCACCAGTCCGATAGAATACTCACAAGGAAAGATCGGTTAATGTGCTCCCTCAATCCACATCGGAGAGGGAAGAACGCCTTGGGAAGGGTCTTGCCAGCTTGGAGAAGAGACACCGACTCCAAGGCCTTGTACAACGATGGATGCGTGATGCAAATTCCAATCGAGGTTGGTGACGATAGTCGGTCCCCTTGGTAAAAGGGGATGAGACAAAACTAGAGATTCCACAATGGAGGTTGTCTTTAGTCTATCATCTATGCCTAACGGATACATGTGGGGTGGGGGCTCTATTTATAGGCCAGCCACTAAATAAGGGGGCAGTTTGGGGGATAAACTAGGCAAAGGGGTAAGTAAAGAGAATATTCCAAGGTATCAAACCCAGATCCGCGCGCATACGGTGTATTCTGGCAGTAAGTCCGGCGGCGCCGGATCTAGCGCCGAAAGTTCCGGTTATCGCCGGTTATTCCGGTCGCCCGCCGGTTTGGCATACAGAGAGCATTTCCGAAGGTGGGTCCGGTCCACCGGTCTTGGCGCCGGAGATTCCGGCGGTGAGCCCGGCTCGCCGGAGCTAATGCCGGAGATTCCGGCGGTGGCTCCGGTCCGCCGGTCCTGTCGCCGGATCCACCTGGAGCTTCTTCCGCTCCCTCTTCCAAGCCTCCGTATTGTCAGGCGTGAGTCCTTGGGCTTCCTCCCTCGTCTCCGTACTTGTCGGTGTGAACCTATCATGGTCATAGGGCGGAGAATGAAGTAGTATACCATTTAATAGGGTAGGAAGTGGGATCTCAAAGAGGATAGGATTCACCTTTAGAGTCCATGATGACTTGGCATAAGTTGGATACCTTGATGTGGCAACGACTGTAGGTTGGGATGCATCAGCTCCCCCTTCAAAAAGAGTCGTCCTCGACTCTACATGCTCATCACAAAGTAGAAGAGGTCGAAAGACATTCTTGATCCTAGGGTTCGCCATATAGTCGTCCTCGGGAAGATTGACTTGACAACACTTCAAAGTTCCTTCACCTTCCATTAAGCCTACAAAGCTCACAACAAAAGCGAAGCAACACTCAAAGCGTAGCCAATTCATGAATATTATCGCATGGGTCCTCAAGTAGAAGGAAGTCATCTTAGCATGTAGAGATAGCTCGATGAAGTGCAGCCATAGGTAACTCTCTTCGGTTCTTCTTGTCAACACATGTTTGGTAGAGGGTGACGTGTAAGAATTTGTACCTTCACACAACAAATACCAAGCAACATATGTTTGTGTGTGATAGAGGTGCATGTCATTTGTGGCATGTCCATTCTTGTTACAACACTATTAGCACAATACATATATAGCAAATGGGATGCATATGCAAGGTCAAAGTGCATGGAAATTGTTTGAACATCATCCAAATGTGGGAACTCAAAAACTCCATATAATTTCTTAGTGTGGCACTCAAAGAAATTGAATAGAAATTTGATCCACATCCTTGATGCGAGGATAGGAGAATTCGGCAAAAACATATGAGAAAGAATATCCAAAACAATATCATTATGTGTGCCAACCAACCATTAGAAAGATAAATTGTTCGATATGTTGGATGTCACACACAAATCATCAAAATCAAATATCATGGGAATATGAGTGTCCCAAGCATAAGAAAAAATAACATGTTTGCAAACAAACCATATGAAAGAGCAAGTGTTCCTTATGTTTGTTGCAACAACTATACGAGATACTTGAAAGCTCTCATGACAATACATGCTCTTAATGGCATTATGGTTGCACACAAAACATCGGAAAGATAAATTGTTTAATTTTTTTGTTGCAACACACAAAGCATCAATATCCAATAGCAAAGAAACATGAATTTCACAAGGTGAAATAATACCATCAACATGCTTGCAATTAAACCATAGGAAAGAGCAATTTGTCACCATGAAAGATGCAAAACATGCAAAAGGTATCAGAGCTAGGTTCGATCTTGAACTCACTTGTGGGATGCTCTCAAGAGCTCCTTTTGTCAACTCGTGCTCAACCGAGGTTGACATGATAGTGCGGATACCTACACACATCATACAAAAAAGGAAGAACGTGTGTGCATGGTAGAGAAACACATCATCCATCATGATGTATCTCTTCTTTTACACATCACCATTAATGTCAATCAAGTATGAAATAGATGCATGGTGAGTATGCAAGTGGGGAACATGCTTATCATGGCAAGCATCAAAATATCCAAAAATTGAGAAAACTATGGGGGCCATCTCATTATAACGCATATGATAAATATTGTTGCAAGCAAAACAAGTGAAAGAGCAATTATTAATCTTATTGCAAGCAACGGGAGAAATTGAATGACTATCATGACAAGGCATGTCCGAATCAATTGGATGATACAAAAAAGATGTATAGCATGGCATGTGTACGAAAAATGTATCGCAATCAAACAATTCCACATGATCAATATTATGCAAAGGCAAAGCATCACATGAGAATATGAATGAAGCATATATAATGTCACAAGTATCATCCATAATATGCATATCCTCCCAATTCATCATGTCCACTAACGGGATCATGGCATCATCAACACCCTTATTTTTACCTTGTTCATACCTATGAAGTGGGTGTTGTGGTAGTAGTGGCCTCCTTGTGGACGACTTTGTCTTCTTGATGTAGCCATATCGTAGCATCATCTTCGTCCACCATGTACATCTTCTCCAATTGAGGCATTATTGCTTCATGGCTTGGCGCGTCTTCATCCATGGAACCTAGCACAACATAAGAGAACACACTAGAGGTAGAGGGTATGTCGTTAGAAATCGAAATGGTCTCACTCGACCTATCAACTACCACTCTCCACTCACTAGGTGTATCACTCATGCCCTCAAAGTGGAAGCACTCAATCTTGCATAAGGTGGAGTCACTCATCTCACCCTTGTTCTCACTCAAGTGGGCCAAGTGGCTCTCATACTCACATGGGATTGGTACCAAATCATCACTCAAGCATATAGGGATAGGCTTAGTTTTTTCCTCAACTCCATGCGCCTCCTTTGGTGAAGGAAAAATCCCATGCTCACCATTTTTGACCTTGTCGTCTCTAAAGTTGGATGCCATAAGATGGGAATCATCGATCGCCTCCATGGTCGAAGGGAAAATCCCATGCTTGACCGTCTTGTAGCCATCTTGTTGTAGTGGTGGAAGTCGGCTCATGTTGTTGTCGAGAGCGGTGCTCGGATCGACTTCATCACATATGTGGCCTTGGCTTCCTCCATCTTGGAGTGTAGACATCATCTTGCCGTACTCAGCCAACTTGACGAAGTAGAGGTCTTCATTTTCCTTGTTTGCAAGGTCGTGGAAGTCAAGCATAGGTGTTGAAGCTTGATGCCGTGAACGAAGGCTTGCTCTTGGTGCCATTGTGGTGGTGGCACTAGTAGTTGAAGGTGCCTTATGATGGTGTCGACGGAGGTCATTGGCGTGCCTTGCCGATGGTTGATGTAGGTGGCACACTTGATCATCCACTTGACGCTCGCGACGATGACCCTTGTCCTTGGCACTCTTCTTGGTGAGTTGTTGTAATGAGCGCAAAGCATCATCAGTCTTGGCAAACATGCTCATGGTTTTGTCGAAGTCGTTGTCCATGTTCTTCTTGAAGTTGTGAAGGTCTCTCTTGAACTTGTACATTTGATGGTGGACCTTGGCGCACTCAAGATGGAGGCCCCGTCTTGGTCGGTGCGACTTGAGGAGCTTGTCGTTGTCATTCTTAAAGTCGTCCATGCTTGGGGAGTTTTTATTGTTGTAGTACTCCATATCACCCAAGTATATGGAGCCATTGTTGGTGTAGTGCCCCATCATGTTATCCATGCTTGTGGAGACATAGGCATGGTGGCTCATTGTGGATTCTTCATAGATATCATCCTCGGTTTTGGAGTCCCTAGAATGATTCACTAGACCAAGTGTTGTATATGGAAGTGGTAGAGGGTGTTAGGGATACAACGTCAAATCTTACTTTACCTTGGAAGATCGTATCGTGCAAGTGACCACACTTGAGAGCAATAAACCAAGCAAAGTGAAGTTCACGCGGAACACCAAAACCAACTACCAACTAAAAAAAACACACACACAAGGCCTATGGTGGATAGGCATGGAAAGTGGCATGTCAAGAAGCAATTTGAAATTAAGATGTTGTAATGTCAAGTAAAGAACCACAATGATCACAAAGCAAAACAAGTCAATCCACAAGATAGGAAATATGTACAAGGAAACACACACGATGGAATAAATGGTACTTGTGCGACGGAGAAAGTGAGCTAAGAACCAAATGATTATCTAGCGAAGACTATAAGCTCGTGTCACACAAGAAAAGAAGAGACGCTAGTTCAATTGTAATAAAATTGGTGGGCTACAAGATATGTACAATAAGTACCACCTATATGATGTTCATCGAGCTTGCGCTTCCTATTCTATGAGGCACTTGTATATTTCTTTATTTTCTTTTTTCTATGTTTCTATTTTTTCTCTATATCTTTTTATCTTTTTTTCACTTGCCTCTTCCTTGTGCCAACAACTATACAAGATAACTACATGAGATAGCGCCCACAACGTTTGATCAGAATTCTACAAGGTATAAAATATGCATAGCCCAAGCAATCATAAGATAAACTAGTCTCAATAGGTGTTTTTTGGTCGCAAAGATAGTGGAGTTTACAAAGCAATGCAAGTGGGGAGAAGTCGCGGAATGTCTATACCTTTCGTCAACGATCTTCACTCTTTATTATTGGATTCCGCCTTGATCACGGAATTTGGATGGAGTAGATAGCATGAACAACATGGATTATGATGTAGAGATCCTTCTCCTCTTCGAAACGAGTTAAAGAACACCAAAATCCGAGTTCGAATGCAAAAGTTATGCTTAAAACCATGCAGAGCTGAAACTGTTGGCGGCCAAGTCGGCGGACCGGAAATTACCTGGAATTTCCGGCGGTGGAGCCGGTTTTACTAGAATTTTGACTGGAAATTCTGGTAGATGAATCGGTTCGCCGGACCTGGCGCTGAAACGAGTTTGGGACGCGAGAAACATGATTTTCTACAGAAAAACTTGATGGAAAACGTCAGATCGGAGGGGCAAACGATGGAATTAGGCCATGGGAATGTAAGGAAAGGTAGATCAACAAGTTTAGCAAGTAATCCACGGATCAAAACCTACCAAAACTCATTAAAATCACAGATCGATCCAAGACACGAATTGGGGCTATTTTTTGTGAAATTTTCGAATTTATGGGGAAAAGACCAAATCGATGAGGAATCTGTGCCAACCAAAAGCTGCTGATACTAGATGATAGGGGTTAACCTCTTGCCTATACCCCCTTTGCCTAACGGATACATGAGGGGTGGAGGCTCTATTTATAGGCCAGCCACTAAATAAGGGGTAGTTTGGGGATAAACTAGACAAAGGGGGTAAGTAAAGGGAATATTCCAGGGTATCAAACCCAGATCTGCGTGCAGACGGGGTATTTCGGCAGTAAGTTCGGCGGTGCCGGAAGTTCCGGCCATCGCCGGTTATTCCGGTCGCCCGCCGGTTTGGCATACAGAGAGCGTTTCCGGCGATGGGTCCAGTCCACTGGTCCTGGTGCCGGGGATTCCGGCGGTGGCTCCGGTTCGCCGGGCTGTCGCCGGAGATTTCGGCGGTGGCTCTGGTCCTGTCGCCGGATCCAGCTGGAGCTTCTTTCGCCTCCTCTTCTAAGCCTCCGTCTCGTCAGACATGAGTCCTCGGGCTTCCTCCCTCGTCTTCGTACTTGTCGGTATGAATCTATCATGGTCATAGGGTGAAGAATGAAGTAGTATACCATTCAATAGGGTAGAAAGTAGGATCTAAAAAAGGATAGGATTCACCTTTTGAGTCCATGACAACTTGGCATAAGCTGAAGACCTTGATGTGGCAACGACCGTAAATCGGGCTGCATCACAAGGCACTAGAGCTAGCAAGAAAAAAAAAGACCCACCATGGTTTGAGATGCTTTCTTCGGACCATATGGGGATCGGGCTGTTCTTGGCAATTCTTAGGTGCTTTTGCCGACTACTTTCAGTAGTGTTGTTAGGTGGGGCACTTGCGGTGGCTGTGGATGGGGAGCTCAGCCAAGTCTTCCGTGTCATGACAACAATTCACGGATTGCAAATTCAACTGGACGTCGACCGGCAATTGGCATTGTAAGAAAAGCGTTTATTTTTATGTCAATCAGGTAATTTGCTAACGACCAGCACTTTAATGTGCTTAGTGTAAGACATTAATTCATCACTGTCTATAAACTTCTTTCTTATTCAAGTAGTTGTTTGATTTGTGCTCACATTTCTTATAAACCAGCTATCTCACAATCGTAATTATGTAAGCTGGGCTCACGGTACCTTGTGTTACATGTTGGTACGTGTACACGGTCCAGGAAATTATTTTCCTCGGTGTTTTCTGTTTGAGATGAATCCGTTGATCTTTGTTGGCTCATGATTTGTAAATAAGGTCATTACAACCCTGTGTTCTTTCTAAGTAATTTGAGGAGCTTATAATAGTGTCAGCCTCAGTATCAGGGTTTATGTTGACCAGATCAAATATTTAAATATATAGAGTTTTTAACGTCTCCACATGGCTAGTTCTCCTAAATTTTATGTGCTTCTTTTCATACTTACAACTGTTACTCTATTTTGTAAGTTGTGGGCAGGGGAAACAATCGTCGAAATTTTAGCGCCTTTATGTGCTGTGATATTACATTTTTTTCATCTCCAAAAAATGTAATGTCGCAGCACGTCTCCACAACAGAGCCTTATTTTGGACTGCTGGCGATTCTTGAAGAAATTCCAAAATACCTAGTACCATGAAAATGTTTCTAAACCAAAATGTATGGTGGTTTAAACATTAAAAATTTGCAAACTCAAAGCTCCTGTCTTGTTGAAATTGCTGCCAAACTCAGTACATTATGCCGTAGAGACTTAGATTCATGAATCATGTCCAGAATAATATTTGTATGAATTGGGTGACGAATTTTCGCGCAGCAACGCGAAAATACGCAGCTTTTTTTTGACAAGAACCAGGTCACCACTACAATATATTAAAATTATGGGACTGACGGGTAACTGGTAAGGCACCTTTGCCATCGTTACACTCCCAGTATACATTCGTACTAGTATTTTTTATCGAGAGCTTAGTGACATAAGCACACGTACAAATCACACAACACCAGTAAGACCGAGCAGCACAACACCTTTGAAGTGCTACTCCTTTTATTTAGCCGTACTATAAGAGACCGACAGACACATAGACGCCGACAGTCAGTACGCTTGACCATCACGAGCAGTTGCTTGGCATGGCCAGGCCGCACTTGCCGGGAAGTGCCATGGCACGGGAGGCGTCGATGTGGTACATCCTCAACCATATGCCGGCGACGCCTTTGTAACGGCATATGCACGACAGGTTGGCCTTCCCGAGCGCGGCACAGCACTCGGACGACGGGCTGTCCGTGGGGTTATTCACCGCCGCCGCAGGCTGGCAGAGCTTGAACTCGTTGTTCGACAAGCCGCAGATGGCGTGCGCGCCCTCGGTTGCGGCGAGGAAGACCACCAAGACGAGCAGCATTGCTGCAGCCAATGCCTGTGGCTTTGCCATGGATGCTGGCTTCTATTCTGATTTCCTAGTCGATATATATTGCTTGGTGCGGTTTTGATCTTAGGTCGATCTTGCTTTGGGGATGTGTGAGATGATTGTCTGGTGTAAGGCTCTATTTATAGGGGCATGGGTAGTGTGCATTCTGCAGCGAGCAAGCACTTAGATCATATCCCCCAAGTGATAAAGAGTTTCCCACATGTAATAGCAGTATAGCACTATCGTCATTCGTCGTATCATGGAAAATATCTGCACTTGAACTCAGTCGGTAAGCATGCATGCAATGCTGATTGATAACGACTGCCATAATGTAACATCAGGAGTACGCCGCAAAGACCAATTCTTCGATATGCCCACACTCAACCTTTTTGCACTGAAAAGAAAGTCGGCTCATCCACAATAACATTTTAAATTGTTTAGCCGACCTAATCGATTAAGACAGCCATCGTAATCTCCTTGTTTACGCTTAGCTAACGAATTATATGAATAATTTTGTTCGCTATGTATGCCATTTCTTGAGAAAGAAGGCATTAGGAATGATTAACTTTATGGTAGTGTTGTTAGGCGTGGGGGATGGGTAACTAGAAAAATGGATTGCTTCTGGTGGCTTTGTGGATGGCGAGCTCAGCCCCGGTCTTGCTCGACATGATAAAATTTCACGATATGCGAATTCGGTGGAACCGTCGGTACTTGATACCACAAGAGAAAGTACGATATATCCTAGTGAGCAGGCTATAAAAAATAAGCTATTATTGTTTTGGCTCAGTTGGATAAGAGAGAAAAGAAGAGAGAAAAGAAGAGAGAAAAGAAATAAGCTCTCGTGCAAGAGTCAACTCTTGCACATCCCCTATGCACTTTGTGAGTACGTGAGTGATTAAGCGCCGGTCTAGTGGCTGATACTTCGAGTGTGGAGGTCAGCTCGTCTAGGTTCGAGCCCCAGCACTGGCGGAGTTTTCAGTCGCCGCTGAGGCATGCTTGAATAACCCTGATGTCTCACCTACCTAACAATGTATAACCAAGGGAGAGTTTTTCCCTCGTTGGCAACCGTTTTTTTAGTATATGAGATGGAATATTTACACATAAAATAGTTGATCTTTGAAGATAATTATTGTACAAGTTGGCTATAAGAGCATCTCCAACAACAACTCTAGTAGCACCCCAATAGATCTACGGGGGCCACACCCAACTTTTGGCTCACACAGGCGGTCCCAATAGCCCGTAGGCACATTTTGAAACCCAATACACAATAGACCGCAACCCCAAGCCATCCCCTGCCCACAAGTCCTGTACTGGGAGCGTTGGCGCCTCAAGCCACGTCGGATTTCGCCTGCGGTCCAGCCCTGGCAGCAAAACAAACTCATTCCACACCCGCTTCAACTCTTCCACCTGCTTCCCGGCCCCTGAATCGCCACCACCACCGACGTAGCCGCCTCCGCCCACTTGCCTTCTTCTCGGCTACCTCCTGCTGACGTGGGGTTAACACGTCAACGCCCATATTTGATGGACTTGGGTCTTGACGAAGAGCGGCGCGTCGATACTTTGTTGGCTAACAAACAAGCACACGGTGTCATGAGGTTTATCCAGGTTCAGGCCACTCAAGGAAAAACCCTACTCCTACTTGTCTGTTCTTGATTGATGATGAACCGAAGGTTTACAAGGTTGCCGAGATGGCAATGGTGCGCAGATTGAATCCGGTGGTGTATGAGCGAGATATTGATTACCCTCCTCGTTGCTCCCTTCTAGCCTTTATATAGAAGGAGGCCATCCGAGTAGTTTACAAGTTTGAGGGCTAAACCCTAAAGTTTCTATCTAGTCCTGCTATATCCTCTAAGGAGTCAAATCTTTCATGGGATTGGCCTCACCCAAATCATCATGGGCTTCACTGTCATTAGCGGATCAGGGCCTCTTACTAGGCCAGACCAGATAGGCCAATAGTAGGTACCCGTAGGGCATACCTATGTCACCTGCCACCAGAATCGCCACAACCGATGGCACCGACCTCCAATATCTCGCCACTACAAAGGATCCGTCTATAGTCGACTGCCGTACCTACTGCCATCGTGGTCACTGCTAGTAGCTTCTCTGCGTCCCGACGCCCGCCATGCCTAGCTAGGACGACAGAGAGACGAGCAGTGCTTCGTTGTACGGCGATGCGAGTGCTTCTCCCTAGTCGCCATTTCTTTATAGTGCAATTTTCTTAGTGTGCTCTCCGATTTTCAGTTCACCGAAGTATACTATGCCCTTGAAACCATCGCCGACCCTGCAAGAACCGGCGTTGTCCACCTAGAGGATGTCATTTCGGGCGATCTGCGTCGTCTCCATGATCGCGCACATCTCCACTGTAGAGCCTTATTTTGGACCGCAAAATACCTTGTAGCACGAAAATGTTTCTAAACCAAAATGTATGGTGGTTTAAACATTAAAAAATTGCAAACTCAAAGCTCTTGCCTTTGTTAAAATTGCTGCCAAACTCGTAATTTATGCCCTAGAGACTTACATTCCTGAATCATGTCCACAATAATATGTGTATGAATTGAGTGACGAATTTCGCAGAAACGCGAGAACATGCAGTTTTTTTGACAAAAACCTGGTCACCACTGCAATATATTAAATTATGGGACTGACTGGTAACTGGAAAGGCACTTTTTGCCATCATTACACTTCCAATATACATTGGTATTTGGTACCAGCAACTTTATCGAGAGCTTAGTGAGATAAGCGCACGTCCAAATCACACAACACTAGTAAGATCGAGCAGCACAACACCTTTTCAAGTGCTCCTCAACTTATTTAGCCGTACTATAAGAGACCGACGGACAGACACCCAGACGCCTAGTGACAGTTCATCTGATCATCACGAGCAGTTGCTGGGCATGGTGAGGCCGCACTTGCCCGGAAGAGCCATGGCGCGGGCGGCGTCGATGTGGTACATCCTCAGCCATATGCCGGCGACGCCTTTGTAACGGCATATGCACGACAGGTTGGCCTTCCCGAGCGCGGCACAACACTCGGACGATGGGCTGTCCGTCGGGTTATCCACCGCCGCCGCAGGCTGGCACAGCTCGAACTCGTCGTTGGACAAGCCGCAGATGCCGTGAGCGCCCTCAGTTGCGGCGAGGAAGACTACCAAAACGAGCAGCAGTGTTGTAGCCAATGCCTGAGGCTTTGCCATGAGTAATTGAGTATTATGGGTCGATCTTGTGGTTTTGATTTTAGGTCGATCTTGCTTTGAGAATGTGTGGGATGATTGTTTGGCGTAGGGCTCTATTTATAGGGGCATGGGTAGTGTGTATTCTGCATCAATCAGGCTCTTAGATCCACCAAGTGACCAGGGGTACTAGCACTATCTCTATCTCTTCGTATCCTTGAAAATATCTGCACCTGAACTCAGTCGGTAAGAATGCATGCAGTGGTGAGTGATAACGACTGCCATGATTGTTTTTGAAAGATAGGTGTGAACTTTCTCCACAATGGAACATCAGGAGTACGCCGCAAAGATCAATTCTTCGATATGCCTGCACTCAAGCTTTTTGCGCTGAAAATAAAAATAACTCATGATAACATTTTGAATTGTTTAGCCGACCAAATCGATTAAGACAGCCACCGCAATTTCATTGTTTACGCTTAGCTAACGAATTGTATGAATGATTTTGTTGCATAAAACCTAGTAGCATGAAAATGTTTCTATACCAAAATGTATGGTGGTTTAAACATTAAAATTGGCAAACTCAAAGCTCTTGTCTTGTTAAAATTGCTGCCAAACTTACATTCATGAATCATGTCCAGAATAATATTTGTATGAATTGGGTGACGAATTTTTGCAGCAACGCGAAAAGACCCAACTTTTTTACAAGAATCTGGTCACCACTACAATTTATATTAAATCATGGGACTGAGTGGTATAAGGCACTTTTGCCGTCCTTACACTTCCAGTATACACTTGTGGTACTATTTTTTTACCCCAGAGCTTACTGAGATATATCAGATATGCATACGTCCAATTCGCACAACACCATTAAGATCGAGTAGCACAACACCCTTCAAGTGCTACTCCACTTATTTAGCTGTACTATAAGATACTGATGGACACCCAGATACGCATTTAACAGAACTCACTCCTTTCACTAATGTAAGACATTCTATACTTTTTTCAAAACATATGTATGTAGACGTGTTTTAGTGTGTAGATTTACTTATTTTAGAGTGTATCTCAGGTCTAATTTAAAACATCTAAAATGTCTTATATTAGTGACCAAAGGGAGTAGTCCGATCGTCACGAGCAGTTGTTGGGCATGCCGAAGCTGCACTTGCCGGGATTTCTGTTCAGTGTTTTCCGTTTGAGCTGTGTTTTGGGACAGTGTTTTCTGTTTGAGCTGAATCCCTTGATTTATGTTGGCTCATAAGTTTGTAAATTAGGTGAGTACAAATCCTTCTTTGTAACTAATTTGAGGAGCATATAACAGTGTGTCAGTTTGGTATAAGGTGGACTTAGTTTGTCAGGTCAAATACTCGAACGAAGAGTTTTAAACTTCTGTTGGGCCAGTTCTCCTAAATTTCATGTGATTCTTTCCGTACTTTTTAAGACTATTGGTCTATCTTGTAAGTTGTAGGCAGGGGAAAACATCATCGAAATTTCTGCACTTTCATGTAATGTCCTGAACTAAAAAGAAGTGTGGCGCACTTCTCCACAGCAGAGCCTTATATTTTGGACTGCTGAGGGTTCTGGGACTAGTTGCAAAATCCCTAGTAGCACGAACATGTTCCTAAACCAAAATGTATGGCGGATTAAACATTAAATATTTGCAAACTCAAGCTCTTGTCTTTTTAAAATCGTTGCCAAACTCATATTAGCTCGTTGACATCCCTTGGATAAGCTTGTACCCCATGTTGGAATTTTGCCATATAGACTTACGTTCATCAATCATGCCTGGAATAATATTTGTATGAATTGAGTGGCGGTTTTTCGCACCAATGAAAAAAACACTTAGAGATTTTTGACAAGAACCAGGTTACCAACTATATATAATATATTAACTTATGGGATCGACCGGTAACTGGAAAGGCACTTTTGCCATCACTTCCCAGGGCCGGCCCTGGGGAGGGGCAGGGTGTGCGGCCGCCCAGGGCCCCAAAAATCGGGGGCCCCTCCCCAGGTATACACACACGTATAGTTTTCTTATACATTGATATGTATTAGCTGAAAAAAGTCACGGGCCAACGTTTGGCTGAAAAAAGTCATATGGGCATTACGTACCAACTAGGATTAGAAAAGGCCTGACTAAAAACTCGATCGCCGCCCTGGCTATGGAAAGAATCAATCGACGATCGATCCCAATTCCTATCTCGCGTCCTCCTAGAACATAGCCCGTCCTGTCAGGCGTCAGGCGGCGCCAGGGGCCCAGTCCGTCGGACCGTCACCGACGACAAGAGCAGTAGAGCACGAGCAATCGAGCGCAAGTACTGCTAACTTTATTTCTCAGCTGATCTTCTTACTCCGCCTAACGGCCGCGATCGCGTGGGCCTTCTTCTTCTCCCGATACTGACGTGGCTCCTTAACGGCTTGACCTTACGCGATGGCCGACGGCACTGCCGCACTGACTAGCGCGTGATCGGCGATCCCAAGTCCCAACCGCTGGTAACCTTCACGAATTTAGCACGCTTCTTATTCCTAAATTTCATCTAATTATGTACTATTGATTGTTAGTTCATCGACTCGTCATCTTATCGATTTGTTTTCGGGCCCCTGATTGCGATCGCGAGAATATCACACGTATAACACCAATCTAAGGTATATCCGTATATTCAATATTTTACTTGGTAATATGTATAAATTGTGTAATATGTTCATACTTTTTTGAATGTGTTTAAGGCTTATTGAGAACATATATATATTACACGTATAATATTCATCTTGTGACGTCTATACTAAGGGCCCTAAGTTCTATTCTTGCCCAGGGCCCCCAAAATCACAGGACCGGCCCTGTCACTTCCAGTATACATTCGTAGTACTATTTTTTTATCAAGAGCTTAGTGAGAGAAGCACACGTCCAAATCACACAACACTAGTAAGATCGAGCAGCACAACGCCTTTTCAAGTGCTCGTCAACTTATTTAGCCGTACTATAAGAGACCGATGGACACCCATGCCTAGTGGCAGTACGCCCCATCATCACGAGCAGTTGTTGGGCATGGCTAGGCCGCACTTGCCCGGAAGAGCCATGGCGCGGGCGGCGTCGATGTGGTACATCCTCAGCCATACGCCGGCGACGCCTTTGTAACGGCAGATGCACGATAGGTTGGCCTTCCCAAGTGCGGCACAACACTCGGACGACGGGCTGTCCGTCGGGTTATCCACCGCCGCCGCGGGCTGGCAGAGCTTGAACTCACCGTTCGACAAGCCGCAGATGCCGTGAACACCCTCTGTCACGGCAAGGGAGACCACCAGGACGAGCAGCAGTGCTGCGGCCAATGCCTGAGGCTTTGCCATGGGTAGTGTGGGATGACTTTTGGTCGATTGCTGCTTGGTGGTTTTGATTTTAGGTCGATCTTGCGTTGAGGATGTGTGGGATGATTGTTTGGTGTAGAGCTCTATTTATAGGGGCTTGGGTAGTGTGTATTCTGCATCAAGCAGGCTCATAGATCCACCAAGTGATCACATGGGGAAAATATCTGCACCTGAACTCAGTCGGTAAGCATGCATGTAGTGCTGAGTGATAACGACTGCCATGATTGTTTTTGAAAGATAAGTGTGAACTTTCTCCACAATGGAACATCAGGGGCACGCCGCAAAGACCAATTCTTCGATATGCCCACTCTCAACCTTTTCGTGCTGAAAATATAGATGGCTCATGATAACATTTTGAATTGTTTAGCCAACCAATGCAATTATGCAAATCGATTAAGAAAGCCACCGTAATTTCCTTGTTTACGCTTAGCTAACGAATTTATATGAATAGTTTTGTTAGCTATGTATCACATTTTTTTGAGAAATAAGGCATTAGGAAAGACTAACTTTATGGTAGTGTTGTTAGGGAGAACAGTCAGAAGAAAACGCACGACGGATTGCTTTTGGTGGCATTGTGGATGGCGAGCTCAGCCCAGTTTTGCCCGTCATGATAATTATGATAATTCGGCGGGACGTCGCCACGTCGGCACTTGATACTTTTTGGAAGAAAAGTGTTTGCTTTTTATGCCAATCGGGTAAATTTACTGCCGACCAGCACTTAAATGTTCTTAGTGTAGGGTGTTAATAATTCACACTGTGTATTTACATATTTACAACTTTCTTATCTAAGTACTAGTAGTTATCTGATTTTTTCTTCCAGCTCGGCAACACTAATTTTCATCTGCCCCTATGTTTTAAAATATAAGTTTTAGCCTCAAATACGTGTATCTGGATATATTTTTGTGTGTAGGTTCAAAGAAAAATGAGTCAACCTACACACTAAAGTTGTCTATGGTTCAATTTTTTTTTGCTAAAACAGATTAGAATTTTTTTTGGAACAGAGGGAGTACTTATTAAAATCAGAATCAAAGAAGATCTTTCTTATCTAAGTACTAGTAGTTATCTTATTTTTGCTTCCAGCTTGGCAACACTAAGTTTCATATGTCCTATGTTTTAAAATATAAGATTTTTTTGCCTGAAATACACGTATCTAGATGTCTTTTTATGTGTAGGTTCATAGAAACTGAAAATTTTCTATGTTTCAGAAAAAATGCTAAAGCAGATTAGATTTTTTTTGGAATAGAGGGAGTACTTATTAAAATCATAATCGAAGAAGACATGAAAATGATGGTGGTACGTCCTTCTGTACCCATCATAAGAAAAATAGAGAGGGCCAGCGCCGAAAAAAAGGACATAAAGGAGAGCGATCCTTCATGCCAAACCCCCTTCTAATTAGGACGCATTTGGTAGCCTGCAGCCGAATCTCAACCCATCCCGACGATGCCATGGCCAGCAGGGCCAGCCAAAAATACACTTGGGTCATGTATTGCAACCCGTTTGGTAGCATGCAATTCCTCAATGAGGCATTTTGTGCAGCCCGTTCGGCAACCAGCATGCAAGCCCAGAGCACAAATGGGCTGCAAGCATGTGTTTTTGGTTGCCTTCAAGCTAGACTTGTGATCACCTCTTCTGTGCATGGGTGATCTTATCATTTTATCACAAACGAAGGTAGAACCGCCAATACCATAATCTAAATCAGTTCATCATCATACAATCCTAACTACTACGAATGGCGATACATTGGAGCCTAGTTTCCACTAGACTTATTTAAATAGCACAATCTCTATCTGCCCTACAATGTGATCGAGGAAAAAAAATCAACATGAAGCAAATCTATTTCGAGATAGTATTTGGGCACGAAAGGGATTGACAAACTTCGAATCCGGTACTTTAGCAAAAGAATCCTCGAGGTGTCATGTGTAGTTAGGCCAACTCGAATTTGGGTGTTCCTAAAAAAATGGTTGTATTTCTTCTATTTTACGAATTTCGTAAGTCTCAATCAAGACATTAAATCGTCAATCCAACTTTTAGATTGCATCTTAACTCTGAAGCAATACACCACGATGAACAAATTGTTACACCTATAGGGTGCATAAATGGGACGAGTACGATCTAATTTTACACCTCTAATTTAACTATAAATTAAATGAGATAGGTAGCATAATTTGGGGATTTGATAAATCTCACTTATCCCTTTTCTACATTCTTATACGACCCGACATGAATCTACAAACAAATCACTACCTATATAAAAGTGAAACACCAATTTGGCACTTCTATAGTGCACGACTTGTTCGGCGGTCAAGTGTTTTCCATTGGGTTCTTTCTCGCCTCACAAATATCTCGATCCCGATCCCGCCACTCACCGCTTTATCTCGCTCCCACGCGCATGTTCGCGAGACTTCGTCGACTAAGATCGAGATCAATCTAGAGGAGGCCACCAAACTTCGTCGACCCACCCATGGGGAAATCTTCTCGATGCTCCAGCGGTGGGCCGCTTGCTTTTAGCTGTTATATGTTGATCCAAATTCTACAAAATATAGACCAACTTCTGACGAGTGGAGCAAAGCCGGAAATGGCTGCTGGTATCTGTATCTGATATTAAGTTTGTTGATAGATCACCTATATACTTGCTGCTATATATTGATGATATGGTAATTGCTACCAAGGGCATGAAAGAAATACTACTTTGGAGGCACACCTAAGTAGTGAGTTTGAGATGAAGGATCTTGGTGCTGCTAAGAAGATCTTAGGTATGGAGATTACCCGAGATAGAAAATATGGTTTGTTATTTCTTTGTCAGCAAAGTTACATTAAGAAAGTTCTTCATCGTTTTAATATGGATGATGCTAAGTCGGTTAGTACTCCTATTGCTCCTCATTTTAAATTGTCAGTTTTTCAATGTCCTAATACTGATGAAGAGTTTGAGTACATGTCAAAGGTGCCATATTCTAGTGTTATTGGTTCTATGATGTATGCCATGGTTTGTTATGTGGATTCGGATTTTACCGCTGATTTGAATAAGAGAAGATCCCTCACAGGTTATGTGTTTAATGTGGATGGTTGTGCTGTTATCTGGAAGACTACGTTGCATGCTGTTGTTGCACAATCTACTACTGAAGCTGAATACATGGTTATTGCTAAAGCTTGCAAAGAATCTGTTTGGTTGAAAGGTTTGTTTGCTGAGCTCTGTGGAGATGATTCTTGCATTACTTTGTTTTGTGACAGTCAAAGGGCCATATATATACCTAATAATAAAGTACGGCGAGTTTCTGTCAACCGTCCGTCATTTGGACAATTTTGCCCCTGCCTTTTCAGAAGTATTACAGCCCTGCCACCGCTGAGTGAAAAAAGCCCCGATCTCCCACCCCGGCCACACGTTACACGCGGGTCACCCCGCGCCCGCCTACCCCGCTCCACTTCTTCCTCGCTCGCAACCCCGCCGCCAGCGCCCTTCTCGCAGCGCCGCGATGCCCCTCTCGCTCTCTCACTGGCCTCCCTACGATCACCGCCATGCTCCGCCGCTGCCGGCCGCGCTCGCCAGCGTCCCGCACGTCTTCCCTTCGACGCAGAGGCCGCATGGTCATCGCCCGCCCCTTTGTCCCGCAAGCTCATAGCGCCACCGTCCGGCCCCTCTAGCGCCGACCTTGCCGGTTGCCGCCTCTCTCCGAGCCTCCGTCCGCATGTCCCCGACAGGATCCCCTCGCGCACCGCCCTTCCACCCCGAGCAGAGCCGCCGCCGCCCTCTTCCGCGCCGTGCATCCCCGACGCCTATGCGCGTGCGCCCTTCCTCGTCTCCAGTCTCCCATCCCCACGTCCCCGAGCCATGCCTCACCTTTCCCAGCCAACCCGATTGGCCCGTCGGTTTCAGCGAATATGCTATTGCGCTCAATTCCGCTCGCCGACCTACAAGGAAAATGATGGGGATTGGGACGGGATGACTAGGAGGTCAAGGATGGCAGTGCACAAAGTCTTGGCGAGGTGGTGGTTGGTGCTGGTCATAGAGGCGCATGTCAGAGGGCTCGCTGATGGCATGTGCACGCTCCTAGCAGCGCTCAGGATCGAGGCGAGCCGCGAGGGCTTGGGAGACATGCGCAGGGAAGAGTGTGGTGCTGGAGGGGAGGGAGCTAGGGGCAGCGACCGACAGAGGCAGGGTCGATCTGGGGAAACAGTGGCGGTGAGGCGGGAGGCAGCAGGGTGAGGCCACGCGGAGGGAGGGGTGCTACGGAGGCTTGCAGGCAGCGCCGCTCGGGGATGGAGGACCAGGCGAGGTTGGGCTCGCAGCAGGCAGCGGCGTTCGGCAATAGGAGGAAGGAGAGAGATGAGGGGTAGGTGAGCAAAGATTCTAGAGACGTGCGGGGTTGGTGGCTGATATGTCGTAAACGTATCTATAATTTTTGATGCTCCATGTTTGCTTAGTATCAACTTTGCTATGTTTTGTCTACACTTTGAGGTATTTTTATACATTTTCTAGAACTAACCTATTGACAAGATGCCGCAGTGCCAGTTGCCTATTTTCTGCTGTTTTTGGTTTCATAAAAGCCAGAAAATAAATATTCTCGGAATTGGACGGGACAAAAGCCAAAGTCAATATTTTACCCGACACGACACGAAGCCCGAAGGAGAGACGAAGGAGGGCACCCGGGTGGCCACACCATACGGTGGCGCTGGCCCACCCTACCCGCGTGGCCCCATGGTGTGGGCCCCTGGCCCTCCACCGACCTTGCCCTTTCGCCTACTTATACGTCTCCTCGAGATGTAACCCTAATGCGGATCAGATCTCCACTAAAAGTTCCGCAGCACCACCGCCACCGAAGAGGAGATTCGAGGGACAGAAGTCTTTGTTCCGGCATCCTGCCGGGATGGGGAATTTCCCCCGAAGCCATCTTCATCGATCTCCACCATCATCTCAATCACAATTGATGACTCCCATGATGAGGAGGGAGTAGTTCTCCCTCGAGGCTAAGGGCTCTACCAGTAGCTATGTGTTCATCTCTCTCTCTATGCGTGATCCTATTATGTTCATGAGCTTTGTAATCAAGTAGATCTACTCTGCTACTCAAGTGATTTAATTAATCTCCGGCTATCCCCACGTGTGTGAAGGTGACAGTGTGCACACCGTGTGGCACTTAGGCTAAAGATTACATAAATACTTATCATGAGTTATATTTTGAGTTGGTTGTCTCTATGAAATTTTGGTGTTTTTTGGAACCATCTAGCGCTCAAGGTGACACTGTGAGGTTATCTAGATGGGGAATCCGAACTTTGAGGTGTGCTGTTATAGCCCTACAGTGGATTAGAGTTGTCCAACCAGAGAGTAGTTCATAGTAGTATCATGAAGAGAAGATATTTATATGAGAGTGTTCACTAGTGAAAGTATGATCCCTAGGACTTGTTTCTAAGCATTGAAACACCGTTTAAAACTAGGTTTGTTACATGTTTGCTTGCTGCCATCTTTATTTCAGATTGCCTTTAGTATCTTCCTCCCGTCAAGTGATGACCCACAAGTATAGGGGATTGCAACAGTCTTCGAGGGTAGTATTACCCGATTTATTGATTCGACACAAGGGGAGGCAAAGAATACTTATAAGCCTTAAAAACTGAGTTGTCAATTCAGCTGCATCTAGAAATAGTCTTGCTCACTGATGACCCACAAGTGTAGGGGATCGCAACAGTCTTCGCGGGTATTATTACCCAATTTATTGATTCGACACAAGGGGAGCCAAAGAATACTTGCAAGCCTTAACAACTGAGTTATCAGTTCAGCTGCACCTGGAAATAGTTCTTTCTCACGGAAGTTTATCAGTAGCAACAGTTTTGTAGTAGCAACAACAAAGCAACAGCAGCAGTAAAACATGAGCAATAGTAGCAGTAACGGTAACAGTAGGATTCGAGTGCGATAGGCATAGGGATGGATGGACGGGCGTTGCATGGACGAGTCTAAACATGTAACTTCAAGATCTAGGGCATTGCAGATAAATAATAACAAGCATCCAAGTACTAAACAATCCTAGGCATGTGCTCCAAATATAGTCATATGTGCTCGCAATGAGAACTTGCACAACATCTTCTGTCTAGCCAGCCTGTGGCAGCGGGGCCTCTAGGGAACTACTGGCAATTAAGGTGCTCCTTGTAATAGAGCACCGGAGCAAAGCATTAACACTCCGTGAACACATGTGATCCTCACACCACAGCCATCCCCTCCGGTTGTCCCAATTATTGTCACTTCAGGGCCTTTGGATCCGGAAAATGATATGTGTACACAAATTGCAGATAAGATCACAAAAAATACTATCATAATGATTCAATAATAAGTTCATATCTGAGATCATGGCACTCGGGCCCTAGTGACAAGCATTAAGCACAAAAAGTTGCAACAAAGTCAAATATCACAAATAGAGATACTAGGCACTATGCTCTAACAATCTTATTCGATTACATGATAGAACCCATCCTATCGCTAACATCCCCAAGCCTACATCGAGGGATTACTCACTCATGGATGAGGGAAACATCGATGGTTGATGGAGATGCATTGGTAATGACGATGGCGATGATCCTCTCCAAATTCCCCGTCCCGGCAGGGTGCCAAAACGGAGTTTCTGGATCCGAATCTTGGTTTCTGGTGGCGGCGGAGCGGAACTCTTTCTGGAAAACTCTTTGACCCCCTCTATTTTTAGGTCGAGAGGCAACTTATAGGCGCAGAGGGAGGCCGAGGGGGTGCCTGGGGTGGCTGCACCCCCTAGGCGCGGGCAGAGGTGGCCCCACGCCTGGCAGGGGTGTGGGACCCCCAGGCCCCTTCTCCGTTTTGTCTTCTGGCTCTGTGGGTCTTCTGGTGAAATATAATTTTTGGCATATTTTCTAGGATTTTTCCTGATAGTTGATTTTCTGCACAAAAACAAGACACCAAGGTAATTCTGCTGAAAACAGCGTCAGTCCGTGTTAGTTGTATCCAAATCACACAAGTTTAGAGGAGAAACAATAGCAAAAGTATTCGGGAAAGTAGATACGTTTTGGACATATCACATACATCAGTTTATCAGTAGCAACAGTTTTGTAGTAGCAATAGCAAAGTAACAGCAGCAGTAGAACATAGCAATAGTAACAATAGTATCAAACAATAGGATTCGAGTGCGGTAGGCATAGGGATGGATGAACAGGCGTTGCATGGACGAGTCTAAACATGTAATTTCAAGATCTAGGGCATTTGCAGATAAATAATATAAAGCATCCAAGTACTAAACAATCATAGGCATGTGCTCCATATATAGTCATGTGTGCTCGCAATGAGAACTTGCACAACATATTTTGTCCTGCCATCCCGTTAGAGCGGGGCCTCAAGGAAACTATTGGCAATTAAGATGCTCTTTTTAATAAAGCACCAGAGCAAAGCATTAACACTCCGTGAACACATGTGATCCTCACATCACATCCATCCCCTTTGGTTGTCCCAATTTCTATCACTTCGGGGACTTTGGATCCGGACAGTGATATGTGTACACTGAAGGGTTTCACAGCATAGTAAATCAAAAAAAGTTATGAATGCGAAAGGGAAAGCCAAGATATAATCTAGGAGTTGCAAACAACGAGGGGGGATAGATGAGATCTTCATACCCTTGAAGATTCGCACAGCGGAATGTTCAACGAACGTGGTTGATGTAGTCGTACTCCCTTCTCCTCCTCGCGATCCGATCCGATCAAACACCGCAAGTGGCGATGCCTCCGAGAGATGCACACGTGCGGCACCTCGACGTCTCCTCCTTCCTCTGTCCAGCAAGTGGGGTGGAGAGATGGATTGGATCTACAACGCGACGTCACGGTGCAAGCGGTGGAGAGTTTCTGCAGCAGGGCTTCGCCTACGCGCAGTCGGGAGGGAGAGAGAGAGAGGAGGGGCAGCAGGGCGGCTAGGGTTGAGGAGGAGGTGTGGGAGGGTGCGCCCCCAGACCTCATTATATAGAGGGGTGGGCGGCTGGCCCTTGCCCCTCCCCCAAGCCCTAGGCCGGCGTCCAAGGAGGAAGGAGTGGGGGGGGCAAGTTCCCCTCCCTTCTAGAAGCTACCCTAGGGTTTCCCTAGGTGCTTGGCCGGCTGGGCCCTATGGGGCCTTGTGCCCCTAGCCCAATGCGGCCAGGGCACTCCCTCATAGGCCCACTCCTCCTCCCGACAAGTGGGGCCACGTTGGTCCTACTCCGGAAGGTTCTAGAAGCTTCTGGTACAATACCGAATAACCCGAAACAATTCCGAACTCCAAAATCTGCTTTGCCTTATATGAATCTTATTCTCCGAACCATTTTGGAACCTCTCGTGAAGTCCTGGATCTCATCCGAGACTCCGAACAAAAACTCATAAACCAATTATCCAATCTATCCTAGCGTCGAGACACGTTAAGTGTGTGAATATGCAGACATGATCTTCTATCAATAATCAACAACGGGGTCTGGAAACCCATATTGACTCCCACACATTCATCGATGATCATATCGGATGAACCACGATACCAGGATTCAATCAATCCCATATATATATTCCCTTGTCTCGCGATATTTTACTTGCCCGAGATTCGATCGTCGGTACCGGTATACCTAGTTCAATCTCGTTCACAGCAAGTACTTTACTCGTTCCGTAATCCGATATCACTTTGTGATTAACTCCTTAACCACGTGCTTGCAAGCGGTGTTGACATCGATTACCGAGTGGGCCCGAAGTATATCTCTCCGACTTGGGAGGGACAAATCCCATCTCGATACATACAACCCAACAGGTATTTTCCGATCACCTGAGAGACACCTTTATGATCACCCTCTCATAGGATGACGTTTGATGACCTCAAATCTTTCTTCCGATACCAGGGAGTTGCATTATATCATGGTCTAAGGAATACAATATTTGACATAAGAAAAGTTGCGCAAAGATGAACACGATGACACGATCTAATTGCTCCGCTTAATTTGGGTTTGTCCATCATATCATTCTCCCAATGATATGATCTCATTATTAACCGACAACTCATGTCTATGGTTAGGAAACCTTAACCATCATTAATCAATGAGCTAGTCCATAGAGGCGTACTAGGGACACGGTGTTGTTCACAAACCACACAAGTATTAAAGTTTCCGCTTAATACAATTCTAGCATGGAATATAAACTTTATCATGAACAAGAATTATAATAATAACATCTTTATTATTGCCTCTAGGGCATAATTCCAACAGTCTCCCACTTGCAGTAGAGTCAATAATCTAGTTTACATCTGGCAACAATCTAACACCCATGGCACTAAGGCGCTGATCATGTTTTGCTCGTGGAAGAGGTTTAGTCAACGGATCTGCGACATTCAGATTTGTATGTACTTTGCTAATCTTCAGATCTCCATCTGTTATATAATCTCGGATTATATGAAACTTGCGGTTGATATGCTTGGTATTTGGATGATATCTTGGTTCCTTAGCCAGTGCTATGGCGCCAGTGTTGTCACACAATATCTCCAGTGGGTCCAAGGCACTTGGAACCACACCAAGCTCAGTGATGAAGTTCCTGATCCAAACTCCTTCACTTGACGCTTCTGCAGCAGCCATGTATTCCGCTTCTACAGTAGATCCTGCGATCACGCTTTGCTTGCAACTTCTCCAGCTCACAGCTCCTCCATTCAAAATATAAACGTATCCTGTCTGAGATTTAGAATCATCCTTGTCGGTGTCGAAACTAGCGTCGACGTAACCCTTTACGACGAGCTGTTCATCACCTCCATAGACTAAGAACATTTCTTTAGTCTTATTTAAATACTTTAGGATGTTCTTCACGGCTGTCCAGTGTTCCACTCCTGGATCACTTTGGTATCTGCTCGTCAAACTAAGAGCATTGGACACATCCGGTCTAGTACACAGCATGGCATACATGATAGAACCTATGGCCGAGGCATAAGGCACTTTGCTCATAGCTTCTCTATCATTTACCGTAGCTGGACACTAAGACTTTCTCAATATCTTACCTGACAACATAGGCACTGAACCTTTATTTGCCTTATCCATTCTGAACCTTTTCAGAACTTTGTCTAGGTATGTACTCTGTCTTAAAGCTATTAGGCGTCTTTGTCTATCTCTATAGATTTTGATGCCTAATATATAAGCAGCTTCCCCTAGGTCTTTCATTGAAAAACATTTGTTCAAATAACTCTTCACATCGTTAAGCATGTCAATGTCATTTCCAATAATCAATATGTCATCCACATATAGTACCAGAAATGTCACTGAGCTCCCACTCACTTTCTTGTAGATACAAGCTTCGTAGCAATTTGGAACAAATCCAAAGCTCTTGATCACTTGATCAAAACGAAGGTTCCAACTCCGAGATGCTTGCTTCAGTCCATACATGGAAGGCTGAAGTTTGCACACTTTATCAGCATCCTTAGGATCGACAAAACCTTCGGGTTGCATCATATACAACTATTCATCAATGTTGCCATTGAGGAATGCAGTTTTGACATCCATCTGCCATATTTCATAATCATGAAACGCAGAAATTGCTAATAAAATCTGAATGGACTTAAACATCGCTACGGGAGAGAAAGTCTCATCGTAGTCAACACCTTGAACTTGTCAAAAACCTTTCGCGACAATTCAAGCTTTATAGACAGTAACATTACCATCCGCGTCCGTTTTCTTCTTGAAGATCCATTTGCACTCAACGGCCTTTCGGTCGCTAGGAGGGTCCACCAAAGTCCATACTTGGTTTTCGCTCATGGATCCTAATTCGGATTTCATGGCTTCTAGACATTTCTCAGAGTCTGGGCTCATCATCGCTTCCTCATAGTTCACAGGTTCACTGTCGTCTACTAACAAGATAGTTAAGACATGGTTGCCATACCACTCAGGAGGGGCACGTGACCTTGTCGACCTGCGACGTTCAGTAGTAGCATCGTCTGAAGCTTCATGATCCTTGTCATTTGCTTCCTCTATTATCGGTGCAGACGGTACTGGAAAAATTTCAGGTGATGCGCTACTCTCCAACTCAAGAGAAGGTTCAAGAACCTCGTCTAGCTCTACTTTCCTCCCACTCACTTCTTTCGAGAGAAACTCCTTCTCAAGAAAGGATCCGTTCTTTGCGACAAACACTTTGCCTTCGGATCTGTGATAGAAGGTATACCCAATAGTTTCCTTAGGGTATCCTATGAAGACGCATTTCTCCGCTTTGGGTTCGATCTTGTCTGGCATCAACTTCTTGACGTAAGCTTCACATCCCCAAACTTTAAGAAACGACAACTTAGGTTTAGCACCAAACCACAGTTCATACGGTGTGGTCTCAACGGATTTAGATGGTGCCCTATTTAAAGTGAATGCAGCGGTTTCTAATGCATAACCCCAAAATGATAACGGCAAATCAGTAAGAGACATCATTGATCGCACCATATCTAATAGAGTTCGATTCCGGCGTTCAGACACACCATTGCGTTGTGGTGTTCCGGGTGGCGTGAGTTGCGAAACGATTCCGCTTGCTTTAAGATGCGTAAGAAAATCATAACTCAAATATTCACCTCCACGATCGGATCGTAGAAACTTAATTTTTCTATTACGATGGTTTTCCACTTCATTCTGAAATTCTTTGAACTTTTCAAATGTTTCAGATTTATGTTTCATTAAGTAGATATACCCATATCTACTTAAGTCATCAGTAAAAGTGAGAAAGTAGCGATATCCACCGCGCGTCGAAACACTCATCGGTCCGCATACATCGGTATGTATGATTTCCAACAAGTCCGTTGCTCTCTCCATCATTCCGGAGAACGGGGTTTTGATCATCTTGCCCATGAGGCATGGCTCGCATGTGTCAAATGATTCAAAATCAAGAGACTACAAAAGTCCATCAGAATGGAGTTTCTTCATGCGTTTTACACCAATATGACCTAGATGGCAGTTCCACAAATAAGTAGCATTATCACTATCTACCTTGCATCTCTTAGCCTCAATGTTATGGATGTGTGTTTCATCCCTTTCGAGATTCAGAAGAAATAAGCCATTCACAGCAGGTGCATGGCCATAAAAGATGTTACTCATATAAATAGAAACAACCATTATTCTCAGATTTAAATGAATAACCGTCTTGCAATAAACACGATCCAGATATGATGTTCATGCTCAACGCAGGCACATAATAACATTTATTGAGGTTTAAAACTAATCCCGAAGGTAAAACTAAGGAGAGCGTGCCGACGGCTATCACATCAACTCTTGATCCGTTTCCAACGCGCATCGTCACCTCATCCCTCGCCAGCCGCCGTCTATTCCGTAGCTCCTGTTTCGAGTTACATATATTAGAAACTGAACCAGTATCAAATACCCAGGCACTACAATGAGGGATAGTAAGGAAAACATCAATAACATGTATATCAAATATACCTTTGATGGTGCCAGCCTTCTTGTCCGCTAAGTACTTCGGACAGTTGCGCTTCCAGTGACCCTTGTCCTTGCAATAGAAGCACTCAGTGTCCGGCTTAGGTCCGGACTTGAGCTTCTTCTCAGCAGGGGCAACGCGCTTGCCGCTGCCTTTCTTGAAGGGCTTCTTTGCACCCTTACCTTTCTTAAAGCTGGGGGGCTTGTTGACCATCAACACATGATTATCCTTCTTGATGTCCACCTCCGAAGCTTTCAGCTTAGCTAAGAGCTCGGTGATCGTATCAGTGGAACCAATCTGATTATGAGTAACTACAAAACCTTTGTAGCTAGGAGGGAGTGATTGCAGAACCCTGTCAATCTTGAGCTCCTCTGGAATTTTGAATTACAGTTGCTCAAGGCGTTGAGTGTAGCCCAACATCTTTATGGCGTGCTCACGAACGGAACTCCCTTCCTCCATCTTGCAGTTAAAGAATTTCTCAGAGATCTCATATCTCTCAGAACGGGCCTGAGTCTGAAACATAGTTTTCAGTTCCTCAAGGATCTCAAAGGGCCCGGGGAAATCTTCAAAACGATTTTGAAGGTCCGATTCCATAGCAAACAACATGGTGCTCTTAATCACACCATAATCATCTTTGTGTGACTGATAAACAGATTTTTCATTAGCCGGCGCATCTACAGCAGGGGCGTCACCTAGCGCTTTCTCAAGGACATAGTCCTTTTTTCCGCCAGAGAGAATGATTCTCAGATTGCGGAACCAGTTGGTGAAGTTAGACCCATTGTTCTTAAGCTTTTCTTTCTCAGCAAAACGTTGAAGTTGAAGTTGGACTTAGCCATTTGATCTACAAAATTTGCAAGTACAATTTAGACTATGTTCATGATAACTAGTTCAACTTAATCAAATTACTAGATGAACTCCCACTAAATTCAACATCCCTCAAGTTGTTTAGTGAACATGATCCAAATTCACCACACCTAATCCGATCTTCACGAGAAGAGATGTGGTTTCAATGGTGGACAACGAAGTGTCGATCATATCATTCATATGACTCATGCTTAACCTTTCTATTCATGTGTTCCGAGGCCATGTTTGTACATGCTAGGCTCATCAAGTCAAACCCAAGTATTTCCGCGTGTGCAAAACTGGCTTGCACCCGTTGTATGTGAACGTAGATTTTATAGCACCCGATCATCACGTGATGCTTGAACACGACAAACTTTCGCAACGGTGCATACATGGGGAGAACACAGTTTTATCTTGATCTTTAAGTGAGGAATCATCTTATAATGCTACCATCGCGATCTAAGCATAATAAGATACATAAAAGGATAAACATCACATGCATATAACTTTATGTGACATGGTATAGCCAATATTCACGCAATGATCTCCATCTTGTGCGTGCCAGCATGATCTCCATCACTCCACCATGATTGCCTCCACCACGAATAGCAACTACAACTATTGCTAACTACTTAGCGATAAAGTAAGGCTATTACATGGCGTATAAGAAGTTGACACACAGGTCATACACAATTATAAAGACAACCATATGGCTCCTGCCGGTTGTGTACTCATCGACATGCAAGTCGTGAAACATTACAAAACATGATCATTGCATACAACATACACATCACATCTTGGGCCATACCATATCACAGAAAACACTCCCTGCAAAAACAAGTTAGACGCCTCTACTTTGTTGTTGCATGTTTTACGTGGCTTATGGGAGTAACAATCTAAGAACGATTCTTACCTACGGAAAGCCTATATTATGGTTGCCAAACTCCGGTGTAAATCCCATGACAACTATAGTGAGAGAAACTGGCATCCACCAGCCGCATGTGTGGAACAAGCCACACGTCAAGTGCGGAGCCGGTCTCGCGAACGAGGTCGCGTAAAGTTGGCCTGGACCGCTTCGATCTCACTATCCCGCGTCATAATAAGTACACAAACAAGAGGCTTGCAACAGAAAACATCAACGCCCACAACAAGCATGTTGCGTTCTACTCGTGAAACACATCTACGCATAGATCTAGCTCTGATACCACTGAAGGGTTTCGCAGCATAGTAAATCAAATTTTTTTACGGATGCGAATGGGAAAGCCAAGATCTAATCTAGGATATGCAAACAACAAGGGGGGATAGATGAGATCTTCATACCCTTGAAGATTCGCACAGCGGAACGTTCAACGAACGTGGTTGATGTAGTCGTACTCACTTCTCCTCCTCGCGATCCGATCCGATCCAACACCGCAAGTGGCAATGCCTCCGAGAGATGCACACGTGCGGCACCTCGACGTCTCCTCCTTCCTCAGTCCAGCAAGTGGGGTGGAGAGATGGATTGGATCTAAAACGCGACGGCGTGGTGCAAGCGGTGGAGAGTTTCTGCAGCAGGGCTTCGCCTACGCGTAGTCGGGATGGAGAGAGAGAGGAGGGGCAGCAGGGCGGCTAGGGTTGAGGAGGAGGTGTGGGGAGGGTGCGCCCCCAGCTCTCTTTATATAGAGGGGTGGGCGGCTGTCCGTTGCCCCTCCCCCAAGCCCTAGGCCGGCGGCCAAGGAGGGAGGAGTGGGGGGCAAGTTTCCCCCCCTTCTAGAAGCTCCCCTAGGGTTTCCCTAGGTGCTTGGCCGGCTGGGCCCTATGGGGCCTTGGGACCCTGGCCCAATGCGGCCAGGGCACTCCCTCATAGGCCCACGCCTCCTCTCGACAAGTGGGGCCACGTTGGTCCCACTCCGGAAGGTTCTAGAAGCTTCCGGTACAATACCGAATAACCCAAAACAATTCCAAACTCCAAAATCTGCTTTGCCTTATATGAGTCTTATTCTCCGGACCATTCCGGAACCTCTCGTGATGTCCTGGATCTCATCCGAGACTCCGAACAAAAACTCATAAACCAATTATCCAATCTATCCTAGCGTCGAGACACGTTAAGTGTGTGACCCTTCGGGTTCGAGAATATGCAGACATGATCTTCTATCAATAATCAACATCGAGGTCTGGAAACCCATATTAACTCCCACACATTCATCGATGATCATATCGGATGAACCACGATGCCAGGATTCAATCAATCCCATATATATATTCCCTTCGTCTCGTGATATTTTACTTGCCCGAGATTCGATCGTCGGTACCGGTATACCTATTTCAATCTCGTTCACAGCAAGTAATTTACTCGTTCCGTAATCCGATATCACTTTATGATTAACTCCTTAACCACGTGCTTGCAAGCGGTGTTGATATCGATTACCGAGTGGGCCCGAAGTATATCTCTCCGACTTGGGAGGGACAACTCCCATCTCGATACATACAACCCAACAGGTACTTTCCGATCACTTGAGAGACACCTTTATGATCACCCTCTCATAGGATGACGTTTGATGACCTCAAAGCTTTCTTCCGATACCAGGGAGTTGCATTATCTCATGGTCTAAGGAATACAATATTTTACATAAGAAAAGCTTCGCAAAGATGAACACGATGACACGATCTAATTGGTCCGCTTAATTTGGAGGTGAATATTTGAGTTATGATTTTCTCACGCATCTTAAAGCAAGCGGAATCGTTTTGCAACTCACGCCACCTGGAACACCACAGCGCAATGGTGTGTCTAAACGCCAGAATCGAACTCTATTAGATATGGTGCGATCAATGACGTCTCTTACTCATTTGCCGTTATCATTTTGGGGTTATGCATTAGAAACCGTTGCATTCACTTTAAATAGGGCACCATCTAAATCCGTTGAGACGACACCGTATGAACTGTGGTTTGGTTCTAAACCTAAGTTGTCGTTTCTTAAAGTTTGGGGATGCGAAGCTTACGTCAAGAAGTTGATGCCAGACAAGATCGAACCCAAAGCGGAGAAATGCGTCTTCATAGGATACCCTAAGGAAATTATTGGGTATACCTTCTATCACAGATCCGAAGGCAAAGTGTTTGTCGCAAAGAACGGATCCTTTCTTGAGAAGGATTTTCTCTCGAAAGAAGTGAGTGGGAGGAAAGTAGAGCTAGACGAGGTCGTTGAACCTTCTCTTGAGTTGGAGAGTAGCGCAACACCTGAAATTGTTCCAGTGCCGTCTGCACCGACAATAGAGGCAGCAAATGACAAGGATCATGAAGCTTCGGACGATGCTACTACTGAACGTCGCAGGTCGACAAGGTCACGTGCCCCTCCTGAGTGGTACGGCAACCCTGTCTTAACTGTCTTGTTAGTAGATGACAGTGAACTGCGAACTACGAGGAAGCGATGATGAGCCCAGACTCTGAGAAATGGCTAGAAGCCATGAAATCCGAATTAGGATCCATGAGCGAAAACCAAGTATGGACTTTGGTGGACCCTCCTAGCGACCGAAAGGCCGTTGAGTGCAAATAGATCTTCAAGAAGAAAACGGACGCGGATGCTAATATTACTGTCTATAAAGCTCGACTTGTCACGAAAGGTTTTCGACAAGTTCAAGGTGTTGACTACGATGATACTTTCTCTCCCGTAGCGATGTTTAAGTCCATTCGGATTTTATTAGCAATTGCTATGTTTCATGATTATGAAATATGGCAGATGTATGTCAAAAGTGCATTCCTCAATGGCAACATTGATGAAGAGTTGTATATGATGCAACCCGAAGGTTTTGTCGATCCTAAGGATGCTGATAAAGTGTGCAAACTTCAGCGTTCCATGTATGGACTGAAGCAAGCATCTCGGAGTTGGAAACTTTGTTTTGATCAAGTGATCAAGATATTTGGATTTGTTCCAAATTGCTACGAAGCTTGTATCTACAAGAAAGTGAGTGGGAGCTCAGTGACATTTCTGGTACTATATGTGGATGACATATTGATTATTGGAAATGACATTGACATGCTTAACGATGTGAAGAGTTATTTGAACTAATGTTTTTCAATGAAATACCTAGGGGAAGCTGCTTATATATTAGGCAAGAAAATATATAGAGATAGACAAAGACGCCTAATAGCTTTAAGCCAGAGTACATACCTAGACAAAGTTCTAAAAAGGTTCAGAATGGATAAGGCAAAGAAAGGTTCAGTGCCTATGTTGTCAGGTAAGATATTGAGCAAGTCTCAGTGTACAGCTACGGTAAATGATAGAGAAGCTATGAGCAAAGTGCCTTATGCCTCGACCATAGGTTCTATCATGTATGCCATGCTGTGTACTAGACCGGATGTGTCCAATGCTCTTAGTTTGACGAGCAGATACCAAAGTGATCCAGGAGTGGAACACTGGACAGCCGTGAAGAACATCCTAAAGTATTTAAATAGGACTAAAGTAATGTTCTTAGTCTATGGAGGTGATGAACAACTCGTCGTAAAGGGTTACGTCGACGCTAGTTTTGACACCGACAAGGATGATTCTAAATCTCAGACAGGATACTTTTATATTTTAAATGGAGGAGCTGTGAGCTGGAGAAGCTACAAGCAAAGTGTGATCGCAGGATCTACAGTAGAAGCGGAATACATGGCTGCTGCAGAAGCGTCAAGTGAAGGAGTTTGGATCAGGAACTTCATCACTGAGCTTGGTGTGGTTCCAAGTCCCTTGGACCCATTGGAGATATTATGTGACAACACTGGCGCCAGAGCACTGGCTAAGGAACCAAGATATCATCCAAAGACCAAGCATATCAACCGCAAGTTTCATATAATCCGAGATTATATAACAGATGGAGATCTGAAGATTAGCGAAGTACATACAGATCTGAATGTCGTAGATCCGTTGACTAAACCTCTTCCACGAGCAAAACCTGATCAGCACCTTAGTGCCATGGGTGTTAGATTGTTGCCAGATGTAAACTAGATTATTGACTCTACTGCAAGTGGGATACTGTTGGAATTATGCCCTAGAGGCAATAATAAAGATGTTATTATTATAATTCTTGTTCATGATAAAGTTTATATTCCATGCTAGAATTGTATTAAGCGGAAACTTTAATACTTGTGTGGTTTGTGAACAACACCGTGTCCCTAGTACGTCTCTATGGACTAGCTCATTGATTAATGATGGTTAAGGTTTCCTAACCATAGACATGAGTTGTCGGTTAATAATGAGATCATATCATTGGGAGAATGATATGATGGACAAACCCAAATTAAGCGGAGCAATTAGATCGTGTCATCGTGTTCATCTTTGCGCAACTTTTCTTATGTCAAATATTGTATTCCTTAGACCATGATATAATGCAACTCCCTGGTATCGGAAGAAAGATTTGAGGTCATCAAACGTCATCCTATGAGAGGGTGATCATAAAGGTGTCTCTTAGGTGATCGGAAAGTACCTGTTGGGTTGTATGTATCGAGATGGGATTTGTCCCTCCCAAGTCGGAGAGATATACTTCGGGCCCACTCGGTAATCGATATCAACACCGCTTGCAAGCACGTGGTTAAGGAGTTAATCACAAAGTGATATCGGATTACGGAACGAGTAAAGTACTTGCTGTGAACGAGATTGAACTAGGTATACCGGTACCGACGATCGAATCTCGGGCAAGTAAAATATCGCGAGACGAAGGGAATATATATATGGGATTGATTGAATCCTGGCATCGTGGTTCATCCGATATGATCATCGATGAATCTGTGGGAGTCAATATGGGTTTCCAGACCCCGCTGTTGATTATTGATAGAAGATCATGTCTGCATATTCTCGGACCCGAAGGGTCACACACTTAACGTGTCTCGACGCTAGGATAGATTGGACAATTGGTTTATGAGTTTTTGTTCGGAGTCTCGGATGAGATCCAGGTCATCACGAGAGGTTCCGGAATGGTCCGGAGAATAAGACTCATATAAGGCAAAGCAGATTTTGGAGTTTGGAATTGTTTTGGGTTATTCGGTATTGTACCGGAAGCTTCTAGAACCTTCCGGAGTGGGACCAACGTGGCCCCACTTGTCGAGAGGAGGCGTGGGCCTATGAGGGAGTGCCCTGGCCGCATTGGGCCAGGGTCCCAAGGCCCCATAGGGCCCAGCCGGCCAAGCACCTAGGGAAACCCTAGGGGAGCTTCTAGAAGGGGGGGAAACTTGCCCCCCACTCCTCCCTCCTTGGCCGCCGGCCTAGGGCTTGGGGGAGGGGCAACGGACAGCCGCCCACCCCTCTATATAAAGAGAGCTGGGGGCGCACCCTCCCCACACCTCCTCCTCAACCCTAGCCGCCCTGCTGCCCCTCCTCTCTCTCTCCCTCCCAACTGCGCGTAGGCGAAGCCCTGCTGCAGAAACTCTCCACCGCTTGCACCGCGCCGCCGCGTTGTAGATCCAATCCATATCTCCACCCACTTGCTGGACCGAGGAAGGAGGAGACATTGAGGTGCCGCACGTGTGCATCTCTCGGAGGCATCGCCACTTGCGGTGTTGGATCGGATCGAATCGCGAGGAGGAGAAGCGAGTACGACTACATCAACCACGTTCGTTGAACGTTCCACTGTGCGAATCTTCAAGGGTATGAATATCTCATCTATCCCCCCTCGTTGTTTGCATCTCCTAGATTAGATCTTGGCTTTCCCGTTCGCATCCGTAATTTTTTTTTGATTTACTTCCATATAAGATCACAAACAATACTATCATAATGAATCAATAATAAGTTCAGATCTGAGATCATGGCACTCGGGCCCTAGTGACAAGCATTAAGAACAACAAGTTGCAACAAAGTCAAATAGAACTTATAGGGATACTAGGCACCATGCCCTAACAATCTTATTTGATTACATGTTAGAACTCATCCAATCCCTACCATCCCCATAGCCTACAACGGGGGATTGCTCACTCATGGATGAGGGAAACATGGATGGTTACTGGAGAGGCGTTGTTGATGATGATGGCGATGATCCTCTCCAAATTCCTCGTCCCGATAGGGTGCCAGAATGGAGTTTCTGGTTCGGAATCGCGGTTTCTGGTGGTGGCGGTGTAGCGGAACTCTTTCTGTAAAAAGATCGAACCCCCCTCCCCTGAGTTTTTGGTCAAGAGGCAACTTATAGGCGAAGAGGGAGGCCGATGGGGTGCCTGAGGCGGCCACACCCCCTCCAGGCGCGTCCTGGGCCCACCCACGCAGTAGGGCATGTGGGCCCCTCAGGCCTCCACTCCGTCTTGTGTTCTGGCTACATGAGTCTTCTGGTGAAATAGGATTTTTGGCATATTTTCCGAGATTTTTCCTGATAGTTGATTTTCTGCACAAAAACTAGACACCAAGGTAATTCTGCTGAAAACAGCATCACTCCGTGTTAGTTGTATCCAAATCACACAAGTTTAAAGGAGAAACAATAGGAAAAGTGTTAGGGAAAGTAGATATGTTTTGGACATATCATCAAGCTCTTTGCTGGCACCATTGTCTTATAATCATCCATACTACTTGTATTTCACTATCTCTTTGCTGAACTAATGCACCTATACATCTGACAAGTGTATTGGGTTTGTTGGGGACACAAGAGACTTCTTGTATCTTGATTGCAGGGTTGCTTGAGAGGGATACCTTTGATCACTTTCTCCCTGAGTTCGATAAACCTTGGGTAATCCACTTAAGGGAAATTTGCTGCTGTTCTACAAACCTCTGCACTTGGAGGCCCAACACTGTCTACAAGAATAGAAGCGTGCGTAGACATCAAGCTCTTTTCTGGCGCCGTTTCCGAGGAGGTAATGTAAAAGGTACTCACATCCTCTGTCTACTAAGCTATATTCTAGTACTGTTGCTGGTGTGTGAGTGCTCTAAGTTATTTCCTTTAGATTCTGCAATTTTGTCTTTTTGTTTCTTGTTTTTTCACTAGTTAGGCTTAATGGAAAACAACAACAAAACTAGAGAGCTTTATAGTATTTATTTTGAGTTAGGACATGAAGTGTTTAAAGAGAAAATTAAAAAACCTATGGAACTTTATTTGTATGCTAATAGCAATGTTATTAGTATGAATTCGTTGAACACCATTATTGCTAATGTTATGGAAACGTCTAAGCTTGGGGAAGCTAGTTTTAAGAAAATGATCTTTTTGTTCCCCAACTTTAGAGGAGAAAATTTGCTATGATGATACTATACCTCCAATATATGATAATTACAATGATGAATATGATATTTTTAGTCCACCTGCTTTAGAGGAGAAAATTTTCTATGATGATACTATACCTCCAATATATGATGATTACAATGATGAATATGATATTTTCAGTCCACCTACTATTGAGGAGAAAATTAATTGTGATTACAATATGCCTCCTATATTTGATGATTATGGTGATGAGAATAATAATGATAGCTATTTTTCTGAATTTGCTCGCACTACAATTAAAAAGAATGACTATACTTATGTGGAGAGTAATAATTATTATATACATGTGGCTCATGATAAAACTTTTTTATGTGATAGTTATATTGTTCATGTTGCTACTGAAAGTTATTATGATAGAGGGAAACATGGTTTTATGTATCTCAACAATATTAATTTTCCCCTCTTTATGTTGAAATTTTTGAAGTTGCACTTGTTTTGCTTTCCTATGCTTGTGTATTTATGCTTTCATGACTTGTTTCTTTACAAGATTCCTATGCATAGGAAGTGGGTTAGACTTAAATGTCTTTTAAATTTGCTTCTTGATGCTCTCTTTTACTCCAAATAATATTTCTTATGTGAGCATCATCGTAATTATCATGCCTAACTTAAAGGCGTTAAAGAAAAGTACTATTGGGAGATAATCCAAATTTTGTTACGATTTTATTTTGTTGAGTCTTGAAAGTTATTACTTCTGTAATAACCTCTCCTTATCCTTTTTTTGTGGTTTTTGTGCCAAGAATAATCTCTAATGAGAGAGAAGTAAGATTTGGGGAAGTTGCTGTCCCGAAACAATTTTTTGTGCTTCACTGTAAAAATTCGTAAAAAATCTCTGTATGTCGGATTGAGCTGTAACTGTCTGAGCTTATGCCCTAGGTTGTTATCTAACTTTCGTTAGTTCAACACTTTTCGATTTGAGCAACAGAAGGTCTTCGAAAAAATCGGTTTTTACCTGCTGGTCTATTTTGACAGATTCCTGGCATTATTTGCATTTGCCTCTTAATCGGTTTCTTTTGAGTTCTCTTTGATCATTTGAGCTTTCAAAAGGAATTTCTACAATATATTGTGTGATAATGGAAGTTTTACTTGTGTTGAAACTAAACCCAAAGGCCTATTATCTTGAATACACTAATGTTGCTAATGAAGATTGTGTGAAGTTTTGTATGAAGAAAATTTTCAAGTGTACGGGAAGAATGATGTGATGAGATGAAGAATGGACAAAAGATCAATCTTGGGGATGCCACCCAGTGTCACCCTAAGAAATATTCAAGAGGTACAAGCGTCAAATCTTGGGGATGCCCAAGGCATCACCATCTTCATCAACAAAAATCTCAGGTCTTCTTTCAAGACACTTTATTTTTATTGCTTCATGCACTATTGTGTTGTTCTTGGAGCGTATTTGTTTTTGTTTTTAGTTTTATTTTGCTTTGTTTGCTGCAATAAGTTGGTTGGATCCCAACACACTTCTTTTGGAGAGATACACACTGTTTTCATTGCCTAGAACACTCTAGTTTTCATTCTTATTGTTCTATGGGTGTTCTTCTTTGCTAAGCACTGCGTTTAGCTTTAGTTTTCTTGTGCTTTCAGCTTAGAACTTTTTAGTTCTTATTTGTGGATTTGTGAGACATGCTCACTGATCTTTATTGATTATTATCTTTGTGAGTTGCTTCAAATAAGTCGATTGGTGTTGGGAAAGGGTAGAAAGTTTCATGCTTATAGTGGTACAAAAGGAAGCTTGTTTTGACTATGGTTTAGACTTTATCATGTCATGCTAGATGTTGTTTTGACCTTATGCTTAGTGATTATTGTTGTAGCATGACTTGTTCCAAACAATTGAGATTGCTTAATGTGCCTTGCAAGAATCATGCGTTGTTTTAGCATACAAAAGCATAATATTGTGGTATTCTCCTTTGATGCTTTATTTGGGTTGACTTGGCACATGCTTACACCATGTTAAGACTATGAACCAGTCACCTTAGACTCTATGATCATTTAGTTATTGACTTGTGATATCACTTTATGCTTTAATTGATAATGTTTTGTCGCTTTGCATGATTATGGCCATTATTGCTCTCTTAGTTGGACGCTCCCAGTCTTTTGCTAGCCTCCACTTCTACTGAGCAAGCTCTACTCATGCATCCAACTCCCCAGAAACCAAGTTATTCCAAAGTGTCCACTATAAATTCCTATGCATGGTGTTTTACACCATTCCATGTATATTCATGTTTTATCTATCTTCCAAATTAAACTTGTTATGAGAAAATTAGTGATTAAAGCTCTCACAAACTTGATGGCACACTTTACTTTTTTTGCACCAAATAAGCTTAAACCATTGTGTCATCTATGTTGTATATGCTTGCACTTATAAGTTGGGAATTAGCAGAACCGTACTGTCACGGGGAATGCTTCCAACACCTGTAAATATCTACCCAGTTGATATCATGCTCTTTTGTTTATGGATGTCGGCGGTGTGAAATAAAAGGGGAGCTTGTAAGTCCATGGAGTTATGTATATGTGTTAGAGAAACGCTTGGGCCGCTAGCCTAAGCCATGTCTAATCATGGTGGAAACTTGCAGCATCACCATAGTGATCAATCTATGAATCATTATCCTTATAAAAAAGAGATGTAGAAAAAAGAGAAGAGAAAAGGAAAAAAAGAGGAAAGAAGAGAAAAAAGCTCCATTTCCCATGGTAAATAAGAAGATTGCTGAGATGCTCATTGTCTATTGCCTTGTCATTTTGATATGGGATAGCTCCTGTGTCATGGGGCAAGGGGTATCCCGTCGGCGGTTCTTTATGATACACATATACTTACTATGAAAAGAACTTAACAGTGACTAAAGTTGAGTAGCATGTGGAACGGCCCTCGTACTCGAGGGACATGAGATTGCCAACTTATGATTTGTCAAGCATATACTCCATATTTTTTACTTTAACCTTAATCACTTCAAGATGGTTATGATAGGCGCAATGAGAGATGAAAGCTAACAAATACCGTAATTTTTGGAAGCTCTTTATGAAACTTGAAATCTCTGCTTTCCTTTGAAGGGCCTTTCTTCCACTTTTATATTGAGTCTCCACCTTCTATCCTTATGCACCAATTAAGAGAGCATAGTTGTCATTCTTAGTTCTATCACTAGTGGAGACAGGGCCTCTAGTCCTAGGACGTAAGGGCCTTTAGTCCCTGTTTTTGAACCGGGACTAATCAAGCGGGACTAGAGGCCCAACACTAGTCCCGGCCCAGTTACCAGCCGGGACTAGTGGGTGTCCACGTGTCTGCCCCTGCGCTCAGGGTGCACCCCCACTACTTCCGGTTGGTGTTATGGACCGGGACTAGTGGGTCTCTGCCGCGGCAGCATTTTGCCCCTTTCTCTGTCGCGGCAGAGATTTCATTTTTTATTGTTTTATTTACTTATTTTTCATTTCAACATATAGTTTTTGAATATTTCTACGCCACCACATATCGTACACATTCGTGCATATAAGATAACTTGTATTACGATATCGAGATACAAATATATACAATTTACATAGTTACATGGAGATCACAAAATCTTGGGACTAGTGCACGTCTGTTCGATTACATGGAGATCAGTAGCGCCTATTCACACTAAATTTCCGGCATCATCTACGATCTCTTTGACAATAAATCCTGCCAGCTCCTCCGCAATTTCTAGTACGCGTTGCGTTGGTAGTAGTTGATCCCGCATTCTCTCGAACTATATATAAGAAAAAGGAGATCAATATGAATATCAATCATGATAACAAAATGTGACGACAATAAAATGATGGTGTGAATGCATTGCTTACATCGACTCTATAATCATTGTGTTCGGTGGTAAACGTGTGAATGAACTCGCATACATAGAATCCATATAGATTCGACCCCTGTGGCTGCCTCGCGCACTTTACAAGAACAGAATTCAATCAAAATAATAATCTAGCATCATTATTGTATTGAACTAGAAGTAAAGAGATGCGTGGACATATCACGTGCTACTTACCGAGACCGCCCTAAACATCAACTTCTCACTAAATACACCGGTAACCTCGCGCTTGAACCGGATCCAAACCCTGCCCGGCGAAGAAAATGAATGAATGAGTTATTCATTACCTGATATCTCAGAAAATCAACGAAAGAGATAGATATAGCGCGAAACTTACTTCTGTAGCATGTCCCGCATGCCGCGGAAATCTTCCAGGTTTCTTGTTGATGGGTCCATGACATCAACTCTTCCCTTATCAAGCTGAATGTCTAGCAGAACCTAGTGGAAGCTGCAAACATTTATATATACATCAGTAACTCATCAGTTACACTTATTATCGACTAATAAAAAGTGAATGTGTACAACAGAGTAAGACCCTCACCTGAAATTGTAAGGAAACAGTATGTGGTCAAAGAAATTTTGCTCCATTAGAAACCTTAGAAGGTTTTCCTCCGTCTCCTCGGGGTTATCCGTTAGCGTGGTTATATGCACTTTATCTGGGTCAATGAACCAAATATTGTAGATTATTTTTATTTTACATTCCAGGATCTTCATTCTGCATAATAAGGATAATCACATGTTCCGAACTAAACAACTGAAAACTGAACATCTAGACAATGAATTCAACAACTTACGGACAATAGCAGCTGAGGATGGATTTTTCCAGGGCGTCGAGATGGTATAACTGGAACAGTTCTGAAAACTCAATATGTACCTCTTCCGGTCTGAAGTAGTACTCAGGTGGGACTTTGGCTATGATCATTATTCTCCCTTGCTTCATGACCGCCGAGTACCATTGATGGAGATTCCGCATTTTTGTTGGCAGTTCTCTCAGCCTCTCTTTGCTGACCAAATCCTCACCTGCGACATATTAGGGGCTAGTGGCATCTTGGGTAGATGGTCGAGTTGGGGGCCTAACAGTTCATCAAGAGTAATTTCCATGCTGGCCGCCAACTCCGCAGCTATTGACATATCTACTGGTTGTTGTGCGATGAGTGAAACGTTTTGTGAAACCACCTTGAGGGGTGCGATCATTTGTTTTGCCTATTGTCCGAGAAGGGGAACGTTTGATTTTTTACTGATTGCAGTTTTAGTCCCGATTGCACCTGTGATTGTTGGTTTTTTACCGCTTGCACTTGATTTGCTTGATTTGCTCTTCGCCACTTCTTTCTGAAGTGTGCGTAGATAGTCATCTGGCTTATGGTGCAACTCATATTGCGATGGTAGCCAGGACCGCCATCTGTAGTATAGGATGCATCTTTAGAGGAGACCTCCGATTCAACGATGCTGCTTCTCCGCTGAGATGGGTTGGCGGTAATATCGAGTGGAGGATCTTGCTGCAAGCGCGCTATTCCTCTAAGTTCGTCGATCTGCTGCTGCTGCTTGTCAAGTCTTCCTACCAGCTGCTTGAACTTGTGTGCCTCCTCCTCCTCCCGTCGTTGCTTTGCTCTTGCTCAGCTTCTATAGGTACATTGGTCCTTAGGAAACCCAGTCTCCCACGTGAAACTCCCGTCAAGGCCTCGGACTCGTCATGTATGTTCGTGATTCCCAAGGACCAAGGTCAGCAAGTCATTCTCTCTATCGGGATGAAACTGTTTTATTCCATCTTTAATATCTTTGACCACTTTTAGCCATGCAGTCCTGGGTACCTTTATCCCGTCACTGCAAACAAGGTCCTGTAAGTTCGTCATATGTACTCCGATGCTCAAGGAACCAATTTCTTGCCCTCAAATCCCATTATTCGAGAATTGGTTCTGGAATGATCCCTTTATTATGAAGCTCTTTCTCTTTTGCATCCCACTTAGGCATGGCAGCCGCGTAGCCCCCTGTCCCCAAGTTATGGTGATATTTCTTCTTCGCAGCATTTATCTTGTTTTTTTCTGACTTTTCCTCTACAACTCCTGACTTCCTATACAACACAAATGCATCCCAGTAAGGCTACTGCTTCACTAGATAGCCTTCGAATAATGGGGTTTTCTTGTCCTTCTGATATTGTTGCCATAATGACTTCTTCCAGTTCTTGAATAGTTCGGCCATCTTCTTTAGTGCGAACTTCTTGACTTTCTTTCTCATTTCATCAGTCTCGTCCTCAATGTCACATTCTGGCAGCTTGAAATGTCCCATTAGGTCATTAAAAAGTTCACCTTTGAACCTATCATCGATATACACATCACTCCATTCCGCCTCTTTGGGCTTATTCCACTCTCGAACAGTAATCGGGGTGCGATCTCTAGCAACAACTCCGCATTGTTGTACAAATAGTTGTTTTGTTTTCTTTGGTTCCAATGGTTCGTCGTCTCCTGAAACCTCTGTAATTTCAGAAACAGTACCCAGGGGCAACTTTTTGGCTGGGCCGCGCTTGGTTTTCTTGCTCTATGTACAGGCCTAAGAGAAGAAACATTCGTCAATATTATATATACAACTAGTGATGGGGATATGCCTACCGGGGTATACCCAGCAGGACGTTTCCGATTGGCCCAGGAACTGGCGAGCGGGCCTGCAAGACGGCGCCTGGATCAAGGCCCGGGGTGGATCCAAGCGACTGGAAGCTGGAGGCCCAGGCGAGTAGATAGGCCCAATCGGATTAGGTTAAACGAGTACCGAAGCCTTAACTGATTCGGTTGAGATATGTAAACCCTAGGGGAGGTGAGTCTATATAAACCTCCCTACAGGGCGTGTAGAGATACGTTCCATCATACACCCAAGCGACTCGCCGCCTAGCCGCCGAGCTCGCCCCTTTGTACCACCATCATAATACAATCTAGCAGGAGTAGGTATTTACCCTCCGGGGGGCCAAACCTAGGTAAAACCCTGTGTCTCCGCTCTCATCTCGCATCGCAGATGGCTGTCCTCCCTTGCCCCTCGTTCTACTACTCGCTGCCGATTGCAGCATTTGCCGTGACCATTCCCACGACAGTGGCGCCCACCATGGGGCCTGGCCGGTCTGGCCGGTGTTCTGCGGCGAGATCCAATCTGCCCATCAATGAGACGGTCGCCACCGGCCGCATGATAGCGATCGACGAGATGCTCCAGATCTTGACAAGCAGCTATGTCCCGGCGGTGCGACCCGTCACGCACAGCGTGATCCTGCCGGTCGGCACGATCAGCCTCTTCGTCGGCCTCACCTACGTCATCACCTCGGAGGACTCGGCTCGCATCTGCGAGTTGCCGCCACGCGACCGGCTCTCCGAGAGCCAGGTCCGCACGATCCATCGCCTCGCCTCCGAGTATAACTCGGCACACAGCAACGTGGCCGAAAACTCCGCGGCCGCGGAAGACGCGGCCCTCAACGACGACGCCGACTCGGCGACCCCGACGTCACTCGCCAGATCCGTCACCGCGGCTTCACCCGCGGGCTCCATCACCTAGGTCTCCAACATGGGAGACTTCGAGGATCCCTCCATCCTTGGGATCTTCGACTTCGACTCCGGATCGGAAAACTCCGCCGATCTCCACGACGGTACCGGTCGCCACGCCGCGACCTACATGGCGACCGGCACCGATCCGCCAGAGGATCCCTTCTCCACCCCGATCCCTCCTAACGCCACGGCAACGGAGGTCGAGGAACTCCGCCTGAAGCTGGTGGAGGCAGTCCGCAAGGAGCAAGCCGAGCGCGAAAAATTTCGCCTCGAGCAGGTGACGGCGCAGGAGCTGTCGCGCTACCACCAGCAGCGAATCAGGTCGCGCCTGAACCCCACAGTCCAGGGGCGCTCCCTGAACTTCAACGACGAGAACGACCCGGCCCGCGTTGCCGAGTGCGCGATCTGCGAGAATGCGCCGCCCGGAGGAAGCGCCCGGCCCCCACCAGGGTCGACGGCGAACGGCGCCCCACCTCCACCCAACCGCACACCTCCTAGGGAACAACCGCGGATAGTGGTCTCCTCACGGGAGCGATACGCGAATGGCCTACCACTGTTATCCAGCCCGATGGACAACCTTGTGGCAGGTCGAGCAGCAGCTGACAACATCACGGCCACTGGTGACGGCGCCTTACAGATCCAGTACGTGAGGGCCCTGCTCGCAAAGGCGGTCGAGCAGCAAAACGCAGGCGCCGACTCGCAGGGCCGGGTGTACTCGCGCTCTTCGGGCAGCAGAGCGGCCTCAAGCGGCCACCCATTGGCGGCAAACACACTCAACTGCCCGCCACCAGAGCCACTACAGCTCCAACATCGACCCGCGAATGCGGCACTCTCTACCAACGACCCCAGGCCAGCGACCAACTTCGTCGCCGCCAACGGTCAGCCCGTCGACGCCCGCACCCACATCGTTAACAACCAAAGCTGGCGCGCACGCCAGCCCAACGACCTGCGACACACCCTAACCAATCGCCGCGACGGCGAGCCGATGGGGTCGCTAAGTCGACTCGGGCCCAGGTTCTTCGGACCGATGATCCGAGGCGAAAAATACCTGGCGAACTTCAAGGCGCCGAAGGAAATAGAGAAGTACGACCCTTCGTACGACCCCTTCGTGTGGCTGGATACATACCTCATAGCGATGGGGATCGCTGGCCACACCGACCTGCTAGCCGCCCGTTACCTCCCCCTGATGATGGAGGGAACGTGCAGGCAGTGGATCAACACCCTTCCCCAAGATAGCATCGACTCCTGGGACGAGATGCGAGATGCCTTCGTCAGGTACTTCGAGTGCTCCTTCACCCGTGCCACCACCATCGAGGACCTGGAGCGATGCGTCCAGGGACCCCGCGAGTCGACCCGCAACTGGGTCCAGTAGTGGCAAGAACTATGGTACAACACGATCGGCATCCACCCGAACACCGCGATCCATTGCTTCAAGACCTCGTGTCGCTACGAGCCCTTGGTCGCCAAGCTCAAGCGACATTCTCGCACGCTCAACAACATACCGGACCTCCTCGAGATCGCCAAACGGTACGTGGAGGAAGATCCAAAACAGGAAACCGACGACGAGTCGGGAGGCCAACGCCGCACGAGCGGCAACGACAACGGACGACGGTCCGACCTACGCTATAGCAACACTCGCCTCACCGGCAAGCGCCGCAGTGACGGGCGAGTTGACTTCGTCGCCAACGTCGGGCACGCGCAGCGCGAGCCCAAGAGCTTCCGCCGCGACGGAGGGCAACGCCGCGACGGAGGCAATTACAAGGCGAAACCAAGGTTCGACACCGCGGCCCTCCTTAACCAACCTTGTGCATTTCACAGCAGGGAAGGGAAGCCTGCTACACACACGACCGCCGACTGCCACACTCTCAGGGAGATTGAGAAGGCACGGCGAGCGCGGGAGGACCCCGACAACAACCCGCCAAACGGCGGAAAATTCGGCAATGTGGCCGGCTCGCTCCATACCTTCACAGGCTTCAACACGAAGTGCGAGAAGAAGGTCATCGCCCGCGCCGTCGCCGTCAACACGGTGGCCCAGGTGGACGTTCCCCAGTTCCTCAACTGGTCGGAGCAGCCCATCACCTGGAGCCGCCAGGACCACTCGCCACGCATCGAGTACCCAGAACGAGTCGCCCTGGTAGTCAAGCCTAAGGTGGGCGACTACTGGCTCCCCAAGACATTGATGGACGGCGGCAGCTCCATCAACATCATGTACTTAGACACCTTCAGGCGACTGTGGCTCCCGCAGTCGATGGTCGAGATGACCTACACCATGTTCCATGGCATCATCCCCGGTCAGAAGGTGTACCCGATCGGCAAGGTCATGCTGCCTGTCACCTTCGGCACACCAGCAAACTTCCGTATCGAGCGGATCGTCTTCGAGCTCGTACCCTTCGACAGCCCCTACCACTGCGTCCTGGGGTGCCAGGCGTTCGCCAAGTTCATGGCAGCGCCCCACTACGCGTACAACACGATGAAGCTCCCCGGGCCGTGCGGCGTCATCACCATCAATGGCGACCCCGACATGGCCGCCGAGTACGAGGCCAAAGGAGCAGAACTCGCCGACGCCGTCATCGCGGCAGAGACCAACCACGCCGACGAGCTCGCCAAGTACGCGAGCGGGGTCAACAATGATGACCCCACCAGACTCAAGAAGCCTAACTCGGAGGGCGCAAACACCTCAGCCTTCGAGGCAACGACGCACACCCGCACCGTCGAGCTGGTCCCAGGCGACTCGAGCCAGAAGGTGACGATCGGGACGGGCATGAGCCCAGCCTAGGAAGGCGCGCTCATCGAGTTCTCCGTGAGAACAGGGACATCTTCGCATGGAAGCCCTCTGACATGCCTGGTGTCCCTAGGGAGCTCGCTGAGCACAAACTAAACGCCGACCCCAAAGTGCAACCCGTCAAGCAGTCGCTGTGGCCCTTCAATGAAGAGCGCCGCCGAGCTATCGCCGAGGAGGTGCAGCGTCTACTCGCTGCAGGCTTCATCCGGCCAATCCAAGTGGCTGGCAAACCCAGTCTTGGTCGAGAAGAAGAACGGGACCTGGAGGATGTGTATCGACTACACATGCCCGAAGGAGCAGTTCGTCCTCCGGCGGATCGACCAAATAATCGACTCCACCGCGGGCTTGGAGTCGCTGTGTTTCCTCGACGCCTACTCTGGGTACAACCAGATCAAAATGGCTGTTGAGGACGAGGAAAAGACGACGTTCATCACGCCATTCGGAGCCTTCTGCTACACCGCCATGACCTTCGGCCTCAAGAACGCCGTGGCGACCTACCAGCGGTGCATGGAGGAGTGCCTCGCGAGCCAAATTGGCCGCAACATCCACGTATACATCGACGACGTGGTCGTAAAGTCCACTCGCTAGGGCGATCTACTCACCGACCTGGCGGAAACATTCGCCAACCTGCGGAAATACAAGATAAAGCTCAACCCAGGCAAATGCACCTTCGGCGTACCAGCAGGGCAACTACTGGGGTACGTCGTCTCAAAGCGCGAGATCGAGGCGATCCCACCAAGATCGACATGATCGCTCGACTCGGCAAACCCGAGGACCTGCGCAACGTCCAGAAGTTGGCCGGGCGAGTAGCGGCTCTCAGTCGCTTCATCCCCCGCCTGGGCCAAAAGGCGATGCCCCTATACCGCCTGATGCGCAAGAACCCCACCTTCCAGTGGGACAACGAGGCGGACGACGCGCTCCGCGACCTCAAGAAGGTGCTACTCGCAGCACCGCTACTCGCAGCACCGCTACTCTCCGCCCCCGCCGACAAAGAACCCATGCTGGTCTACGTCGCGGCTTCTGAGCGCGTCGTCAGCGCCGTCATGGTCGTCGAACGGCCAGAAGAAGGAAAGGAGCGCCCGGTATAGCGAACGGTGTACTACATCAGCGAGGTCCTCACCGAGTCGTGCCAGCGGTACCCGCAGTACCAGAAACTGGTATACGCGGTATTTAGGGCACAGCGGTGCCTGCCGCACTACTTCCAGGAGCACTCGATCACGGTCGTCTCCTCAGCACCGTTGCAGGACATCATCCGCAACCGTGAGGCGACCGGGCGAGTCGCCAAGTGGGCCATCGAAATTGGCGTCCACAACATCAAGTATGAGCCACGAAAAGCGATCAAATCACAGGCTCTAGCGGACTTCATCGCCGACTGGGAAGAGGCCCAGCAGCCAGAAAAGCTGCCATACCTCCATTACTGGAGCCTGCACTTCGACGGCTCCAAGAAAGCGGACGACGCAGGAGCAGGGATCGTGCTGACTTCACTGAAGGGCGACAATCTTCGCTACGTCCTCTGCCTCGACTTCACCCCCTGCACCAACAACATGGCCGAGTACGAGGCACTACTCCACGGCATGCGAGCTGCCAAGGAGATGAACGTCAACCGCCTACGCTGCTACGGAGACTCTGACCTCGTCGCTGGGCAAGTCGCTTGCACGTGGGACGCCGTCTCTTCCACCATGGCGGCATACCGCCAAGTAGTAGACAAGCTGGGGGGACAGTTCGCAGGGTATTCCGTCGAGTGGATCGACAGGCGGAAGAACGAGGAGGCTGACGCACTCTCTCGCATCGGATCGGCTCGACTCACGCCACCCGCCGGCGTCTTCCTCGTCACGATCACCAAGCCATCAGTCTCTCCCCCAAGGGAGATCGACATCGGAATCCTGCTGCAGACAGAGACAGCCCTGGTCGCACTCGTCGCCGAGACAGACGACTGGACCAGGCCCTACGTCGCCTACCTGGAGGCTGGCACCTTGCCGGCAGACGAGACGGACGCCCGGATGATTGCACGCCGATGAAAATCCTTCACCATCATCGACGGCGAGCTCCACAAGCGCAGCGTGACCGGCGTGTTCCAACGCTGCGTCTAACCCGCCGAAGGACGCAAGATCCTCCACGACATCCACTCCGGCGACTGCGGACACCACGCCGGCGCCTGCTCTCTGGTCGCCAAGGCTATGCGACACGGCTTCTACTGGCCCACCGCACACGCCGATGCCGTCGACATTGTCCAGCGGTGCGCCGGGTGACAGAAGTACGCCAACTAGACACACGTGCCGAGCTCAGCGCTCAAGACAATCCCCATCACCTGGCCATTCGCCGTGTGGGGTATGGACATGGTAGGCCCCTTCAAAAAGGCCCCCTCTGGCTTCACCCACCTACTGGTCGCGGTCGACAAATTCACAAAGTGGGTCGAGGCCAAGCCAGTCCGGAAATGCGATGGGAAGACCGCCACCAAATTCTTACGCGAGCTCATATATTGCTATGGATTCCCAAACAGCATCATCACGGACAACGGCACCAACTTTGCCAAAGGAGCCATGGCCGAATTCTGCGAGGAACACCACATACGTCTCGACCTCGTGTCAGTCGCCCACCCGGAGTCCAACGGCCAGGCAGAACGAGCCAACCAAAGCATCCTCCATGGCATGAAGCCGCGGCTCCAAGTACCACTCGAGCGCACCGCCGGGTGCTGGGTGGAGGATGCTACCCTCCGTCATCTGGGGCATCCGCACCTCGGTCAACAGGTCGACAGGGTTCACCCCCTTCTTCATGGTGTACGGTGCCGAGGCAGTCATGCCCACCGACCTCGAGCACGACTCGCCAAGGGTCGTCCACTACACGGAGGCCGCGAACGAACTCGCACGACAGGATGGAGTCGATCAACTCGACGAGGCACGCGACCTAGCCCGATCACGCACCGCCATCTACCAGCAAGGACTCCGCCGTTACCACAGCCGGCGGGTGAAAACTCGCACCTTCCAAGAAGGCGACCTGGTGCTGCGCCTCATCCAGGACAAGAAAGGCATGCACAAGCTTCCCCCCCCCCCCCCCCCCCCCGTGGGAGGGACCATTCACCATCGGGCGAGTACTCGGCAACGACGCCTACTACCTCATCGAAGTCCGCGGGGACGGCAAGCTTGACGTCAAGCGACCATGGAATGTAAACCTCCTACGGAAGTTCTACTCCTAGAACCCCACATATGTATCCTCTAGTCGCTATGAAATAAAAAGAATTGGTTACCGCAAATTGCGCCTACTCTCCGTGTCTTGTGCAACTCGCACTCGTAATAACAGCGTCAAGCTAACTGCAGAAGTCAACCTCTGGTACAGCGATCGGCACGGCCAAGTAGTGCGTTACAAGGGCACTGGGTCACCCCAGGTCTTGCAACGTCCACGGAAAACGCCTACTCAGAGCCCCATTGGAGTCGCCTAGCTCGACTGGTTCAACGAGCCAAGACAACTGCCTTCGCTTCTCACAGCGACCATGATCCTCTGCATCCTCGACATAGCGACTCGAACGGCCAAGTACCACGCTCGGGGACTGACGACCAGTCCAGCACGAGCGGCTAGGGAAAACTCCAAGTACGAGAGCATGCCCAGGACTCGTCACGCGACTGACCCAACGGGCCAGGCAGGAGCGATGCGCTCACCATAACGCGCCAAGTCCTCACCCACCCTCGAGTCGCGCCTAGAACAACCAAGTACCACGCTTGGGGACTCGGCAACCCGACCTGTTCGCTCAAGGGAAAACGGTGAAGTACAGAGCACTCATGGGAGTCGCCTTGCGACTGGCTCTCCGAGTTCGGGCGAGTCGACCCCAATAAACAAAACATTCAAAACCGCAAACACATAACAAACGAGGTAAACCCCATAAAAAAGGGCGGACGCGCTCGGGGACTCGTTCAAACCTCAATCAGAGACACACAACAATTCACAAAACAACACGATATTTCATTAATAGCATGTCGCAAGCGTTACAAAATACAAAGTATGCCCAATGGCAGCACTATTACTAACGCCCAAGGCACAATTTTCTACTCCGCAGGCTTCGACGACGACTCGCCACCACCCTTGCGATTGCGAATGAAGGGAGTGTACGGGTTTGATGGGTACGTCGTCAGCTCACCCGCCATCGCTGCACGGAAGGGTTGATTGATCTTGAAGTCCCGATGCTACGGCTCGGGGTCGTTGGGTGCGACGACCGTCTCCTGATAAGGAAGGAGGTCGCCCATCGCCCAGACGCGCTCGGAGTATACCGCGGCGCGGTCCGTCAGCTTCAGTACCTCGGAGATCTCCACTGAGCCGGTCGACGACGGGTAGCCACTCGTCACGTCGTCCAGATCGAAGTCCTCCGGGAAGTGAGCGAGCCCAAGGCTAAGCGCCGTCGCCGCTCCGCGTCGGAACGCCGATCGCGTCATGAATTCGACGACCGACGGCGCCTTCTCCAAGTATTGCCACACCTCGACGAGGTCGCTGGGAATCACCTCCGTGGGTGACATTTCCTGGAGATACGCCCGTATGCACGTCGCCGACAACGTGGCCAAGTCGACCAGCATGGCCATACATTGTCGTGCGTCGAACGAACTCGCCTCCTCCAGGCTGTCAATGATTCGACCTGCGGACAGAAAGCGACAGTGAGTACATCAAATATTACAAAATGCAAACGTTACAGGAACAGGAAGACACACTCACCAATCAAGGGACGGGAGAGATCCGTGATGAAGCTCTGAAGAGAGGTGTAGTCGTCTTGAAGCCCAGCAACAAGGGCGGCGGAGACCTTACGCTCCTCAGCGGCGGCTGTAACGGCGTCCTTGGCTCGCCCATCCGCTGAAGTTGCCTCCTCCCTCGCCTCCTTCAGCTTGCGTTCAAGGTGGGCGATCCGCTCCTCAGCTGAGCTTAAAGCAGTTTGAGCTGCCGCCAACTCAGTCGCTGGGACGAGGCCCTGGCGGACCTCCTCTGCCTTCGCAGCAATCGCCTAGAGCCCCTTGTTTGCCTCTTGGACGGCGGCCAGTTCCCTCTCCACATGACATTTTGCAGCGAGCCGGTCGGCTGACTCGCGCTGAAAACTCTGAACACAAGTCAAACAGTTAGCAACAGCAGAATCCTAAGTGCCCACCCACTGAAATTCAGCGAGTGCGCACTCGGGGACTGGCATTCAAAATTCCTAAGTGCCCACCCGCTGAAATTCAGCGAGTGCGCACTCGGGGACTGGCAATCAAAAATCCTAAGTGCCCACCCGCTGAAATTCAGCGAGTGCGCACTCGGGACTGGCAATCAAAAAACCTAAGTGCTCACCCGCTGAAATTCAGCGAGCGCGCACTCGGGGACTGGACACAAAAAACAAAAGCAAGACATTAAAAGAATCAGACCGCTGCAATACAGAGGCCTGATCCTCGAGGACTGGACATACCTGGATGGTTGCGCCAAGCATACCATGAAGCTCTATCGCGTCCACGGATGCGAGGAGAGCTGGCGTGTGCCCGCGATATTGTTCGACTTCCGTGTCAGCGACCCCAGGTGCCCGGCTCGAGGGCGAGGTACCACTCGCTATAGCCGCTCTGGTTATCAAGCGCGGGAAGGTTGCGATGGATGCGCCGGCACCAAAGGAGGCCGGCTCGGCTGCACCAGATGAGGGAGCACCCTCCTTGGTTGGCAAGGCCGCCTTCGCCACGGGTTCACTCGGCGCGATCGCCGTGTCGTCAGATACCGTGACTACTTCGTCGCCCTTGGCCTTCTTGGTGCTATCCACGGGGGCGACGACCTCGCCCGCTTTCCTCTTCCGGGAGGGATCCTCCTCGCTGACGAATGGTGGCACCTTGGCCACGGTCGGGTGACCTATCTTCTTGGCTCCAGTCCTACAAATTAATCACATGAGCAAGTGGTCCGAGTACAATGAAAACAAAAGATAGGTGAATAAAACTCACTTGGCGACCGGTAGGAACCGCAGCCCCGTGCGGATGCCGGCCGGCTTCTCTAATTCGGGGCCCAGTCATCGACTGAGGCCCATCTCCAGGACATCGCGTGCCCAAGACATGGACGATTTCTTCGTTGTCGAGGCCGCGGCTGGAGCTTCCGAAACATTTTCGGCACGAGCATCGTTGGGCAGCGAAGCTACCGCGACCGGAGCGGCCCCTGACCTAGAGACTGGAGCGCACGGTGGAGGCATCGAGGCCAGAGGCACCTTATTCAGGACGGTGGTGATATCCGGCGCCGTCGTCGTCTGTGGAGCTTCACCCCTGGCCAGGCTGGTGGCGTCGGAGCTGCTTGGCGAATGAGGCGGAGACGGCTGTTTCGCTGGCTTCGTCTTCTTCTTTGGAGGGGCCTTCACCTCCTCATTCTTCTTCTTCTTCGATGGAGTGGCCTCGCGACGCGAGGTGTGCTCGGGGAGCTCGTCGTCGTCATCGTCATGACGCTCGAGGCTTTTGCTCGCTTTGAGCTCACGCAGCCGCTGCCCGCGTGTTTTCCGGACCAGCGGGGCGACCTCTTCCTCAGATTCGTCGTCGTCACCGCTCCCGTCACTCTCGACGCCTCCCGTTGCTGGAGGCGATTCGCCCACCTCCTGGATGGACGAGCTCGAATTCTCGTCGTCCGCGGGAGGAAGCCACACTTCCACCACTTGAAATAGCTGCAATAGGCATAAACAACATCAGTATGACCGCGACTGCATTTAACTGCGAATGACAGAAAGATGACTTACCGTTGGGGCTGGATGCTTCACGGTGTAGGGGGTGACCCCAGCCTTCGCGTCGAGGTACGCCGCCTGGGTGATCTTCTTCAGCGCCAGGAGGTAATCCTCGAGTTGCCACTCGACGAGGCAGGACTTCGTCGAGTCCTCCCGGCCCGCGTACTCGTACATGTAGTGGTCGCGGCGATCCAGGGGGACGAGTCGCCGGCCGAGCCAGCAGTTGTACAAATTGATGCGCTGGAGACCCCTCTTCTTCAGGCTGCGGATGGTCTGAAGCATTTCATCCACAACCATCCGCTGGTCTGTTCGAAGCTTGCCGACTTGGAGTCGGCGTGGTTCGGGCCGGTCGGCGGAGTATCTTGGGATCGCCACCTCGCCGTCCGGAGTCGCCTCGGTGACATAGAACCAAGACTTCTTCCATTCACTCGCCGCCTTGGCGGGTAGCATCAGATCAAAGAAGGACGCCTTCGATTTCAGCTGAAATGTCAGGCCGCCCGCGGCGAGCATTGGGCTGCCTGCTTCCACGCGACTGATCCGCCCGTGGAATAAATCTTTCCACAAGGGGAAGTAGGGCCTGCAGCCCAGGTAGCACTCGCAGAACGCCACGAAAATGGCGAGCTGCTCGATACTGTGCGGGCCCAAGTCCGACGACTGGATCCCGTAGAAGGCGCAGAAGTGCCGGAAGAAAAGAGATGTTGGGAATCCCAGCCCCCGCTCTAGGTGGCTGGTGAAGCAGACGAACTCTCCCTCACGCGGGTCCGGGGTCACCTCTCTGGCCGCAGGGATGCGCCACCTGCCGGCGCGCAGGATCCCGGCCTCCTCGAAGGGCGCCAATTGCGCCCTCGTGCACTTGGACCTGCCCCATGGTTCGGTGGAGGGAGCCATTGGCGGAAGGGTTCATGGGGGTCGGAAGATTTCGGTTCGGCTGGATCGTGATGCGGGGGAAAACGAAGGTGCACGCAATCGGAGGAAATGACAAGGAGGTGGTTCTCCGATCGCCTTCCATTCCCTTTATATAGCGGTTGTTACCCGCCAAATCAGGGAGCCGTTACTACGCGGTGATTACGCCAAAAGTTACCGTTGGATTACCCCAACGGCTAGTTTGACTGCGTTTTGACGGTCCAACTTCAGCCACTCGGCTCGCCGACCCGATCACTACAAACAGTGACTAAATATTTTGCTGATCCAATCGCCAAAGCTGCGACCAGAATGACTAGTTTCCTCCTTTATTCAGGAGCCCGCCACTGATTCGACTGGATGTCCGCGTTGAAATGCGTATACTCCGACTGCCAGCGACCACCTGCGCCCAATCGACGACGGCCTCGGGGACTACTGATGGGGATATGCCTACCGGGGTATACCCAGCAGGACGTTTCCGATTTGCCCAGGAACTGGCGAGTGGGCCTGCAAGACGGCAACTGGATCAAGGCCCGGGGTGGATCCAAGCGACTGGAAGCTGAAGGCCCAGGCGAGTAGATAGGCCCAGTCGGATTAGGTTAAACGAGTACCGAAGCCTTAACTGATTCGGTTGAGATATGTAAACCCTAGGGAAGGTGAGTCTATATAAACCTCCCTACAGGGCATGTAGAGATACGTTCCATCATACACCCAAGCGACTCGCCGCCTAGCCGCCGAGCTCGCCCCTTTGTACCACCATCATAATACAATCTAGCAGGAGTAGGTCTTTACCCTCCGGGGGTCCGAACCTGGGTAAAACCCCGTGTCTCCGCCCTCATCTCGCACCGCAGATGGCTGGACATCCTTGCCCCTTGTTCTACTACTCGCTGCCGATTACAGCATCTGCCGTGACCATTCCCACGACAACTAGGTACATCTAGTGACGATCATCGGACATCATATATATATACGCCGTCGGTCTGCGTTACGCGTCCATGGGCTTCTTCCTCTTGTCTGTTGATCTCCTCTCCCTCACCGGATGAGTCCAGATACCTCGAGGGAGATCCCTCATCAGCATCGTGAATCATATCCTGGAGCAAGTGTTTCGAATCTAGGTCTCTGCCGACTGGGGGACTAGGTGGATCCATAGTTCCTGCAAAATGCAGACATATTTAAACTTAACAAAATAAAACCTAAACCCCTAAAACCGGACGTGCGATGGCCGGTGGCCAGTGATGGTGGCCGCGGGAGAGGCGGGCGACTAAGCGGCTTCCCGCGAGAACCACCACCCTAACCCTAACTCCGGTCACCACCCTGAACCCTAAACCCGGAGGTGCGGTGGCGGTGGCCGGTGATGGTCGCCGCGGGAGAGTGGAGCGACTAAGCGGCTTCCCGCGAGAACCACCACCCTAACCCTAACTCCGGTCACCACCGAGCACCAACACCCTAACCCTAACTCTAACTCAGGTTACAAAGAGGGTCTTACAATAAAAATACTATATTACACTATTATATTACAATAAAAAACCCTATAATAAACATAACTTACAATATTAAACTATAATCCTAAACTATACATTAAACTAAAAAATCCTAAAATATAATCCTAAACTATACATTAAACTAAAAAATTCTAAACTATAATACTAAACTAAAAAATCCTAAGTACTAATCCTAACCGTAACACTCACCTGCGGCGGGCATGGGAGTTGGCGGCTGGCAGCCTCACGGACTGCGCTTCGTCGGAGTTGGCGGCGGTGGCGCGGTGCGCGATCGATCTCGGGGGAGGGCGCGTGGGGCGCGGCGGCAAGAACGCGGGTCTTACAATATTACAATAAAAATACTATATTACACTATTATAGTACAATAAAAATTAATCATAAAATAATCCTAGATTATATATACTAAAATAATCCTATACTAAAATAATCCTAGATTATATATACTAAAATAATCCTATACTAATCATAATCATATACTAATATAATACTAGATTATATATATACTAAAATAATCCTAAACTAATCATACTCATATACTGAACTAATCATAATCCTATACTAAAATAATCCTAGATTATATATATACTAAAATAATCCTATACTAATTATAATCATATACTCAAATAATCATAGTCATATATATGTACTAAACTAATTAATCATAATCCTATAATATAAACAACGAATTTACCTATATTGATGAGGAGGCTGAGAGGGGGCAGGCGGCGGTGGCTGGTGGCGGGGGCTGTGGCCGCTGGTGGGGGAGTTGGCGGCGCCGGTGGCGAAGGTGGGGTGCCCACGGGGCGTCGCCGGCACGAGGGCGAGAGAGAGGTGCGGGGAGGCGGGTGCGCGGCGGTGGCACGACCGGATCGGGCGGCCGGCGTGGAGGGTGGAGGCACGGAGCGGGCAGAGGCGCGGTGGCGACGTCGATCGAAAATCCAGCAGCCTGGCGGCGATGCTCTGTTTGTCTGGCCTCCAAAACTCTCGGTGCGTGGAATGCACCGGGGGAGAAGGGCCCTTTTTATACTCACCCCCTCTAGTCCCGGTAGGTGGCACCTTGTAACACCCTCAGAATCGGCCCTATGCAAGTTTCAGCGCTTCCCGCCAAACCCGCATAGAAACGATTCAAAGGTGCCCACCAGGCACTTGCGTGCGGGTGGAAAACGAAGTAATAACATTACATAACAGTCCTCGATGGGACCCACAGAACAGATATGTTTACAACAGCGACTCAAAGAGTCAAGAATACAGATATATATATAAAGATCCAAATCACCTTGAAAATGATAGAGCGTCCGACTACGGACAAGATGCCAATGGGGCTAAGAGCCCTGAAGAATAACCAATGGCGTCCATAACCCTGCCTAGGCCAAGCCGGAAGGGTAACCCTGCTAACGACGTCGATCTCAAAACCTGCTTAAACAAAAGGGGTGCCGACAAAAGGCCAAAGGAAAAAGAGGAGCGGTCAGTACTGAGGCTAGTACACGGCGAGACTAGAATTCGGCGGTCCTCGCCTACACAGGTATGGTGGACTGCAGCGGCAGCGCAGCATGCACTAAACAACCTATAGAGACTCGATATAACTGTCGGCTATCAGAGAGGGATAAGAAAGACCTATTCGGAACCAACCTGATTCTACCACCAAACATACCCAACCTGGTATTTCCCCCTCGAGACCAAACGAGGAAGTCAACCGAGGAACTCACACAGTTGGCAGTTTTAGTTATTCAGTTATCGTTGCAGCAATTACTAGTCAGGTATAGATAATCATCCTGATAAAATAAGCAGTGGGCCGTTTTAGTTAACCATTCTGTTGTAGTTGCGACACTTACTAGTCAGATACAATTAGCATGAGATAACCCAAAACCCAGCAGTTGTTGGTACTTTTATTTAGCCATTCCGTTATAGTAGCGATACTTACTAGTCAGATACAATGGTCGCAAGCGACAACACAAGCAAGCAATTGTTGGCAGTTTTATTTAGCCATTCCATTATAGTAAAGCTGATTACTAGTCATTATAAAGTCAAATTTATAGCACTACTTTAGTTATAGTTTTCTATGATCGAGATACTGTGCTCCAAGTCGTCCATAACCGCGGACACGGCTTTCAGAATGTTTTACCCTACAGGGGTGCACAAATAGCAACACACACTCGATCAACCTCGGAAAAACCAAATCAAAACCCAACGAGGCCTTCACGACAAAGCAATCACAAGATTTAGAAATATTTCAGGGGGCCACCCCATTAAGTATACCCACAACGAAGTTAGCTAACTTCGAGACGGACTCAAGGTTTGTGGGGCCGGCTGTAAACTGGGCTTGTCGATACCGCGTAAACGGGTCACGATCCTAAACAGTACAGGTGCTCCTGGCACAATCGTAAATAAAGCGGTAAAGCATGGCATAAGTACAGGATAGTAAATAAAACCTCAAACTAGTTTGTGGCCCCAAAAAATAAGAATGAATCAAGCTCTGGCTCAGGGGGGTCCCATAATCCTCCCGGATGTGGATAGCGCGAATATTCAAGGAACAGGTATCAAGTACTCGGGGTCCTACGGGACACAAGTGGATGGTTAACAACCAAATAAAATCTAATGCCCACCTGTGCCTCTGCATTTACCTACTTCAATTTTAGTTATTAAACAGTAATTAAAGTCTTGATCATCTCCAACAATAAACACACGGCAATACTCCAACAACTGTGGTACTTGACGACACGCAACAGCACTTGGGCAAGCGACTACGACGCGCAGGTCCAACTATCTACCAAACAACAGGTAATAGGAGGTGTCCAAGGCAATATAAGGCTGCAAGGGATACCATGGGTACGAAAACTAGAGCATCGCAACACAGATAGCAATAGATCAACATGAGGGAATAAATACTATAAAAGTAAGATAGGTAGAAAGGGGGAGATGCTCGCCTGAAAAGCATTGCCGAAGGTTCATCCGAAGATCGGGTCGACACTCGCATCAACTCAACGGCCTTATCCGCGAAGAAGCAAAACACTAGAATAAACACCGGATGCACTATTTAATACAACGGCAGAAGATCGGGCATGATGGATGTATGATGTATGACATGGCAAGATGCGATGCAATTAGGCAATATTAAGTGGAACCGGGGTCCCGACAATTAATTAAACGGTTCAAGTTATTTATCTACCCCGCAAATTAAATGTTGTAATAACAGGGCAAGATAAGTTACCGGTTCGCTACACAAATTTAAATGAGGCCAATATAAGACTAGATTTCCCCGCATATGGGCCCCATATTTAATTATAATGTGAATCGGCAAAAGGCCCCAAACCACAGACAAGTAAGCATGCATGAACAATTTAAAATGCAACAAGTATATATTATTATAAAAATAGGGGCTTAGGGTCACACATTTGGGTATCGGCGATCTTGGTTCCGGGGTTCGGGGTTTGGGTCTCAGGGTCCGGATCTAGGGTTCGACGGGATAATGGCTCGACGAGATCGGATACAAGATGGAGTACTTGGGTCCCAGCGGTCGCGCTTGCCGTCGCGCAGATCTAGTCGGGTCCGTGTATCGGGACGGTCTTGGCGTCCGGGATGCAGTGCTTGACGCCCTTAGGTTCCATGTCGACGGCCTTGGTGTCCTCGATGGAGAACTTGGTGTATCCGCGGCGAAGTGCTTGTCGCACCCGGATGAAGACCTTGGGGTGCCCATCTCGATCATCGGTCAACTCGTTGGATGTAGAACTTGGCACGACTTCCGGGCATCGGCGCGGAGGGGCGGTCTTGTCGATGGCGACACGCTAAGAAGTAGAACTCGGGGGCGACACAGTCCCCTTTGTCCAACAGCTCCAATAGTATCACAGCAACACGTTTTACACTAAAACTCACAGACACAAAACCGGGACAGAGAGGCGAGGCGGGGTCGCGGAATAGGGCGAGGCCGACGACGACGGACTTGGCGGTGGTGGCAGAGCTCCACGGGCAGCCGCGAGCCGGAACAGGGGACCGCGGCGGCGCTGACGCACGGCTCCAGCGGGACGGCGTCGGGCAGAGGGGGCGAGGCCGAGGGCGCGGCAGCGGTCGCTGGCGGCAAGCTTGGGAAGAGGGGCAACCAGGAGAAGGGCGCGGCACGGCCGGGTGCGGGACGGCGCGCCGCCGGCGGCGGGGAGGCGGGGATCGGGTCGGGCTCGGCCGGAGCGGCGCGGGTCCGAGGCGGCGGAGGGGAGGTGCTCGCGGGGGTCGAGCTCGGCTCGAGAGGAACAGCGGCGTGGTCGGCCCAAGGAGGAGGAGACGGGGCGGCGAGCGCGGGCGAGGCCGGTGATGGGAGCTCCACGGCGGCGCTTGGCGAGGGGAGAGGAGGGCGGCGGCCGGAGGGAAGGAAGAAGGGGCGGGCTCGGGCCGGCGACGAGGTGGGTGAGCGGGGCCAACGGGAGGAAGAGGAAGGCGGCGGGGCAGAGCGAGCTCGAGGGAGACGGCGGCCTCGCAGAGGCCGGCGGCGCGGTGAAGCAGAGGGGAAGCGGCGGCGGGTGCTAGGGAGAGAGAGAGAGGAAGGGGAGGGCGGAGGTGGAGGCGGCGAGCGCTCGCGTCGCGAGGTGGAGGCTGCGCCTGGGACGGCGCTCGGGAAGAAGAGGAAGGGAGAGAGGAACGGGAGGTGGGGGACGGGGCCGCTAGCTGGTGGGGCCGCGGTAGGGCAGGCGGGTGGCGTGCGTGGTGTGCGTGGGAGGGAGCGGGGGTCGGGGCGGTGTGGAGTGGTGGGGCCGAGGCGGGGTGGGGCGCTGGAAAGTGGGGCCGCAGGGAAGAGGAGAGTGGGGGTTTGGGCTGGTGGGAAAAATATCAGGGTAGGGCCAGGCTGAGGTGGCGGCAGGTGAGGAGAGGGAGGGAGTTTGGGGGGTGAGGTGGCTAGCTGGGGTTGGCTGGAGGAGGAAGGAGAACTGAGGTGGCGAACCGTGAGTGGTGGGAGTGAGGTGGAGGCAGGGTGGGTAGAATAGGACTAGGTAGAAAAAGGGTTTAGGGGGGGGACTGGTTAGATTAGGTCCGGGTAGGAAAAGAATTAGACCGGCTGATTGTACTGGGGGTGGCCGACTGGGTCGGATCGGCCCGGTTGGCTGCCCCCTAAAAATAAAATAAATATTTTATTATTTACAAACGGGACTTTTGCAAACCGTGGTTAGACAAAGCAAAGTAATTCGGAGACCCGGGTCTTGCGTTTGAATAAAGACGGGACGTTTAGAAAACAAAATTAGGTTTTTCCGAAAATAGTTTTATGCAAGCAAATGCAAGATGATGACGCTGCTCAAATGCAATGCGGCATGATGACATGAGCATGCGATCATGATGATGCAATGCACAAAATCAACGCGATTTTCTAGTAGTGGTTTTGCGGGATGCCACACACCTCTAGTCCCGGCTGGTGCCACGCACCGGGACTAGAGGGGGGGCTTTCATTTTTTACGCGCTGGGGCCAGATCTTTAGTCCCGACTGGTAAACTGGGCTGGGACTAAAGGGCCAAATTTGCGCGCGCTGGGCCAAAAACCCCAGCGCGCGTCTTCTTTTTTTTCAAATTTTCAAAAATATCATTTAAAACATTTAAATTGTACTTTTTTGCATACTTGTGAATTTGACAAAACTTTCAACATGAAAAGTTCTTGAATTTGAATAATGAAATCAAATCCATTTCTGTTTATCAAATAATTATTTTAAATAGTCAAATTATTAACCATTTTGCCATTATCAATTTAAAAATGCATTAACTATTATTTTTGCATATTTTTGAATTTGACAATACTTTCAACATGAAAAGTTCTTGAATTTGAATAAGTAATCCATATCTATTTTCTGTTTTATCAAATAATTATTTTAAATAGTCAAATTATTAACCATTTTGCCATTATCAATTTAAAAATGCATTAACTATTATTTTTTGCATATCTTTGAATCTCACTAAACTTTCAACATGAAAAGTTCATGAATTTGAATAATTAATCCAAATACATTTTATGAATAAGCTTTAGTCCCGGTTGTATCCACTAACAGGGACTAAAGTTATTTCCCGCCATTTCCCACCGCATCCCGCCATGTTTTTCCGCCCTTTTCATCTATATATAGGCCGACCACGTCATGGTTATGCACACATCCACACCTTCCTCTCTCACAAAAATGGACAGCGCCTACTGGGCCATTATGACCCTCGAGGAGATGGAGGCGCTGTGCGCCTCAAGATACCTTGCCCACCAGGCTACCGGCCGCCCGCCGGCTGGATGCTGAGCGCTGGAGGGATTCCTATCTCTCATGTGCCTCAAGGCTCCGCCTGACAGGCGGCCATCACGAACCACTTCTACCACAATCTCACGCCGGAGCAATGGATGGATCCCTAGTGGGATCCCGACAACTACGACACCTGGAATGCCTTCTTTGCTAACTAGCGGGAAAGGGAGCTCGCCAGGTACAATGGTGATGGCCTGCCCCCGGTGAACCACAACGAAGCCGGCCGCCGTCTGTGGTGGGCGAACCATACTATCATCGTCGTGATGCGCTACATCCCCCAGGGAGACTATCCTCGCATGCGGTTCCCACAAGTCCACCCGCCACAGAGCCACAAGAAGGCCCCTCCCCCGCCCAGCGGTAGGGGATTCGTCTTCCAGGAGACCTCTCCCCCGCCCGCCGTGAATCTGAGGCCAGAGTGGTAGGTGCCCCCGGTATATGCCATGGCTGGGCTGAGGATCCCCGGAGTGGCAGGTGATAATGACAATGATGATAATGATGATGATGAAGAAGACCCTGAAGCTGCATACTATAGGACTAGGCATGATTATGACTAAAGGGGCGGAAGTGTTAGCTAGTCCTGGTTTGTCCCAGTTTTTAATATTAATAAATGTATTGAGTGTTAGTCCTGGTTTGTGGCTGGATCGGGAATAAAGGGGGCCTTTAGTCCCGATTCTGTAGTCTCAGTTTTTAAATATTAATAAATGTCTTGAGTGTTAGTCCCGTTTTGTGGTTGGATCGGTACTAAAGGGGGGCCTTTAGTTCCGATTCGTACTACGACTTTCCCAAACTATGAAGATGTTGTCCCAATTCGTACTTACCATGAAGATCTGATCTCCAAACATATTAGGGAGTGGCTCTATGACCAGTTTCTTGGAGATGCTGGAGGACTGGGCTCCGGCGGCATATGGTTGCGTGGGACACCAGGGTCGACGATACCTGGTAGATTCTTCAGGGATCTCACCCGAGCTATGCTCGTGTGATGGTTCCGTCTCTTTGGGTTTTCACCTCACGTGGCTTAGGCACTTGGAGTCGTCGTCCAGTTTGATTGAGCAAGATGACTAATGTTGCATGCATGTGGATTTGGGTAAAATATTTGACTCACAATATGATTCACAATATGATTACATAAAAGGTTTAATATATTACACCAACATCCCTATCTAGTGTTGTTGTTTTCTTCTACGCTGTAGCCATGGAGAATCTTCATCATTTAACAAGAGGCTTGGGTCGGTTTTCAATTTGAAGGGCGGGATTTCATGAAACTTATTATAATCTTCTGACATATCTGTCTTGTCATCCACTCCCACGATGTTTCTTTTCCCTATAATAACTATATGTGGCGCTTTTGCTCATCGGACGATGTATTCTTTTGCTGATTTCATTTTCTCGTTTTCATAGACATGTCCTTCACATAGAAAACCTGAGCCACATCGTTCGATAGAACGAATGGTTCGTCCATGTACGCAAGATTGTTGAGATCCACTATTGTCATGCCATACTTTTCGTCTACATTTACCCCTCCTCCTGTCATCTTGACCCATTTGCACCGAAACAAAGGGACCCTAAAAGTAGGTCCATATTCAAGTTCCCATATCAAATACATCAGCACCAGTATGGGGGGAAGGCTTCTTCCGGTGATCCGCCTCGCCATCGAAATGCTTGCCTTTTTTCCTTAAGGGGTGACTGGGCGGAAGAAATCGACGATTGTACGGGTACACATTCTTCCTAGATTTATCCAGATATATACTTTTAGTCTCATCTAAAAAGTGTGTGCATGCATTATATCCCTTGTTCGTCTGTCCTGAGATGTTACTAAGAGCAGTCCAATCATTGATGGTTACGAACAGCAACGCTTATAGGTTGAATGGCTCCTGTTTGTGCTCATCCCACACACGTAAACCTGGTTCGACCCAGAACTGTAAAAGTTCATCAACTAATGGCCTTAGGTACACATCAATGTCTATGACGGGTTTCTTCGGGCCTTGGATGAGCACTGACATCATAATGAACTTCCGCTTCATGCACAACCAAGGAGGAAGGTTGTAGATACATAGAGTGATGGGACAGGTGTTGTGACTGCAGCTCTGCTCCCCAAAAGGATTCATGCCATCTGTACTTAGACCAAATCATAAGTTTCTTGCTTCACCAGCAAAGTCCAGGAAGTCTCTCTCGATTTTTTTCCACTGTCGACCATCAGCGGGGTGCCTCAACATCCCGTCTTTCTTACGTTCTTCCATGTGCCATCGCAACAACTTGGCATGCTCTTTGTTTCTGAACAAACGTTTCAATCGTGGTATTATAGGAGCATACCACATCACCTTGGCAGGAACCCTCTTCTGTAAGATCCTTCCTTTGTAAAGGAAAAGGATCCCTGTGATTGCAATGCTAGTCCCTGGATCAATGCTAGCATCCACAGTTTAAGATGAAGTACACAGATACAAAGGTCATTTATTACATCCATTCCAGAGATAAACATAGTCTTTACAACTCAAGGCCACAGGCCTAATACAAGAGTTTTAATAAGTAATTAAATATAAGTCTTCATCTTCATGTGCCACAGGCAAACATGTTGAGTGTAGACTCATGACACCTAATCCTCATCAGAGTAACCTGCAACATCACAAGTTACAGCCACAGTGGGTCAATACTTTGGAATAGTATTGGCAAGTGATACCTTAGTAAATTTTAAGTGGTCTACATTACTATATGCAATTTGGCTAAGTGTAGCTTGGCTTGCTTTGCTCAAAATAGGTTTTTCCTATTAGTTGAAATCACTAAGTTTTTCTTTGTCAAAACTTTTCCCAAGAAACCACCAATAGACATTAGGGTCCTTCACCCTTGTTCACCCACAAGTTTTTACTTAGAAGTTGGAATGATGAGATTCTTGATAGCTTCCATGCCTTGATGCTCAAATTGTCCATTGCCATGGACTTGGCTAAGTACTTAGATTTTTCCATCTGCAGAGGTTGTGCACTTTCCCCATCAGACTTGGTTTCCCAAGACAGGACCTTTCAGAAGCCTTTCCTTAGACCAAATGGACGCGCTCCAACCTATCATTCCCACTACCACCAACTGTCCAAATGGCTAAGTTCTAGCAACCTATGTGATCCAGGCAGAGCCCATATTGCCAAGTGGCTGCACTAGAAGCTTTTCAACACTTGGCCACTAAAATCCGTTTGTTCCTGGGTGGCTTTCAACAAGTGAGATACACAAGGTAAACCATATCCATGGGCCTTGTGTAACCACTCAACCAAAAACCACCAATCAAGTCCCTTTCCACCCAGGTGATTCATTGACTTAGTTGTTTTATTAAGAAAAACATAAGTCCATAGACTTAGAAATATTTTCATCATAGCATTTATATATTTTACCAACCCTTGTTTGCTAGTAGCTAGGCTAAACATGGCATATATAGTAACTTAACTTAGAAATTCCCTAGCAATTCTACAACTACTTAGGATTTCCCAACATGGCATTTGGCAAAAAGTAACATGAAAGACTTGGCAAAATATTTCTAATGCTTGTATGAAAATATAGGGATAGTAATATTCATGAAGTACCACTTGCCTTGGTAGTTGGGAGAGTATCACTCTTCACAATCACAATCACTAGCACCAAAGTCTACACAAAGAATGGTAGCACAAAATTACACACAATTCATATACAAACATAAATATATGCATGCATGCAAAATGCTAAGTGATGATTTTTAAAACCCAACCAAACAAGTGCATAGTACTGAATCATAAACAAGTAAAAAACTTGCTAAACCAAGTTTATTTGACACTAAAACAATTTCCTAAACAATTCCTATACTCAAAATAGTCCTAAACAAGTTTATGCAAATAAATTAATTTTAACGGAGACTAAACATTAAACACATTTCATAAACAGAAAGGGCTTGTCTTCCTGATTCCAACGGTATAAAATTTGCTAAAATCTAACGTGGGAATTAAAAGTTACAAGCAAATCAAATTTGGATATAAATCTGATTCAAATTCTGTTTTTAAACTAAACCCTAGCCACGCGTCTGTTTCCTATTGGCCCGTACCGGTTCGGGCGGATCGATCGACGCAGATCGTTGGATCTAAGTGAACGTGCACAGCTCAGATCTAACGTACCGCTTCGCTTAAGTGAACCTATTACGCGCGTTGGATCTAGATCCAACGGCTCTTGATCAAACGACCAAGTTTTGGCGGCGCGCGACGACGGCGAGCGGCGGAGCGCTCTGCCAGAGGCGGCGCCGGCGTTCTAGATCGCTCGGGGAGGGGAGAGTGTGCTCACCTGAATCGCAGTGACGAGGCGAAGCTCAACGTGGCGGTGGCTTGGCAAGGGGCGCACGACAGGGGCTGCTGGAGCTCGTCGGAGTTATGCACGGCGTCGGGTAGTTGCTGTCACAGTCGTTGCCGAGGTTTCGCGTCGCCCTTGCACGAACCAGATGGATTAGGAGACGCGCAAGACAGTGGCGAACAACCTCGTATGCAAGAGGGGGCATGGGGCGCTCGGAGCTTACCGCAATTGGTCACCGGAGTTGAGGGGGTCGTCTGACTCGTGTGGTCGCCGACGTTGCCGAGGCTCTGGATGTTCCTAGCATGCACCAGAGGGGTCAGGAGATGCGCATGGTCACGGAGATCGTACTGGAAAGTTTAGGTAGCAAGGGGCGACGGGGTCTTACCGGAATATCTCGCTGGAGATCGTCGGAGCTGCGGCAGTGCAACGCGAAATAGGGGCAGCCTGGTGGCGAGAAGAGAGTGTTGCGTGGGGGGAAATGACCGCGGTGGGGTGTGGTTTAAATAGGCTGAACCGCGACATGAAACACTTGCGGCATCAAGGCTAATTACGCCGCGCCATTACCGGCATCAACAGCAGCGGTGACGTGGTCTGCGGGCGCGATTTGGGGAAGAAGGTGTGACGTGGAGAGGGCCCGCTTGTCAGCGAATGGAACAGAGGGGGAGTGGGGTCCGAGTGTCAGCGGCTTGCTGGGTGCGTCTGCGCGTGAGAGAGGGAGAGAGGGGAGCCGGGTGGGCTAAATGGGCTGAGTCTATTGCTGGGCTCAATTCCTGGCGCCGGCCCTTTACCATTTCTTTATTCCTTTTCTTTTTCTGTTTTGATTTTCTGGATTGGTTTTTCAAATGAATTCAAACTCTATTTGAATTCAAATATTTTCTGCATTTTTGTAGTGTGCAATAGTCACAAATCTTGGCATAAAACCATGTGGTCACTTTGAGTTGGCTTGGTCATTTTTGGAAAGACAAAATAACAGTGACATTGCACGTGTTTTGCAAATGTTTGAAAATGGTTTTGAACCTATTTTTATTTTGTAAAAAATTTGTTCTAACTCCACACTCAAACCAATCAACAAGGGAGACAAACAATCTTGGTTTAAAACATTCAAGCTCTCAAATGGGGATGGCCATTTGATTTAAGTTTGCTCACATAAAATGATAGCACTATGTGCTTCTGTTTTCTTTGAATTTGGTTTGAAATTGATCTCAAAAATATATGCATGAATGAATGATATGCAATCTTTGAAATCATTATTTTAGGGATGTTACAAATCTAACCCCCTTAAGGTGAATCTCGCCCTCGAGATTCGGATTGGCTAGCAAATAGGTGAGGGTGGTCTTTCCGAAGATCATCTTCTCTTTCCCATGTTGCTTCCTCTTTGGAATGATGATTCCACTGCACCTTGCAAAACTTGATAGTCTTTGTCCTTGTGACTCTTTCTACAGTCTCAAGAATCTTGATAGGTTTCTCTTCATAAGTGAGATCACTTTCTAGTTGAACCTCCTCCAAAGGTATAGTATCCTTCAAAGAAGTTTCTTCCATTTCCGGGTGACATTTCTTAAGCTGACTCACATGAAACACATTATGGACAGCTGACAAAGATTCTGGCAGTTCAATTTCATAGGCAACTTCTCCTTTGCGACTCAAAATTTTGAATGGCCCAACATATCTTGGTGCCAATTTTCCTTTGACTCCGAATCTTTTCACTCCACGAAGTGGTGACACTCTAAGATAGGCTCTTTCGCCAGCTTCGTAGGTGACTTCTCTACGCTTAGGATCTGCGTAGCTTTTCTGTCGGGACTGTGCTATCTTCAACCTGTCCTTAACCAATTTGACCTTCTCTTCGGCTTCTTTGATAAGATCTGGCCCAAATAAACTTCTTTATCCCACACCATTCCATAACAATGGGGTGGTACACTTTCTTCCGCGGAGAAACTCAAACGGTGCCATCTCAATGCTGGCTTGGTAGCTGTTGTTATAAGAAAATTCTGCGTAAGGCAGACTTTCATCCCAACTGGCTCCATAGTCTAAGGCACATGTCTTCAAGAATTTGATTAGTTCTTTCTGTTTGTCCATCGTTTTGAGGATGAAAAGCAGTACTGAATTCCAACCTCGTTCCCAATGACTCATGTAGCTGTTTCCAAAAATGGGAAGTGAATTGAGTTCCCCTATCAGACACAATACTCTTGGGTACTCCATGTAGACATACAATTCTACTCATGTAGATTTTGGCTAACATAGCACTTGTATAGGTTGTCTTCACGGGTATGAAATGAGCCACTTTAGTTAGGCGATCCACTACTACCCATATGGAATCATATCCTGACCTTGTCCTTGGTAATCCGGTAATGAAATCCATACCAATCTTGTCCCACTTCCAATCAGGAATAGGTAATGGTTGAAGCAAACCTGCTGGTTTTTGATGCTCCGCTTTCACTCTACTACACACATCACACAAAGCAATATGTTCGGCGATGTCCTTCTTGAGATTATTCCACCAAAATCTTTCTTTCATGTCCATGTACATTTTGGTGTTACCCGGATGAATGGAATACGGAGAGTTGTGTGCTTCTTGCAAAATCAGTTTCCGTAGCTCCGGATCTTGTGGAACACAGATACGTTTCCCATGCCATAAAGTACCCTGTTCGTCTTCATGGAACCCTTTGGCTTTTCCTTTGCCAATCTTTTCTTTAATCTCTTCGATTTCTTTATCAATCTTCTGGGCTTCTTTGATCTTGTCCAACAAAGTGGGTTGAACATCCAAAGACATGAGATGTCCCTCAGGCACAATCTCCAATCCGAGTTTCCTAAATTGAGCACACAGATCATCTGGCAATTCTCCTTTGGTAATGCCATTCACAAATACCTTACGACTTAGAGCATCTGCTACAACATTCGCTTTACCGGGGTGGTATTGCAAACTTAAGTCATAGTCCTTGATAAGTTCTAGCCATCTCCTTTGTCTCATATTAATTTCCTTCTGCGTGAAGATGTACTTCAAACTTTGGTGATCTGTGAACACTTCACATCGCTTTCCCAAAAGATAGTGTCTCCATGTTTTGAGTGCATGGACAACAGAGGCTAACTCTAAATCATGACTAGGATAGTTTACTTCATGAGTTTTGAGTTGTCTCGAGGCATAGGCCACAACTTTACCGTCTTGCATTAGTACTGCACCCAAACCTTGATGAGATGCATCACAATATACTTGGAAATCTCTTTCCAAGTCTGGCAGACACAAGACTGGTGCTGTCACAAGTCTCTTCTTCAATTCCTGAAAGCTGAGTTCACAACCTTCAGACCAAGCAAACTTCTTGTCTTTCTTTAACAATTCAGTCATGGGCTTAGCTACCTTAGACAAAATTTCAATGAACCTTCTGTAGTAACCTGCTAAGCCAAGGAAACTACGAACTTCTTTCACGGATTTGGGAGATTCTCATTCAGTCACAGCTGAAACCTTAGCAGGATCAACTGCTACACCATCCTTCGTCATAACATGACCAAGAAAACCAACTTCCTCCATCCAGAACTCACACTTGCTGAATTTGGCATAAAGCTTATGCTCCCGTAACTTCTCAAATATCAAACGCAAGTGTCCTTCATGTTTTTCTTTGCTCTTGGAGTAGACTAAGATGTCATCGATGAAAACGACAACAAACTTGTCTAGAAATTCCATGAACACCTTGTTCATCATATTCATGAAGTATGCTGGAGCATTGGTCAAGCCAAAAGGCATTACGGTATACTCATACAATCCATACCTTGTGGTGAATGTTGTTTTAGGTATGTATTGTTCTCTTATCTTGAGTTGAAAATATCCTGACCTTAGATCAATCTTTGAGAACACACATGCTCCTTCAAGCTGATCAAACAAGTCATTGATTCTAGGCAAAGGATATTTGTTCTTGATGGTTACCTCGTTGAGTGAACGGTAATCTATGCATAACCTTTGACTTCTATCTTTCTTCTCCACAAACAAGACTGGGCTCCCCAAGATGAAGAACTTGGTTGAATAAATCCTTTCTGCAATTGTTCTCCTAGTTGCCTCTTGAGTTCTTTTAGTTCATCAACTGACATTTTATATGGTCTCTTTGCTATTGGTCCAGACCCTGGTACCAAATCTATCAGAAATGCCACAACCCTATCTGGTGGCATTCCCGGTAATTCTTCCGGAAACACATCCGGATACTCACTCACAATTGGCACACTGTCCATGCTAACCCCCTTAAGAGAATTTAGCTTACTTCCTTTAGATTCAAAGTTGGACTTGAATTTAATCCGCTTTCTTTCCGGGGTTGTGAGTGCAACAGTACGATTAGCACAATCCAGTACTCCTTCATACTTAGCCATCCAATCCATTCCCATATTACGTCCAGTCCTTGGGAATCTAGGATTATCAGACTCACTGGAAATTTATGTTTTCCAAACTCTATCACTAGATCCCGGCATCCAAGACTTACTATCATATCTCCACCCGGAGAACTAACTTTTATTGGACACCCAATGTTTTCAGTTGGAAACCCATTTCTATCAACAAATGCTTTTGATATGAATGAATGCGATGCTTCAGTATCAAAAAGAACAAATGCTGGAATAGAATTGAGTCTGAACTTACCAGCAACAGCATCAGGCTCCTCATAGACCTCCTCCACACTGATGTGGTTCACCTGTCCTTTCTGAAAAGGATTGGGCTTGATAGGTCCTTCAACTTTCTTTTCAGGGCACTCATTTGCATAATGCCCCATCTTCTTGCATTTGAAGCATTCAACCTGACTGATGTCTCTCTTAACAGGCTGAATTCCACTTCCACTTCCATTACCACTGTGGTGGCTCTTATGTCCACTCTTGTGGTTCTTGTATTTGTCATTGTCATGAATGCGATGATGCTTGTTGTCATGACGGTTGTGGTTGTGGTGCTTGTTGAATTTCCCATGCTTGTGGGATCCTGAGCTTCCACTGTCATCATAGTGAGATCGTTTGTGAGACGATCCCGAGTTGTGCTTGTCGGAGTGCTTCCTCTTTCTACTCTCAACTTGCTTCATTTTGTTCTCCAAAATAGCAGCCTTGTCACAGAGAGACTGATAAGTGGGAACATAGGCCACAGCCAATTGCAGATTCAGCTCATCATTCAAGCCTTCTAGAAATTTTTCCTTTCTCTTGGCATCGGTGTCAACTTCATCCGGTGCATAACGCGTCAGATTGTTGAACTCTTCAATGTATTCAGCCACGCTGCGGTGGCGCTGCTTCAGATTGTGGAACTCTTTCTTTTTCAGACTCATCACTCCTGATGAGATATGAGCAGTGCGAAATCCATCCTCAAAGATATCCCATGTCACTTCATCTATGGGAGTGGTGATCTGGAAGTTGTCCCACCAAGTGGCGGCTGGCCCTTCCAGCAGATGTGCTGCAAATCTGACCTTTTCAGCATCCGTACAGCCCACGATTACCAAGTCCTTGTTTACTGGGCGTAGCCAATCATTGGCCACCATGGGATCAGTCGTTCCTGAGAACTTTGCTAGCCTCAGTCTCAAGAATCTGGTAAGCATGTCAAAGCCCGGAGGGTTGTTGTTGTTGTTGTTGTTATTGTTGTTGTTGTTATTGTTTTGGTTCTGGATGAATGTTGTCATCATCTGCATCAGCTGTGTTTGAGCAGTCATCATTTGTTGCATTTCTGGAGTGATGTTGTTGTTGTTGTTGTTGGGGTTGGGGTTTGCACGACGGGGAGGCATATGTGGTTTGTTCAAATAGAGATAAGAATGAGATACCCATAGATGTTTTCATGCACATTACATCACATAAGCAAACACATAGCATGCAACACAAGATAAAAGTTCAACAACAAGATAACAAGTTCACAAAGTAAAACACACAAGTGGCAAGCTATCCACATGTCGGATGGTCCAATAACAAGTTCTCAAATAACAAGTATGATAACAAAAGATAAACGAGTAGTCAAGTCTACTCATCGGCATCAATCTCCTCCTCGACAAAGGTAAGACATGCGTTCTCCATCGCGGCCTTGTTCTCCTCGATGGTAGTGGTCAAGGACTCTATCTTGGCCTTGAGAGCCCTATTCTGGGAACGAAGCCTCTCGATCACTGACTGCTGCTGCTCTAGCTCGAAGTCCTTGGACTGCAGTTCTTCAGTCATGTCCCGGATCTTCTTGTTCCTATCCTGGACACGCTTCTCCTGACTCTTGAACTTCCTATCCTGGGTCTCGAACTTCGCCTCCATTTCCTTGACTATCTTGTCCTGCTGTGCGAAGACCTTATACTTCTCGCGAAGCTGCACCTGGAGCTCGTCATTGCTGAGCATGACATTGGTCCTGTCCGTGTCCACGTGCCTAATGAGAGACTCTAAGTCTTGGAGGTACAGGCGTATCGGCTCTGCTGCATCCCTCGAGTCGTCCTCGAAGTCGATGGACTCTCCATCCTCATCACGTCTTTCGAAGACGTGAAAGTGGGTGCCTCTAACCTGTCGGGAGTGTCGTCCTAGCAGACGTCCTATCAGATCCTGCATCACTACCTCAAGGCCTCTCTCCCTGTCATCGTGCATAAGCTTGAAGACGATGGCCTCCGTAGTAGGCTCTGTCTGGCGTCCGGGCTGTTCACCTTGAAACCCCAGAGATCCTTCCTCTCAAACTTGGTGAGGGGATGCACCATGATGGTGGGAACAGGGAGATTGAGCAAAGTGGTAAGCTCAACGATACGAGGACCAAAGCGGGTAACCTAGAACTCCTCAACAGTGCTGATGGTAATAGGCATCTATTTATAAGATAGAAAAGTTAGAACAACACAAAATAAGATAAAACAAAAGACATATCAACACATACACATCCTTGGGAAGCAAAACACACAAGTCATGTATACATGAAACCATTACATCATCCATGGTTCAATCTTATTTTAAAGCAAAATTTTGGAAAATAGGGTGATAGGTGGTGGTCCAACTACGAAGTACGTTTACAATCCTATCTCATTGGATCTGTTGGCTAACACAATGTTCCTAGAAGCAATTATCCTATGATGCTCACATGATTCCATCACTAAGTCTATAATGTCTCCTCTTAAGGTTTGGTTGGTAGCTTCCAACTCTTGGGTATGTTCCTTTTCCTTCCTTAGATCATTTTGGAGGTTGAGCATTCTGCACTTGACTCTGTCACCAAGTTCTTTGATGGTCTTCCAAGCTGCATCCCTTGCTGATTCAAAGAATGTAGGGTGCACCACTGAATTGGTGAACATGCAGAATCTTTTTTCCTAATGGTTGTCTTCCTTGTTTTTATACAAGTGAAGTTGCACCCACCAGTATTCCACTCCTTCATCCATCACTGGAAAACCTTTGTACACAGCTGCACCTTGTATCTCTAATGCAACCATGAGGTCCTTGAGAGCCTTGGGAAATTCTGTCTCACACTCCAAAGTCATTGTCATGAGTGATCCTTTCCTCATGGCTTCGTTGATGGAGTTCATCTACAAATAGATATGAGATAGAAGATTAGAAAAGTTTACGAGAAGAATAGACAAGTGTAGAAGTAGTTGAAAAAAAAATTCCTTAGTGGTTTCCAATCCTAGGGTCATAATCCTACAGGCAACACAGTGCTCTGATACCATCTGTAAGATCCCTCCTTTGTAAAGGAAAAGGATCCCTGTGATTGCAATGATAGTCCCTGGATCAATGCTAGCATCCACAGTTTAAGATGAAGTACACAGATACAAAGGTCATTTATTACATCCATTCCAGAGATAAACATAGTCTTTACAACTCAAGGCCACATGCCTAATACAAGAGTTTGAATAAGTAATTAAATATAAGTCTTCATCTTCATGTGCCACAGGCAAACATGTTGAGTGTAGACTCATGACACCTAATCCTCATCAGAGTAACCTGCAACATCACAAGTTACAGCCACAGTGGGTCAATACTTTGGAATAGTATTGGCAAGTGATACCTTAGTAAATTTTAAGTGGTCTACATTACTATATACAATTTGGCTAAGTGTAGCTTGGCTTGCTTTGCTCAAAATAGGTTTTTCCTATTAGTTGAAATCACTAAGTTTTTCTTTGTCAAAACTTTTCCCAAGAAACCACCAATAGACATTGGGGTCCTTCACCCTTGTTCACCCACAAGTTTTTACTTAGAAGTTGGAATGATGAGATTCTTGATAGCTTCCATGCCTTGATGCTCAAATTGTCCATTGCCATGGACTTGGCTAAGTACTTAGATTTTTCCATCTACGGAGGTTGTGCACTTTCCCCACCAGACTTGGTTTCCCAAGAAAGGACCTTTCAGAAGCCTTTCCTTAGACCAAATGGATGCGCTCCAACCTATCATTTCCACTACCACCAATTGTCCAAATGGCTAAGTTCTAGCAACCTACGTGATCCAGGCAGAGCCCATATTGCCAAGTGGCTGCACTAGAAGCTTCTCAACACTTGGCCACTAAAATCCATTTGTTCCTAGGTGGCTTTCCACAAGTGAGATACACAAGGTAAACCATATCCATGGGCCTTGTGTAACCACTCAACCAAAAACCACCAATCAAGTCCCTTTCCACCCAGGTGATTCATTGACTTAGTTGTTTTATTAAGAAAAACATAAGTCCATAGACTTAGAAATATTTTCATCATAGCATGTATATATTTTACCAACCCTTGTTTGCTACTAGCTAGGCTAAGCATGGCATAAATAGTAACTTAACTTAGAAATTCCCTAGCAATTCTACAACTACTTAGGATTTCCCAACATGGCATTTGGCAAAAAGTAACATGCAAGACTTAGCAAAATATTTCTAATACTTGTATGAAAATATAGGGATAGTAATATTCATGAAGTACCACTTGCCTTGGTAGTTGGGAGAGTAGCACTCTTCACAATCACAATCACTAGCACCAAAGTCTACACAAAGAATGGTAGCACAAAATTACACACAATTCATATACAAACATAAATATATGCATGCATGCAAAATGCTAAGTGATGATTTTTAAAACCCAACCAAACAAGTGCATAGTGCTGAATCATAAACAAGTCAAAAACTTGCTAAACCAAGTTTATTTGACACTAAAACAATTTCCTAAACAATTCCTATACTCAAAATAGTCCTAAACAAGTTTCTGCAAATAAAGTCATTTTAACAGAGACTAAACATTAAACACATTTCATAAACAGAAAGGGCTTGTCTTCCTGATTCCAACGGTATAAAATTTGCTAAAATCTAACGTGGGAATCAAAAGTTACAAGCAAATCAAATTTGGATATAAATCTGATTCAAATTCTGTTTTTAAACTAAACCCTACCCACGCGTCTGTTTCCTATTGGCCCGTACCGGTTCGGGCGGATCGATCGACGCAGATCGTTGGATCTAAGTGAACATGCACGGCTCAGATCTAACGTACCGCTTCGCTTAAGTGAATCTATTACGCGCGTTGGATCTAGATCCAACGGCTCTTGATCAAACGACCAAGTTCTGGCGGTGCGCGATGACGGCGAGCGGCGGAGCGCTCTGCCAGAGGTGGCGCTGGCGTTCTAGATCGCTCGGGGAGGGGAGAGTGTGCTCACCTGAATCGCAGTGACGAGGCGAAGCTCAACGTGGCGGTGGCTTGGCAAGGGGAGCACGGCAGGGGCTGCGGGAGCTCGTCGGAGTTGTGCACGGTGTCGGGTAGTTGCTGTCGCAGTCGTTGCCGAGGTTTCGCGTCGCCCTAGCACGAACCAGATGGATTAGGAGACGCGCAAGACAGTGGCGAACAACCTCGTATGCAAGAGGGGGCATGGGGCGCTCGGAGCTTACCGCAATTGGTCACCGGAGTTGAGGGGGTCATCTGACTCATGTGGTCGCCAACGTTGCCGAGGCTCTGGATGTTCCTAGCATGCACCAGAAGGGTCAGGAGATGCACATGGTCGCGGAGATCGTACTGGCAAGTTTAGGTAGCAAGGGGCGACGGGGTCTTACCGGAATATATCGCCGGAGATCGTCGGAGCTGCGGCAGTGCAACGCGAAATAGGGGCAGCCTGGTGGTGAGAAGAGAGTGTTGCGTGGGGGAAATGACCGCGGCGGGGTGTGGTTTAAATAGGCTGAAGCGCGACAGGAAACGCTCGCGGCATCAAGGCTAATTACACCGCGCCATTACCGGCATCAACAGCAGCGGCGACGTGGTCTGCGGGCGCGATTTGGGGAAGAAGGTGTGACGTGGAGAGGGCCCGCTTGTCAGCGAATGGAACAGAGGGGGAGTGGGGTCCGAGTGTCAGCGGCTTGCTGGGTGTGTCTGCGCGTGAGAGAGGTAGAGAGGGGAGCCGGGTGGGCTAAATGGGCTGAGTCTGTTGCTGGGCTCAATTCCTGGCGCCGGCCCTTTACCATTTCTTTATTCCTTTTCTTTTTCTGTTTTGATTTTTTGGATTGGTTTTTCAAATGAATTCAAACTCTATTTGAATTCAAATCTTTTCTGGATTTTTGTAGTGTGCAATAGTCACAAATCTTGGCATAAAACCATGTGGTCACTTTGAGTTGGCTTGGTCATTTTTGGAAAGACAAAATAACAGTGACATTGCACTTGGTTTGCAAATGTTTGAAAATGGTTTTGAACCTATTTTTATTTTGTAAAAAATTTGTTCTAACTCCACACTCAAACCAATCAACAAGGGAGACAAACAATCTTGGTTTAAAACATTCAAGCTCTCAAATGGGGATGGCCATTTGATTTAAGTTTGCTCACATAAAATGATAGCACTATGTGCTTCTGTTTTCTTTGAATTTGGTTTGAAATTGATCTCAAAACTATATGCATGAATGAATGATATGCAATCTTTGAAATCATGATTTTAGGGAATGTACATCTTCCTGGGTGGCTTGCCATCAACATCACCAGGGTCATCTTTTCTGATCTTATACCGCAATGTAGTGCATACCGCGCATTTATCCAAATTCTCGTACTTCTCACCGCGGTAGAGGATGCAGTCATTAGGGCACGCATGTATCTTCTGCACATCTAATCCTAGAGGGCATACGAGCTTCTTTGCTTCGTATGTACTGGCGGGCAATTCGTTATTTCTTGGAAGCAACCTCTTCATGAGTACCAGCAACTTCTCAAATCCCGAGTCAGTCACACCAGTCTCTGCCTTCCACTTCAGCAATTCGAGTGTGCTACCTAGCTTCTTCTGTACATCTTCACAAGTTGGGTACAACAATTTTTTGTGGTCATGTAACATCTGCTCAAACTGCAACCTCTCCTTTTCTGTGACGCAGTCTCGCTTTGCATCAGAAATGACCCAACCAAGATCATCAGCGGGCTGGTCTGGTTCCCGTTCTTCACCTCCTTCTTCTTTGTTGTCTTCCATTACGGTATCAGCATATTTAGGGAACATAGATCGGTAGTTGTCATCATCGTTCTCTTCTTCATCGCGGTCTTCCATCACAACCCCTCTTTCTCCGTGTTTGGTCCAAACAATATAGCTGGACATAAAACCAGACCGAAGCAGGTGGCTGTGAATGACTCTTGTGGAAGTGTGAGCCTTCTCATTCCTACAGTCAACACATGGACACCACATAAAACCATCCCGTGCTTGTTCTCGTTGGCCACAACTCGAAAAGAACGCACGCCTTCTGTGAAAGCGGCAGAGCATCGGTCACCGTACATCCATGGATGGCTCATCTGTATCATACAAATATATGTCAAATGCAATCACTATGCTAAAATTAGTATCGCACGACGGTCTTAACGAGAAAATATTTGCTAACCTTTTATTACACTTGGAAACAAAGATGAGAAAACTTAAGTGTGGCTCGGCCACCTCATATCATGTATGTCTTGTGTGACCTAAACTTGCATCGCTCTAATGGACATTTCACCGAACACCTCTAGTGCATATGTATGAACAAGAAAAAAAATAGCACAACAACACTCTCTCCCACCAGGAAAAAAACAGTTGGGAGGGGGAGGGGGCTATGCGTATATATAGGGTCAGACCACTAGTCCCGGTTGGAGATACAAACCGTGACTAAAGGGAGTTCCCAGCGAGCGGCAGATCCAGGGCCCTTTAATCCCGGTTTGAGTCTCAGACCGGGACTAATGGGGTCTAACGGGCCAGGACATATGGTTCTGGGTGGCTCGGGCCGTCCGGCCAGGGCCATTAGTCCCAGCCCCAGCCACAGCCGGGACTAATGGCCTGGACGAAAGGCATGTTTTCTACTAGTGTATGTGCATTGTCTCAAACTTATTAATTGATTCATAATGTTGATATTGCTTGTTCTTAAACTATTTGTATCTAGTCACCCTTATGAACTTTGAAGGTGTCCTATGCATTTATGTTTTGCTATTCCATGAGAGACAAGCTGAATGCCACTATGCTATGTTGTCTATATGTGAAACAAACAAACGTCATTCAATGCATTGTTATTCATGATCCTTTGTTTGTACCTTTTCATGTTGCAACATAGTTGCTATGTCTTATTGTTAGAACTACATCTTTCATGCTCATGTTTAGAGTACTTTGATCCCAGCTATCAATGCTTTACAAATATTTTATCAAGATTGTGATGGTGCATGTCACCTTAAAAATTATTCTTTTTATCACTTACCTACTCGAGGACGAGCAGGAGTTAAGTTTGGGGATGCTTGATACGTCGTAAACATATCTATAATTTTTGATGCTCCATGCTTGTTTAGTATCAAATTTTCTATGTTTTGTCTACACTTTGAGGTATTTTTATACATTTTCTGGAACTAACCTATTGACAAGATGTCGCAGTGCCATTTGCCTGTTTTCTGCTGTTTTTGGTTTCAGAAAAGCCAAAAAATAAATATTCTCAGAATTGGACGGGACAAAAGCCAAAGTCAATATTTTACCCGACATGACATGGAGGCCGAAGGAGAGACAGAGGAGGGCACCAGGATGGCCATACCATACGGTGGAGCGTGCCCACCCTGGCCACGTGGCCCCATGGTGTGGCCCCCCTGGCCCTCAACAGACCTTTCCCTTTTACCTACTTATACGTCTCCCCGAGACGTAACCCTAACGCGGATCAGATCTCCACAAAAAGTTCCGCAGCACCGCTGCCACCGAAGAGGAGATTCAAGGGATAGAAATCTCTGTTCCGGCACCCTGCCAGGACAAGGAATAGCCCCCGGAGCCATCTCCATCGATCTCCACCATCTCCATCACCGTTGCTAACTCCCATCATGAGGAGGGAGTAGTTCTCCCTCGAGGCTAAGGTCTCTACCGGTAGTTATGTGTTCATCTCTCTCTCTCTATGCGTGATCCTATTATGGTCATGATCTTTGTAATCAAGTAGATCTACTCTGCTACTCAAGTGCTTTAATTAATCTCCGGCTATCCCCACATGTGTGAAGGTGACAGTATGCACACCGTGTGGCACTTAGGCTAAAGATTACATAAATACTTATCATGAGTTATATTTTGAGTTGGTTGATGTCTACGCACTTCTATTCTTGTAGACAATTTTTGGGCCTCCAAGTGCAGATGTTTGTAAAACAGAAGCAAGTTTCCCTTAAGTGGATTACCCAAGGTTTATCGAACTCAAGGAGGAAGTGGTCAAAGGTATTCCCTCTCAAGCAACCCTGCAATCAAGATACAAGAAGTCTCTTGTGTCCCCAACACACCCAATATAGGTGCACTAGTTCGGCGAAGAGATAGTGAAATACAAGTGGTAACGGTGCCAGAAAATAGCTGATGGCATGGAGGACTAAAGCAAGCAAACATGCAACAGATCTAGTAAAAAATAGTGTTTCAATGCTTAGAAACAAGGCCTAGGGATCATACTTTCACTAGTGAACACTGTCTCATATAAATATCCTCTCTTAATGATACTACTCTTAACTACCCTCCGGTTGGACACTCTAATCCATGGTAGGGCCTTCCCCAATCTAGATAACCCCACACTGTCACCTTGAGCGCTAGATGGTTCCAACAAACACCACAATTTCATAGAGACATCCAACTCCAAATATAAATCATAACAAATATTCAATCTAGCCAAAGTGCCACACATAGTATGCACGCTGTCACTTTCATACACGTGGGGAAAAGCATAGATCTATTAAAGCATAAAGAGTATTTATGTAGATTCAAACCTAAGTGCCACCATGGTGTGCACGCTGTCACTTTCACACACATGGGGAGAGCAGAGATCTAATGAAGCACTTGAGTAGCAAGGTAGATCTACTTGATTACAAAGCTCATGACCACAACAAGATCATGCATAGAGAGAGATGAACACATAGCTACCGGTAGAGCCCTTAGCCCTGAGGAAGAACTATTCCTTCCTCATCATGGGAATCAGAAACAGTGATGAAGATGGCGATGGAGATCGATGGAGATGGCTCCGGGGGCACTTCCCCGTCCTGGCAGGGTGCCAGAACATAGACTTTCTGTCCCCCGAATCTCCCCTTCGATGGCGGCGGCGCAGCGGAGGTTTTTCTAGAAGTATGATGGATTCCCTAGGGTTTTTGGGTCGGAGGCTTCTTATAGGCGCAGGAATCAAGGTCGGTGGGGGTCCAGGGGGCCCACACCCCCTCTAGGCGCCTCCAGGGCTTGCCCGTGCCTAGGGGGTTTGGCCACCCTGTGGCCCCCCTCCGGCTCTGCTTCGTGGTTCCTTGTTGCTGTGGGAAAAATAATAACTTTGGCTTTTGTCCTGTCCAATTCCGAGAATATTGATTTTCTGCCTTTCTGGAACCAAAAACAGAAGAAAACAAGCAACTGGCACTGTGGCAACTTGTTAATAGGTTAGTTCCAGAAAAGATATAAAAACACCTCAAAGTATAGACAAAGCAAAGCAAAGTAGATACTAAACAAGCATGGAACATCAAAAATTATAGATACGTTTCCGACGTATCATTGGTTGTCGCTATGAAATTGTGGTGTTTGTTAGAACCATCTAGCGCTCAAGGTGACGGTGTGGGGTTATCTAGATGGGGAATTCGAACTTTGAGGTGTGCTGTTATAGCCCTACCATAGATTAGAGTTATCCAACCGGAGAGTAGTATCATGAAGAGAAGATATTTATATGAGAGTGTTCACTAGTGAAAGTATGATCCCTAGGCCTTGTTTCTAAGCATTGAAATACATGTTTGCTTGCTGCCATCTTTATTTCAGATTGCCTTTAGTCTCTTCCTCCCATCAAGCTCTTTGCTGGCAGCGTTATCTTATAATTATCCATACTACTTGTATTTCACTATCTCTTCGCCGAACTAGTGCACCTATACATCTGACAAGTGTATTGGGTGTGTTGGGGACACAAGAGACTTCTTGTATCTTGATTGCAGGGTTGCTTGAGAGGGATACCTTTGACCACTTCCTCCCTGAGTTCGATAAACCTTGGGTAATCTATTTAAAAGAAACTTGCTGATATTCTACAAACCTCTGCACTTGGAGGCCCAACACTATCTACAAGAATAGAAGTGTGTGTAGACATCAGTGGCGATGGGTGGACAACAAGGAGGGCGAGATGCTTCATATCCATGCCATCTGTATCTCACCTTGGATGGGACGAGGCTCGTGGATTGGGATTTTGGGACTGATTCCCGTTAAGGCCTGGAGTGGTTCATGTTCTATTCGTTGATATGAACGATTTGGCCATCACTTGTTACTCTAATATCACGTCCAACGCGTTGCCGGCCGGTTCTTGCTTGTGGCACTGGAGATTTTTTTGTGCAGGTGATTTGGTCGCATATATAGACGGCCACACATGATCTCAGTGGACATTTGGTTCATCTATCTGATGCATAATGATTGTATCCTTACAAATTACACACATAGATTCCAATGTTGTAGTTAATCATGTGTAAGGCAGATCGAGAATAGCTTTGCTAGGGCCAAAGAGTTGGGCAGATTGCTGCAATATTACATGTGAGGTGCAGAACTGCACATACAATAAAGTGCTGGTTTACCGCAAAAAAACAAAGACAAATAAAGTTCCTTTCTACTTAATTTAGCTTTTTTTTCTATTTACTTTCATAATTATCTTTTATTTGTAAGAGTAATTTGACAGTTAAGGTTGCATCTCACTCTGCACTTCTATTCTTATTATTAGTACGAATTTTATATTAATATTATTGACACTGTTCTTTGTGCTATCAATTTTGGTTAATCATCATTTGCTCGATCTACTTTGGTTAATCCTATCGGATAGGTTTACATTTATTTCTTATAAGAGTTCTGATTGTCAATTATAACTATGCTTGCAATTTTGAATTCTTAATGCAGCTAAAATTATTTTGATAGAAATCATGTTCGAGATCTAGACTTTGTGTGCCTGCTTATATTTTGTAAATGTTCTCAGCCTTGGATTTTCAGGAAATGTTGTGTAAAGGTCTTGGATCTCCTTGATCAGTTAGTTCTGGATTATTACTATCATCCACATCACTTGGTTTATCTGAGTTGGAGGTAATGTTGTTACATCATCCATAAATACACAGAATGATTTTTGCCCAAGTAGTTAGTATTAGAATTTGGAATATTTTTGAAAAAGTGAACTCATAGCAGATTTCTAAATTTCTCCATTGGTAAACTTTCTTCAAATTAGTGTTGAATTTTTTTTGATGTTTGTTGTCTATGGACATAAGTTGGAAAGAATTAATTGAAGCACAATCAAGAACTTTGCAAGCTTCCTCAACGTTCTCTACCGGTGCAACACACGGACATTGTTTGCTAGTACCTTACAAAAGATCGGATGTTCCATGAGAGAACTAAGCATATTGATGTCAAGTACCATTTTGTTAGAGACATTGTTCCTCAAGGTAAATTAAAGGTATGCAAGATCAGCACTCATGATAATCCTGCTGATATGATGACTAAACCCGTTCCTGTTGCTAAGTTTGAGCTTTGCTCGAACTTAGTTGGTTTAACTGATTAGCCCAAGTGGCTATTGGCGCCGAAAGTATTTGCTTTGTTTGTTCAGGGAGATGATTGATGTTGATGCTACAAGAAGAAATTTGTCTTAAGGTGGAGTTTGTCATATGTTAGTCAAAATTCTATAAAGTATAGGCCAATTTCTGCCGAGTGGAGCGAGTCCCGTCGCCGGAAGCTTGGGCCGAGTGGAAAATGAGGCATTTTATGCAGCCCTTTCGGCAACCTGGATGCAAGCCCATAGCACAAATGGGATGCAAGCATGTGTGTTTGGTTGCCTTCAAGCTAGACTTGTGCTCACCTCTTCAATGCATGGGTGATCTTACCATTTTATCACAAACAAAGGTAGAACCAGCAATACCATAATCTAAATCAGTTCATCATCACACAATCCTAACTACTACGAATGGCGATACATTGGAGCCTAGTTTCCACTAGGCTTATTTAAATAGCACAATCTCTATTTGCCATACAATGTGATCCAGGAAAAATCAACATGAAGCAAATCTATTCTGCGATAGTCTTTGGGCATGAAAGGGATTGACAAACTTCGAACCTGGTGCTTTAGCAAAAGAATCCTCAAGGTGTCATGTGTAGTTAGGCCAACTCGAATTTGGGTGTTCCTCAAAAAAATGGTTGTATTTCTTCTGTTTTACGAATTTCTTAAGCCTCAATCAAGACATAAAACCGTCGATCCAACTTTGAGATTGCATCTTAACTCTGAAGCAATACACCACGTGAACAAATTGTTACAACTCTAGGGTGCATAAATAGGGAAAGTACGATATACTTTTACACCTCTAATTTAACTGTAAATTAAGTGAGATAGGTAGCATAAATTGGGGATTTGATAAATCTCACTTATCCCATTTCTACATTCTTATACGACCCGGCATGAATCTACAAACAAATCACTACCTATATTAAACTGAAACACTTAAGCAGTTCTACCGTACGTCCACGTCATTCCGTGCAACTATAGATACACCAATTTGGCACTTCTACGGTGCACGACTTGTTCGGCGGTCATGTGTTTTTCATTGGGTTCTTTGTCGCCTCGCAAATATCTCGATCCCGGTCCCGCCACTCACCGCTTTATCTATCTCCCACGCGCATGCAGCGGTTCGGCCTTGAGGGTTTCAGAAGGGCGAAGGGGAAGCTAGTGCTTCTTTAGGTGTTGCTATTGGCTTTAGTGTCTGCTAGAGCTGGCCCAGTCTCCCGGATGACTCCGGCGTTTGCGGCTGTCAGGTTTCCGGTCCAGCTCAGTTCATGGGTGATTTCCATTAGGCTTTGCAACTGCCTCTCGCGGTATGTGCAGGACATGTTCCATGTCTTCTTGATAGTTCCATCAAAGGTAAGCTGGATGAATTTTAGAGTAATTTGTTAGAGTAATATAATGTTTAGTTGATTGATATAATGGAACAAAGGTTTGTGCAATTCGATCAGACATCGACACTGCTTATTTATTTTACCTAATAGAACATAGGCTGCACAACATAATCAAATCATTCATCTTTATATATAATCTAAGTGTTTGCTCTGGAAATTAGAGCATTCTTCTTTATATGGTTTAAAACTTGCCTAAGAATCTAGGTACGGGCTACAGAGGGCTGGGAAGATATCTTGGAAAAAAAATTGAGCTTGGTGTATAATTGGAATGGGCTCAGGTTGGGTTTATTGTTTAACAAAGAAGAACTATTTTATTGGTTCAGGAATATTGTTAGCGCTAGGTAGAAGCTTTAGCCATCCCGATCATCCCTTTGCTGTTCAGGTGCTGGTTCTGTTGGTGGATCTCCGTCCATTCTTTTGTCAAGCAACATATATGAAGTACTTAAACTAATTAGTAGATTACCCATGGATAATCAACACAGTGGAAATGAGAAAGTCTATCTCCTCTCTTCTATATATTGTCCATCCTAACTCCATCTTTCTAAATCATATAGGTTTGTTCCCCGTCCTTTTAAGTGGGCAGCTCTTCAGACCCTATGTTAGGTTCGTTTAGTGTATATGGACTTTATTTTGAAGCTTTGATTGTTTTCTTCTCTTCTTTGTTTCTTATCATTTGTTTACTTTTTGCAGGATGTACTGATAAATGTAACTGGGCCATTGAAGCAAGCATTGGCAGGTTGTCTCCACATATGAGAAACCATGAAATCTGAACAATTTTGTTCAGAATAGGATTATTTATTTGCAAGACATTTGTGAAAGCGCATGTGGGCCCCCATATGTGGTTTTGGTAATTAATGACAATCTTTATGGACTAATGTATGTATTAAGTTGCACTTGTAGGAATTGTCCATTGGCATCGCTTGAATCATGTGTTGTCTTCAAGGTAGATGATATGAAGAAGAAGAAGAACAAGAAGAAGAAGAAGAAGAAGAAGAAGAAGCGTTGTGCAAGCTCAAAATGCGCCATCTCTAGAAGATCTCATGTTTGATGCTCTCCATCCTCGGTGATCATGGTCGATGAAGAGGAATCAAGAAAGGTGTCCATCTTGAGAAGGTCAAGATCGTATACATCGAGCTCAAGTGGAAATTCTCAAGGCAAAGGTATTATCTTGATAGGTTTTCCCTTTTACTGGTCTTATGTTGTTAGTTGGGAGACCGGGTTTAGGATAGCTAGCCGTACTATCAAGAGGGGATCTCGAGTGAGTATCTCGATCATATCTTGCGGAGAGAGATCAAACCTTTGCATACTAGGCATCATCGTTCTTGGTTATTATTTGGATCTTATCCTTGTGAGGTTCTAGAGCTTGTGGTATTCATAACAAGATCTAGTTCATCAAATACGGATTTCCCCTTTATATCTTATTGTGGATTTGATCTTTGAGGTTTTCCAGTTTCTCACTAAGGGAGGTATCTCACATTATAATACATCAGATATTCTCACTTGATGGTAACATCAAATTTGTTCCATGTGGGTTGCCACTAGAAAATTTGACTTCACAGTGGAAGTAGCTGTGTATTTTGAGATATCTATATGGTGTGCCAATGCTACTTACAGTCCAGTTTGCATAGATGAGGACATTCACCTTTGGGATTAGAGCCCCACTGTTCCATACCAAAACACACAAAATATTAGAACGGTTAATCTCTCACTAGATGTGATATCACACTTCTTTTGTTCTTTTGTCTTAGTCATGGTTGTCTGAGCGTCAAATGTCACGCATCAGTTAATTTGTTTACGAGAGAAGCTCATATGTTCCTATCACTTGCTGAAAAACCAACATAAAGCTATTTGTTCTTTACTACCACAGTGTCACTCATACCATATTGTTCTTTTGGCTGTTACAGGTTCCCTTTGGACTGTCAAAATGTTGATGGCAGCATTGTTAGAAATGCTCCAATATGTGGCCAAAGGATTATGAAAGAAGTTTTTTTAGCTCCTCAATAATTTTATGGGGATATTAGAGAGGTAAGTATCACCTCTTATCTAATAAATTTTTGGTTATACAGTTCACTGCCACAAAGAATTCTCTCAGCTGCCTTTTAGTAGTAAAATGTGGGAAGTACATCCAATAACTATATTGTAGACTCAGTTAAATGATTATTCATGGTTCTGGTTTATAATATTGTAGACTCAGTTAAATGCAAGTCAAGAACCAAGAAGACATGTCCAGTTAACTGAGGCAAGTGACAGCGCTAACATACATTATATCATCAAAGACAAGTTGAGAACCAAGAAGACACGTTCTCTTAACTGACGCAAGGTATAACTAACACTAGAGGAAAAAGGGCTATCCGTTCGCGACCCCTCGGAGCATTAGTCCCGGTTGCGCCACCAACCGGGACTAATGCTGGCACGCGTCCTGTTTGGAGCGGGCACGGGGCCAGGGGGCATGCGTCCCGGTTGGTAAGGGGGCATGCGTCCGGTTGGAGCCACCAACCGGGACTAAAGGTTTGGCCACAGCCACGTGGCGTGGAACGCACCTTTAGTCCCGGTTGCTGGCTCCAACCGGGACTAAAGACCCCTGCCCTCTATAAATGCAACGCCCCAGCCCCCTCTGCCTCCACTCTATTTTTTCGAATGGTGGAAGGTGTGAGGGGGTGTGCTAGTTTTTTCTTATGCATGCATTGAAGGTGTTTGTTGAAATGTTTGAGTGAATAATACCGTTGAATTTCTCATAGAACAAAAATATAGAAGGTGTCCGAGACGCACTTGAGCTTTCTCCTCTTTATTTCCCTCGATCGAGGTTAGCAATCTTATCTTTTCTAGGTCATTGATACAATTCATGTGTCGGTGTGAATTGGTTATTTCACTATTTATGATGTCCTATTTTTGATAAACTTACTTATATGATGCAGATGAACGGTCGGGAATGGATGTACGGTGACCGGCGGGTAGCCGGGTATATCAAAGGCGTGGATAAATTTATCGATGTGGCTACGGCAAACAAAGAGAATGGATTTATACGTTGTCCATGTGTTCAATGTCGGAACAACAAGGAGTACTCTTCCTCGAAAATCATTCGCGGCCACCTGATTATGAAAGGTTTCATGCCCAACTATAATTGCTGGACCAAGCACGGGGAAAGAGGGGTTATGATGGAAGATGGTGAAGAAGAAGATGATGATAACAACTATCATCATATGTTTCCTGAATACAGTGATACTGCAATGGAAGACAATGGAGAGGAAAGAGGTGAAGAACGGGCATCAGATGAGCCGGCTGATGAACTTGGTAGGGTCATTTCGGATGCAAAGCGAGATTGTGAAACAGAAAATGAGAAGTTGAAGTTAGAGGGCATGTTAGAAGATCACAAGAAATTGTTGTACCCAAATTGTGAAGATGGCAGCACAAAGCTCGGTACCACACTGGAATTGTTGCGATGGAAGGCAGAGTGTGGTCTAACTGACTCCTCATTTGAAAAGATGCTGAAAATAATGAAGCCGAAGTTTCCAAAACATAACGAACTTCCCGAGAGTACCTACGAAGCAAAGAAGACTCTCCGTCCTCTGGGATTAGATGTGCAAAAGATACATGCATGCATTAATGACTGCATCCTCTACCGCGGTAAGGAGTATGAGAATTTAGATAAATGCCCGGTATGCAACGCGTTGCGGTATAAGATCAGACGAGATGACCCTGGTGATGTTGAGGGAGAGCCCCTCCGGAAGAGGGTTCCTGCTAAGGTTATGTGGTATGCTGCTATAATACCAAGGTTGAAACGCATGTTCAGAAACAAAGAGCATGCCAGGTTATTGCGATGGCACAAAGAAGACCGTAAGAAAGACGGGAAGTTGAGAGACACATTGCTGATGGGTCACAGTGGAGAAAAATCGAGAGAGACTTCCCAGACTTTGCAGGTGACGCAAGGAACTTATGGTTTGGTCTAAGTACGGATGGCATGAATCCTTTTGGGAAGCAGAGCTGCAGTCACAGCACCTGGCCCGTGACTCTATGTAACTACAACCTGCCTCCTTGGTTGTGCATGAAGCGTAAGTTCATTATGATGCCAGTGCTCATCCAAGGCCCGAAGCAACCGGGCAACGACATTGATGTGTACCTTAGGCCATTAGTTGAAGAACTCTTACAGTTGTGGGGCAAACCAGATGTACGTGCGTGGGATGAGAACAAACAAGAGCCATTTAATCTACGAGGGTTGTTATTCGTAACCATCAATGATTGGCCTGCTCTTAGTAACCTTTCAGGACAGACAAACAAAGGATATAAGGCATGCACCCACTGTTTAGATAAGACCGAAGGTACATATTTGCATAAATGCAAGAAGGTTGTGTACCTGGCGAATCGATGATTTCTTCCGACCAATCATCCCGTAAGAAAGAAAGGCAAGCATTTCAAAGGTGGGGCAGATCACCGGAAGAAGCCTGAACTCCGTGAGTGAAGTAGCATACAAATACCAGTACGGCAAACCTCTCGTCAAACCTGAGGAGCTAAACAATCTTTCAACAAAAATGCGAAGATTGCATAACTGGTACATGCATGCCACGTCCGCCGAGGCTAACTGGATAGTGCTGAGGGTTACAAAAAAGCATCATGGGAAAGAAAGGGATGACATGATATCCATTGAATTTGATAAACTATTTCAATTATTAATCAAGACGCCTTGGACAAATCGATCATCAGTGCCTATTGTCTGTAAGTACTAATTCTGTAATTAATTTAGTCTCCAGCTATATTATTTTGTTTATTGCATGTATATAATCATACTGTAATATGCAGAATGAAGATTCTCGAATGCAGCAGAAGAAAAATCTATAACATTGGCTTCATTGACCCATATTGGGTTCATGGAGCTAATCTCAAAATAAGCCCCCAGGATACGGAGGATAATATAGTACACGCGTTAAGGTTTCAAGAAACCAAAAGGGAAATACTATTTCCTTACAACTTCCAGTGAGTGTTATTGTCTTGTATACACTTTCTATTTCGCTTACTCGATGTTTAGTATAAAATTTATTAGTTCTGCATTCGCAGGTACCACTATATTATGTTAATCATTCAACTTGACAAAGGGCGTGTACTAGTCATGGACTCGAAACATAAACCCCTTGAGACGTGGAAGGACATGCAGATACTTCTCCAACGGTAATTCTAATCATTACGACACTATATCGGCAACGTTCGTGAATTTTATGATATCAAGTACTTAATAACTTATTTTATTCGTTTTCTTCGCCGGGCAGCGCTTGGAAAAGGTTCACCAAAAAGGCTAGGGGTGTTTGGAAAGAGGATCTTACATTTGAAGCGCTAGATGTAAGCACCACTAGCTATATCCGCGCATCTCTTTGATTCTAGTTTTGATACAATTATTATCATGCTTGATTATTATTTTGATTGAACTCTGTTCTCGTAAAGTGCCTGACGCAGGGACCAGGTAACAATCTCTGTGGATACTATGTTTGCGAGTTCATCCGGCAGACGTGCGATGAGAAGGGCAGAAATTTAGAGCAACTCCACGTACGTAAACAATTTCTATAGTTTCTAATTTCAAACAAATTGTGTTTAGTTTCATTCATATAGGCTGACTCCTTTTTTAAATCAGATCGAACGTCTACGGGACGGTCTTCTGCCAACGGATCGCGTACGAGCAATTCAGGAGGAATTGGCGGGATTTTTGGATGCAGAAGTCCTAGACCCGAAAGGGGAATACTATTCTGTTGTGTATAGACAATAGGGATTGTAAAAATAGCAACTTTGAAGGAATTGGCCGGTAGCATCGAATAGCAACTTTTGTATGTAGTGCATGAACTCGATCCGTGTATTAAATGTAATATTGTCATGATGATCTTGTGTAATATAAGGTTCCTTCGTTGATAAGTGCAAAACACTAAATAAACAATAAAACAACCTAAATGAATTCTCTGCCGCGGCACAAAAAGTGGCGAAAATGCTGTCGCGGCAACAAAATGTGCCAAAATGAATTCTCTGTCGCGGCAGAGAAATGGGCCAAATCTCTGCCGCGGCAGCAGGTTATTAGTCCTGGTTCGTGTTACGAACCGGGACTAATGCTCCACACCCCCCCCCCCCTCGCGCTCTGATGCCGCCACGTGTGCCCCCATTTGTCCCGGTTGGTGGGGCAACCGGTACTAAAGGTTAGAGCTTTAGTCCCGATTGCCCCGTCCCGGTTGGGCAACCGGGACTAATGGCCCTTACCAACCGGGACGCATGGGGCGTTTTCTACCAGTGTAACAAAATACATACCAATAATTGAACGACGTTTTAGGATTTCTTAATTTCTAACAACTGATTGCTTTGATGTGACTACACTTCCTAGGCACTTCTGAATATATTGGTGTCCTATTGTTTGTGGGCATGACTGTTGCTCGATACTTAGGTATTCCAAATGCACATGCATATGGATACAAGAGTTATGGATTGATGCACTATCCATAGGCTGATATGTTACCTGCATTGCTGAGGGAATGGAATAGCAAGGTAAACCTAGAAGCACATGGAAGTTGTATAAGTTTGTTTTCTGGACTTATCCCGAAAAAATGATGAATCACTTTTGAAGTATAGAGATATCAGATGTGACACTTTTGTTACTTCAGATCATTTCAATTCTGGCATGTTTCCTAAACATTATTAATCATATGATCATTGCTCAGGTTTCAAATCACTTGATGTCAATGAAGCTAGATTTTAAGGAGGTTAAGTATGTGTAACCCATGCCTTTTTTCTGTTTATAATTTTTTTATGTCATTTGCATGCATATTTTCCTTTACGTACTAGAATTATACAGCTTCATTTATGATTAATGAATGAAGTTTCGTGCTTCATGTTCTATCTTCATCTCAAAAGATAGTTTTCCAGTTCAATTTGTGAGAACAGATATTTCTATGTTAGGTACTTATTCAAAGGATAGAGAGCTTCCCAACTTATGTGTTCCAAGTTTTTACTGGCATGTATTATTTGTGATCGTTTCGATTTTATCGATATCTCATATTACAATTCTGCTTTCCAGATTCCCGGTGTGTCGTTGATTTTGATGTTGCAAAAGAAACGTATCATTGATGTTAGGTACTGGCTCTAGAAATGCCTCGATTTCTTGACATATTGATCCTAAACTGGTATGCAGCCTGGAGTTTACTCCAGACTGACAAATGTAAACAATATAGAAGCAACGTCGATTTTAAGGAGGCTAAGTTTGCCACAACCAAGTGATCTGAAACTGTGAGCTGAATAGTAGTAGCTGGGCTTTGCCAGGACTCCTGCATTATTTGATGTAGAGTAAATATTGCAAGTACAAAGGTCTAAGATTGAGTCTTTCCAGATATAATCAGAGAAAAAAAATATTCTTATCTATATGTAAATTGAAGTACATCCATGTTTGACCTTGATGATGTACCTGTTATGATGTGATGCATGCTTTCAAACCTTTTGACAATACAACAATTTTCTTTCTTTCTCATTGATGACCCGTACATGTTTCAACTCTTCAACATAACTGCTATGTTGACACTTACCCAATTTTGTGAACCAGAATATTAGTGGCCACAACAATCGATATAACTTAGCAAATGATACGACTCCACGGGTGCGGCGTGTCGCGCCCAAATTTCCTAGTACTATGTAAAAGCGACCGATAATCGAGACTTGGTAAATTGTAAGTCGACCAAGACTTGGACATTCCCAAGTTTTTATTCCACTAAAGAATATTAAATGACCGATGCGGCGGCGGTAATCAGGACATCAGGTGGCAGTGAAAGTTGCAAGCTGATGGAGGAATGGCTGTGCGTGCTCCTTGAGGCAGCGTGACAGGACGTTGCAGCTACCGTCGTCCCCATTTCCGGTGATAATGTTCACCGGAGGTCCCACTGGGCCTCGCATGCAGCTCAGCACCCTCGCCGGCTTCCCTCCCCCGAAATCGACCTGGTCGAAGCCCAGGCTCCTCCAGTAGGTCACGAGGAACAGACGGTCCAGGTCCTCTTGCTGCTGCTGCTTCTTCTTCTCGGACATGGCTGCTGGTATCTGTATCCGATCCTTGGCGTGCTGGATCATCTTGACCACCTCCACGATGTCGCCACCGGCCACCTCGCCGCTGGTCGAGACGGCTCGCTGTAGGGTGACGAAGTTTCCGTAGTAACCGTCGAGCTTTGCTCCGGCGTGCCTGCGCAGATCAGCAGAGAAACAGAGCACCGTGGGGGCTCCCGGCTCTGGTTTGACAGACATAACTGCACGGGTGCGGCACTGCCACAGAACCGCCGTGACGGCCTCGAACATCGTCGCCGTCCTCCCTTGGCCAGCAGATCTTCGTCTGACGCGATGGATTGTGCTGGACGGGACGACGATGTCTAGAAATGCCATGTCGGGAGGAGGGTCGAAGCTCCTGAAATGGCGGTCGATGTCGAGCAAGGACGGGGACGGAGCCGGAAGGAAGACGACGGCGCTCTGTCTCGTTACCGGGAGGACGGTCGGCGACGGGAGGCCAATGGCGAGGTTGGCGACGGCGTTGATGAACTGGCCCATCCCGGCGCCGTCGGCGGCCGCGTGGTTCCACGTCACCCCGAGCACGAAGCCGCCGCAGGAGAACTCCGTCACCTGCAGCAGCACCAAAGGCCGGTCGCCGTCCGCTGTCGGGTAGTAGACGGCGAGGTCGTCCAGGAACAACGGTGTACTACTGCTGCTGTCGCTTGTGGCGATCGATCTGTTGAAGAATCTGACGTCGTCGATCGAACTAGCGGTGGTCGCGGCGACGAACGACACGCCCTCGCCGGTGCACGCGATGTAGTAGTCGTCCGCCTCCTCGTCGCTCCCACAATCGTCGTCGGCTTCGGCATGGCGGAGAAGGCGGCCGGCGAGGGGACGGTAGTGGACCAGAGCATGGGTTAGAGCCCTCTTGATGCGCTCAGCAGGACCGTGGATTGGCTCCGTGAACACAAGCAGCGCCGTGTTCGGAATCCCGACGAAGGCCTTGTCGCAGGCCGAGAGCTCGATAGTGTCGCCGCCTGCCGTGGCCGTCGTTGCCGGCGGCGGTGACGGTGGCCGCACTAGCACAGGCGACGACTTCCTCACCAGCATGCCGCTCATTCTGGCCTAGCTAGCTAGCTCACTCTCTCGTGTGCTTAACTCGATTACTCCGGGGCATAGGGAAGTACTCCCTATACATTAGAGCATCTCCACTTCGTTGGGCATACCCAGACTTGACAACCGGATTTTTTTTGCCGGACGAAGCAAGTTTTCAGCCTGGATACGTCCAGTTTTCAATCGTTTATCCAGATCGAGTTTTCGGTTCGCCCGTTTTTATTCAAATTCGGCTCAAATTCGGCCAGATTTCAAAATAGTTCGGCATATAATAAATACAGAACAAATTACGGCCAAAGTTCGGCGTAAATGTAAACATAGTTCGGCCCTGCAGTGAAAGTACAATATATTTTGGCCAACTTCGGCCAGTTCATGCTCGGCATCTACGTCGTGTTGCCCCTGCGTATCCATAGGTGATCAACAAGATTATCCTGCGCTGTTGATGCACCGCCGGATCTCGGATCTCCTGACGCATGGCGATGAATGCAGCCCAGGTTGGAGGCACCTGATGATTAGGCTCGGCAAGAGGACCCTGTCTGTAGTATGGCTTGTTCTCCTCGAGCAAATTCACTGGATCCTTCCTCTCATCCTCGATGATCATGTTGTGCAAGGCCGCACAACAGTTTATCACTTCTCACATCTGATCTTTCGACCAGGTCATAGCAGGGAACCGGACAACTGCAAATCTCTGCTAGAGCATACCGAATGCCCGCTCCACGTCCTTCCTACAAGCTTCATGTTCCTTGGCAAAGTGAGAATGCTTGGGGAGCATTGGACTTAAGATAGTCTTCACAAATATTGGCCATCTTGGATAGATGCCATCTGCTAGATAGTATCCCTTGTTGTAGTGGTGTCCACTGATCTCAAATTTCACAGGGGGAGCATGACCCTCAACAAGCTTGGAAAAGACAGTTGAGGAGTTGAGGACGTTCATGTCGTTGTTCGATCCTGCCATGCCAAAAAAGGAGTGCCAGATCCAAAGATCACGTGTAGCAACTGCCTCAAATATCACAGTGCATCCTCCTTTGTGGTCTTTGTACATTCCTTGTCATGCAAATGGACAGTTCGTCCACTCCCAATGCATGTAATCTATGCTTCCAAGCATACCCGAAAATCCCCTACTTTCATTGACTGCGAGGATCCGAGCAGTGTCTTCAACAGTGGGTGATCTCAAATACTGTTCCCTGAACACTGCAATCACTGCCCTACAGAACCTGTACAAGCAATCAATGGCGGTGGACTCGGCGATGCGGAGATAGTCATCGGCACTATCAGCCGGCGCTCCATATGCAAGAAACCTCATCGCCACGGTGCACTTCTGAAGCGAAAAAAACCCAACCAAACCGGTGCAGTCCTTCTTGCAAAGGAAATATGGGTCGAACTCCCGGATGGCATGCACGGTCTTGAGGAAGAGCTTCCGGCTCATCCTGAAATGGCGGCGAAACACGTCCTCTCCATGGAGTGGCTGGTCGACGAAGTAGTCGGCGTACAACATGCAGTAGCCATCTATCCTTTGTCTCGCCTTGCACTTCCGGCGACCTGACGCCGAACCACCGCGCTTCGGCTTCTCCATCTGCATGTACAGGTGGGTGAGCGATGCGAGGATCTGCAAGTGCTCTTCACCTTCGGCGACCTCGGCGCTCTCCTCCTCCAGGAGTACGGCGAGCATCTCCTCGTCGTTGGAGTCCATGGCGAGTATCTCGTACTCGTCGGAGTCCATGGCGAGTATCTCGTCGTCGTCGGAATCCATGGCCGAATCCGGCCAAATGCCGAACACTTGGCGGGCGTGGTGGTGGGAGCACACAGCGAAGTAGAGCTACGGCGAAGCTCGGGCGACGAATGCGGCGTCGGGGAAGGCGTGGCAGCAACTACGACGAGCGTATCTAGAGACGTGGGCATGTCTCGGCGCAGGGGAGCTCCGACGGCGAAGTCATGGCGATAGGGTGCGCTGGGAGCTCTTCGCCGTAGCCTGGGCGAGTGGAGTGGGTGGGAATAGAACCGTCTCGCCGACAGAGCTGGCCCACGTCCTTTTTTGCGGCGTCCGGCGTCCCTAGGTGTACCCGGGAATCTGGGTTCAGCCTGGATAGACCGGACCAAAACACGTGAAATCCGGACAAAAACAGGTCCCTGTATACGCGACTGAGCCAATTTTTGACGTTCGATCGGCGTACTGGGTAGACGAGTGGAGATGCTCTTAGAACAAACACAATGGTGATTGGTCGATCGACGTACAAATACGTAGCGTGCACGGTAGAAATCGTCGTCTCGTCACACTCGGTTATCACATAGTACTCCGTACGATATAGGACCGGGCGGTGCACAGCCGAACCCAACACTCGAGCCAATGAGAACTCCCTGTCATCGAGTTCCGACTGTAACGGCTTTCTGAAAATTCGCTCACCATCACACTCACAAAATTCTAACTTGACTACTTCCTCCGTCAGAAATGTGTACGGCGCTTATGATATCTGCACTGGTAGCCCCCACACGACAGTCTACCGAGATTGCCACATAGCACTCACCGGAAATTTTGGATGGCACACCCACAAAAATGGTTTCATATTTGCTTTTTTATTCTGAAACTTTCCTATCCTATGGAGATGGTTCTAAGTTGAGCAAGAGAGAAAACCGGAGCAAGAAGTTGCTTCGATGTCAACTGCTATGTCCTCTGCTCTCATGTCTTAGACAAAAAATGAGGTTGCTCTTGTCAGCTGTTAGAAAACATGATGTAAGAATATAGAATAGCTACGTTCGAGAGCTCTAGTCAAATTGCATGGTAAAACCAAATTGAGCAACCAGCTTACCAGAAGCGCTCCAGTGCCTTTTTTTTTTGCCGCCGAAGGTGCAAAAAACGCTCTAGTCGTTCCCCAGGACCTCGTTTTCAGCCGACAATTGCAAGTAGGGATTTTACATTCGGCATGCCCAATAGGACCCCTGTTAGCGATCAATAGTAATCGTGACAGCTTGTATGTACGTTTAAATTATAAAACGTCACTAGAGGAAAAAGGGCCATCCGTTCGCCACACCTGGAAGCATTAGTCCCGGTTGCGCCACCAACCGGGACTAATGCTGGCACGCGTCCCGGTTGGAGCGGGCACGGGGCCAGGGGGCATGGGTCCCGGTTGGTAAGGGGGCATGCGTCCCGGTTGGAGCCACCAACCAGGACTAAAGGTTTGGCCACAGCCACGTGGCGTGGCACGCACCTTTAGTCCCGGTTGCTGGCTCCAACCGGGACTAAAGACCCCTTGCCCTTTATAAATGCAACGCCCCAGCCCCCTCTGCCTCCACTCTGTTTTTTCGAATGGTGTAAGGTGTGAGGGTGTGTGCTAGTTTTTTCTCATGCATGCATTGAAGGTGTTTGTTGAAATGTTTGAGTGAAAAATCCAGTTGAATTTCTCATAGAACAAAAATATTGAAGGTGTCCGAGACGCACTTGAGCTTTCTCCTCTTTATTTCCCTCAATCAAGGTTAGCAATCCTATCTTTTCTAGGTCATTGATACAATTCATGTGTCGGTGTGAATTGGTTATTTCACTATTTATGATGTCCTGTTTTTTGATCAACTTACTTATATGATGCAGATGAACGGTCGGGAATGGATGTACGGTGACCGGCGGGTAGCCGGGTATATCAAAGGCGTGGATAAATTTATCGATGTGGCTACGGCAAACAAAGAGAATGGATTTATACGTTGTCCATGTGTTCAATGTCGGAACAACAAGGAGTACTCTTCCTCGAAAATCATTCGCGGCCACCTGATTATGAAAGGTTTCATGCCCAACTATAATTGCTGGACCAAGCACGGGGAAAGAGGGGTTATGATGGAAGATGGTGAAGAAGAAGATGATGATAACAACTATCATCATATGTTTCCTGAATACGGTGATACTGCTATGGAAGACAATGGAGAGGAAAAAGGTGAAGAACGGGCATCAGATGAGCCGGCTGATGAACTTGGTAGGGTCATTTCTGATGCAAAGCGAGACTGTGAAACAGAAAATGAGAAGTTGAAGTTAGAGGGCATGTTAGAAGATCACAAGAAATTGTTGTACCCAAATTGTGAAGATGGCAGCACAAAGCTCGGTACCACACTGGAATTGTTGCGATGGAAGGCAGAGTGTGGTCTAACTGACTCCTCATTTGAAAAGATGCTGAAAATAATGAAGCCGAAGTTTCCAAAACATAACGAACTTCCCGAGAGTACCTACGAAGCAAAGAAGACTCTCTGTCCTCTGGGATTAGATGTGCAAAAGATACATGCATGCATTAATGACTGCATCCTCTGCCGCGGTAAGGAGTATGAGAATTTAGATAAATGCCCGGTATGCAACGCGTTGCGGTATAAGATCAGACGAGATGACCCTGGTGATGTTGAGGGAGAGCCCCTCCGGAAGAGGGTTCCTGCTAAGGTTATGTGGTATGCTCTATAATACCAAGGTTGAAACGCATGTTCAGAAACAAAGAGCATGCCAGGTTGTTGCGATGGCACAAAGAAGACCGTAAGAAAGACGGAGAGTTGAGACACCCTGCTGATGGGTCATAGTGGAGAAAAATCGAGAGAGACTTCCCAGACTTTGCAGGTGACGCAAGGAACTTATGGTTTGGTCTAAGTACGGATGGCATGAATCCTTTTGGGGAGCAGAGCTGCAGTCACAGCACCTGGCCCGTGACTCTATGTATCTACAACCTGCCTCCTTGGTTGTGCATGAAGCGTAAGTTCATTATGATGCCAGTGCTCATCCAAGGCCCGAAGCAACCGGGCAACGACATTGATGTGTACCTTAGGCCATTAGTTGAAGAACTCTTACAGTTGTGGGGCAAACCAGGTGTACGTGCGTGGGATGAGAACAAACAGGAGCCATTTAATCTACGAGGGTTGTTATTCGTAACCATCAATGATTGGCCTGCTCTTAGTAACCTTTCAGGACAGACAAACAAAGGATATAAGGCATGCACCCACTGTTTAGATAAGACCGAAGGTACATATTTTCATAAATGCAAGAAGGTTGTGTACCTAGCGAATCGACGATTTCTTCCGACCAATCATCCCGTAAGAAAGAAAGGCAAGCATTTTAAAGGTGAGGCTGATCACCGGAAGAAGCCTGAACTCCCTGCTGGTGATGATGTATTTGGTATGGTCAAGGACATAGAAGTAATCTTTGGAAAGGGTCCCGGCGGTCAATCAGTTCCGAACGACGTCGCTACAGGACACGCACCCATGTGGAAGAAGAAATCTATATTTTGGGAGCTGCCATATTGGAAAGTCCTGCGTGTCTGCTCTTCAATCGACGTGATGCACGTGACGAAGAATCTCTGTGTGAACCTGCTAGGATTCCTAGGCGTGTATGGTAAGACAAAAGATACACCTGAAGCACGGGAGGACCAACAAATTATGAAAGACCCAAAGAACATGCATACAGATAACAAGACGGATAAAGGGCGTCACTTAAGTCGTGCCAGCTATGCTCTTACCAAAGCAGAGAAGGAAATCTTTTTTGAAGTCCTTTACAGTATCAAGGTTCCGTCGGGCTTCTCATCTAATATAAAGGGGATAATAAATATGGCAGAGAAAAAGTTCCAAAACCTGAAGTCTCATGACTGTCACGTGATTATGACGCAGTTGCTTCCGATTGCATTGAGGGGGCTTCTACCGGAAAATGTTCGAGTACCCATTGTGAAGCTGTGTGCATTCCTCAATGCAATATCTCAGAAGGTAATCAATCCAGATATTCTGCCAAGGTTACAGAAGGATGTGGTACAATGTCTTGTTAGTTTTGAATTGGTGTTCCCACCATCCTTCTTCAATATTATGACGCATCTCCTGGTTCATCTAGTGGAAGAGATTGCCATTCTCGGTCCGGTATTTCTGCACAATATGTTCCCCTTTGAGAGGTTCATGGGAGTCTTAAAGAAATATGTTCATAACCGTGCTAGACCAGAAGGAAGCATCTCCAAGGGATATGGAACAGAGGAGGTCATTGAGTTTTGTGTTGACTTTATTCCTGACCTTAAGCCGATTGGTGTTTCTGACTCGCGGCATGAGGGAAGACTAAGTGGAAAAGGCACGCTGGGAAAGAAAGCAATGATATGTAGGGACGGGGATTCTTTCACTAAAGCACACTACACAGTTCTACATAATTCCACCTTGGCAGCTCCGTATATCGAGGAACACAAGAATATTGTACGCTCCAAAAACCCGGGGAAGCCTGAATCATGGATTACAGATGAACACATGAAGTCTTTCGGTGGTTGGATGCGGACACATCTCTTGAATGACACCACTGTTGGAGATCAGCTATACTTGTTGGCCGCGTCACCATCTTCTACTGTATTGAATTTCCAAGGGTACGAAATAAATGGGAATACATTCTACACGATCGCCCAAGATAAAAAGAGCACCAACCAAAATAGTGGTGTCCGCTTTGATGCAATAGACGAGAATGGACAAAAGGACACATATTATGGTTACATAGAGGAGATATGGGAACTAGACTATGGAGTCTCTTTTAAGGTCCCTTTGTTTCGCTGCAAATGGGTCAACCTGAATGGGGAAGGGGTAAAGATAGACCAGTTGTACGGAATGACAACAGTGGATCTCAACAATCTTGGTTATAGAGATGAACCATTCGTCCTAGCCAATGATGTGTCTCAGGTTTTCTATGTGAAGGACATGTCCTCCAAAGCGAAAAAAAGAAAAAATATGCAAACGAATACATCATATGATGAGCCAAAGCGTCACATAGTTCTTTCAGGGAAAAGAAACATCGTGGGAATCGAGGACAAGACAGACATGTCAGAAGATTATAATAAGTTTGATGAAATTCCGCCCTTCACAGTGAAAACTGACCCAAGCATTCCGTTAAGTAAAGAAGATGCTCCATGGTTACGTCTGAAGCGGTCATAAGGAATGACATATGCCAAGAAGTTCATGCTCATATTATGTAACTCTAGTTCATGTCTTTCGCGGTTTGTGGCTTGACCGAAGGATATCTTTCGCGGTTTGTGGCCTTTAGTCCCGGTTTTGTAGTCTCAGTTTTTAAATATTAATAAATGTCTTGAGTGTTAGTCCCATTTTGTGGCTGGAGCGGGAGTGCCTCTATGACCAGTTTCTCGGAGATGCCGGACGACTGGGCTCCGTCGGCATCTCCCTGAAACTGGCCGCAGTGGTGTCCCTGCTCTCGAAAACCATCTTGCAGCTTGTAACTTCACTAACTAGATCAATACGCCTCGGAGCTAACTAATTTCACATATTAGGGAGTGCCTCTATGACCAGTTTCTCGGAGATGCCGGAGGACTGGGCTCCGTCGGCATCTCCCTGAAACTGGCCGCAGTGGTGTCCCTGCTCTCGAAAACCATCTTGCAGCTTGTAACTTCACTAACTAGATCAATACGCCTCGGAGCTAACTAACTTCACATATTAGGGAGTGCCTCTATGACCAGTTTCTCGGAGATGCCGGAGGACTGGGCTCCGTCGGCATCTCCCTGAAACTGGCCGCAGTGGTGTCCCTGCTCTCGAAAACCATCTTGCAGCTTGTAACTTCACTAACTAGATCAATACGCCTAGGAGCTAACTAATTTCACATATTAGGGAGTGCCTCTATGACCAGTTTCTCGGAGATGCCGGAGGACTGGGCTCCGTCGGCATCTCCCTGAAACTGGCCGCAGTGGTGTCCCTGCTCTCGAAAATCATCTTGGAGATGCCTCAAACTGGCTGGAGGACTGGACTCACAAGGATGCATATTTATAGTACAAGCAGCTCAGCATAATGTCGACACTCACCCCTATTATTAGTGCTGACTCATCTTTAGTCCCGGTTGGTGTCTCCAACCGGGACTAAAGGTTCATCTTTAGTCCCGGTTGGTGACACCATCCGGGACAAGGTACAAGCCGCACGACATAATGTCGACACTCACCCCTATTATTAGTGTTGTCTGGCCCACTCTGCCGCAATCCCTTTAGTCCCGGTTTGTGACTACATCCGGGACTAAATGTGTGCCGAACAATGATCATGTTTCGCAAAATACCAGACTTGGTATATTGATCATGTTTCGAAAAAACCTTCACAAAATGACCTATCATGTTCGAGGTTTCATGGCTTTCGGTCCAAATGACCGATGTTATGTGCTGAATCACGGCATAGTTTGTGATGTTGTGCCCATATTATGCATGTGTGTGGACATTGGTATGTAGAACAATGTTGCAGGAGGAAGTTTTCCTTTTTGTCGCACGGAAAATCCCTTTTCCATTTTCCGAGCGCAAAAAACGGGTCGTTTTGTGAAGTAACCACCAAAATGCCGTTTCAGAATGCTACCGTTCTATTTTCCTAAAATACTAGACCACCTTACATGGACTATATCCCAACCGGTACATCTCAAACCTTTTCGTCCATCCCGGGTAAAAAGGACAAATGTCTGCCGAATCGGCAGGAAGTGGGTCCGGTTTGTACTACAGGTACATGATCTATCGCCCGTGATTTTTTGAAAAAATCATTTTTAGACTCGCAATATGTGGTTTCTTCAGAGATCCAATGCAAGTTCTAACGATGCCCGTCCCCTATCTTCATGCACACCGGTTCGACCATAGTTAGAAATTCAGATAATTCAAAACGGGCATAATAAATTCAAAAAAAACCCGAACAATGAAAATCCTTCGCGTGGTGTCATATTATGTTACATAGTTGAAAGGAAAAATACCAGACTTGGTATATTGATCATGTTTCGAAAAAACCTTCACAAAATGACCTATCATGTTCGAGGTTTCATGGCTTTCGGTCCAAATGACCGATGTTATGTGCTGAATCACGGCATAGTTTGTGATGTTGTGCCCATATTATGCATGTGTGTGGACATTGGTATGTATAACAATGTTGCAGGAGGAAGTTTTTCTTTTTGTCGCACGGAAAATCCCTTTTCCATTTTCCGAGCGCAAAAAACGGGTCGTTTTGTGAAGTAACCACCAAAATGCCGTTTCAGAATGCTACCGTCCTATTTTCCTAAAATACTAGACCACCTTACATGGACTATATCCCAACCGGTACATCTCAAACCTTTTCGTCCATCCCGGGTAAAAAGGACAAATGTCTGCCGAATTGGTAGGAAGTGGGTCCGGTTTGTACTACAGGTACATGATCTATCGCCCGTGATTTTTTGAAAAAATCATTTTTATACTCGCAATATGTGGTTTCTTCAGAGATCCAATGCAAGTTCTAACGATGCCCGTCCCCTATCTTCATGCACACCGGTTCGACCATAGTTAGAAATTCAGATAATTCAAAACGGGCATAATAAATTCAAAAAAAACCGGCATATAAGTTCAAAATCCAAACACTTCTTATGTTTAAAGTTTTTCTAAATTCCAAATTGATATTAAAAAAATATAAGTTAATTCATTTTTAATTGTAAATGGTTCATATTTTAAATGGTTACATTAATTATTTTTTAAAACAGAAAATGTTTTTGAATTATTTATTTAAATCCAAACACTTTTTATGTTTAAATTTTTTCTAAATTCCAAATTAATATTCAAAAATATAAGTTAATTCATTTTAAAAGGTTACATTAATTATTTTTTAAAAATAGAATATGTTTTTGAATTATTTATTCAAATCCATACACTTCTTATATTTAAAGTTTTTCTAAATTCCAAATTAATATTCAAAAATATAAGTTAATTCATTTTAAAAGGTTACATTAATTTTTTTTTAAAAATAGAATATGTTTTTGAATTATTTATTCAAAATCCAAACACTTCTTATGTTTAAAGTTTTTCTAAATTCCAAATTGATATTAAAAAATATAAGTTAATTCATTTTAATTGTAAATGGTTCATATTTTAAATGGTTACATTAATTATTTTTTAAAACAGAAAATGTTTTTGAATTATTTATTTAAATCCAAACACTTTTTATGTTTAAATTTTTTCTAAATTCCAAATTAATATTCAAAAATATAAGTTAATTCATTTTAAAAGGTTACATTAATTATTTTTTAAAAATAGAATATGTTTTTGAATTATTTATTCAAATCCATACACTTCTTATATTTAAAGTTTTTCTAAATTCCAAATTTATATTCAAAAATATAAGTTAATTCATCTTAAAAGGTTACATTAATTATTTTTTAAAAATAGAATATGTTTTTGAATTATTTATTCAAATCCATACACTTCTTATATTTAAAGTTTTTCTAAATTCCAAATTGATATTAAAAAAATATAAGTTAATTCATTTTTAATTGTAAATGGTTCATATTTTAAATGGTTACATTAATTATTTTTCAAAACAGAAAATGGTTTCGAATTATTTATTCAAATCCAAACACTTTTTATGTTTAAAGTTTTTCTAAATTCCAAATTAATTATCATTTAAAAAACATTACAAATTTAAACCCCAAAATAAAAAAAAGGCGGGAACAGAGAGAAAATAACTGAAAAAATTTGAAAACAGGGGAATACGTCCCGGTTGGAGCCACCAACCGGGACGGAAGAGTCCCCTGCGCGCGCGCCCCTTCACCTGCTGAAAATTGGACTATAGGTCCCGGTTGGTGGCTCCAACCGGGACGTATGCCCTTTTAGTCCCGGTTGGAGCCACCAACCGGGACGTATACTCCCTCCCCTTTATAACTTCTCTTCTTCTCTTCTCTGCTTCTCTGTTTCATTGACCACGCCGCCAGGCTGCCCGCGCCCTCTGTCGTCGTCAACGCCTCCGCCTCCGGCCGCCACCGCCGCGCGCTCCCCGTAGCGGCTCCTCCTCCGGCCGCCACCGCCGCGCGCTCCGTAGCGGCTCCTCCTCCTCCCGCCTCCTCCGGCCGCACCTCCTCCGGCCGCACCTCCTCCGGCCTCCGCTCCTCCGGCCACACCTCCTCTCCTCCGGCCGCACCTCCTCCGGCCTCCGCTCCTCCGGCCACACCTCCTCTCCTCCGGCCGAACCTCCTCCGGCCTCTCCCCTGTCCCCTTCCTCGGGTATGTCTCCCGGCCTGCGCGCCCTTCCCGCTCTCACTCTCCCCCAAATTTCCGCAAATTTGTAGTATTAGGTTGATTGGTGTTTGTAATGTAGATTGATTGGTGTTTGTAATGTAGATTGATATTGTTGTGTTGAAAGAATTTGCAATATATGTGAGTGATATTGTTGTGTTGAAAGAATTTTGCTAGTTTGCTTGTCGTAATTATGTCTAATAGTTATTCTAATAATTATGTAATTTGTCACAATTTGTTGGATAATGCATTTGATAATGGATTCTTTGGTATTTTTTGCTATTAATATAGATGGCTTACGCAAAGTTCTTCATGTGCATCACGTTGGGTATGTTGTGCAATCGAATTGTGGTGTTCAGATTGTGGACGTGGCAAATACTATAATATTTTTTCCCGACTAGTCCTAGTCTTAGACGGCGGTCGGCGGCTCGGGAAAAGGGGATGTCACGAACCGGGACTAAAGGCCCTTTAGTTATAACCGTGCCTCCTCTTCTTCTTCCCTTCCCCACTCACTTCTCTGCCTCTGCCCGCGCCCTCGGAACCCTAACAGGTGATTCCGGAGTTCCTTGAGTTAGAGTTTGCGCCCCTCGGAACCCCGATTAACTTGTCGAGAATGCTTTAGGGTTACATTCCAATGCACATTAACTTGTCGTATCATCATCATTGCTTGAGCATTGCATCGATGACATGTGTTGATTGTTTCCCTTTCTTTCCGGTGATTTGGTTCTTCTTGGTAGAATACGATATCGAGATTGAGATTGAAGACCGAGATCAAGACCATAGATAGATCGAAGACCTTTTGTAGCCTTATACTCATGTTCCCCTCTCATAGCCTTAGGGTTTAGGGTTTCTCTTCATTTTTATTATTGTGTATGTATATATTAGGGTTTCACCTTCGATCCGGAAAATATTCGTTAGCCGCTTTGACTTATTCGTAACTTTCTCCTTTAGCCGCTTTGACTTATTCGTTTTTCCACCTATGCAGAAAATATGGACCCACACATCAGAGACGAAGAAAAGGAAGAGTTGATCCAAGGTGTGATCCGTGGGGAAGATAATTTAGACGTATCAACGTTTCTGAACAACTCCGGTGAGGGTGATCCTCTTTTTACCGGAGTAGACAACTTGTTTGAGGTTGAAGGTGTTGCCTTCCGCGAGGGAGAAGGCGATGCCTTGTGTAACCGAGAAGACGACCGCTCCGGCGAGGTGCATGTAATATAAATCAATTCATTAATTAATCATCTGCTATCTATATAGAAATAGTAACGACGATCTTTCTTCTTTTAGCCCTCCGGATCGAAGGAATCTACTGAAAAGAGCAGACGAGGCCCAACCAAAAAGTTGCAAGACCATGAGAGGTTTAGGATCGAAGATGTCGCTGAAGACGGCAGACCGACAGCTCCCGAAGTTGTCGCAACCAAATTTGTGGCACAATGCGGAGTAATCGTTAGGGACTTAATCCCGATCACCATTAGAAATTGGAATAGGCCTGCTAAAGCGGATGAAGAGGGAACATGTTTATTTGTCCCTAACCACGCCAAAGATTTACTGTGGAAGAGGCTCATGGTTAATTTCAAACTACCGAAGATAGAGCTGGATCCAAATGCGGAGGATCCAGTTGAGGACGCCTTACAACATGGGAGAGCCATGGAGGCTAAGGTCAGGGAGTGGGCTTTGAAGAAGATGGCCCAGTGTTTCACCAACTGGAAGAAAAGATTGCACCTTGACTATGTCGTGAAAAAGAAGACTCCCGATTTCAAGAATATTCAGTTTGAGAAGATAAAACCATTCTGGGATGAGTTTGTGGAATACAAGAAATCAGAAAAAGCTAAGAAAATGTCTGAAACGAATAAGGTGAATGCTGCTAAGAAGAAGTATCACCATACTATGGGGCAAGGTGGCTACAAGGTTGGCATTCCTAAGTGGGAGAAACTTGAGCAGGAACTGCGTGATAAAAATATCACCCCAGAGACAGACGATTGGGTAGAACGTGCAAGGAATTGGTTTTACGGGCATGGGGGCACGTTGAACTCGGAAGGGAGGTGTATATATAACATACGACATAAAGAAGACCCCTTGCCAATCGAGAGGATGAGAAAAGCAGTAAAGGCTGTTAAAGATGGGGACTTCATTCCCGATAGAGAGAATGATGAGCTCACACTCGTCCTTGGAAATAAGGAACATGATGGACGAACACGAGGCACAATAGGCTCCCAATCATGGAGGACTGGGTTTCCCGAAGAGAGGAAGAAATATCCTGATAGAAGCCGTCAGAGGAGTAAGGACAGGGCGGCAGTTGAAGCAGAAAGTCAGAAAGAGTGAATGCGTTTAATTGAAGAACGATTAAAGCAACAACAAGATGAAATTAACTCACTTAAAGAGCAAAGTACTACCGGCCCATCTCAGCAGCACACTGCATTCGATGCTACCGGCCTATCGAATAATCGAAAAAGCAGTGTGGCTTCCACCGAGGTCCCGGGTGATGACAATGGCGATGCCGATGATGCACCGACGATGGCTCCTGTTGGCTACCCAGTGGATGATATCACAGAGATGACACACTGCGAGCTACATGTCAAAGTTGTGAACATATCAATGAAGGTGGCGGTCGGCTATGCCTTACCAATTGGACCCACACCAACTTACCACAGTCGTCCGGTTCCAGAGGGCTACGCTGTTGTCGACGTGGATGAAATCATGCCCACCTTTGAGGTTTTGGATCTTCACTACCCTGCTGGTGAAGGGGATGTGACTGTGCTGGGTGACGCAAAAAACGTCACCATTCTATGGCCGAAGGATTGTATCGTGCTTCGAAATCACACGCCAAGGCCATCTTCGCCGCCGCCTCACCCGTCTCCAGCGAGGTCGTCGCCGCCGCGGCAGCCGTCTTCGTCGCCTCACCCGGCTCCGTCGCCTCACCCGTCTCCGATGCAGCCATCGCCGCGGGAGCCATCACCGGCGCCTCAGGATAAAAAGCGTAAGCGTACCGCTACTGTGCGTCGTAAGCGATCGCCGAAACGTAAACAAGAGCCTCTTCCAAAAGTACCAACTGTTCCTCCCAAGAGAGCTTATGACTGTACTGAAGAGGAGACTGCGGCGATCGTTGATGCGGAAACGACAGCGTTTTTCGCTAAGCTGAGGCGGCCGAAAGAGCCAGAGTTCCCCAGCACCAAAGAAGAAAAAGCCAAAGTGTTGAAAATGCTAAAGACTCTTCATCAACCCGAGCCAAAGCTGTCATCAGACTATGAGCGTTCTATTCTCAAGTCACATGCGGCACAAAAAGCCTCGAAGAGCAGTACTGATGCAAGCGGGAAATCTGTTGCCCAGCTCGGAGAACAAGCAAAACAGACTTGCGCCCCTCTCAAGGTGATTTCTCAAACCAATGTGGGGTCGAGCAAATATGGGGCCGAAGAGCAGTATGATCCAGAGGTAGTTGCACAATACGGAGAAGCTGCCGCTGCTCAAGGTATGAGTATTTCCCAGTACTTATCCCAGTTAGAGTTCTTCCCCGTGAGTGAAGTAGCATACCAATACCAGTACGGAAAACCTCTCGTCAAACCTGAGGAGGTAAACAATCTTTCAACAAAAATGCGAAGATTGCATAACTGGTACATGCATGCCACAAGTGCCGGGGCTAACTGGATAGTGCTGAGGGTTACAAAAAAGCATCATGGGAAAGATAAGGATGACATGATATCCATTGAATTTGATGAACTATTTCAATTATTCAATCAAGACGCCTTGGACAAATCGATCATGAGTGTCTATTGTCTGTAAGTACTAATTCTGTAATTAATTTAGTCTCCATCTATATTATTTTGTTTATTGCATGTATATAATCATACCTTAATATGCAGAATGAAGATTCTCGAATGCAGCAGAGGACAAATCTATGACATTGGCTTCATTGACCCATATTGGGTTCATGAAGCTAATCTCAAAATAAGCCCCCAGGATACGGAGGATAATATAGTACACGCGTTAAGGTTTCAAGAAACCAAAAGGGAAATACTATTTCCTTACAACTTCCAGTGAGTGTTATTGTCTTGTATACACTTTCTATTTCGCTTACTCGATGTTAAGTATATAATTGATAAGTTCTGCATTCGCAGGTACCACTATATTTTGTTAATCATTCAACTTGACAAAGGGCGTGTACTAGTCATGGACTCGAAACATAAACCCCTTGAGACGTGGAAGGACATGCAGATACTTCTCCAGCGGTAATTCTAATCATTACGACACTATATCGGCAACGTTCGTGAATTTTATGATATCAAGTACTTAATAACTTATTTTATTCGTTTTCTACGCCGGGCAGCGCTTGGAAACGGTTCACCAAGAAGGCTAGGGGTGTTTGGAAAGAGGAGCTTACATTTCAACCACTAGATGTAAGCACCACTAGCTATATCCGCGCATCTCTTTGATTCTAGTTTTGATACAGTTATTATCATGCTTGATTATTATTTTGATTGAACTCTGTTGTCGTAAAGTGCCTGACGCAGGGACCAGGTAACAATCTATGTGGATACTATGTATGCGAGTTCATCCGGCAGACGTGCGATGAGAAGGGCAGAAATTTAGAGCAACTCCACGTATGTAAACAATTTCTATAGTTTTTAATTACAATCAAATTGTGTTTAGTTTCATATTCATATAGGCTGACTCCTTTTTTAAATCAGATCGAACGTCTACGGGACGGTCTTCTGCCAAAGGATCGCATACGAGCAATACAGGAGGAATTGGCGGGATTCTTGGATGCAGAAGTCCTAGACCCAAAAGGAGAATACTATTCGGCTGTGTATAGACAATAGGGATTGTAAAAATAGCAACTTTCAAGGGATTGTAAAATGTTGTCATGATGATCTTGTGTAATATAAGGTTCCTTCATTGATAAGTGCAAAACACTAAATAAACAATAAAACAACCTAAATGAATTCTCTGCCGCGGCACAAAAAGTGGCGAAAATGCTGCCGCGGCAACAAAATGTGCCAAAATGAATTCTCTGCCGCGGCAGAGAAATGGGCCAAATCTCTGCCGCGGCAGCAGGTTATTAGTCCCGGTTCGTGTTACGAACCGGGACTAATGCTCCACCCCCCTCGCGCTCTGATGCCGCCACGTGTGCCCCCATTTGTCCCGGTTGGTGGGGCAACCGGGACTAATGGTTGGAGCTTTAGTCCCGATGCCCCCGTCCCGGTTGGGCAACCGGGACTAATGGCCCTTACCAACCGGGACGCATGGGGCGTTTTCTACCAGTGTGTGTGTATCTAGGATAGAGAGATAAGAGGATTAGCTAGGAGTCTGTTGTTATCTTATGTAACGATCTGATAAGATCGATCTCTCTCTCTATCCCGTGTAAACCTCCCGTGTAATCAGTTGCCGATGGTTGTCACCTCGGATATATAACATGTACCAGATGCCGAGACAAAGGCAATCTGTTAACCCCAAAACTTCACATGGTATCAGAGCCAAACCTTCCAAAAACACATCTAGCAACCATGAGTGGCTCATCATCCTCCTCTGGCCCAATGGCCGAGAAGCTTCCAACCACCGGCACCACCGAGAAGCTTACCCGGGAGAACTTCATGCTATGGGAGACGCAGGTCCTCCCGGCCGTCCGCGGCGCCCGAGTGATGGGGTTCCTTGATGGAACTCTCAAGGCGCCAGCGAAGACGATGGTCGTCCAGAAGGACGGCAAAGATGAGGAGATGGAGAACCCGACGTATGAAGCCTGGGTATAGAACGACCAGCTAGTGCTCTCGTACTTGCTGGCGTCACTCTCCAGGGAGATTATGATCTCCTGTATCGGGATGAAGACGGCGGCTGCTGTCTGGAAGGCGATCACATCGATGTTCGCTGCTCAATCCCGCACTCGCATCACCAATCTCAGGGTCCAGCTCGCCAACACCAAAAAAGAAGGCAAGACCATCGCGCAGTATTTTGTTGCAGTAAAGACGGTGGCGGACGAGCTCGCAGCAGCAGGCCGGAAGATCGAGGAGGACGAGCTGGTTGAATACCTCCTCGCAGGGCTTGACGACCCTTACAATCCTCTCTTCGCTGCAATCGGCGCCAACCCCGACAACAACCTCACCGTCGCTGATCTGTACGCCCAAATGATGGCCTACGACAATCACATGGTGGCACTCGGCGTCGACATGACTGGCGGACACGCCTCTGCCAACGCCGCTACTCGCGGTCGCGGAGGACGTCGGGGTGGCCATGGTGCACCTCGTGGCCGCGGACGTGGTGGTGGCCGTGGCGGCTTTGGCCGTGGCAAAGGACACCATCATCAGCAAGAAGGAGGCAGCAACAATCATCGCGGCAATGGCAAGGGTAAGGATGACCGTGTTGTTTGTCAGATCTGCAACAAGCCCGGCCACATCGCATGGAACTGCTGGCACCGCTTCTCTGATGATGAAGAAGAAGAGGAGGAGATAGGTGCCAATGGCGCCTACGGCTCATATGGCGTCGACACCAACTGGAACTGTGACACTGGTGCCACCGACCACATCACCGGTGAGCTGGACAAGCTTACCATGAAGGAGAAGTACAATGGCCGCGACAAGATTCATGCGGCAAACAGGTCAGGTATGGACATTAGTCATGTTGGTCATGCACTTATTAAATCCCCATCAAAAACCCTTCATCTTCGTAACGTTCTCCATGTTCCTAGTGCTACAAAAAATTTAGCCTCTATTCATCGTCTCACTCGAGACAACCATGTCTTTGTTGAATTTCGTCAATGGCATTTTTATGTGAAGGACAAGGAAACGAGGAAAGTACTTCTTAAAGGTAGATGCGTTCGTGGGCTCTACCCTCTGGTGTCATCATCATCATCATCGAGTCAAAATAAACAAGTCCTTAGCGCCACCAAGCCTTCAGCTACAAGGTGGCATGATCGGTTGGGCCATCCTTCCTTCAAAGTTGTTCAACGAGTCCTTAGCAAATTTGAGCTTCCCTACTCCAATGAGTCTAGAGTTGAGTCTGTGTGTGATTCATGTCAACAAGCAAAAAGTCATCAACTTCCATATATTAGATCCACTAGTGTTTCGACCTCTACATTAGAACTTGTCTTCTCCGATGTATGGGGAAAGGCACCCACCTCTGTTGGTAGATTTGAATACTATGTAAGCTTTATTGATGACTATAGCAAATTTTCATGGATTTATTTTCTCAAGAAAAAGTCTGAAGTATTCCATGTCTTTCAGAATTTTCAAAATCTCGTTGAACGCAAATTTAACAGAAAAATTATTGCCATGCAAACAAATTGGGGAGGTGAGTATGAAAAACTCAACCCTTTCTTTCAAAAAATAGGCATTTCACACCATGTGTCCTGCCCTCATGCCCACCAACAAAATGGTTTAGCAGAACGCAAACATCGACATATAGTTGAGGTTGGGCTAGCTCTTCTTGCAAATGCATCCATGCCACTAAAATTCTGGGATGAAGCTTTCTTGACTGCCACATATCTCATCAATTTGCTCCCTTCTCCGGTCATTAACAATGAAACACCAATGGAACGTCTCTTAAAGGAGACACCTGATTATGCCTCTCTACGTGTCTTTGGTTGTGCCTGTTGGCCCAATCTCCGTCCCTACAACACTAGAAAGTTAGCCTTCCGTTCCAAACAATGTGTCTTCATTGGTTATAGCAACATGCACAAAGGGGTCAAATGTTTAGATGTCTCTAGTGGACGTGTCTAAATATCTCGTGATGTTGTCTTTGATGAATCAGTTCACTGGTAGAAAATGCCCTATAGGTCCCGGTTGGTAAGGGGCATTAGTCCCGGTTGCCCAACCGGGACGGGGCAATCGGGACTAAAGCTCTAACCTTTAGTCCCGGTTGCCCCACCAACCGGGACAAATGGGGGCACACGTGGCGGCATCGGAGCGCGAGGGGGGGTGGAGCATTAGTCCCGGTTCGTAACACGAACCGGGACTAATAACCTGCTGCCGCGGCAGAGATTTGGCCCATTTCTCTGCCGCGGCAGAGAATTCATTTTGACACATTTTGTTGCCGCGGCAGCATTTTCGCCACTTTTTGTGCCGCGGCAGAGAATTCATTTAGGTTGTTTTATTTTTTATTTAGTGTTTTGCACTTATCAATGAAGGAACCTTATATTACACAAGATCATCATGACAACATTTTACATTCAATACACGGATCGAGTTCATGCACTACATACAAAAGTTGCTATTCGATGCTACCGGCCAATTTCTTGAAAGTTGCTATTTTTACAATTCCTATTGTCTATACACAGCCGAGTAGTATTCCCCTTGTTTGTTTAGGACTTCTGCATCCAAGAATCCCGCCAATTCCTCCTGTATTGGATCTCTGAAGAAACCACATATTGCGAGTCTAAAAATGATTTTTTCAAAAAATCACGGGCGATAGATCATGTACCTGTAGTACAAACCAGACCCACTTCCTGCCGATTCGGCAGACATTTGTCCTTTTTACCCGGGATGGACGAAAAGGTTTGAGATGTACCGGTTGGGATATAGTCCATGTAAGGTGGTCTAGTATTTTAGGAAAATAGGACGGTAGCATTCTGAAACGGCATTTTCGTGGTTACTTCACAAAACGACCCATTTTTTGCGCTCGGAAAATGGAAAAGGGATTTTCCGTGCGACAAAAAGGAAAACTTCCTCCTGCAACATTGTTCTCCATACCATTCGAAAAAACAGAGTGGAGGCAGAGGAGGGGGCTGGGGCGTTGCATTTATAGAGGGCAGGGGTATTTAGTCCCGGTTGGAGCCAGCAACCGGGACTAAAGGTGCGTGCCACGCCACGTGGCTGTGGCCAAACCTTTAGTCCCGGTTGGTGGCTCCAACCGGGACGCATGCCCCCTTACCAACCGGGACCCATGCCCCCTGGCCCCGTGCCCGCTCCAACCGGGACGCGTGCCAGCATTAGTCCCGGTTGGTGGCGCAACCGGGACTAATGCTCCGAGGGGTCGCGAACGGATGGCCCTTTTTCCTCTAGTGGTTTTTTCCTTCTCTAAGCTTCGTCCTAATGCCGGTGTCCTTCTCAGAAAAGAAATCCTTCTTTTACCTGAGTACTACTCAAATCAGCCGGAATTAGATCAAGGGGAGGAACAGTGCACTGACCGACTAATGACTAATAATCCTGCTGTTTTTATCCCTGGAACTAATCCACAGGAGGAACCACGAGCAGGTGGAGAAAATTCTATGCAAGATAATGCTGAAATGACGTTGATTCATCGTGGTGAAGAAGTATCACAACAGGACAACAGCACGCGACACGAAGCTGCTCGTGTCGAAGAATCTGCTTCAGGATCGCCGCATGCAGCCTCGCCAGGTGTGTCAGCGCTGCAGACCTCGGACGACTCGGGATCGTCGTGACCAGACGAGTCCGACGCGCGTTAGGCACGTGTCCGCCAACGAGTGAACGACACGTCGCCCACCTCTTCAACCACCGAAGGGGCAAGTCCACATCGAGCCGCTGAGTCGCGCCAGACTTCAACGCGTGGCCCCTCAACACGGAGAGGAGGGACATCCATCAGGCCAGCTGGGCCAATGGGAAACTCTCCCGCTCACGCACGACCTGACGCGGTGCAGAATCTGCATCGGGATCGACAACACCAGGGTGAGCCTGTGTCTGGCTCTTCTGTCGCTCGGCAGGAGGCCGGATGTTCTGCGCACATCAACCCTGCAGCGGAGCCTGCAGAAACTCATCATCGCACCCGTGCAAGAACGGGAAACAGTAAGCCTAAAATTTATAGCGATGGAACAGTTCGGTACGGTTTATCTGCTATCTCTAATGAACCTAAAAATTTAGAAGAAGCACTAGCTAGCAAAAATTGGAAGCAAGCTATGGATGATGAATATAATGCTCTAGTTTCAAATAAAACTTGGCATCTAATTCCATATAAAAAAGGTATAAATCTTATAGATTGCAAATGGGTCTATAGAGTTAAAAGGAAAGCTGATGGAACTATTGATAGGTATAAGGCTAGATTAGTAGCAAAAGGCTTCAAACAAAGATATGGCATAGATTATGAGGACACATTTAGTCCTGTTGTTAAAGCTGCTACTATCAGACTTGTTTTGGCTGTTTTTGTGTCCAGAGGATGGAGCCTAAGACAGCTAGATGTGAAGAACGCGTTTCTTCATGGTGTTCTGGAAGAAGAAGTTTATATGAGGCATCCACCTGGATATGAAAGTCTCAAGGCACCACATCATGTGTGCAAATTGTATAAATCACTATACGGTCTCAAGCAAGCACCAAGAGCATGGTTTGCCAAGCTAAGTTCAAAGCTTCAAGAGCTTGGTTTCATACCATCCAAGGCTGATACATCTCTGTTTATTTATAACAAGTCAGGTATCACCATTTATGTATTGGTATATGTAGATGATATCATAGTCACTAGCTCCTCCAACAAAGCTATTGCCGCACTCCTTCGAGATTTAGGTGAAGCTTTTGCATTGAAAGATCTAGGTGACTTGCATTATTTTCTGGGAATAGAAGTCAAAAAATCCAATAATGGTATTACTCTAACCCAAGATAAATATGCGTCAGACTTGTTAACCAGGGTTGGCATGTAGGACCCCAAGTCAGCTCCAACGCCACTGTCAGCCTCAGAGAAACTTTCAGCTACAGAAGGAGATGTACTTGGACCAGAAGATGGCACAAAGTACAGAAGCATTGTAGGTGCACTCCAATACTTGACACTGACAAGACTAGACATTGCTTTCTTAGTTAATAAGGTTTGTCAGTACCTTCATACACCAACTACTGTTCATTGGACAAAAGTCAAAAGAATTCTAAGGTATATAAAGGGAACTATCAGTCTAGGCTTAACATTCGAAAAGTCTCCTTCTACCTTAGTAAGTGCCTTTTCAGATACTGATTGGGCAGGGTGTGTATATGATAGAAGATCTACAGGAGGATTTGCAGTATATTTTGGTCCCAATTTGATCTCTTGGAGTGCCAGAAAACAGGCAACAGTTTCTAGATCAAGTACAGAGGCTGAATATAAAGCCTTGGCAAATGCCACTGCTGAAATAATTTGGTTGGACTCCTTACTTGGTGAACTTGGAGTTAAGAGGAGACAAACTTCCTGTTTATGGTGTGATAATATGGGAGCTACTTATCTTTGTGCTAATCCATTTTTCATGCAAGCACAAAGCTGTAGGGGTTCGTAGGATGGAAAACAAAAATTTTCTACCGCATACAAACAAACAAGCCAAGATCTATCTACTAGATTGTAGCAACGATTCGATGGAATAACTCACCCTCGAAGATTCCAAAGTGTTTAACGAGAGCGGATTCTCGTGGGTGATGTAGTTGTACTCTTGCCGATCTCAAGATCGCGTAGACGATCCTTCCGGCGCTGCGTTTCGGTAGCGCTCCCGCAGTCGGTCACACGTTCGGTACTCGACGAAGACCTTCCTCTCCCTTTTTCCAGCAGGCAGCGGAGGTTGTAGCACTCTCCTCGTGATTCCGGCAGCACGACAGCGTGGTACCGGAAGTAGAGGGGAGATCTCGCAGGGCTTTGCCTTAAGCCGGAGCGAGTATGGTGGACTATGAGAGAGCCTCGGTGATCTAGGGTTTAGACACACCAAGTATAAGGGGCTAGGCCGGCGGCTAGGGCAAGTAGAAGCCCCAACTCGGCGGCTTGGGAGAACACCCTAGGCGGCGGCTATGGTGGGCGGCGGCGGCTAGGGTTAGGGTCTAGAGGGGCAAGGTGTGTGTCTTGGAGGGCAGCCCTGCCCCTTCTTATATAGGTGGAGGGGGCGCGCCAAGGGGAGGGGAGTCCCTCCCCAACTCGGCTTCCAAGGCCGGCGGTGGAGGGAGAGGGACTTCCTCCCCAAGTAGGTTTCCTACTCTCCCTCCACCAAAACAAAATAGCTGTTTGACTTTTCAAATTGGCGTTTGACTTTTCAAACTAGGATTTGATTTAACCCTTTATTTTGTTCAGCGATGACACCTAGTACATGATGCAACCATTCCAACTTGTTATGACACATTCATGTACCCTTACTCTCCGGAGTGCCGGACATTCCGGAACCTTCTAGAACATTCCCGATGAAAACACCGGAACCATTCTCCAACCCCGAAACAGGACTTTCCTTATATGAATCTTATTCTCCGGACCATTCCGGATCTCCTCGTGATATCCCGGATCCCATCCGAGACTCCGAACAACATCCGGTCTCTTACTCATCATTTCATAACTACTCAAACAACGTCGAATCCTTAAGTGTGTCTCCCTACGGTTCGTGAATTATGCGGACATGATCGAGACACTTCTCCAAACAATAACCAATAGAGGAATATGGAAATTCATATGGCTCCCACATATTTCTACGATTAATTTGGGATCGAATGAACCACTTACATACGATACCAATTTCCCTTTGTCTCACGATAGTTTACTTATCCGAGGTTTTGATCGTCAGGATCTCTGCATACCTAGTTCAACCTCGTTACCGATAAGTACTCTTTTCTCGTTCCCGTGATATGTGATCCCTTGTGAGCCAGTCACATGCTTGCAAGCTAATTGGATGGCATTCCACCGAGAGTGCCCAGAGTATATGTATCCGTCATATGGATGGACAAATCCCACTCTTGATCCAGGTGTCTCAACCAATACTTTTCGAACACTTAATGCCACCTTTATAGCCACCCAGTTATGGTGTGGTGTTTGATGTCATCAAAGCATCCTTCCGGTGATGGTGATAAGCATGATCTCATGGTCGAAGGAATTAGGTTACTATGTATCAAAAAGCATATAGCAATTGAACTGTTAAAATGACTTGATCTTTATGCTACGCTTATCTATAGGAGTATGTCCATCATACCATTCTCCTAACGATATGATCTTGTTGTTAATAACATCTCCATGTTCATGATAGGGAAACCACAATCATTTATTAACCAACAAGCTAGTATTATGAAGATGCTTTACTAGGGACTTCAATTTAAGTTTACAAATCACACAAGTATTAATGTTTCCTTGTTAATACTATTATAGCATGAATGTAAACATTTATCATAAACACAAAGATATAATAATAACTACATTTATTATTGCCTCCAGGGCATATCTCCAACAGTCTCCCACTTGCACTAGAGTGAACTAATCTAGATTCCATGGTAATATACCGAACACCCATGGCAGTTTGGTGTTGTTCATGTTTTGCCCTCGGGAGAGGTTTAGTCAACGGATCCGCCACATTCAGATTTGTGTGTACTTTGCAAATCTTTATGTCACCATCTTGGACATGTTCTCGAATAGCTTGAAAACGTAGCTTGATGTGCTTCAGCTTCTTGTGTGACCTTGGTTCTTGAACATTGGCTATGGCGCCCATGTTATCACAGTAGATAGACATTGGGTCCAGCGCACTTGGAACCACACCGAGCTCTGTAATGAACTCTTTCATCCATATCGCTTCTTGTGAAGCCTCCGAAGCAGCCATGTATTCCGATTCAGTTGAAGATCTCGCCACAACGCTTTGCTTTGCACTCCTCCAGCTAACTGCTGCACCATTCAAAGTAAATACGTATCCAGATTGTGATTTAGAATCAATCGGATCGGTGTTCCAACTTGCATCGGTGTAACCATTAACAACGAGTTGTTCATCACCTCCATAAGAAAGAACCATATCCTTAGTTCTTCTCAAGTACTTAAGGATATTTTTGACCGCTGTCCAATGATCCACTCCTGGATCACTTTGATATCTGCTAGTCAAACTAACAGCATATGCAATGTCGGGTCTAGTACATAGCATGGCATACATTAGAGATCCTATGGCTGAGGCATAGGGAGTCTTACTCATCCTCTCTCTATCTTCTGCCGTTGTCGGACTTTGATTTTTACTCAAGGTCGTATTGGGCAACATGGGCAAGAACCCTTTCTTTCTATCTTCCATTCCAAACCTCTTTAGAACTTTGTCCAAATATGTACTTTGTGACAATGATATTAGGCGTCTCGATCTATCTCTATAAATCTTTATGCCTAATATGTAAGTTGCTTCGCCAAGATCTTTCATTGAAAAACTATTATTCAAATATTCCTTGACACTATTAAGAAGGTCTACATCATTCCCAATCAACAATATGTCATCTACATATAGTATTAAGAATGCTATAGAGCTCGCACTCACTTTCTTCTAAATAAAAGCTTCTCCATAAGTTTGTATAAAACCAAAACTTTTGATCACCTTATCAAAACGTTGATTCCAACTTCGGGATGCTTGCTTCAATCCATATATGGACCGTTGAAGTTTGCATACTTTGTTAGCATCTTTAGGATCGACAAAACCTTTGGGTTGCATCATATACAACTCTTCATCAATGTCTCCATTGAGGAATGCTGTTTTGACATCCATCTGCCATATCTCATAATCATAATATGCAGCGATTGCTAACATAATCCTCACAGACTTTAGCTTCGCTACTGGTGAGAAAGTCTCATCGTAGTCAACTCCTTGAATTTGTCGAAACCCTTTTGCGACAAGTCGAGCTTTATAGACAGTAACATTACCATCAGCATCTGTTTTCTTCTTGAAAATCCATTTGTTCTCGACAGCCTTCCGGCCATCCGGTAAGTCCACCAAAGTCCATACTTGGTTTTCGTACATGGATCCAATCTCGGATTTCATGGCTTCTTGCCATTTATTGGAATTTGGCTCATCATCGCTTCCTCATATGTCGCAGGGTCATCGGTGTTGTCCACCAACATGACACTCATAACGGGATCATACCAATCAGGAGTGGTACGAGTTCTCGTTGACCTGCAAGGCTCTATAGCAACTGCAACCGAAGTTTTATGATCATCATCATTAGCTTCCTCTCTTATTGGTGCAGACACCACAGGAATTTCTTCCGGTGCTGCACTACTCGCAAGTTCGAGAGAAGGTTCGACAACCTCGTCGAGTTCTACTTTCCTTCCAGTCACTTCTTTCGAGAGAAATTCCTTCTCTAGAAAGGATCCATTCTTGGCAACGAAGATTTTGCCTTCGGATCTATGATAGAAGGTATATCCAATAGTTTCCTTTGGATATCCTATGAAGACGCATTTTTCCGCTGTGGGTTCAAGCTTGTCCGGCTGTAACTTCTTTACATAGGCTTCGCAACCCCAAACTTTAAGGAACGACAATTTAGGTTTCTTCCCAAACCATAATTCATACGGTGTCGTTTCAACGGATTTAGATGGTGCCCTATTTAAAGTGAATGCGGCTGTTTCTAATGCATAACCCCAAAATGATAGCAGTAAATCTGTAAGTGACATCATAGAACGAACCATATCTAAGAGAGTTCAATTATGACGTTTGGACACACCATTATGCTGTGGTGTTCCCGGCGGTGTCAATTGCGAAAGTATTCCGCATTTCTTCAAATGTTCGCCAAACTCGTAACTTAGATATTCACCTCCACGATCAGAACGCAGAAATTTAATCTTCTTGTTACGTTGATTCTCAACCTCACTTTGAAATTTCTTAAACTTCTCGAAAGTTTCGGACTTATGTTTCATGAAATAGATATACCCATATCTACTCAAGTCATCCGTGAAGGTAAGAACATAACGATAACCACCGCGCGATGCTACACTCATTGGACCACACACATCGGTATGTATGATTTCCAATAAGTCCGTAGCTTGCTCCATCATACCAGAAAATGGAGTCTTAGTCATTTTACCCATTAGACATGCTTCACATCTTTCAAGTGATTCAAAATCAAGTGATTCAAGAAGTCCATCGGAATGGAGTTTCTTCATACGCTTCACTCCAATGTGACCAAGACGACTGTGCCACATATAGGTCGAGTTGTCGCTTGATTTCAAACGTTTAGCTTCAATGTTATTAATATGTGTATTTCCACTATCGAGATTCAATAAGAATATACCATCTATCAAAGGTGCATGTGCATAAAACATATTACTCATATAAATCGAACAACCATTATTCTCGGACTTAAACAAGTAACCTTCTCGCAATAAACAAGATCCCGATATAATGTTCATGCTTAACGCAGACACCAAATAACAATTATTTAAGTATAAAACTAATCCCGATGGTAGATGAAGAGGTAGCATGCTGACCGCGATCACATCAACCTTTGATCCATTTCCCACGCGCATCGTCACCTCGTTCTTCGCTAGCTTCCGTTTATTCTGCAGCACCTGTTTCGAGTTACAAATATGAGCAACCGAACCAGTATCAAATACCCAGGCACTACTACGAGTACTAGTGAGATACACATCAATAACATGTATATCGGATATACCTTTCTTCTTGATGTTGCCGTTCTTCAAATCCGCCAAGTACTTTGGGCAATTCCGCTTCCAGTGACCTTCTCCCTTGCAGTAAAAGCACTCAGTATCAGGCTTAGGTCTAGCCTTGGTCTTCTTCGTTGGTGCGGTAACTTTCTTACCACCCTTCTTGAAGTGTCCCTTTTGCTTAGAATTGCCTTTCTTGAATTTGGTGGTCTTATTGACCATCAACACTTGGTGCTCTTTCTTGATCTCCACTTCTGCAGATTTTAACATGGAGAAGAGTTCTGGCAACTGCTTGTTCATGCTTTGCATATTGTAGTTCATCACAAAGTTCTTGTAACTTGGTGGCAGTGATTGGAGGACACGGTAAATCCCCAAAGCATTAGGAATCACTATACCCAAGCTTTTAAGTTTGTTTGCGTGCCCAGACATCTTAAGCACATGCTCACTGACGGAGCTGCCCTCTTCCATCTTGCAGTTAAAGAACTTTTCAGAAGCCTCATAGCTCTCAACTGCCGCGTGAGTCTCAAAAATCATTTTGAGTTCACGGACAATATCATGTGGGTCTGAATTCTCAAACCTTTTCTGAAGCTCCGATTCTAAACCATACAAGATAGCACACTGAACTGTGGAATAATGAGTCTTCCGAGCGAGGTAAACATTCTTTAATTCATCGGTAGCAGTAGCTGCAGGTGGGTCACCCAGCGGTGCATCCAGCACATAGGTCAAATTACCAGCATTGAGGACAATCCTCAAATTGCGGAACCAATCCGCGAAGTTGCTTCCATTGTTTTTCAACTTTTCTTTCTCTAGGAACGTATTAAAATTGATGGTAGGGGTCGCCATTGATCTACAACATATTTGCAATAGTTTAGACTAAGTTTATGACAAATTGAGTTCTTATTAATAGTTAAATTAATCTAGGTGAACTCCCACTCAAAACAATATCCCTCACATTGTTTTAGTGATCACACGAACCAAATCCACCACATCAACACCGATCATCGCGAGAGTTGATGTAGCTTCAATGGCGAACAATCGACATGTTCATCATATCTACTATATGATTCATGCTTTACCTTTCGGTGATCCGTGTTCCGAGACCATGTCTGTACATGCTAGGCTCGTCAAGATCAAACCTTAGCTTCCGCATGAGCAAATCTGGCTTGCTCACGTTGTATACACTTGCGGAATCTAACACACCCGATCATCACATGGTGCTTCGAAACAACAAGCTTTAGCAACGGTGCTTACTAAGGATGAACACTTAAGAACTTGAAATTCATGTGCATGAGGGATCATCTTATAATGCTACCGTCGTTAACTAAGCAATACAAGATGCATAAAGGATTAACATCACATGCAATTCATAATATGTGATATGATATGGCCTTTCTTCTTTGTGCTTCCGATCTCCATCTTCAAGCACGAACATGATCTCCATCATCACCGGCATTGCATCAAGGTCAATGACGCTGCTCCATGGTTGTCGTCCACCGGCTTCAACTATTACAACTACTTTGAATAGACACGCGGGTCTTAACATAAATTAAAGATAACCATATGGCTCCTGCCGGTTGCCAACTTACAATAAGGAACATTGCATACATCAAATATAATCACAATCATGGCCATATCACATCACAGCACACCCCTGCAAAACAAAGTTAGATGACTCTAATTTCTTTGCATGTTTTACGTGGTTTGGGGCTTTCAATAAGTGTCGATCTAACTTACAAACAAGAACCACAACGCTGATGTTTGAACTATCAAGTGCCCGTTGTAAATTCGATCTATACTATAATGAGAGAGACAGACACCCACAAATCCACTTATGCAATACAAGTTGCATGTTGAGCGTGGAGCAAGTCTCATGAACGACGTCATGTAAGGTTAGCCCGGGCCGCTTCATCCCATCATACCGCAAGATGCAAAGTACACAAGAAGCAATTGATAATAAAAGCACCACCGCCCACAATGACCATTGTGTTATACTCGTGCAACAGATCTACATATAGACACGGCTCTGATACCACTGTAGGGGTTCGTAGCATGGAAAACAAAAAATTTCTACCGCATACAAACAAACAAGCCAAGATTTATCTACTAGATTGTAGCAACGAGTCGATGGAATAACTCACCCTCGAAGATTCCAAAGTGTTTAACGAGAGCGGATTCTCGTGGGTGATGTAGTCGTACTCTTGCCGATCTCAAGATCGCGTAGACGATCCTTCCGGCGCTGCGTTCCGGCAGCGCTCCCGCAGTCGGTCACACGTTCGGTACTCGACGAAGACCTTCCTCTCCCTTGTTCCAGCACGCAGTGGAGGTTGTAGCACTCTCCTCGCGATTCCGGCAGCACGACGGCGTGGTACCAGAAGTAGAGGGAAGATCTCGCAGGGCTTCGCCTTAAGACGGAGCGAGTATGGTGGACTATGAGAGAGCCTCAGTGATCTAGGGTTTAGACACACCAAGTAGAAGGGGCTAGGCCGGCGGCTAGGGAAAGTAGAAGCCCCAACTCGGCGGCTTGGGAGAAAACCCTAGGCGGCGGCTATGGTGGGCGGTGGCTAGGGTTAGGGTTTAGAGGGGCAGCCCTGCCCCTCCTTATATAGGTGGAGGGGGCGCGCCAAGGGGAGGGTAGTCCCTCCCCAACTCGGCTTCCAAGGCCGACGGTGGAGGGAGAGGGACTTCCTCCCCAAGTAGGTTTCCTACTCTCCCTCCACCAAAACAAAATAGCCGTTTGACTTTTCAAATTGGCGTTTGACTTTTCAAACTAGGATTTGCTTTAACCCTTTATTTTGTTCAGCGATGACACCTAGTACATGATGCAACCATTCCAACTTGTTATGACACATTCATGTACCCTTCCTCTCCGAAGTGCCGGACATTCCGGAACCTTCTAGAACATTCCCGATGAAAACACCGGAACCATTCTCCAACCCCGAAACAGGACTTTCCTTACATGAATCTTATTCTACGGACCATTCCGGATCTCCTAGTGATATCCCGGATCCCATCCGAGACTCCGAACAACATTCGGTCTCTTACTCATCATTCCATAACTACTCAAACAACGTCGAATCCTCAAGTGTGTCTCCCTACGGTTCGTGAATTATGCGGACATGATCGAGACACTTCTCCGAACAATAATCAATAGAGGAATCTGTAAATTCATATGGATCCCCCATATTTCTACGATTACTTTGCGATCGAATGAACCACTTACATACTATACCAATTTCCCTTTGTCTCACGATAGTTTACTTATCCGATGTTTTGATCGTCGGTATCTCTGCATACCTAGTTCAACCTCGTTACCGATAAGTACTCTTTTCCGTTCCCGTGATATGTGATCCCTTGTGAGCCAGTCACATGCTTGCAAGCTAATTGGATGACATTCCACCGAGAGGGCCCAGAGTATATCTATCCGTCATATGGATGGACAAATCCCACTCTTGATCCATGTGTCTCAACCAATACTTTCTGAACACTTAATGCCACCTTTATAGCCACCCAGTTACGGTGTGGTGTTTGATGTCATCAAAGCATCCTTCCGGTGATGGTGATAAGCATGATCTCATGGTCGAAGGAATTAGGTTACTATGTATCAGAAAGCATATAGCAATTGAACTGTTAAAATGACCTGATCTTTATGCTACGCTTATCTATAGGAGTATTTCCATCATACCATTATCCTAACGATATGATCTTGTTGTTAATAACATCTCAATGTTCATGATAGGGAAACCACAATCATTTATTAACCAACAAGCTAGTATTATGAAGAGGCTTTACTAGGGACTTCAATTTAAGTTTACAAATCACACAAGTATTAATGTTTCCTTGTTAATACTATTATAGCATGAATGTAAACATTTATCATAAACACAAAGATATAATAATAACTACATTTATTATTGCCTCTAGGGCATATCTCCAACAAAAGCACATTGAGATAGACTTCCATTTTGTAAGAGAAAGAGTTGCAAACAAATTGCTTGAGATAAAATGTATTCCATCACAAGATCAGGTGTGGCAGATGGCTTTACAAAAGCTCTACCAGTCAGGCAGCTTGAGGAGTTCAAACACAATCTCAACCTTAGCACGGCTGAGATCGAGGAGGGGTGTTAGCAATCAATAGTAATCATGACAGCTTGTATGTACGTTTAAATTATAAAACATGCGTATCTAGGATAGAGAGATAAGAGGATTAGCTAGGAGTCTGTTGTTATCTTATGTAATGATCTGATAAGATCGATCTCTCTCTCTATCCCATGTAAACCTCCCGTGTAATCAGCTGCCGATGGTTGTCACCTCGGATATATAACATGTACGAGATGCCGAGACAAAGGCAATCTGTTAACCCCAAAACTTTACAACCCCAACTACCTTGAACGCGATCGAGGGCACCATCAGAAGCGAACAAGCCACCAGGCCCATGCGCCAGGGAGAGAAATGCTAATTATATGATTAGGGAGAGAAATGCTAATTATTTGTAGAAAATCAGTACTCCCTCCAACCCATATTAGTTGACTCCAATTTGGATGTATAGGAAAAGTCGCTTGACAACCGCCCCACTTGCCTCTTCTCCCTCCCACTACCCACCAAGCATGCATGCCAACACCAGCGCGGCGACCGGCCAGCTTTGCTGCAGCACGCACGCCTGGGTTGCTATCGTCTCCCTATCCCTATGCTCGTGCCTCTGCCCGTGCCGCGTCATGGGAATTCGATCGGCGAGGGGAACTGAACGGAGACTGGCGGCTGGCTTCCCCTCCGCCCTGTAGCACACCTCCGGCTTTGGCTTCCCACCGCTTCCGCGAGCACCTTGTCATCGTCCTCGTCGCGCTTCATGGTCGTCCGCCCGGCAAAGGAAGGAGGAAAGCACGTATGTTGCTTCTTGGGCAGGGGCGCGACTAGGTAATTTCTTCCCAAACTTGTCAAATTACTGCCAACGGCCTCCAGCCGGAGAAAAAATGCCTCCTTGGACGCGCAATGGCTGGAGATACTCTAAACCCCTATAGAAAAGTAGTACTCCCTCCGACCCATATTAGTTGACTCAACCACTAGTGGAAACGAGGGCTTTTGTTGATCTCGAAAATGGGCTTTAACACCGGTTCTTCTACGAACCGGTGTTAAAGGGGGGGCCGTACCAGCGTGGCCTCTGCGGCATTAAAGGAGCCCCCCCTTTAACACCGGTTCGTGCCACGAACCGGTGTTAAAGGTCCCTGCACCAGTGGCCCGCGCACCCCCCCCTTTAACACTGGTTCGTGGCACGAACCGATGTTAAAGGGGGGGGCTATATAAGACACCACCCCAGCCCACACACACCCCACTCTTCCATTCTTTCACATTTTGGAGCCTAGCAAGAGGGTGTGAAGAGTGCTAGTTTGTGTTTTTTTCATATGCACTAGAGGTGTTCGGTGAAATGCCCGAGAGCTCAAAATAAGCTTTCTTGTTGCTCTTTCCGTCTCGGTCGAGGTCGGCAACTATAGTTTCATGTGTCATTGATGTACTATATATATAAATGGTCATCTCCCTATTATTTTTTGATATATACTACATATTAATGCAGATGAATCGGCAATGGATGTACGGTGACCGCCGCACTTCCGAGTACATTACGGGCCTCCAAAATTTCATCGTTGTGGCTAATGCAAACCGTGGTCACAATGGTTTTATGTGCTGTCCGTGTGTTCACTGTCAGAACAAGAAAGACTACTCAAATACCAGAACCATTCACGCCCACCTGCTTCGATCTGGTTTCATGCCCAGCTATAATTGTTGGACCAAGCACGGAGAAAAAGGGGTTGTGATGGAAGACAACGAAGAAGAAGAGGATGATGAAAACTATCATAATATGTATCCTGAATATGATGATAATGCAACGGAGGTAGATAATGAAGATCAAGAGGGAGCAGATGGGCCCGCTGATGACGATCTTGGTCGGGCCATTACTGATGCAAAGGAAGAATGTGAAACTGAAAAGGAGAAGGAGAAGCTGGAGCAGATGTTAAAGGATCACAAAACATTGTTGTATCCAACTTGCGAAGATGGCCACAAAAAGCTAGGTGCCACACTGGATTTGCTGCAATGGAAGGCAGAGAATGGTGTGACTGACAGCGCATTTTCAAAGTTGTTGGTAAAAATGAAGAATCTTCTTCCAAGAAATAATGAGTTGCCTGACAGTACATACCAAGCAAAGAAGGTTGTCTGCCCTCTAGGATTAGACGTGCAGAAGATACATGCCTGCATTAATGATTGCATCCTCTACCGCGGTGAGAAGTACGAGAATTTGGATGCATGCCCGGTATGCACTGCACTGCGGTATAAGATCAGACGAGACGATCCTGGCGATGTTGAGGGCGAGGCCCCTAGGAAGAAGGTTCCCGCCAAGGTTATGTGGTATGCTCCTATAATACCACGGTTAAAACGTCTCTTCAGAAATAAATAGCATGCCAAGTTGTTGCGATGGCACATGGAAGACCGTAAGAAAGACGCGATGTTGAGACACCCCGCTGATGGGTCACAGTGGAGAAAAGTCGAGCAAGAGTACCCGGACTTTGCACGTGACGCAAGGAACTTAAGGTTTGGTCTAAGTACAGACGGCATGAATCCTTTTGGTGAGCAGAGCTGCAGTCACAGCACCTGGCCTGTGACCCTATGTATCTATAACCTTCCTCCTTGGTTGTGTATGAAGAGGAAGTTCATTATGATGTCAGTGCTCATCCAAGGCCCGAGGCAACCCGGCAACGACATTGATGTGTACCTAAGGCCATTAGTTGAAGAAATTTTACAGCTGTGGGCCAAACCAGGTGTACGTATGTGGGATGAGCACAAAGGGGAGCCATTTGACCTACGAGCATTGCTTTTCGTAACCATCAATGATTGGCCTGCTCTTAGTAACATTTCAGGGCAGACAAACAAGGGATACAATGCATGCACACACTGTTTAGATGATACTGAAAGTGTATATTTGGATAATTGTAAGAAGGTTGTGTACCTAGGGTATCGCCGATTTCTTCCGAACCTGCATCCAGTAAGAAAGAAAGGCAAGCATTTCAAACGTCTGGCAGAACCCCGGAGGAAGCCTGTCCTCCGTACTGGTGAGGAGGTATTTGGTATGGTCAAGGACCTAGAAGTAATCTTTGGAAAAGGTCCTGGCAGTCTATCTGTTCCGAATGACGATGCCGGACACGCGCCCATGTGGAAGAAGCAATCTATATTTTGGGACCTACCCTATTGGAAAGTCTTAGAGGTCCGCTCTTCAATCAACGTGATGCACGTGACGAAGAATGTTTGCGTGAACCTGCTAGGCTTTCTAGGAGTGTATGGGAAGACAAAAGATACACCGGAAGCACGATAGGACCAGCAACGTCTGAAGGCCCCTGAAGAGCCTATGCATCCTGAGAACGAGAAGGGTAAACGATACCACTTAACTCCTGCCAGCTACGCTCTTACCAAAGCAGAGAAGGAAATCTTTTTTGAATGTCTGAGCAGTATCAAGGTCCCGTCTAGCTTCTCGTCGAATATAAAGGGAATAATAAATATGGCAGAGAAAAAATTCCAAAACCTGAAGTCTCATGACTGCCACGTGATTATGACACAATTGCTTCCGATTGCATTGAGAGGGCTTCTACCTGAAAATGTTCGAGTACCCATTGTGAAGCTATGTGCATTCCTCAATGCAATATCTCAGAAGGTAATCGATCCAGAAAGCCTACCAGGGTTACAAACAGATGTGGCCCAATGTCTTGTCAGCTTTGAGTTGGTGTTCCCACCACCCTTCTTCAATATTATGACGCATCTCCTGGTTCACCTAGTAGAAGAGATTGCCATTCTCGGTCCTGTATTTCTACACAATATGTTCCCCTTTGAGAGGTACATGGGAGTCTTAAAAAAATATGTTCATAACCGTACTAGGCCAGAAGGAAGCATCTCCAAGGGCTATGTAACAGAGGAGGTCATTGAGTTCTGTGTTGATTTTATTCCTGACCTTAAGGCGATTGGTGTTCCAGAATCACGACATGAGGGGAGACTGCGTGGAAAAGGCACCCTAGGATGTAAACCAATGATATGTAGGGACGGGCATTCTCTCAATCAAGCACACTACACGGTTTTACAAAGATCTATCTTGGTTGCCCCGTATATCAATGAACACAAGAATTTAATACGCCTCAAAGACCCGGGGCAGTCTGATGAATGAATTATAAGTGAACACATGGCGAGTTTTGGCGGCTGGCTGCAAAGACTTCTCACGAATAACACCACTGTTGGGGATCAGCTGTACTTGTTGGCCAGGACACCGTCTTCGACTGTATGTACTTTCCAAGGGTACGAGATAAATGTGAATACATTTTACACGATAGGCGTCTTCGACTAAAGTGGTGAGTATTACACCGTCTTCGACTACAGTGGCGAGTATTACAAGTGTAGGCAGGAGCATGACTGAATCACTCCAACATTCCGAAACAAGTTCGGCCGATTGTTACTTAATCTGGCCATGTATCTTAATTTTCAGTGCTTTTATGTATCTTAATTTTCAGTTCCAGTTTGGCCGATTGTTACTTAATCTGGCCATGTATCTTAATTTTTAGTTCTTTTATGTATCTTAATTTTCAGTTCTTTTATGTATCTTAATTTTCAGTTCCAGTTCGGCTTTATGTAACTGTCTCAAAATGACCTATCTCATTCGGGTCAAATGACCAATGTTATGGCTAGAATCAAGGCATAGTTTGCAAGAGGAGTTTTCCTTTTTATCGCACCAAAAAGGCATTTTCCATTTTCCGATCATAAAAAACGGACGGTTTTGTGAAGCAACCACCAAATGGCTAATTCAAAAAACCACCAACACATTTATCAAAAAACAATGCAAGTTGAGAGAGGCTTGGTGAGATTCAAGTGTATACAAAAGATGCGACATTTAAATATCCAATCAATTCAAAAATGTTAATACAAAAGATGCGGCATTAAAATATGATTTGATCTAATAAAAATCATTTACATGAATGGATAGATATTATTTTTCTGAAAATTATGATATATTATTCATATTTTTCTGAGTTGAAATGAAAAAGATATGAATTTTCTAAATTCATATCATATTTTTTGAATTAAAAAAGCCCCTTTAATGCATGAAATAAGTGTTTTAATTATTTTAAAAAAATTCATGTAAAGTAAATATAAAATGATTTACATGAATGGATAGATATTATTTTTCTGAAAATTATGATATATTATTCATATTTTCTGAGTTGAAATGAAAAAGATATGAATTTTCTAAATTCATATCATATTTTTTGAATTAAAAAAGCCCCTTTGATGCATGAAATAAATGCCCCCCCCCCCTTTAACACCGGTTCGTGGCAGGAACCGGTGTTAAAGGGGGGGTAATAAATACGCGCGCAAACGGATCCCCCCCTTTTAACACCGGTTCCTGCCACGAACCGGTGTTAAAGGGGGGGTGTATTAAATGCGCCCCTTCGCTCCTTTCTTCCCCCCAGTGCCAGATCGAACCACCGCCCGTCGCGCAGAGAGCAGAGAGCGAGCAGCTGCCGCGCCGCCCTCGCCGTCGGAGCTAGCCGCCGCCCTCGCCGTCGGAGCTAGCCGTCGCCCTCGCGCGCGCCAGCAATACCGCCACCGCCACCGCGCGCGCGCCGCGCACCGGCGCCGCCCTCTCGCCCTCGCAGTCGGAGCCGCCGTCGCCGTACGTCGGAGCCGCCGCCCTCGCCGTACGTCGGAGCTGCCGCCCTCGCCGTCGGAGCTAGCCGCCGCCCTCGCGCGCGCCAGCAAGACCGCCACCGCCACCGCGCGCGCGCCGCGCGCCGGCGCCGCCCTCGCCCTCGCAGTCGGAGCCGCCGTCGCCGTACGTCGGAGCCGCCGCCCTCACCGTACGTCGGAGCTGCCGTCCTCGCCGTACATCGGAGCCGCTGCCCTCGTCCTCTCCGTATGTCGGAGCCGCCGCTCGGTTTCAGGTAAGATGGGATTGGCAGGTTCAGGTTTTGTAGGAAAACACAAGGTGCAATGTCAGTAGCTGGTACGTACGGTTTGGTCGAAGCAATGCTTCCGGGGTGGCACCAGGCTGAGCTTGATCAGTTGAGCTGGCCAGCTGGGGCTTGGGGTGCAACCACGATTCAGACTTCAAAGAAGGCCACGTTTATAGCTAGGAAAAAAAGGGGATGTGTGTGTATTAGGTGTGGGTGTACGGGTTAGTTTGGGGTTTAGGATTAGCTATTGGTGGAGTTATCTTAGGTCTGATTAGGTGGTCTTGCTTAGATTGAGTTTGATTGGGTTTGAACCAAAATCAAATGCTAAGCTGCAGAAGAAAAGATTCAAAACAAATAAACAACACTAACTAGAATAAAAGAGGAAGAGAAGAAAAAGGTGTCTTTATATCGCACGTGGCATGCAAATATTGTACCCATGCATGTGAGGCATTTTGTGAAAACAAAATGTACTTGCATGCGAGCACACAGCTCTGCAAAGAATTAAAGATACAAACAAACAAGATTTTGAGGATTGGATAAATACATGGCATTTTGATATTGGCTTGGATTGAACTAATATGACCATGTATATGATGAATAGTAGATTAGAATCATTAGATCCATACATATATGTGTGGCTTGAATTTAAATACCCAAAGATATAAAATAGCTTGTAGCAAAGATATTATAATAGGCCACGCCTAAACACTAACGGACCACCTCGCTCTCTTCCCAGTGCAGGAGCGTCTCGCCGCCGCCGCTTCGGAGCTCATAGGCCACGCCTAAACGCCGACGCCGCCCGCCGCCCGACGAGCCCGCCGCTAGCACCGCCGCCCGACGAGACCGCCGCATCCGCCTGACGAGCACCGCCGCCCGACGAGTACCGCCGCCCGACGAGCACCGCCGCCCGACGAGACCAACGTCACCCCACCGGTGAGCGCCACGTGTCTGCCACGTGTATGATTGCTGACTCATCCTGATTAAAACTTGTTTGCTCGATAAATTGTACTACATGCATAGATTAAAACTTGTATACAAATTGGACCTCTGACTCATTTGTGTATTTATTTGTGTATTTTGGTATGAATAATATGTATATTTGTGTATGAATCCAAGTCCACTTGAATGTTTACACTCTTACTCTAGATAATATTATTGTTTTAGAAATTATGGATCCACTTAGTAGAAACCTTGAAGAAGAAGAAATAATGGAGAACATTATTGATGAGGACACCTCACAATATCTGAACTTGGAGGGACATGACGACGACAGCTCAAGTACTAGTCATGGAGAAGATGAAGACTCCGGTGAACGCAATTTAATGGTTATAAAGTCCGGCGAGGTATATGCATTGATTAAGCCTCAGCTGACTTCCACCAACAATCTTCTTCTACATGTATTAATTAACGCTTCTTTCTTCTTTTAGCCCTCTGGATCGACCAGCCAGCAACCATCTTCTTCTACGAAAAAGAGCAAGCGAGGCGCGAGCCAGCGGTTGAAAGATCGTGCAAAGTTCACGATCGAAGCAGTCCGTGTTGATGGCAGGCCGATGGAGCCCAAGAAGGCCGCAGACAAATTTATACGTCAGGCTGGTGTTCTTGTTAGGGACCAAATCCCAATCATAATTGAAAATTAGAATAAGCCAAAGAAGGGCGACGGTACCTTTGTCGATGACAGATCCAAAGAAACGCTTTGGAATTCGTTGTTGGTAAATTTCACCCTTCCGCCAGAGGAGGATGAAAACAACCCGGTTATAAAGAAAAAGGTCAAAGAGTGGACTCTAAAAAAGATGGCTGAGGCTTTCCGCAACTGGAAGACAAAATTGAACAAATTTGTCAAAGCTGGCGAGACTCCAAATTTTGAAGACGCATATTATGCGAAGATAAGACCTCACTGGCCCGAATTTGAGACATATAAAAAAAGTGCTATAGCTAAAAAGAGGTCAGAAACCAATACGCTTAATGCCCTGAAGAAGGAATATCACCAGAGGACGGGGTCAGGTGGCTACATATCTCAGAGGCCTAAGTGGGAGGAAGCTGAGAGGGCCCTGCGCGAGAGAGGGATCACACCCCAGACAGATGGGTGGGACCTACGTGCAAAGACTTGGTTCTACGGAATCGGGGCAAGGTTGGACCCAGAAACAGGATTGTGTATCTTCCCAACCATCCTTGCCAAACCCGTCACTGAACTCATCACGGCATACGAGGAAACATCCGCCAGGACCTTCCATCCCGACAGAGAGAATGACCAGCTCACACGCGCCATCGGTAAAAAAGAACACCCTGGACATGCACGAGGCACAGGGGGTATGACGTGGAAGGATGGGTTTGCCGACTGGAGCGACTCTTACAGATGGCGCGGCAGAAAAGAAAAAGAGCGTACAGAGCGGATGACACAGATAGAACATGCACTTGCGGCGCTGCAGACGCAAGTGAATGCACAACAGAGCCATCAAGCTACCGTCCCATCTCAGCGGCATGAAGATCCTGCATTGGAAGCTGCCCGCGGCCCAGACTCTGCGCGGAAAAGCAGTGTGGCTTCCACGGAGAACGTGCAGCCAACGCTTGAAATGACGGGTCCTCAATACCCCGTTGATGAGATCACGGAGAGCGAACACGCTGAGCTGCATGTGAGATTAATGGGCTTATCCATTAAGGTGGCTGTCGGCTATGCCTTACCTCCTGTAGCTGGTGGAACTTACCACTGCCGACCGATTCCAGATGGCTATGCTATTGTCGGGGTGGATGAGGTTGTGAAGGAATATGAGGAAGCACAGCTTGACCATGCTACAGGTGAAGGGGAAACTCAACTCAAATTTGCAGTGAAAACAACCATTCTTTGGAAGAAGGAACACATTGTGCTTCCAAATTGGAGGTCACTGGCACCCCCGCCGTCTCCGCAGCGTCAGCAGTCTGAGCCGCTTCAGCTATCTCCTGCGCGGCAGCCATCTCCGGCCCGTCAGCCATCTCCTGCGCGGCAGCCATCTCCGGCCCGTCAGCCATCTCCTGCGCGGCAGCCATCTCCGGCCCGTCAGCCATCTCCGGTGCTTCAGCCATCTCCTCAGCGTAAGCGAAAGAGCACTGCCACGAGGAGCATCAGTAGCACTGCCACAAAGAAATCCGCAGGAAACCGTACGCCAAAGATTTCAAAAAACTACGTCCCGCAGCCTTCCGCCAAGCCATTGCCGGTTTTACCGTGGAATCGCAGCAACGAGGAGACCAATAGGATCTCGGGAGAACAGGTCAAGAAATTCTTTGCACCTAGACGGGCCGAGCCAAAGGAGAAAATAGATCCGGCGGTGGTGGAGAAGTTTTACAAAAATCTTTTGAAACCTGAAACCCCACTTGTGCCGGACTACGAGCGCCAGATTTTGAAGGCGGATGCAAGGCGCCGTAGGGAGACTGAAAGTAGCAGTCGTGAGGCACCCCAGAAAACAGTTCCCATGCTCGGAGAGCAGGAAAACCAATCATGCGCCCCGCTCCAAATGTTTGACAAACGGGACGCTCCTCCCGTAGATGATTACGAGGCAGAGCTACAAAGAAAGGCCAATGAGATGGGGATGACTTACATTGCATACTTGAAAGTCATGGGAGACAACTTGCCCAAATGCGATGTCAACCCCATACAGCCATGGAAGTATGGGAAGAATCTAGTCAAGAAAGAGGAGCTCAAGAATCTACCAACAAAGATGCGAAAATTGCACAAGTGGTACCTTCATTTCTGCAAGACGAGAAAAGAAGAATGGATCACGGCGCATATAAGAGATCAGATTTTCTTGTGCGGAGACGACGCGATCGACTTCAATATTCAAGACTTGCATTTTCTATTCAATCAGAAGGAACTCGACAAATCTGCCATCAGCCTTTATTGTGTGTAAGTACTATTTCTGTAATTTTTATCTCATCTCATTCACTTCATTAATTGCATGTATATATATATGCTCACCATATATGTATATACTATTATGCAGGAAAAAGGTTATGGAATGCATGAAAGGAGGCCCTTTTGACATTGGGTTCGTTGACCCAAATAGAGTTCATGAAGAAGTGGTAAGAGACAAACCCGGGCAAACAGAAGATTACTTGCTAAAGTCTTTACTGAGACAACAAACCAAAGGGAAATACTATTGCCTTACAACTTCTCGTGAGTACTGTTAGCCTCTCTCTTGTACACATTCTGTTTCGGCTTACTCGATGTTAAGTGTAACTGATGATGAGTTATGCGTGCGTAGGTTCCACTTTATTCTGCTAGTCATTCAACCCGACTCAGGAAAAGTCCTTGTCATGGACTCGTTATGAAAAGAAAAAGAGCTATGGGCAGACTTTAGAGAGATGCTCTAGAGGTAATTTCAATCATATTATCGCACTAGATCGGCAACTTTCGTGACAATAAGTAATTAATTACTCCTTTATCCATTTTCTTTGTCGGACAGGGTTTGGAAAATGTTCACGGGCAGGGCCGTGGGTGAATGGTCAGAAGAACTAAAATTTGTAGACCAAAATGTAAGTAATACTAGCTAGCTTCCAATTCCATTATATCATGCTTTATTGATTATTATTTTGATTGAACTCTCTATTCTTGTAAAGTGCGCGCATCAGGGACACGACAATAACTTATGTGGGTACTATGTTTGCGAATTCATTCGCAACACGATATGTGCGACAGGCCAAGCCACACTAGAACAACTTAGAGTAAGTAAACAAAGTCCACAACATTATTTTATTACCATCAATTGTGTTGAGTTTTATTCTTATATATATATTGACGGCCCATTCTTCATATATATTCAGATCGAACGGATGCGGGACCAACTCCTACCATTTGAACGCATACGAGCCATTCAAGAGGAATTGGCGGGGTTCATACTTGATGAGGTCGTCACGCCTGGCGGAGATCTCTTTAGATATCCACCAAAATGAACGATGACGATGTATGTGCCGATGACGATGTATGTGCCGATGAAGATGTTTGTGTATAATAATAGTTGCTTAATTATTCATGTACTCGTATGTACCGATGACGATTTATAAGTATACCGCTCCCGATCGATTTCCCCTCGCTCCCCCCCCCCTCCCGCAGAAATACGCCCAGAACGGGGCAGAGGCAGAAGTCTGCCGCGGCAGAGATTTAGGCCGTTTTCCTGCCGCGACAGAGTTCTGCCGCGGCAGGAAAACAGCCTAAATCTCTGCCGCGGCAGAAGAACCTTTAACACCGGTTCCAGATACGAACCGGTGTTAAAGGGGGGGGCCTGAGGCCTGTGGCAGCCCCACGTGCGCCACCCTTTAACACCGGTTCGTATAAGAACCGGTGTTAAAGGCCCCCCCCCTCTAACACCGAACCCGCAACAGCGGTTGGGGAACCGCTGTTAGAGGGCCCTCCCAACCGGAGTTAAAGGGGGGGCTCTGCACTAGTGAACGTAAATTTTTTATTTATTATTTCTTTTCCTTTACCTATCCATTCGCCCGACAATACCGCAAACAACTCACTGTTAAAAAAAGAGATCTAGATGTACGCTTGGCATACACTAGGGGCGTGTTTGGTTCTGGTGCGAGTTTTTCCCGGCGCGTGCAACTTGCACGCGCGGGGACTGCACGCCGGGATCAGGCTCTGGGCCAAATTCTCCCTCTTATTTGGTTTTCCGTATTGACATTGTTTAGCAATTGGGCAGAATTGAGACCCCGTTGTTTGGTGGGCTGTATTAGGCACCCGATCTTGACCCGGTGTGTAATGGCGAAGCCAGTCCACCTCTGGTCAAGGAAGATCCTGCCACTAACATCTAAGAGCTTCAACATCCAGCTGCATCTGATGTTCGTCTTCAGAACGATCATCCTCGGCACATTCCCAACGAAAGTCCCGAAGCCATCAGGGATTGGCAGCAGATCTAACCTAGGTGCCAAGATCACCTTGGCAAAATGGGCTGGACCTACCTGGTCGTGGAAGTGCCCTATCTTGAGAGGACTTCCCCTCGCCCTCTTGTTGCCGCTGCCCTCACCACCATTGTTACCCCTCTTAAAGCCACTACCCTCAGCAGCATCCCTGTAGCATCCTCTTCCATTGGTGGGGAGAGCACCTCCAATCAACGCCTTCGAGCACTACAACAAGAATCAGCACATGTGAGCAGACATGAACAATCAACATAACACATGTGATAAGATATGAACAATTGTCATAACACATGGCCTCATATGCAATTGCACAGCAAGCAAATGGATTCTCCTCATGAGCAACAGAAATGAACAATGAATTTGGTTAGCACACAAATTTTTTCATGAAGAGGACCCCCTTGCATGTTGTGCTACGTACTAATCATCTGCCAAAGGAAGCAAAACTGATGCTTAGCTTCAGAATAACTAGGACAAACAAGGTAGAGCTGGTGCTACAGGGACCAGATGATGTGCACAGCCAATATTTTGTGCATACCATCCGGTTCCTATAGCACCAGCTCTATGAACACATTGTACTAGGTGTCATCACAAGGTGCCTTCAGAGAATAAACAACAATTGCCACATAGCACAAAGCATTGACAGCATGAAGCGGTGATACTACTAAACCAAGTTCCATCACCTTGACTAGATGACATAACCAGGTTTGAAAGCATCAGCGCTTCCACTAGCTTGCAGTGCGTATCTAATCATCGGCAGTCACATAAATTGTTCCTCATATTAGGCATTGTGTATCCAAGATCAATCATAACAGGCATGCTACGAATGCAACCTATTGGGATCTTGGCCACATAATGCAAATTAATCATCGGCCGAAGAAGGAGAACATGAAGAATGATGTACAAAGTAATCAATCTCCTCATATATGATGTGCACACAAACACCACGGAGAGGGCTCTGTACTACCTAGTACAATGCACAATATAGTTTGTTATGAACGATTGAAGGTAGTACAAAATCACCCCCAGTGTCATTTGGTGATAGTTTTAATCATCCACCTGGGCACAAGAAGATGAACAGTGCAAAATCCCAAATTTCCCAATTGGAGGAACCCTAATCACAACATCTGCCGAATCTAGCCACTAACAAGAACATATGGAACCAATGTATCAGTAGATCTCGTTCTTACGAAGGCACACCAAGCAAAGAAAAGACCCTAACACATCAAGTCAACCAAATCTAGCACAAATCGATACAAATCTACCGTGCATGTCACTCATACTCAGAGAATGAGTTGGTACCAGATAGATCTGAGCTGCTAAAACCTTAGAGAGGTGGTGGTTCGACGCCTTAGCACCATTGCTGCATGATTCGAGCTTCGGGTTTGCCGATGAAGAAGAAGCATCTGTAGTCGCAGTAGCAGATCCACTCCGAACATGAATAGCGGAGTAGTTTCCTAGATCTACCTTCATCTGCTGCCCTCGTGGTGGTCTTCGATCTTCCGGCAGGAGAGGGATCACCGACGGTGAGACAAGAGGAAGGGGCGGTTGCTAATGGGAGAGAGAGAGCGGTGATTTATGGCGTGCGTTATCGATGCGTCGCTTCGTCTCCCGCCTTTCCCCCGTGTGTAGCCGCGTGCCCTCTTTTGGCTCCCCAAGGCCTGTCCTCGCGAAAACGCCAAATTTTGGCATTCCTAGCAGACCATGATTTGGGGTTATTTAAGACATGTGTGATGCGTGCTTGTCCCGCCGTGCGAGTCTCCAAACAGTCTTATTTCTTCTAGCCCGGTGCAATAAACGGGTGTGTGACCCACCAAACACGCCCTAACCTCTCGCTGTCAGCCACAAGATCACGCAGCATTGGCTAGGACATTGTGCACCCACCCTACGCCTAAAGCTTGCCTCAGACCAGAAGCGGGTGGGGAAGATAGCAGGGTCGTGCCGCCACGAACTCGCTGTCCATGGCGCTCCCCATGGACTGCTAGGGTCGCGAGCTCGTCCCCGCCTCCTGCTCCCCACGCGTTCTCGAAGCAGTCGCGACAGGCGACCTCCCATAGCTGACCTACTCCACGAATGAGTGGATGCCACTCCCCAACCATACCTTTACATCTGATCTTGCTCCGGCCAACGGCCTCCACGTGCTCGGCCCGCACACTCCTACTACGACATCGCCATCTCCAACCGCGTTGTCGGACCTTCCCCTACTCCGCTCTGCCAAAATGTGGCCAGCCAATGCGAGCTCTATCATGGGGTGTCGCCTAGGCAGGGGCTGGGGTTGGCGACCTTGGTGAGCTCCTAGGGCCACCAGGAGAAGACAGGGCAGTGTCATATCGATGAAATCGAGCACGCTCTCTCCTCCACTTTGCGGGCGACCGTGAGCTCGATGATGAGCACGCTGGCGATGGCAATGGCCTCTAGGATGCCGACGGAGGAGCCTAAGGGGGTGCGACCAAGGTGGCGGCGACAGGGTGGAGTCACCGATGGCGTATGGTATGTCAGAACCTCCTCTATAGTTGGTTTCTTGAACGGCGCAGCAGCCACAGTTGCCACGCCCGCGCACATAGCTGGCGAGAAGCAACTAGTGGATGCCTTGGCAATGCACCGATTTTCTTCACCCCATCGGCCTCCTCATCCATGTGAGCAACGGTCTATGCGTTCACCTTCGAAACACCTGAAATGATTCACATTACCACAATTGGCAACAAGTTCAGATCATTGACAAAAGAAAACAAAAAGTTTGAAGTACATTCTGTTGGACGGGAGAGATGTTTGGGGGAAGCCTCGCAGGCATAATACGCGTGGAGTTATGGTGTTTATATAATGGCTCAAGGCCAGTTAGGGTTAAGGTTACAAAAGGTACAAAGGTAATTGCAAACATCTAATATACGTACACCTATACACGCTATCACATTCGTTTAGAAATTTTGTAGAGAATGGAGACACCCCGCGTGCTGCAGAGTTCGGCTGCACCGCCGTTGCTCCATCCGGCACTAGAGGAAAAAGGGCCATCCGTTCGCGACTCCTGGGAGCATTAGTCCCGGTTGCGCCACCAACCGGGACTAATGCTGGCACGCGTCCCGGTTGGAGCGGGCACGGGGCCAGGGGGCATGGGTCCCGGTTGGTAAGGGGGCATGCGTCCCGGTTGGAGCCAACAACCGGGACTAAAGGTTTGGCCACAGCCACGTGGCGTGGCACGCACCTTTAGTCCCGGTTGCTGGCTCCAACCGGGACTAAAGACCCCTTGCCCTCTATAAATGCAACGCCCCAGCCCCCTCTGCCTCCACTCTGTTTTTTCGAATGGTGTAAGGTGTGAGGGTGTGTGCTAGTTTTTTCTCATGCATGCATTGAAGGTGTTTGTTGAAATGTTTGAGTGAAAAATCCAGTTGAATTTCTCATAGAACAAAAATATAGAAGGTGTCCGAGACGCACTTGAGCTTTCTCCTCTTTATTTCCCTCGATCGAGGTTAGCAATCTTATCTTTTCTAGGTCATTGATACAATTCATGTGTCGGTGTGAATTGGTTATTTCACTATTTATGATGTCCTGTTTTTTGATAAACTTACTTATATGATGCAGATGAACGGTCGGGAATGGATGTACGGTGACCGGTGGGTAGCCGGGTATATCAAAGGCGTGGATAAATTTATCGATGTGGCTACGGCAAACAAAGAGAATGGATTTATACGTTGTCCATGTGTTCAATGTCGGAACAACAAGGAGTACTCTTCCTCGAAAATCATTCGCGGCCACCTGATTATGAAAGGTTTCATGCCCAACTATAATTGCTGGACCAAGCACGGGGAAAGAGGGGTTATGATGGAAGATGGTGAAGAAGAAGATGATGATAACAACTATCATCATATGTTTCCTGAATACAGTGATACTGCAATGGAAGACAATGGAGAGTAAAAAGGTGAAGAACGGGCATCAGATGAGCCGGCTGATGAACTTGGTAGGGTCATTTCTGATGCAAAGCGAGACTGTGAAACAGAAAATGAGAAGTTGAAGTTAGAGGGCATGTTAGAAGATCACAAGAAATTGTTGTACCCAAATTGTGAAGATGGCAGCACAAAGCTCGGTACCACACTGGAATTGTTGCGATGGAAGGCAGAGTGTGGTCTAACTGACTCCTCATTTGAAAAGATGCTGAAAATAATGAAGCCGAAGTTTCCAAAACATAACGAACTTCCCGAGAGTACCTACGAAGCAAAGAAGACTCTCTGTCCTCTGGGATTAGATGTGCAAAAGATACATGCATGCATTAATGACTGCATCCTCTACCGCGGTAAGGAGTATGAGAATTTAGATAAATGCCCGGTATGCAACGCGTTGCGGTATAAGATCAGACGAGATGACCCTGGTGATGTTGAGGGAGAGCCCCTCCGGAAGAGGGTTCCTGCTAAGGTTATGTGGTATGCTCCTATAATACCAAGGTTGAAACGCATGTTCAGAAACAAAGAGCATGCCAGGTTGTTGCGATGGCACAAAGAAGACCGTAAGAAAGACGGGGAGTTGAGACACCCTGCTGATGGGTCACAGTGGAGAAAAATCGAGAGAGACTTCCCAGACTTTGCAGGTGACGCAAGGAACTTATGGTTTGGTCTAAGTACGGATGGCATGAATCCTTTTGGGGAGCAGAGCTGCAGTCACAGCACCTGGCCCGTGACTCTATGTATCTACAACCTGCCTCCTTGGTTGTGCATGAAGCGTAAGTTCATTATGATGCCAGTGCTCATCCAAGGCCCGAAGCAACCGGGCAACAACATTGATGTGTACCTTAGGCCATTAGTTGAAGAACTCTTACAGTTGTGGGGCAAACCAGGTGTACGTGCGTGGGATGAGAACAAACAGGAGCCATTTAATCTACGAGGGTTGTTATTCGTAACCATCAATGATTGGCCTGCTCTTAGTAACCTTTCAGGACAGACAAACAAAGGATATAAGGCATGCACCCACTGTTTAGATAAGACCGAAGGTACATATTTTCATAAATGCAAGAAGGTTGTGTACCTAGCGAATCGACGATTTCTTCCGACCAATCATCCCGTAAGAAAGAAAGGCAAGCATTTTAAAGGTGAGGCAGATCACCGGAAGAAGCCTGAACTCCCTGCTGGTGATGATGTATTTGGTATGGTCAAGGACATAGAAGTAATCTTTGGAAAGGGTCCCGGCGGTCAATCAGTTCCGAACGACGTCGCTACAGGACACGCACCCATGTGGAAGAAGAAATCTATATTTTGGGAGCTGCCATATTGGAAAGTCCTGCGTGTCTGCTCTTCAATCAACATGATGCACGTGACGAAGAATCTCTGCGTGAACCTGCTAGGATTCCTAGGCGTGTATGGTAAGACAAAAGATACACCTGAAGCACGGGAGGACCAACAAATTATGAAAGACCCAAAGAACATGCATACAGATAACAAGACGGATAAAGGGCGTCACTTAAGTCGTGCCAGCTATGCTCTTACCAAAGCAGAGAAGGAAATCTTTTTTGAAGTCCTTTACAGTATCAAGGTTCCGTCGGGCTTCTCATCTAATATAAAGGGGATAATAAATATGGCAGAGAAAAAGTTCCAAAACCTGAAGTCTCATGACTGTCACGTGATTATGACGCAGTTGCTTCCGATTGCATTGAGGGGGCTTCTACCGGAAAATGTTCGAGTACCCATTGTGAAGCTGTGTGCATTCCTCAATGCAATATCTCAGAAGGTAATCAATCCAGATATTCTGCCAAGGTTACAGAAGGATGTGGTACAATGTCTTGTTAGTTTTGAATTGGTGTTCCCACCATCCTTCTTCAATATTATGACGCATCTCCTGGTTCATCTAGTGGAAGAGATTGCCATTCTCGGTCCAGTATTTCTGCACAATATGTTCCCCTTTGAGAGGTTCATGGGAGTCTTAAAGAAATATGTTCATAACCGTGCTAGACCAGAAGGAAGCATCTCCAAGGGATATGGAACAGAGGAGGTCATTGAGTTTTGTGTTGACTTTATTCCTGACCTTAAGCCGATTGGTGTTTCTGACTCGCGGCATGAGGGAAGACTAAGTGGAAAAGGCACGCTGGGAAAGAAAGCAATGATATGTAGGGACGGGGATTCTTTCACTAAAGCACACTACACAGTTCTACATAATTCCACCTTGGCAGCTCCGTATATCGAGGAACACAAGAATATTGTACGCTCCAAAAACCTGGGGAAGCCTGAATCATGGATTACAGATGAACACATGAAGTCTTTCGGTGGTTGGATGCGGACACATCTCTTGAATGACACCACTGTTGGAGATCAGCTATACTTGTTGGCCGCGTCACCATCTTCTACTGTATTGAATTTCCAAGGGTACGAAATAAATGGGAATACATTCTACACGATCGCCCAAGATAAAAAGAGCACCACCAAAATAGTGGTGTCCGCTTTGATGCAATAGACGAGAATGGACAAAAGGACACATATTATGGTTACATAGAGGAGATATGGGAACTAGACTATGGAGTCTCTTTTAAGGTCCCTTTGTTTCGCTGCAAATGGGTCAACCTGAATGGGGAAGGGGTAAAGATAGACCAGTTGTACGGAATGACAACAGTGGATCTCAACAATCTTGGTTATAGAGATGAACCATTCGTCCTAGCCAATGATGTGTCTCAGGTTTTCTATGTGAAGGACATGTCCTCCAGACCGAAAAAAAAGAAAAAAATATGCAAACGAATACATCATATGATGAGCCAAAGCGTCACATAGTTCTTTCAGGGAAAAGAAACATCGTGGGAATCGAGGACAAGACAGACATGTCAGAAGATTATGATAAGTTTGATGAAATTCCGCCCTTCACAGTGAAAACTGACCCAAGCATTCCGTTAAGTAAAGAAGATGCTCCATGGTTACGTCTGAAGCGGTCATAAGGAATGACATATGCCAAGAAGTTCATGCTCATATTATGTAACTCTAGTTCATGTCTTTCGCGGTTTGTGGCTTGACCGAAGGATATCTTTCGCGGTTTGTGGCCTTTAGTCCCGGTTTTGTAGTCTCAGTTTTTAATATTAATAAATGTCTTGAGTGTTAGTCCCATTTTGTGGCTGGACCGGGAGTGCCTCTATGACCAGTTTCTTGGAGATGCCGGAGGACTGGGCTCCGTCGGCATCTCCCTGAAACTGGTCGTAGTGGTGGCCCTGCTCTCGAAAACCATCTTGCAGCTTGTAACTTCACTAACTAGATCAATACGCCTCGGAGCTAACTAATTTCACATATCAGGGAGTGCCTCTATGACCAGTTTCTTGAAGATGCCGGAGGACTGGGCTCCGTCGGCATCTCCCTGAAACTGGCCGCAGTGGTGTCCCTGCTCTCGAAAACCATCTTGCAGCTTGTAACTTCACTAACTAGATCAATACGCCTCGGAGCTAACTAATTTCACATATTAGGGAGTGCCTCTATGACCAGTTTCTCGGAGATGCCGGAGGACTGGGCTCCGTCGGCATCTCCCTGAAACTGGCCGCAGTGGTGTCCCTGCTCTCGAAAACCATCTTGCAGCTTGTAACTTCACTAACTAGATCAATACGCCTCGGAGCTAACTAATTTCACATATTAGGGAGTGCCTCTATGACCAGTTTCTCGGAGATGCCGGAGGACTGGGCTCCGTCGGCATCTCCCTGAAACTGGCCGTAGTGGTGTCCCTGCTCTCTAAAACCATCTTGGATATGCCTCAAACTGGCTGGAGGACTGGACTCACAAGGATACATATTTATAGTACAAGCAGCTCGGCATAATGTCGACACTCACGACATAATGTCGGCACTCACCCCTATTATTAGTGCTGACTCATCTTTAGTCCCGGTTGGTGTCTCCAAACGGGACTAAAGGTTCATCTTTAGTCCCGGTTGGTGACACCATCCGGGACAAGGTACAAGCCGCACGACATAATGTCGACACTCACCCCTATTATTAGTGTTGTCTGGCCCACTCTGCCGCAATCCCTTTAGTCCCGGTCTGTGACTACATCCGGGACTAAATGTGTGCCGAACAATGATCATGTTTCGAAAAAACCTTCACAAAATGACCTATCATATTCGAGGTTTCATGGCTTTCGGTCCAAATGACCGATGTTATGTGCTGAATCACGGCATAGTTTGTGATGTTGTGCCCATATTATGCATGTGTGTGGACATTGGTATGTAGAACAATGTTGCAGGAGGAAGTTTTCCTTTTTGTCGCACGGAAAATCCCTTTTCCATTTTCCGAGCGCAAAAAACGGGTCGTTTTGTGAAGTAACCACCAAAATGCCGTTTCAGAATGCTACCGTCCTATTTTCCTAAAATACTAGACCATCTTACATGGACTATATCCCAACCGGTACATCTCAAACATTTTCGTCCATCCCGGGTAAAAAGGAAAAATGTCTGCCGAATCGGCAGGAAGTGGGTCCGGTTTGTACTACAGGTACATGATCTATCGCCCATGATTTTTTGAAAAAAATCATTTTTAGACTCGCAATATGTGGTTTCTTCAGAGATCCAATGCAAGTTCTAACGATACCCGTCCCCTATCTTCATGCACACCGGTTCGACCATAGTTAGAAATTCAGATAATTCAAAACGGGCATAATAAATTCAAAAAAAACGGGCATATAAGTTAATTCATTTTAAAAGGTTACATTAATTATTTTTTAAAAATAGAATATGTTTTTGAATTATTTATTCAAATCCATACACTTCTTATGTTTAAAGTTTTTCTAAATTCCAAATTGATATTAAAAAAATATAAATTAATTCATTTTTAATTGTAAATGGTTCATATTTTAAATGGTTACATTAATTATTTTTTAAAACAGAAAATGTTTTTGAATTATTTATTTAAATCCAAACACTTTTTATGTTTAAAATTTTTCTAAATTCCAAATTAATATTCAAAAATATAAGTTAATTCATTTTAAAAGGTTACATTAATTATTTTTTAAAAATAGAATATGTTTTTGAATTATTTATTCAAATCCATACACTTCTTATGTTTAAAGTTTTTCTAAATTCCAAATTGATATTAAAAAAATATAAGTTAATTCATTTTTAATTGTAAATGGTTCATATTTTAAATGGTTACATTAATTATTTTTTAAAACAGAAAATGTTTTTGAATTATTCATTTAAATCCAAACACTTTTTATGTTTAAAATTTTTCTAAATTCCAAATTAATATTCAAAAATATAAGTTAATTCATTTTAAAAGGTTACATTAATTATTTTTTAAAAATATAATATGTTTTTGAATTATTTATTCAAATCCATACACTTCTTATGTTTAAAGTTTTTCTAAATTCCAAATTGATATTAAAAAAATATAAGTTAATTCATTTTTAATTGTAAATGGTTCATATTTTAAATGGTTACATTAATTATTTTTTAAAACAGAAAATGGTTTTGAATTATTTATTCAAATCCAAACACTTTTTATGTTTAAAGTTTTTCTAAATTCCAAATTAATTATCATTTAAAAAACAATACAAATTTAAACCCCAAAATAAAAAATAAGGCGGGAACAGAGAGAAAATACCTGAAATTTTTTGAAAACAGGGGAATATGTCCCGGTTGGAGCCACCAACCGGGACTAAAGACCCCCTGCGCGCCAACCCTTGGTCTGCTGAAAATATTGGAGTATAGGTCCCTGCGCGCCAACCGGGACCTATACTCCAATATTTTCAGCAGACCAAGGGTTGGCGCGCAGGGGGTCTTTAGTCCCGGTTGGTGGCTCCAACCGGGACGTATAACCCTTTAGTCCCGGTTGGAGCCACCAACCGGGACTAAAGGTCCTTTGGTTATAACCCTTTAGCCCTTCCTCTTCTTCTTCCCTTCCCCATCACTCTGTTTCACCGACGCGCGCACAACCGCCCCCGACGCCGGCAGGCTGCCCGAGCTCGACGCCCCCGACGCCGTCAGGCTGCCCGAGCCCACGCGTCGCCGTCAGGCTCCATCCGCCAGCACCGCCGCCTCCGTTCGTGCGCGCACCAGTCGTCGCCCACGACTCCATCTTCCTCGACCCCGACCGTGCTCGCCGGCGTCGATTCGCTCAACCTCGACCTCCCGCGCTCTCTCCGACCAACCTCACGCGCTCAGGGTGAGCAAGCGAACCTTCTGGATGCTTCCTTCCTTCCCCTCTCACTGTAGTTCATGCCTGCGCCGTTAGATTCCGCGTTCGCCGCCGTCGGCCGTCGTTGTACCACCTTCTCCGGCAACCAACAGAGGGCGGCGCCGCCAATTTTGAGTAGGCGCGGGCGGCGCGGAGGGATCGACGAGGCGAGGCGCGGTTGGGAAGCGTCGGAATTATCATCGGGGAGCGACGGATGGCGTCGGGAGAGAAGAGGTCGATGGCGACGATTCGAAGAACGCGGGGCTGATTCCTCCGGTGGAGATGATCTTCGCGATGAGGCGGTTCCAACGGCGGCCTCGACTGGCCGTGAGGTGGCCAGAGACGGCGGGGCGACGCAACACCTACGCAGCTAGGGTTCGGGCAAAGGGGGAAAACGGGGAAGAAGAGAAGCTAGGGTTGTTGATGGCGGCGCTGGAGCTCTTATAGGCTCGCGGGGGCGGCGACGATGATCTTGGCATGCGGCGGCGCATCGGGTGGCCGGCGGCGAGCCACCGAGCTGCTTGCGTTGGGGAGGAAGAAGACAGAAACAGAAAGGCCGAAGGGGTACGGGCCTGGCTGGGCTGCTCTTGGGCCCCGGGTGGGCTTCCTGCTAGCGCCAGAGAGAGAAGGAGAGATGGGCTCGGCCCAGTAGCTAGGTTGGATACATTTTTTATTTCCAGAAATTTTTTTCTATTTCTATTTCTGATTTCCCTTTTGTAATTTGAATTTCAAATCTGTTTTGAATCTTTTCAACTTACAGAAACTTTTATAAATTATATGAAATAGTGTGAAACCCTTTTACACACTTTGGGCTCAACTCATGTAGTTAGTTGTTTAAATACAAAACTCATTTGAATGGTTTTCAAATGGAGGGGGAAGTTAGGTTTTAGGGTTTGATTTGTTCTTTCTTTATTAAACCAAAATGCAAGTTCAACAATTTAAATGACAAGTATAATTAGAAGAACAAATGCACCCCTCTCATATGTTCCGGAGTTTCCCCGAGTTAGGGTTTTCACCCGTCGAAACCCCGATTAAATCGTCGAGCATGTCTTAGGGTTACATTCCAATGCAAATTAACTTGTCATATCATCATACTTGCTTGAGCATTGCATCGATGCCATGTGTTGATTGTTTCCCTTTCTTTTCGGTGTTTCGATTATTAGGTTTATTATTAGTTAGGTATTATTAGGTTTATTAATTAGTTTGGTATTATTGGTCTTCGACCCCACTGGTCAGTCAATGTGGGTAGCCCCAGACCCGATTCACATTGTCAGTCACTGTGGTTAGATAAGGAATCATTAATACCCCTTAGGTGCATGTGGGTTCGACGATGTGCCTTCGCCAGGGCATTCTGAACCCTCTTAAATCGATTCCAATATGGTATTTTGTTAGTATCTAGTGTTACCTATCTGCTGGATAGTTTCCCTTTTGTAGCCTTATACTCATGTTCCCCTCTCATATGCATCGGAGGTTTCTCCGAACTAGGTTACACCCCTCGGAACTCCGGAATATTGATTTTAGTTGATTTTAGCTAGAGTTACCTATCTACTACACGGTTTCCTTTTTGTAGCTAGGTTTAGGGTTTCTCTTCATTTTTATTATTGTGTATGTATATATTAGGGTTTCTCCTTAACTTTCTCCTTTAGCCGCTTTGACTTATTCGTTTTTCCACCTATGCAGAAAATATGGACCCACACGTCAGAGACGAAGAAAAGGAAGAGTTGATCCAAGGTGTGATCCGTGGGGAAGATAATTTAGACGTATCAACGTTTCTGAACAACTCCGGTGAGGGTGATCCTCTTTTTACCGGAGTAGACAACTTGTTTGAGGTTGAAGGTGTTGCCTTCCGCGAGGGAGAAGGCGATGCCTTGTGTAATCGAGAAGACGACCGCTCCGGCGAGGTGCATGTAATATAAATCAATTCATTAATTAATCATCTGCTATCTATATAGAAATAGTAACGATGATCTTTCTTCTTTTAGCCCTCCGGATCGAAGGAATCTACTGAAAAGAGCAGACGAGGCCCAACCAAAAAGTTGCAAGACCATGAGAGGTTTAGGATCGAAGATGTCGCTGAAGACGGCAGACCGACAGCTCCCGAAGTTGTCGCAACCAAATTTGTGGCACAATGCGGAGTAATCGTTAGGGACTTAATCCCGATCACCATTAGAAATTGGAATAGGCCTGCTAAAGCGGATGAAGAGGGAACATGTTTATTTGTCCCTAACCACGCCAAAGATTTACTTTGGAAGAGGCTCATGGTTAATTTCAAACTACCGAAGATAGAGCTGGATCCAAATGCGGAGGATCTAGTTGAGGACGCCTAACAACATGGGAGAGCCATGGAGGCTAAGGTCAGGGAGTGGGCTTTGAAGAAGATGGCCCAGTGTTTCACCAACTGGAAGAAAAGATTGCACCTTGACTATGTCGTGAAAAAGAAGACTCCCGATTTCAAGAATATTCAGTTTGAGAAGATAAAACCATTCTGGGATGAGTTTGTGGAATACAAGAAATCAGAAAAAGCTAAGAAAATGTCTGAAACGAATAAGCTGAATGCTGCTAAGAAGAAGTATCACCATACTATGGGGCAAGGTGGCTACAAGGTTGGCATTCCTAAGTGGGAGAAACTTGAGCAGGAACTGCGTGATAAAAATATCACCCCAGAGACAGACGATTGGCTAGAACGTGCAAGGAATTGGTTTTACGGGCATGGGGGCACGTTGGACTCGGAAGGGAGGTGCATATATAACATACGACATAAAGAAGACCCCTTGCCAATCGAGAGGATGAGAAAAGCAGTAAAGGCTGTTAAAGATGGGGACTTCATTCCCGATAGAGAGAATGATGAGCTCACACTCGCCCTTGGAAATAAGGAACATGATGGACGAACACGAGGCACAATAGGCTCCCAATCATGGAGGACTGGGTTTCCCGAAGAGAGGAAGAAATATCCTGATAGAAGCCGTCAGAGGAGTAAGGACAGGGCGGCAGTTGAAGCAGAAAGTCAGAAAGAGCGAATGCGTTTAATTGAAGAACGATTAAAGCAACAACAAGATGAAATTAACTCACTTAAAGAGCAAAGTACTACCGGCCCATCTCAGCAGCACACTGCATTCGATGCTACCGGCCTATCGAATAATCGAAAAAGCAGTGTGGCTTCCACCGAGGTCCCGGGTGATGACAATGGCGATGCCGATGATGCACCGACGATGGCTCCTGTTGGCTACCCAGTGGATGATATCACAGAGATGACACACTGCGAGCTACATGTCAAAGTTGTGAACATATCAATGAAGGTGGCGGTCGGCTATGCCTTACCAATTGGACACTACTAGGAAAACGGCTATAGGTAATCAGCACATCCGTGGCTCACATGGTTGAAGTGCCCCACGGCTAAAACAGGCGTGGCTCACCTGTGGGCAGTGCCCTACTAATAACTAGAACAACCGTGGCGCACATGACCATAGTGCGCCACAGATGTGTGTGGGCCAGGGCCCTGTTGGCCACACGCCAAACTTCTGTAGCGCACTACAGTCATGTGCGCCACGGTTGTTAGGGTCATCTGTGGCGCACGTGTGCATGGTGCGCTACGACTAAGCGCATGCCCACCTCTGCTCTGAAACGGCCACAAACTTCTGTGGCGCACTCCGCCTAGTGCGCCACAGGGACTAGGAGCATCTGTGGCGCACTAGGCCTAGTGCGCCACAGAAGTTTGTACTCCCTGTGGCGCACTGGGGCCGTGTGCGCCACGGATGTTTCGATTCTTTTAGGGCAGCACTTTATGTGCACATGTGTGCCCACACATCCACCACCCACACTTCACTTTCCCCTTCTTCTTCCTCCTTAGATCTAGTCGGGATCTTCTCCTTCCCACCTCAATTTCTCCATACATTCACCATTTTTAGCATGTAAAACTTGCTTTGGATGTTACATAAGTAATAGAGGAGGTCTCCGGTCTCTCATCTATCCGTCTCCGGTCGACGCGCGCACCTCTCCTTTCCATCTTTCTCGCGATCGGTCTCTCATCTCGGTAAGTTGTCCATGTAAGGATGTGTTCATGTGTATATGGATGATGCATGTGCTCATATGTATGTAGATGATCGATGCTCATGATGTGTGTATGTGTGGAGAGGATCGATGGTCATATGTGTGTGTATATGGAGAGTATCGATGATGCTCATGCATGTGTGTATGGAGAGGATAATGATATGTTCATGTGTGTATGGATCGGTCTCTCTCTCTCTTGTGTTTGTATGTGAACAAGTTGCCATTTGTTTTGCCAAAATGTTGATTAATTTCCATTTTGGCAAGACTTTGGCATTTCGCAAAGGTCCTAATTTTAGGATAGGTCATGCCGAAATTTTCTATCGACCATTGCATGCATGCATTCATTATGTGGTTCTAATAGACTTCAAAATTGTACCGTGTACATCGTGCAGGCAAAAATGGTCCGCATAATGAGCGAAGGCATTGTGGCTAGATTTTTGAAATGTGCGACGGCCGACATGATACGAAATAACAAGACAGATATAAGATGTCCGTGCAGAAGATGCAAACTCAACTGGGTGATCGACCCAGATTCCGGGAATCTGCAGGCGCACCTGCTCCGCCATGGTTTCATGGATGGATACACTCGTTGGATAAGCGATGGCGTAGATGATGGAGACGGTGAAGAAGGTGGCCAACATGACGATGATCATCATCACGGCGAGAACGGGCGAGATGATGAAGAGGCTCCTGGAGATGGTGAAGGTACGGAAGCAGACCGGGATGATGATGATCTAGATGCCGGAGGAGCAGACGACGATGGAACAACGTCAGGCTGGGTGCGGGACCCTTATGTGCAAGAGCTGCTTCTCAAGCAGACGAGTAACGCCAGGGCTGCCACTAGAGAGAAAGCCAAGCTTGCGCAACTTGAGAAAGACGCGGTTACTCCATTGTATGAAGGATGCAGGCCCGATGATACCCGGTTGAATGTAACGCTCAAGGCTATGGAGATGAAGGCAAAGCACAAATTGAGCGACGCAAGCTTCGACGATATGATGGCATTCTGGCACGATCGTCTCCCGGAGGGGAACACATGTCCAACTAGTATCGAGGATGCCAAGAAAATCGTATGTCCTCTCGATCTACCGCACGTTAGATATCACGTATGCATCAACGATTGCATCATTTATCGGGGCGAGGACGCGGAGAAAACCACATGTCCGTTGTGCGGCGTGAGTCGATACAAGAAAGGGAAGAAAGCACCTCGAAAAGTGGTATGGTACTTTCCTATCACCCCTCGTCTGCAGCGCTATTTCGCGGACCCTAAGGAAGCGAAGCTCATGCGATGGCATGCGGAAAGGAAGAAGCCAGGAGATGATGATGACCCCGAAAAGGATGAGCTGCTGACGCACCCTTCAGATGCTAGCCAGTGGAAAGCATTGGACCTCGAATTCCCAGAATTCGGTGGAGATTCGAGGAACATCAGGCTTGGTGCGAGCACCGATGGACTCAATCCGTTCGGTAGCCAGAGCAGCACGCACAGCACTTGGCCTGTGTTTGTATGGATGTACAACCTCCCTCCATGGTTGTGCATGAAGAAGAAGTACATACAAATGAGTATGCTAATTCAAGGGCCGAAACAACCTGGTACCGACATCAATCTGTATCTCGGGCTGTTGAAAGAGGAGCTAGCCACGTTATGGGAATCTGGAGCCAATACTTACGACGCCGTCGCACAAGATTATTTCACTATGAGAGCCGCGTTGGTCACTACGGTGCAAGACTATCCAGGTTGCGGGTATATCTCGGGGCAGGTTATCCAAGGATTCTACGCATGCGTTAGGTGCATGGATAACACAAGCTATCTCCAACTAGATAAAGATCCAGGGTCATCGAAAACCGTGTTCATGGCGCACCGGAGGTGGCTCGGCAAGAATGATCCATGGAGAAAACGTGGAGACCTGTTCGATGGCAAATCAGAGACCCGAGGAATCCCAGAGCATAGCCAAGGGCTTTCTGGCCGAAGAGTGCATCTCTTTCTGCACGAATTATCTATACATCGAGAACCCTGTCGGTCTTCCCGTCAACAGACACCTTGGCAAGCTCGACGGATCTGGTCACCGAGAGGGTCGTCGCATACTGCATGCAGACTTCGATTTTCGACGCGCAGACTTTGATCGAGCAAACCTCGTCGCGCTACAGCATTTAGAGGACGCAGGGAGAAATAATCAAAGAGCACAACTCAGATTTCACGCGTTGGTTTAGGCAGACGCTCCTTGATAATCCCCCGCGCTCGCATTCTTCTGACACGGAAAAGATCATATTCACCTTGTCGCAGGGACCGATGCAAAACCTGGTGACCTATCAGGCGTATGATATCAACGGCTACACATTCTACACGGAGGAAAAGGACAACAAGTGTGATTATCAGAACTCAGGCGTAACGTCGGAATTCTACACCGATGACAACGTGAAGGAAAGATTCTACGGAAGAATCGAGGAGATCTGGGAGCTCGACTACTGTGGAGAAAAGGTGCCGATGTTCCGTGTCAGATGGGCAAAGAGCGTCGAAAGAGAAGACCGGTATTTCACAACCATGGTTATACCCGAAGCAGCCAAATCCAAGGCCGCCGGTGCAAACGTGGCCACGAAAAATGAACCGTGGGTACTGGCTACCAAAGTGGACCAATGTTTTTCATTACCGACCCGACAAAGCCTAGCCGTGTTGTCGTGAGGAGAGGAAAAAGGAACATCATCGGAATGGATGGAGTCGCCAACGAGCAAGACTTCGACCAGTACGGCGATCCAAAGATTGAAGATGACGACGACTACGATGCAGCAACATACATCACAAGAAGAAAAAGGACAACCCTACCCAAAAAAGGTAGTCCGTTCGAAAGAAGAAACATTAAAGTGCCGGGGCTAAATTATTCAACCGCGACAAAGAAGGGAAAAAAGATTGTAAAACGCTAGCTCAAAAAATATTGTAAACGCGTGGTCAAAAAAGATTGTAATATTCATGAACAAAGTATTATGAAATTTAGTTATACTTTAAATCATATTTTTGGGCATTTTTGGAATATTATTACTTTTGGTCATTTTTAGAATATTTAAAAGTATTTTAAAATCAAAATAAAACTTCTATGGCATATATCACCACTTTTTGGCATTTTTTGGAATATTTAAAAGTGTTTTTAAAATCAAAACAAAAAATTGGGGCACCAGGATTCGAACCTGGGTGCTCTCAGGTTTAGAATAGAGTAGTGGGCAGAACCAGTGGGATAGGCTAGTATAGTTGTTAGCTAGTGGGTCTGTAGTTCTCTTATCCAGTAGTTAGAAGCCGATAGGCGTAGGATATCCGTAGCGCACTATGGCTCAGTGCGCTACGCCTAAGTGCCTTTATCCACACGTGTGGCGCCCGACCCCCTCTCTCATCCCCATCTCTCCATCTCTCAGCCCGAAGCCGAAGGACCGCCGCCGCCGCTCTCGATCCGCCGCCGCTGCGTCTGAGGAGGAGGAGGCCTGCCCGCGCCCGAGGAGGAGGAGGTCCGCCCGTACGTGTCCGAGGAGGAGGTCCGCCCGCGTCTCAGGAGGAGGCCCGTGTCCGAGGAGGAGCAGCCGCCGCGCGCGTCTCAGGAGGTGGAGGCCGCCGTCGTCCGCCCGTCGTCGTCCGCCCGTCGTCGTCCGCCCGTCGTCCGCCCGTCAGAGGTGAGCATCTCCTCTCCCCTCTCTCCCTCTCTCCCTCTGGTACTAGCTAGCAGAGAGCCCTGCTTGATTGCAGACAGCCCGTGACGGCGCGAGCGGCGCCGTAGAGCCTAGCCTGGCCGATAGAGCATCTTCGGCCTCGCTGGCCACGACCAGTGTGGCCGCTACGGTCACTGCGCCAGCCTCCACCACCGACCCAGAGATGGCAGACGGGGTTGCGCGTCTCTCCTTTGCGCTCACAGTGGCCACGATGTCCATCATCATGCCGCCTGTCAGTTAACAGCTGCCTCTGTCGCACTTCTTAAAGAAAAAATTTAGTTTCGTCAGATAGGACTCACACTCACTGCCAGTTTCGACAGATAGTTAGCAATTTCGTCAGAGGTAGCCCCTCCCCTGTCTCTCCCTCTCTCCCTCCCCTGTCTCTCCCTCTCTCCCTCTCTCCCTCTCTCCCCCTCTATCTCCCCGATGGGGGTCTGCCTCTGAACCAAGCCAGATTGCTAGATTTCTAGGGTTTTTTTCTGTTGAGATTTACTTAATGTTTCAGTGTTGTGCTCCAGGAGATACCATGTTGATCAAGTCAATAGGGTTTTCTAGTTAATCAATGTTGCCAATCTGGAATATAATGATGTTTAGTTAATTGTGATTTGTTTGTTTAGTTATCGTGTAGCTAGATGTCAATCTTGATTAGCATCTGAACTGCTTAGAAACATTGAATTGTTTCAGGCTTGTTCTGATTTGCCTACACGCAGATTAAAATTTTCAGATTTGTCTACATCTTCTAGTCTAGCTTATAATGGCATCTGTGTAGCATCTGCGGCCTATTTAGACAAACATGTTTGGTGTTTTGTAAAATTTTGGGATGCTAATCAGTAAGTTTTTTTCTGTTGAGATTTACTTAATGTTTCAGTGTTGTGCTCCAGGAGATTCCATGTTGATCAAGTCAATAGGGTTTTGTAGTTAATCAATGTTGCCAATCTGGAATATAATGATGTTTAGTTAATTGTGATTTGTTTGTTTAGTTATCGTGTAGCTAGATGTCAATCTTGATTAGCATCTGAACTGCTTAGAAACATTGAATTGTTTCAGACTTGTTCTGATTGACTTATACAATTTTCTTGCCAAGCTTGGAAAGTAGCTCACTTTAGCATCTGAAAGTTCTCTGTTAATTTGGTTCTCCATGTTGTTGTTGTTGTTGTCCTTTCTCATTTGGTCCAGGAATTGTGCATCCTACTTGGCTGACAGTCCCGTCATAAGCAATTCCTGTGTCCAACGACCTAGCTAGTTATATATGAGGCATGCTTTTCGAGTTATTTTTGTCTTTTTCGAGAATATGCCGATGATTGAAATGTCGTGGCACAATATATATGTGAATGTGCTATGACGGGATTGACAGCCTTGTGATATGCACAAGTCCAGGAATTGTGCATCCTACTTGGCTGACAGTCCCGTCATAAGCAATTCCTGTGTCCAACGACCTAGCTAGTTATATATGAGGCATGCTTTTCGAGTTATTTTTGTCTTTTTCGAGAATATGCCGATGATTGAAATGTCGTGGCACAATATATATGTGAATGTGCTATGACGGGATTGTTAGCCTTGTGATATGCACAAGTCCAGGAATTGTGCATCCTACTTGGCTAGCAGTCCCGTCATAAGCAATTCCTGTGTCCAACGACCTAGCTAGTTATATATGAGGCATGCTTTTCGAGTTATTTTTGTCTTTTTCGAGAATATGCCGATGATTGAAATGTCGTGGCACAATATATATGTGAATATGCTATGACGGGATTGTTAGCCTTGTGATATGCACAAGTCCAGGAATTGTGCATCCTACTTGGCTAACAGTCCCGTCATAAGCAATTCCTGTGTCCAACGACCTAGCTAGTTATATATGAGGCATGCTTTTCGAGTTATTTTTGTCTTTTTCGAGAATATGCCGATGATTGAAATGTCGTGGCACAATATATATGTGAATGTGCTATGACGGGATTGTTAGCCTTGTGATATGCACAAGTCCAGGAATTGTGCATCCTACTTGGCTAGCAGTCCCGTCATAAGCAATTCCTGTGTCCAACGACCTAGCTAGTTATATATGAGGCATGCTTTTCGAGTTATTTTTGTCTTTTTCGAGAATATGCCGATGATTGAAATGTCGTGGCACAATATATATGTGAATGTGCTATGACGGGATTGTTAGCCTTGTGATATGCACAAGTCCAGGAATTGTGCATCCTACTTGGCTAACAGTCCCGTCATAAGCAATTCCTGTGTCCAACGACCTAGCTAGTTATATATGAGGCATGCTTTTTGAGTTTGCTCTTTTTGATTTAAGAGTACTTTCTATAAGTGTATCTTCATATGCGACTTTAATTATACATGTTTTTTCAATCACCGGTTAGTTATTATTGTCAACTTGTAGATGACGTGGTACGTCGTGTACAAGGGACGGGTTCCCGGAGTCTACGATGATTGGGAAGACTGCCGGAGACAGGTGCACCGTTTCAGCGGCAATAGCTACAAAGGGTACAACACTATGGCGGAGGCGGAAGATAGATACACGCGCTATCTAGCGGGAGTTAGGACAAGGAACCGGATGAAGACCTACACCTTCGTCGCGGCGGTGATCATGCTTATCTTCTTTGGTTATTTATCCCGCGTTTGTGTCTAGCTAGCTAGTTTAGATGTCTAGGCGAGCTTCCGAGCTCTAACTTGTTCGATCGACACATGTATTCGCATGTCACCAACTACTACTTTGTAACATGATCAAAACAATGTAACTTGGACTATGTATTCATGTATGAGACTTATCTATATGTATTTGTTTCAATCTTGTTTTTCATATCGAGTATTTATATATATAATTGTATATCTTGTATCTGTGTGTGTATATCTGCTGTAATATTGTATATAATCTGTATTGCATATAATCTGGCTTGGAAATAAAAAAAAAACAAAAAATACATATGTGGCGCACATGTTCTACCTTCTGTGGCGCACTACACCTAAAGCGCACCATGGATGTTTAGTGGCGCACTGGGTAGTGCGCCACAGAAGATCCAAGGGGTAGCGCACCATGCCAAACTTCTGTGGCGCACTAGGTGGTGCGCTACGCCTATCTCTACACAACCGTGGCGCACTAGGCAGTGCGCCACGGCTGAGAGATAGCCGTAGCGCAAGGCCCGTGGCGCACTACAGGTGCGCCACGGATGGGCCTTTCAGGTGCGCCACAAACGACCATTTTCCTAGTAGTGGGACCCACACCAACTTACCACAGTCGTCCGGTTCCAGAGGGCTACGCTGTTGTCGGCGTGGATGAAATCATGCCCACCTTTGAGGTTTTGGATCTTCACTACCCTGCTGGTGAAGGGGATGTGACTGTGCTGGGTGATGCAAAAAACGTCACCATTCTATGGCCGAAGGATTGTATCGTGCTTCGACATCACACGCCAAGGCCATCTTCGCCGCCGCCTCACCCGTCTCCAGCGAGGTCGTCGCCGCCGCGGCAGCCGTCTTCGTCGCCTCACCCGGCTCCGTCGCCTCACCCGGCTCCGTCGCCTCACCAATCGCCGGTGCAGCCATCGCCGGCGCCTCGGGATAAAAAGCGTAAGCGTACCGCTACTGTGCGTCGTAAGCGATCGCCGAAACGTAAACAAGAGCCTCTTCCAAAAGTACCAACGGTTCCTCCCAAGAGAGCTTATGACTGTACTGAAAAGGAGACTGCGGCGATCGTTGATGCGGAAACGACAGCGTTTTTCGCTAAGCTGAGGCAGCCGAAAGAGCCAGAGTTCCCCAGCACCAAAGAAGAAAAAGCCAAAGTGTTGAAAATGCTAAAGACTCTTCATCAACCTGAGCCAAAGCTGTCATCAGACTATGAGCGTTCTATTCTCAAGTCACATGCAGCACAAAAAGCCTCGAAGAGCAGTACTGATGCAAGCGGGAAATCTGTTGCCCAGCTCGGAGAACAAGCAAAACAGACTTGCGCCCCTCTCAAGGTGATTTCTCAAACCAATGTGGGGTCGAGCAAATATGGGGCCGAAGAGCAGTATGATCCAGAGGTAGTTGCACAATACGGAGAAGCTGCCGCTGCTCAAGGTATGAGTATTGCCCAGTACTTATCCTAGTTAGAGTTCTTCCCCGTGAGTGAAGTAGCATACCAATACCAGTACGGAAAACCTCTCGTCAAACCTGAGGAGGTAAACAATCTTTCAACAAAAATGCGAAGATTGTATAACTGGTACATGCATGCCACAAGGGCCGGGGCTAACTGGATAGTGCTGAGGGTTACAAAAAAGCATCATGGGAAAGATAAGGATGACATGATATCCATTGAATTTGATGAACTATTTCAATTATTCAATCAAGACGCCTTGGACAAATCGATCATGAGTGCCTATTGTCTGTAAGTACTAATTCTGTAATTAATTTAGTCTCCATCTATATTATTTTGTTTATTACATGTATATAATCATACTTTAATATGCAGAATGAAGATTCTCGAATGCAGCAGAGGACAAATCTATGACATTGGCTTCATTGACCCATATTGGGTTCATGAAGCTAATCTCAAAATAAGCCCCCAGGATACGGAGGATAATATAGTACACGCGTTAAGGTTTCAAGAAACCAAAAGGGAAATACTATTTCCTTACAACTTCCAGTGAATGTTATTGTCTTGTATACACTTTCTATTTCGCTTACTCGATGTTAAGTATATAATTGATTAGTTCTGCATTCGCAGGTACCACTATATTCTGTTAATCATTTAACTTGACAAAGGGCGTGTACTAGTCATGGACTCGAAACATAAACCCCTTGAGACGTGGAAGGACATGCAGATACTTCTCCAGCGGTAATTCTAATCATTACGACACTATATCGGCAACGTTCGTGAATTTTATGATATCAAGTACTTAATAACTTATTTTATTCGTTTTCTACGCCGGGCAGCGCTTGGAAACAGTTCACCAAGAAGGCTAGGGGTGTTTGGAAAGAGGAGCTTACATTTCAACCACTAGATGTAAGCACCACTAGCTATATCCGCGCATCTCTTTGATTCTAGTTTTGATACAGTTATTATCATGCTTGATTATTATTTTGATTGAACTCTGTTGTCGTAAAGTGCCTGACGCAGGGACCAGGTAACAATCTATGTGGATACTATATATGCGAGTTCATCCGGCAGACGTGCGATGAGAAGGGCAGAAATTTAGAGCAACTCCACGTACGTAAACAATTTCTATAGTTTTTAATTACAATCAAATTGTGTTTAGTTTCATATTCATATAGGCTGACTCCTTTTTTAAATCAGATCGAACGTCTACGGGACGGTCTTCTGCCAAAGGATCGCATACGAGCAATACAGGAGAAATTGGCGGGATTCTTGGATGCAGAAGTCCTAGACCCAAAAGGGGAATACTACTCGGCTGTGTATAGACAATAGGAATTATAAAAATAGCAACTTTCAAGAAATTGTCCGGTAGCATCGAATAGCAACTTTTGTATGTAGTGCATGAACTCGATCCGTGTATTGAATGTAAAATGTTGTCATGATGATCTTGTATAATATAAGGTTCCTTCATTGATAAGTGCAAAACACTAAATAAACAATAAAACAACCTAAATGAATTCTCTGCCCGGCACAAAAAGTGGCGAAAATGCTGCCGCGGCAACAAAATATGCCAAAATGAATTCTCTGCCGCGGCAGAGAAATGGGCCAAATCTCTGCCGCGGCAGCAGGTTATTAGTCCCGGTTCGTGTTACGAACCGGGACTAAAGCCCCCCCCCCCCCTCGCACGGAGCAGATGCCACGTGTGTGGCCTTTTGTCCCGGTTGGTGGGGCAACCGGGACTAAAGGTTCGGGCTTTAGTCCTGATTGCCCCGTCCCGGTTGGGCAACCGGGACTAAAGGCCCTTACCAACCGGGACGCATGGCACGTTTTCTACCAGTGCGGCCGGCTGCATATACCGGATCCGGTCCAAAAAGACGATGGTTAATTGCATATACCGCTGATCCGGTCGGCTGCAATTAGATGTGCTTAGTAGTTATTTGATTTTTTGCTTCTAGCTCTCGGCAACACTAATTGCCATCCGGAGAAGATGTCGTGCTTGGATGCTTGCTACCACAAGAAAGAAAAGCCTTTTCATTTATGCCAATCCGGTAATTTAATCTAGATGTACACACTCTAGAATTCGCTGACGTCTTCTTTTGCAAACCCATCTTCAGGATACGGATCATAGCATTAGCATTACAAATCCTACCATCGATGCCGTCATCACGAGACGCTAGACAACTCCACTACCTTGGGCGGGTCCATCATCATGTACCCACCACCAAGGCCCCATCGTGCCACACCACAGAGACTCCTCGTCGCTAATGCGGTAGAAGCAACACCGCTCCATGACTAGACCCCTCCAACTAGAACTTGTTCCAGAGAGATACCCCCTAAGAGGGAGAAGGACACCAAAAATGTCATCATCACTCGATCCGGGAGACCTAGATCTAGGGTTTCTCTTAGAACATTTGGGCGGTGGTAGGAGATACGCTGCGAAGACGCCTTCAACGAGGTAACGATGCTCACAAGCTCCACCATCAAAAGAACGTTGTGAAAGGCGCGCTACCGGAGGCCAGGTCAGGTCGTGTCCCCCGACAAATCCACTATCTCGTGATCCACCCGCGCCATAGCCCCAAGGGTGCCAAGCCAACATGGGAGGAAGCTGCCACCACGCCAATCACCTCAGTTCTGCCTCGAGGAGGTCAACCACATGAGAGCCGGCGAGTAGGGGAACCTTCGGAGTCACCCCACACACAAGACGACCCAGGAATCGACTTCTTTTGGAAGCATGCAAACCGTCGCCACTTCTTTTACTTAGTGTGGATTAAAAGTTACGGACCAATTGTTACGGAATAAAAGTTACGGGATTACGTGGCATGGTGTGGATTACTTACGGCCCTTGAATCATGGGAGGTGGAAAAAATTGCACCAACCGACTGCTTCCACGTCTGCCCGTAATTCAATTCCGTAAGAAAATTTCCGTACGTATAGGATTTCTGGGATGTTTTTATTCATTTTCTTTCGTGTGACACTCGGGAATCCGCGGAAACACTCGGCATTCTGCATTCTCTCGTGCCCACGTACGTACGTAGACCACTCGATCTGTTGGAGAATGGAGAAAATTAAGCGGCATGCTTGAGCTGACTCGTGCGCCGGCCGGCAGAGAATATCGTGCGAGCGAGTGTATATATTCGCATCTCCACACGGCAGTGTCTCCGTCAATCCATCGATCTTTAGCTCGGAGGCTCCTTGTTTGAGCTAGGTTTATCCGATCTTTATTTTTACTACTTGCCAGCTACTATGACGTTCCATCCCCAAGAACGACCCTGACGGCGGTCGATGTCATCTTCCCGGCCGCCAGCCTAAACAAAGAGAGCCATGCATGCTCCGTCACTGATTTTGTCTTCACTGTCCGCGCATTCGGCGATAAATCCGCAATCGGGATTGATCACCTCGTCCACAATAATGCAGCAAACGACGGAACGTGATAGCTATAGCTATTAGTGTGTGTTGTTTGCACCGGCGGCAACCCATGAATCCACAGGGACCGCCGTCCCTTTTCATCCCTCAGCTGCCACCGTACTATGAACCGCCGCCGACACCTCGGCCGTATCCTCCGCCGCCGACACCTCGGTCGTATGCTCCGCCGCAGTCTACTACAGACGGAGGGGTCGTCCTGTTCCTGGTCGGTGCCTTTGCGCTGTCCCTGTTCGGACTGTTCGTCGGCGGCGTCCTCAAGGCACGCCGCAACAGCCGAGAACGCGCCGAGGCCGCAGCCGCAGCCGAAGCCGGCGCCCCTCTGCAGCGAGCGTGGCCGCGGGCGCTGCCGCGGCTAGAACCTACCCGGCACTTTGAAGAGCTGCGTCGTCTGCGCCAGGCCAGAGCCGCGACCCGTCAACCGGCGTTCAAGTACAAACGGCCAGTGAAGCACAAGGTGACGGGCGGAGGGGAGGAGGCGGCGACGTGCTCGGTGTGCCTCGGCGCGTTCCAGCTCGGGGAGACGGTGCGGATGCTGCCGGTGTGCCTGCACTTGTACCACGTGGAGTGCATCGACCCTTGGCTCGACGCGCACTCGACATGCCCGATCTGCCGCTCGGGCACCGACCCAACAATGGACGCCGCCCGGCTACCGCATGTGTAGGCTTTTCTCCCGGCCAGGGGCGTAGATATGTTGGTCTTTTTTTTTGTGTTTCTCGTCTTGTATATATATATTGAATTAACATTTAAAACCACGTAATGTAGATATAATGATATACTCCTTCCGTTCTAAAATAGATGTCTCAAATTTATAATGAATCTAGACATTATTTAGTATATAGATTTATCCAAAATTTGAAAAACCCAAGACATCTATTCTTGGACGGAAGGAGTATTTTTTTCAGTAGCTTCATAGTTGCCAATAAAGGAACGTATCACCTAACAACATGCACTACAGGCTGAGCTTAATAATTTTATCTTTTAACAATGCATCAAATATTTTATCGCATTTGTCTACGATCAAAAGTACACTCGAAACCTCCATCCTGATTCTTATTACAACCCGGCTTTAGGTCATAACAGAGGTACGGTTTGGTCTTAGCCGGACGAAACTATATATCTCACCAAGTATACACACATCAGATTCATCATTGAAACCGGCATTGCTAATTGAATTAATCTGGCTTCGACTCACTCTTTGTGTTTCTCGGATTTCGTTGGCTCGGCTTTCTTGAGCCACCGCTTTCTCGTGACAGTTAGAAAGTCAAAGTGTTCAACTTTTTTACGCAATTGGGGCTTTAAACCGGCAACCACTAAGTCTGCATATATTTGTCCGAAATTGTCAGGTCATAACAAGGGGTTTTGACATCTCCAACCGTCTGATACTCTGATGTAATCATTAAACGATGAGGTAATAACATCTTTAGTCCCACAAGTTGCAGTCTACGTGCAGATTAGTCCCACAACTAGCAAATGTCTACTCCACCGTCCCACAACTAGTTTAACCGTAACAAACCCGTCCAATTAGTCTAAAACCGTGCCACGTCGTATAACAGTCAGCGCTGCTACTTTGCAGACAGGTCCTCACTTCCCTTCTGCACATATCACAATTTCACGAGCTGTAAACTCCAGAAACGATGGCGGAGGCGACTCGGCAGGGGCAGAGGGGAAAATCGAATCCCATGGCGGAGAGGAGTGACACTCGCTGGAAAGAACGGGAGATACCCTACACCTCGTCACACTGCAGCGCGGTGGAGGGGCATGCCCATGCCCCCGGCTGCTGGTAGCAGAGCATCGGCGCCTCGAAGGCATAGTCGAGGCGGAGGTGATTCGACGGGGGCAGAGGCGAGTCTGGGGCAGGAGGACGGACAGAGGCACATACGGAGGTGATTCGATGATACGGAGCTGTATGACAAGGTCATACGGCTGCACTTCATGCTCGCGCCGGAGGAGGCTAGGGAGAGGATGTTGGGGCCAACGGGATGGCGGCCGAGCCTCCGGTCGAACACGAGCCTGAAGATGCAGGCTCGCATCCTCTATGGCAAGCTAGACTGTAGGAACCGGCGGCCATCCGCTTGGCTGTCTGCACCAAATCATTGTGCGGCGTGGAGACCGCCACAATTTGGTATGTTTCCCGTTTTCTGATTCTGAAATTTAACTGAATGTGTTAATTTTGGTTGTAGTTTGATTGAAAACAGGGCATGAACAGAACCTTGAGATATGCACAAGGATTTAGTTATCTTATTAGTTTGTAACATGTCCACTTAATGTGATAATGGTCTCTTCTTAAGCATACACTAGCACGTTCATACTGCTGAGTTGCGGTGAAACCGATTGAGCACTAATTTGAAGTTGTAGGTTCAGCAGTTTCCATTAGAATAATATTTTTTGGTAGAGCTACATTTCACTGGAAGAGTATTGTAGCGATTGTTTGTTATCCTTTCCATTCCTGCAATGAGAAAAAGTAGTATGTACTACTCCTTATCACTGAGATAAACATGCAATCTGTCTCTCTTTCCTTCTGATTTCAGAACATTGACAATCTTTCTCACTTCTCTATTTTCTCTTTATGAATGCATACAAACCAGAGCTTTACGATTTTATCACCTGAAACCAGTAAATTCTTATTTCTATTAGTTTTTTCACATGCCCCGTTTATCTGAACATAGTCAGATGGAAGCATCACAAGGTTTTTTAGTTTGTTAAAGACAAGTGTGTTTGAATTTTGTAAGATTGGAACTATGTGTATTTTCGTGTTATCTGCTACATGTATATTATTATGTACCCTCAGAGTTATTTATTTTTATTTATTTTGGCACTAATGCATTTTTCGGTACTAATTTTAGCAATATATCCTCATAAAGAGCAATATATCTTCTTAGTTGGTTTCTAATCAGAAATAATTGGTACTGAAATTACAGAGAACAAGAATGAAGGAGTCAGAGAATAAGAGTATAAGGAAGAAGACAGAGTAGAAGAAGAAGGGAGGAGCCATAGTAGTAGTAGAAGAAAGGAGCCAGAGTAGTTGAAGAAGGGAGGAGCCAAAGTAGTAGTAGAAGAAGGAAGGAGACGGAGCAGAAGAAGAAGGAAGGAGCCAAAGTAGTAGAAGAAGAAGGCAGAGTAGAAGAAGAAGGAAAGCTTTTTGTAGTGCTGTTTGGTAGTGAATGCAAATAGAATGTCAGGGAAGTATGTAATGGTGTTTGTAATGAACTTTGTAACCTCTTTATATGAAAACAGTGTATTGTGCTTGATCTTTGTTTGAAATCAGTGTACTTTTCTTGGTCTTTCTATGAGATCCTTTGTATGAAATCAGTGGGTTATGCTTGACCATAATACATGTTATTTTGTATTTACAAATCACTTCTGAGATTTTATTTTTCTTTGGTTGTGATCCATGGGATATGCCCTTTTATGTCATTTCCAAATCACTTATGATATTGGATGCAGCTGTAATATTTATTTTTTCATGCATGGTTCATTTTCATACATGACAGGGACTAACATTTATCTATGGTCGTAGGGCAATAGTGGCAAGCGTACATAAACTGCTCCTAAACTAACAACAAATCAGTAGCTTGTTCATATAAAAGTTTAGATAAAAGACTGACCATCAACAAAAATTTCAGATAACAGTTTAAAATTTAGCCGAATGGAAACAGATCACTATAGCCCAATTCGACTAATCACCGTCCTACACATCTTCAACAACAATCATTACATAGTAATTCACCTGAATTTGATTGATTAGGGAAACCTAAATTAACAAAAGCAAACAGTAATCTGCTCCAAAACTAAGAGGCAGAGCCGTCGGCAACAAGGCATGAACAGCTCGTAAAATACAATGACTCTGAATTTGCAATGCCAAACTACTGATTCGACTTCCCCAACGCCCAGAATCCCTCCCTATCATCGGCCAACGAATTTGATCATGCGCAGCTCAGGAGAGAAGATTCGGTCGTTCCATACCGCAGGGGATCTTCATTCCACTCGCGGCACTGCAGGTCCGGCTGCATCTCGTTGCTCTCAACCGCTACGAACGGCAGGGAAAAGGAGGCGACGTCGTGTGCATCTTCGGCGGCCAAGAAACTAACAAAGAACACCAGGAAAGGAAACCAATGCGAGAAATTAGCGATCGTCTTGAAGCGGTTGCCACTCTATTATCATGACAGGCCCTGCTCAAAACACGTGGAAGGACCAGCCCAATATGATATTTTCGTACAAGGACCTGTCTGCAAAGTGGCAGCGCTGACCGTTTGACAACATGGCTCGGTTTTAGATTTATTGGACGGGTTTGTTACGGTTAAACAAGTTGTGGGACAACGGAATAGACATTTGCTAGTTGTGGGACTAATCTGTACCTAGTCTGCAACTTGTGGGACTAAAGATGTTATTACCTCTTAAAAGATTCATCAGTTTTTTGCTTAACCGTTGTTAGATATGACAACTTGGTCTCATCCTCACCAATGTAAGTGTTCATGGAATTTTACCACTAAAGTATACCAATTGGTAATAGATTCTCATGAGATAATGAAGAAAACCATGAAAACGCTACGCCGGTAAGAGATAAATGAAACAAGCCCGGTGGTAGCGTCCAACTCTCTGCCGAGGTAAACCTCAGCATCGATTTTCCGAAATAACTCTTTGGATCTTCATGATCTGCGCCTGCTATCCTCAGCCATCACCAGCGATTCTAGGCTGAATATCCTCAAAACTGATAAGTATTTTCTATTCCCTTCGATCCATATTACTAATTGACCATGATTTGTCAAAATTTGGATGAACCTATATTCTAAATAGTGTCTAGATTCATCTAAATTTAAACAAATTTGAGTCAATTAATATGGATCGAAGGGAGTATATAGGTTGACTTGAATTTGTCTAAATTTGAATGAATCTAGACACTATTTAGATATAGGTTTATCTAAATTTTCAAAAATCCAAGTAAACTAATATGGGTTGGAGGGAGTACTAAGAGCTTACAACTATCTTCTTGTTTACAGTTTTTTTTTGAACGGGAAAGGGCCCGTAGGCCCCAGAAGCTGCTTCATTAATTAAGGCAGTGGGTACATCTTACAGAAAAACCCCCAAAAACAGGGGAACAACAAAAGCAGTACCACAACATATGCAAAGAAGACCCTAAAACTAAAAGCAGAAAAGCGATCAGGTCCTCGGTCTTCTTCTCCACCGCCGTCGACATCGAGCACCTCCTGCCGGCCACCAGAGCGACGCCGGGGACGAAACCACTTGGCAGCGCTTGGTGGGGGGATCCGACAGAGTGCTCCAGACATGGCCTCCACACCGGAGGTTTGAACGAGCGCATCCATGGCGCATCGAAGAGCTCGAGCATCGTCGAGCGTGGAGAGGCCTCTCTGGCCAGGGATAGCTCCGGCAACCACGCCTTCGCTTGGGATCTCCACAGAGTGCAGCTTCACCAACCTGCAAAGCTTGAGAAGCAGGGAGAGTCCACCCACCAACCTCCTCTGCGTCGCCACCATCACGACCTGGAAGAGGGGGAGGCCGACCCACCCACTCCACGGGCTCCACCAAAACCGTCCCCTTTGCAGGAGAACAAGACCACCCAGTCGAGAAGTTCGCCGCAAGGCTTCTCCACTCCTCCTCGCCACCACGGCCGGCCGGGAGAGAATCCGCCTCACCACAAGCTGCGACGCCGCGCCCTTCCCCCCCGCCTCCACGGCCGGCCAGGAAAAGTCATAGCGCGCAGCCACTGCACGAAGGATAGCCCGCGACGCTTGATTTATTACGAGAAGCGGCGCCGTCCTCATCTTCTTCAGCACCAGCCATCGGGCCAGAAGAAGAACGAGGAAGAACCCTAAAAGCTTCCAGATCTCGTCGCAAAGATCCAGAGCTCCGCTGCTCCTAATGGGCAAAACACCCAGAACTGGCATAAAGCCAAAACAACTACAACCTACGTCTACCTCGGCGACTCTCCGCCGCCTCCTCCCACCGGCTACTCCGGCGAGAAGGGCGCGGAAGAGCCCCGACCTCCTGTGCACGACTCTCAAAGCAGCTCAAGGGGGGAGAGTGTTTTCACTTCATCTTCTTGTTTACAGTGGTCAATGCAAGCCTCATAATCAGTAACATAAGTTCAACTCTAAAAGCTGACCGATGCAAGTTTGAATCAACATAATGAAAGGTTCGCATCGCCACATGTTTCCACATGTAGATTCATAACTGTTATTATTGGTCCCTATGAAATAGACATAAGACTCTTGTATCGTCATTTGTGCTCCATGTTGGTATGCCCTCATGACCAAACTTATGTTTTTTCTTGTACCACTGGTGTCGAAGATGTTGCTGAAAATGGTCTTCACGGTTCAGATGAAACTCAACTGAGCCAACTACCATGCATGCCCCAAACCTTCTCATGTGAGTATTCAAAGCAAAAAAGGTCCGGGAAGCTTTTTCTAGAAAGATTCATAATTTTTATCTTTTTGTTTATTGATCCTCATATGAAATAGACACATGCCTCGTATACCATTATTTGTACATCATGTTGGTATGTCCTCAGGAACAAACTTATTCCCTAGTGGACGTATGGGGAACATATATGATTTTGAAGAACTTGGGAATTCCATTTAGATTAGCAGAAGTCAGTCAAATGAATACTCCTGAACAGAATACTTCAAGACAAGTCCAGTGATACCGGATGATCAAGCACATATACTCCTATTAATAAATTGCATAAATACCAAAGTTGTACAAGATGAGCTAACCTTTAAAAAAAAATGCTGTATAAGTCAAGGTAGCTCTGGACGCACTCTGGCCGAAAACACATGCCTTTTTAGGCAAGTTGTCAAACCGGTGCATCAAAATCATAAGGTCTCACTCTTGAAGCCATACATGTACGTTGCAGTGTTAACTGCTCCATCTCTAACTGCATGTGAGACTAACAATGTTTTCTCAAATTAACAGACTACAGGAGCGAGAATCATAGGTCTTTCTTGCCCCAATTCTCCCGGTGCATCCTATTCAACATTCATAGTAATTCTAGCAACTAGACGAGGGGTGTAATTTGGCATCCTTCATAATATCTCCATATATGTATAGCTATATGTTATCTAGAAAGGAAAGGGAGGTTTTTTTCTTCAGACTAGTGAATGGTTGTCCTTCCATGTGAAGAACGATGATCTCAACAGCTAGATATATATTTCTTGGCGCATATAATGGTATGTGGAGTAACTCTGTTGAAGTGTATAAGCGGATTGTACTAGCCATTTCCATCAGTTCGGACCGTTGGTTGCGTTGGCTAGTGCATGAAGCTTGATATGGTATCAGAGCCTAAGGTCTCGAGTTCGAGTCCTGGCTTTCGCAATTTATCCTAAAATTGCTATTGACCCCTCTGTGTCCACGTATAGGCCTCTTGAGTCAAACGTGAGTTTCGCGCGCCGTCGCTCTCTTTCGGTTGCACGTGTTGACTTCTCCCCGTCACACGTGAGAGGGGGTGTTGAAGTGTATAAGTGGATTGCACTAGCCATTTCCATCAGTTCGGACTTTTGGTTGCGTTGGCTAGTGCATGAAGCTTGACAAACTCGAACAATGTCACCAACCGTCTGGACTAGCTCATGATTGTGTTTTGAGAGTAAACTATCTTCATATATCTAGCTGCTTCCTTGCTACTCCATCCGTTCTATAATATAATATGTTTTAACTTTTTTCTCAAATACATGTATCTAGAGTTTTTTTAGTATGTAAGTTCACTCACCAAGCCTATATATTAAAATCCATCTAGATACACGTTCAAGAGTAATTATAAAACATCTTACATTTTGAAACAGAGAGAGTAGAAAGGAAGTTTTCTTCTTTTGTCTAGCATAGACTAATATTTCTTCCCTGTTGAGATTGATGTCAGATATATAGCTTATGGGGTGCTAGTTTGTGACATTTATGAAGAGTTTCTAGGAGATTTTTTTTACCTTATTGGGTGTGGGCTGTTAGAAATAGAACATGCCTTTTGGATGAGGGCACCCCGAACAATTAATGAAAATGATAAATCTTTCTCCTTGTTCGAAAAATAAAAATAGACGGCAAGTTGGGGCAACGTGCACAACAGAGATGATTCAGGAAAAGCACACATTAGAAGGATTTGAGATCGGCTCAGAACTTACTCCGGAGAGAGTTGCATGCATGGTGGCCAGGGTTGCAAGCATAAGCCCGCATAAATCCGCGTATAGGTGTTACAGAAGTCAACCTAAGTACGCAACTGCAAGCAACACAAAACAAGAGAGAAAAAAAGAGCTACCACGACCACAAGACTAAAACCGACAACAACTTACATTTGTGTCTCCGTCGATGGATCTTGAGCTCGAAGGTAATCTCGCAGCTCGGCTATGCAACTGGGTCCACTTTCTAGCCCGGAATCTCCAAATGGAAGCGGACGGTCGATGGGTAGACGCTACCTAGCGTGCACGCCAGAATCGTCGCTCTGATATAACCACAAGGGGTTGAAGCCTCGGAAATGAGATTCTAGCGTGCACGTGATATCGAGTGCATGTGGCCACCGATTGATTTAGTTTGAGATTAGGAAACATCACTCTCTCTCTCTCTCTCTCTCTCTCTCTCTCTCTCTCTCCTGTGAGGACACGCAAGAATCTTATGCCACCATCTACTCTCTATCTCTTTGTCCATGCTTTTTCATTAGATTATAAAGTTTCGGCGTATGTTATCATTTAAACCAAATGTTCAATTTATGTTCTAATTGCATATTTGTTTTCTAAATAACGATTACTTTAAAATAAGACCAATTTTGAATATATTTTGATAAGTTTTAAAAATTGAATTTTGAAATACGATGAAACACAGTAAAATATTAGGATTCATAGCGAAACACAATGGATATTGTTTTGCATTAATATTTTTTATGGTCTAAACTCTCAAAAAACTACCAATTAGTTTCTAAGTATTTCAATAGAGCATGCCAAAAGGTGGAAGAGAGAGAAGGTGCAGCCATGCACTACCTCGCGTGGATGGTAGAAGAATCGCCCGTTCTGGTTGAAGCCTGAAGTACACACGACCGGAAGTACGCAACACAAAACAAGAGAGAAAAAAAGAGCTACCACGACCACAAGACTAAAACCGACACCAGCTTACATTCGTGTCTCCGTCGATGAATCTTTAGATCGGAGGTAATCTCGCAGTCTCTCTACCTTGTGCCAGCTATGACGATGTTATCTTAAACAAAGAGAACCATGCATGGTCCGTCAGTGGTTTTTGTCTTCACTATCCGTACATTTTGAGATAAAATGAGCGATCGTGATTAATCCCATCGTCCCAATGCATCCTCCGACACTGCAGCACCTCGATCTTCATGCCTCCTCCGCCACCACCGTGGTATGAACCAGCACCGACACCTGCTGGGTGGCTGCCTCCCTCATCTCCATACGAGTACGGGAGCATCCTGTACTTCGTCGTCGCCTTGGCGCTCTGCCTATTCGGCCTGTTCGTCTGCTGCGGACACCGCAACAGTCGCGATCGCGCTGCCGCCGCAGCCCGAGCCCCGGCCGCCCGTCTGCCGCGGCTGGAACCTCGCCGGCACTATCAAGAGCTGCGTCGTCTTCGCCGCACCAGAGCCGCCGCACATCTACCGGCGTTCAATTATTGCCGGTTAGCAAAGCACACGGTGACGACGAGCGGAGGGGAGGAGGCGGCGACGTGCTCGGTGTGCCTCGGCGCGTTCCAGCTCGGGGAGGCGGTGCGGCTGCTGCCGGTGTGCCTGCACCTGTACCACGTCGAGTGCATCGACCCTTGGCTCGACGCGCACTCCACGTGCCCGATCTGTCGCTCCGGCACTGACCCGGCGATGGACGTCGCTGGCGGGCTACCTCCTGTGTAGGCTTTTTCCCGGGGAGGGCTAAGATAGGTACGAAACTGACGTGACCCCTCCGTTCTGACGTGACCCCTCCTCCTTCCGCACCCACGCGGCGGCGTCGCGCCGCGTCGGGCGGCCTTCCCTTCCCGCCGAGCCCTCCCTCCCGTGGTCTCTCCTTCTCGCCGCCGCCGTTCGGATCATCGCTAGGCAAAGACCTAGGGGCGTGGCGGCGGCGGCGGCGGCGTCCCTGATCGCGATCTGGCGGGAAGGCGGCGGCGTCCGTCCCGACTGGTTTGGCGATGGTGTTGCGGCGAGCGGCGGCCGGTGATCCTCGGTCCAGATGGCGGCAAGCGGCGGCGGGGATCTGGGCCTAGCCGCGATCTGTCCCGTACGTTGGCCTCGACGCCGGCGCCCAGGCGACCCGGGCCTTGTCCGTGACACTAGGACGCTTGGGGCATCTGCCCCCGGCATGGTGATGGTGGCCTTTTTCTCCGTCGGAATGGTCTTGACGTCTTGCGGCGGATCCTGCTAGTTTCCGGCGGGTGGCGTGAGGGCTGCTGGCTTGGTTTCAATAAACGAGTTGGTCCTGGATCCCTCTCAAGCCAAGATGATGATCTGCCGGATGTTGGTCTCTATTGATCTGATTTCTGTGTCGTGTTCCGGAAGGCTCCGCCGGCGAACTCCATAAGTGCTATCATGCCGTAAGTTTACTGGAAGGATTGAATTCGGTCGTACGCACCCATGTTTTACCCTGACCGTTTGGTTCCAGAGGATGTACTTTGAAGCTTTGTTGGCTGTTATTATCATGGGGCATGGTCTCGTTCCATGGTGCTAACGGAGAAAGTCATGAAGACCGAGATCTGAGGACGAACAATGGTGGTTCGAGTCTGGGTGGTGATGAGGAATTGGCTAGGTGACCTGTGAATTGGAGCAGTGGCATGCAAGTGGGGTGACTGCATAGGAGAGGTTCATGGTCCTAGCTCTCAGGGTGAAAACCCAGGGTCTGGCCTTAATTGGTTGTGCCTGACAATGGTCTTGTTGAAGATATTGTTTTGAGAGCGCGGACTTTCTTCAGGGTGAAAATCTAGATCTTTGATCGGGCGATGACGGTGTTTGTGCACTGTTCCCTTCTTGGAGGCGTCGTTTTTGGAGAAGCTGGACTTCTTGTGTTGTCTTGTTGGTGGTAGTATTACTGATTCAATGAATGAGTCACTGTAGCAAGACTTTTTTTTTGTAATTTTTCTTTCTTTTTTTGGCTGTGTCCGTGTGGCCGTTAGGGCAATGCGTTGTTGCAGAGGCTGGATGTAATTGATATCATCTGATATTAATATATGACCCTTTCAAAAAAAAAGTACGAAACTGAACACATAAAGACGACCAGAATTGACTCATACCCCTTCGGTTTGGATTGCATGGCGAAGTATCGGTCAATCCTGACAGTCATTGTGTTTTCAGTTCCACAGGTTTGGGGGAGAGGAAGAACACCGAAGCAAAATTCTACATATATAACATTTCCTTCACAAACCTAAAACATCTTATTTTTCTAAACGAAGGGAGTACTACAATGGGAAGTTTACAACAAAATCTGTTTATAACTACTTAGAAAAAACTATTGCTGGAGTGGATTATAAATGGATTTGGTCTGCGAAAATCCCTTTAATTTTTTTTATGTACCAGATGTTCCAGGATGCTATCTTGACCAGAGAATATGAGAGAGAACAATTGGCCCGGGTCTTCTTTTTGTTCCTTCGTTGGGTGGTGTCCGAGTTGGGCCGTCTTGTGCTGTGGTCCCAGCATATGGTGTGTGTGTCTTTGTACTGTGATATTTGTGGTGGACGGTTGCTTTATTTATAAAGCGGGACGAAAGCCTATTTCGAGAATTCTTTTTGTTCCTTCTGTAATGAAGTTGAGACAAATGGCCATCTCTTTTTCCAATGTGGGGTTGCTAGGTGTACCTGCGTGTGGTGGGGAAAATGCTAGGGACAAATCTTTGTCAGTAATAATCTTTGGCAAGCTCTTTCTTGGTTATATGCTTTCTTGCCATGTGCAGATGAAGTCTGCATGGTTGGCATTGCGGCAATTTGTTGTGCTATTTGGAAAACGAGAAATAGGGTCACAACTTTGATAAGCATAAAATGAGGTCGCCGTGTGAGGCTACGTTTCTGGCATGTTCATGCTTAATGTCTTGGGAAGGTCTCCAGAAGGAACAGGGGAAGGAACTACTGTGATTTGGGTCTTCCAAGATGATGGATACAGCAGTAACTAGGATAAAAATTTCCTAAATTGGGTAATTAGTGTCAACAAAGTGAAACTAGAGGATAAAAGCTGGAATTTACTCTTTTATTTTCCTGGTATATGGCAATGACACCACCATGAAACAATTTTTTTAGGGGCTGTCATGAAATACTCTGTGAAGCGGGTTCACTGCATCATGGGCAAACCTTGTCAAAAACTGCTGAGTTTCTTGGGCGCCAGATTCTCCAAACCGTCAGTAGAGATAATTGACTGCATTGCCTTCTCCTTGTCCTGCCCCCCCCCCCCCCCCCCCCCCCCCCAGCATTCTTGCCGCTGACTCGAGCGAAGCGAGGAAGTGATCTACAGGTTGGGGACTGGCATGCATGGCATCATAGGCAATTAGCACCTGGAACCGGACTTCCCTGAGAAACCATTTAGTTAGGTGAGAAATATTTCAGTTCATGAGCATTAATATTTGTTTAGTGGAAAATATATCATCGATAAGTCGAGCAAGTACGTCAGTTTTGGCAGGAGCATGAAGAAAAGCCTGGTGCTTCCTAGTGGTCTTTTTCTATGGTGGATAGATGCTGAAAGTTTTAGTTTTCCTGGATGATTTGGATCTGTCTGGTACTGTAATAAGTCGGGCGGTGGTACTTGGTTGATCGTAGTGTAGGTGGGTGGTGATGACAGGTTTTTGACACATGCAATGGTTGTCATTCCACTGCGAACGTTGATGCAATTTGCAGCATGAAAAACAAAAAAAATCCTACGAAAGAGCGGATAGAACCCAACATGTGTGGATATATAAATAACACATTGTTCCTAGTAAGTCTCTTATGACTATATCGCTAGTTAAGTGACGGTTGAGTTTCCTAACCATAGACATGTAATGTCACTTGATAACGAAAACCTATCATTAGGAGAATAATGTGATGGACAGACCTAAATAAAATCATAGTGGGTTTCCTGTTACTCCTCCAACTCGCTTCTATCTTCCCCCTCCCCCTTTCTTTAGTAGTTTGTAATTGGTTGAACAAACTCTGTTGTTTTTGTTCATGCAATGGAAAGGGATAGAAGCCTGGTTGAAAAAAATATGTACTCCAAATTATGCACTCCAACAAGATGGTTACATAATTAAAAAATCTCCAAAATAAATGATGAAAAGAAATAACTATATTTTTGCTTCTCAACGTCTATATTGAGTTTCATGGTTATACTATAGTAGATTGTTTAAATGCAAAATGTAGCTGGTTCTGAACAAGTTTGAAAATTGAGGTTATCAAGTGTTCTTCGTACATAATAGTTAGTTCTGAACATGAAAAGCTTTTAGAACTTTACAATCAAGGTTTTCAACATTTTACATACATGAATAGTTGTCTCATTGTAGTTACAATCACCCTTGGAATAGAGAGATATGTAGGGTCCTATTGTTTTACTACGGCTTTCCTTGCGTCGATAGATCTTGTCATAGCGGGTGTGGCCAATGTGTTCGGCACCACGGACACACTACCCGAGTTCAAACACTGGCCGCTTGGCAGCCTGGTGTCTAGACGCGCGAGGATGCCGATATCTACGAACTCGTGCACCTTTTTTATGGTGAGCGATTTTGCAGCCTCTAGCAGCTTAGACGGTCTCGTCATCGTTGTTTGTGTGGCGTGATAATAGTCATTGATAGCATGGAGAAGGCAAGGTGCGAGCATACGAGATGGTGAAGAAGACTGAGGCCGCAAAGAGGCTTTGGGGTGCATAGACAAAGGCTAGGAGCATAGTGTTGAAGTGTATAAGTGGATTGCACTAGCTCTTTCCATCAGTTCGGACTTTTGGTTGCGTTGGCTAGTGCATGAAGCTTGACACATAGTAGGTGAGGAGCTAGTGGGTCGTCGGTATTAATGGCCAGAGATGCATGTGGAAGCCGAATTATGGTGACACGTGAGGGAGTGGGAGAGGTGGGGGGGGAGTGGCAGAGATGAACCAGAGAGGTGGGTAGCAGCATTAAACAAGGTTGACCGGCCATGGTAGGCTATATATATCACCAATGGGTGGCCCCACGTCTTAGTGGCGGCCATGTTCGAGTGTGTTTGGCACCCTCTAGCCTTCCTTCAATGTTGGTGGGGATAAGATATGCTATTATTTACTTCTAAAAAGGTGGATTTACACGATTTAGACCTTTCTCACGGTCAAAAAAGAAAACCAAACTGTGGATGCCCTGAAGGTGCATTTTATACTTCCCTTGTGCAGTTGCAGGAACTAAGTTTGTTTATGACCATCTGATAAACTTTAACGACATTCATGTAACTTTGTAAGCAAAGTGATTCATTCGTCTTGAAAATGCTAAGTTTTTAAACGAAGTCCCTCCAGTACGCGTAGCCTTAGCCCGACCGCCTGCTCCGTTCTGCGTTGCACCAACCGACAATAACATCCACCCTTGGGTAAGAAAAACATGACAAGATAAAAACCTACTACTTTAAAACTTGCCCAAAAGTAGGAATGAAATGAAAAAAAAAACACTTGGAAAAAAATACTACTCCTATATGATTGGCTCTCAAAAAACGAGATCTCATGCCTGTTCCTGCAGATATCCTTGGCAAATCATTGCCATTGCTGCAGGTTAACCTCCCTGTCTGGTTTCTTGAACCCAGCACTGCAGTGCCGGTCGCCTAACCTATGTCCATAATAGGAAGGCGGGTGGCTGTTTACTCGCAGACGCCAGGATTCTTCTACGGCAATGGCATCGTCTGATCGGCAGCCATCATCCTCGCATGGATGATGCTGCCTGCGCGCAAAAACCCCACGATGCTTACCGGAGCGCTTTCCCTTTGCAAATCCGACCAGAGTCGTGCGCTCAGGGCTGATCCGTAGAGTATGGACCACATTGCATGTGCAACCGCACGCGATCGTGGTGAACCGAAATTCTCCGGGTGCATCCTATTCATAGTAGCTATATATACCAACTGGGTGTGATCTGTCTCGCACGGCACCTGTTTGCTATGGTCATACTATAATCTACTAGCTATCTTTTCTGTGCTAAGGAACGGAGGTTTTTTCTTCATACTAGCAGACGATTATCCTTCCATATGTTGAAAACGATGTCAGATAGAGGGGGTTGGTGTGCGGACTAACTCAAACAATGTCACCAACCTTCGACCGACTGTCTTGACTATCTCGCTCATGGTTGTGTTGTGAAAGTACACTGTCTGAGTATTAATGATAGGGCAGTTGTAAACTTGTAAGATCTTACAACTCTCTTGTTTAGTTGTTATGCCTCAATGCAAGCCTGGTAATCAGTAACCTAAGTTCGAGAAGCCTATTATTCTAAGAAAAAAAAAAAGCTCTAGACGAACCTGACCGATGCACGCTTTTGAATCAACATAATAGGTTTGCATCGCCACATGTTTCCACATGTAGACTCGTAATTTCCACTCTTACTATTGATCCTTATGAAATATACATAAGACTCTTGTATCGTTATTTCTGCTCCATGTTGGTATGTCCTAATGAACAAACTTATGTTTTTAGTGGTTAAAGGGAATTGGTGGTTTTGAGAACTGGAAAATTCCTGTTATATTAACAAGGGATCGATCGCATCAGTACTATATGAGCCTCTTGAACACGTTCAACGATTTTTATGTCGGTGCACTACAGCACGCGCGCGCTACGCCGAGGGCAAAAAGCCGTCGGCATAGGCTAAAATGCCCTTGGCGTATGGTACGCCGACGGCTGCCCTCGGCGTAGCCTCCTCGGCAAAGGGCTCCCTCGGCGGAGCACATAGAGGCCGTCGGCGTATGCTACGCCGAGGGCAATAGCTGCCGTCGGCATAGCTTGTCGACAGGTTGCAAAAATAATTTTTTTTAAAAAAAATATTTTTTTTCTCAATTTTTGAATCTTTGAATTGTTTGACTCATTAATCTCTCACTTTGAATATTTTTAACACTAATTACACTTAATATTTAATTAAATTGCAATCTTGGTCGAACTTCACAGCCGGTCACCCATCCTAATACTACTCCAGCTCCAGCACGCTTAACTTTCTCGTTCCTTCAGAATCTGTTTCCGTAAAGTAATTCATACATTGTTGTCAATACTATGATATCAATCCTATTAACCCTTATATCAATATGTCACATGTTTGTATTTTTTGAAATTACAAATAATTATTTAAGTAAACATTAATGAATAAGTAAAAATATTATTGAATTCGAATAAAAATATAATAATTTTACTTTTTTGTATTTTTCTATTTAATATGGAATAATTAATATCTTTAAATCTGTAAATCGGAATTTAACAAATAATATGTCTAAATTGATCAGAAAAATGAGAGGAATCCAAATATGATATCCATGTCAACTAATCACAAACCCTCCGTTTTTGAATTATCTATTTGGTGGTTGCTTTAGAAAATTTCCTTTTTGCGCTCGGATAATGAAAAATGGCTTTTTGGTGCGATGAAAAGGAAAACTTGCATTGAATATTTGATAAAATAGCATATTGTGAACCTAAAAATGATTTTTGTAAAAAAACATGAGCATCGGATCATGTACCTGTAGTTCATATCTGACCCACTTCCTACCGATTTGGCAGGAATTTGTCTTTTTCACCAAAGGTGGACGGAAAGGTTTCGGATCTCTCTGTTGGGAAATTGTCCATATAAGGTGGTATAGTATTTTTGTAAAATATGGTGGTAGCATTTTGAATTATCCATTTGGTGGTTGCTTCACAAAATCGTCCGTTTTTTGTGCTCGAAAAATGGGAAATGGCTTTTTGGTGCGACGAAAAGGAAAACTTCCTCCGGCAACATTGTTCGCCATCCCATGATGCATATGTATGCACAATATGGGCACATTATCACAAACTATGTCTTAATTCTAGCCATAACATTGGTCATTTGACCCGAAAGCTAAGAAAGCTCGAATGAGATAGGTAATTTTGTGAAGGTTTTTTGAGACATAATCAATATATCAAGTTTGGTATTTTTACTTATAACTATGTCACATAATATGACACCACGCGAAGGTTTCGCATTGTTTCGATCGTTTTTGAATTTTTTATGCCCGTTTTAAACTATCGTCAAACTTTGTCGAACGACGGGCATGAAGATTCTTAGCTCGGGGCCGAGCCTCGCTAAACTTGCATTTGATCTTTGATAAAATGACATATTGTGAACCTAAAAATGATTTTTGTAAAAAAACATGAGCATCGGATCATGTACCTGTAGGAATTTGTTTTTTTCACCAAAGATGGACGGAAAGGTTTCGGATACCCCTGTTGGGACATTGTCCATATAAGGTGGTATTGTATTTTTATAAAATGTGGTGGTAGCATTTTGAATTAGCTATTTGGTGGTTGCTTCATAAAATCGTCCGTGTTTTGTGCTCGGAAAATGGGAAATGGCTTTTTGGTGCGACGAAAAGGAAAGCTTCCTCCTGCAACTTCGTTCATGTGTATGCACAATATGGGCATATTATCACAAACTATGCCTTTATTCTAGCCATAACATTGGTCATTTGACCCGAAAGCCAAGAAACCTCGAATGAGATAGCTCATTTTGTAAAGGTTTTTTTGAGACATAATCAATATATCATGTTTAATATTTTTACTTATAACTATGTCACATAATATGACACCACGCGAAGGTTTCACATTGTTTCGATCGTTTTTGAATTTTTTATGCCCGTTTTAAACTATATATAATATTTTATGTTTTACTTAATTTTTATTTACAAATGTGTAATATTTGAGTGTAGATAGATAGGTCTTATTTTTCTGCAAATTTTGATATATTATTTGTATTTTTCTGAATTAGAATGATTTAGTTATGATTTTTCAAAGTTTAATGAGATAAAATAAAAAATAGCTAAGCCGAGGGCAGCCGTCGGCGTATGCTACGCCGAGAGCAGCCGTCGCCGTAGCATAGGATATGCCGAGGGCAATTCTATGCCAACGGATGCTTGGCGGAGCTGGCCTAGACGATGGCTACGCCAACGGCCCCGACGTTTGGCTGTCGGCGTAGCTTGCCATTCCTGTAGCGGTGGAGCTAAGGAGGCCTTATCTTAACCGATTGAGTGGGCTGGAGTGACGAAAATACCTATTAAGTGGTAGTATAAGAAAAGCGTTAGGCTGGTGGCCGAGAGTTCAAGATTTTTGGCATTCAACACTTTACAAGAAGGAAAAATGATGAGAAGTGATGTAACTATAAAAGAGGGGCACCCGATGTAACTATCGATTGCACGAAGCAGGACATGTTAGAAGAAGAATGCATGCATGAGATGGCTTATGACGAGAGTAATAGGAGTGTGGTTTTGGAATTTTCAAGTTACTTTTCTGTTCAATTAAGGAAACCAAGCGGACCTACGTTTTGTAACTCTGCTCTGATTGTACTTAACATCATTTTTTGTCCATTAATAATTTACATATACAAACTGAAATTGGTACTGTAATTCGAAGATTATCACTACTTTTTGCACTTCGAACTTGTTGAAAAAAATTATATTTCTCTCGGTACATATGTGTCCACCAAATAACACGCACGAGCATCTGATATCGCTGGTTGGTGTATAATAATCTTGTATCACTAGTGCCGAAGATGTTGAAAATGGTATTCAAGATTCAAGATGAAACTCAACTGAACCAACTACCATATGCATGCGCCAAACCTCCTCAGCTGAGTATTCAAAGCAAAAAAAAAATCGAGAAGCTTTTTCTAGAAAGATTCATAATTTTCATCGTTTTTTACTATTGATCCTCATATGAAATAGACACATGTCTCATGTATCACTATTTGTACTTCATGTTGTTGGTATGTCCTCAGGAACAAACTTATTCGCCGGTGGGCGTATGGGGAACATTAAGTTCAAAGAACTTGGGGATTCAATTTATTACATTAGCGGAAGTTATCTATCTATTATCTATTATATACTAAAAGCAATATAAGGTTGTTTTTCGAGGCGTCAAGTTGATCCACATCATCTCAATTATTCTGACGGTTAGATCTAAAGTTTGTGGTTAGGATTTAATTAAAAACTAATAGTCGTGTATCTCTAGAATCCCGTTTGACACGTTCGAGTATGTACAGGTTATGAAAGGGAACCACCGTAGTTGTTTAAATCTCAAGCATCTATCTATAAGACTCTAGCTATGTCCGATGAATATACGTCTTCTTGGCCTGCTTTCATCACGGTACTGTATATCCTTGCTCATGTACCAAAATTGTTGGCAACATACCATGACTCGGATCAAATAAAAGAAGCAGCATCGGCGTGTGCCGGGGTCAGACGCCGTGAATCAAAAGTGTTCCTTGATCTGCTATAATATCCAGAATCGTTGGCATGATTTATTGACTTCCATCAAGTAAAAGAAGCAGCAATGGCAGCCGGCCGCGTGCCGTCGGGGCGCTGGAAGTTGTGAATTAAAACAGTTTCTTCATCTGCTAAATATGCACCACGTTTCTGTCTTCACCGCTATGACTAGAATCATTGGAAAGTTTGATGGCTCTCTCAAATAAAAGGAGCAGCAACAATGGCGTAGATTCAGATCCACTCATGAACATGCAATTTTCAATGCACCGAGCGAGGGCAAGGAGCTGGAGGAAATTGAATTGCTAGAAAGGCCCAACCAACGATGTAAAACAAGATTAAGAAATCAAATCAGGTATGTATTGACACATGAAACACTTCTGCATGCACCTTTTGTGTTAATAACTTTGGTGTAATGATTTTTTTTTTCAATTGCGAGTTTATTCATGCTATCCATTTGTGTTCATCCCTAAAACTTTGTTATCCATAATATAATAATTATCTCATCTGTCGGGACCTCTGCATACAATAACTCTTTGTTTTTGATTCTACATGGAGTCAATCTTTCACTATTTAATTGTAAGTATAATACTAAGAATTAGAAAAAAAAGGTTAAAAAGAATTAGAAAAAGAAATCATGCACATGGATTTTTCTGAAAAATTATATTAGAAGTATTACGAAAAAATTAAATGCTAAAATAGCATTTTTTGTGTAAAATCAATATCTATAAATGGCAACAGTACTACAGTGAAAAACTGGTTTTAAGAACTTTTACAATATCCTGGAATATATATGCACTAGTGCAGAGCCCCCCTTTAACTCCGGTTGGGAGGGCCCTCTAACAGCGGTTCCCCAACCGCTGTTGAGGGTTCGGTGTTAGAGGGGGGGCCCTTTATTACCGGTGTTAAAGGGTGGCGCACGTGGGGCTGCCGCAGGCCTCAGACCCCCCCCCTTTAACACCGGTTCGTATCTGCAACCGGTGCTAAAGGTTCTTCTGCCGTGGCAGAGATTTAGGCTGTTTTCCTGCCGCGGCAGAGTTCTGCCGCAGCAGGAAAACGGCTTCTCTGCCGCGGCAGAAAAACGGCCTAAATTTCTGCCGCGGCAGACTTCTGCCTCTGCCCCGTTCTGGGCGTATTTCTGCGGGAGGGGGGGGAGCGAGGGGGAATCGATCGGGAGCGGTATACACATAAATCGTCATCGGTACATACGAGTACATGAATAATTAAGCAACTATTATTATACACAAACATCGTCATCGGCACATACATCGTCATCGGCACATACATCGTCATCGTTCATTTTGGTGGATATCTAAAGAGTTCTCCGCCAGGCGTGACGACCTCATCAAGTATGAACCCCGCCAATTCCTCTTGAATGACTCGTATGCGTTCAAATGGTAGGAGTTGGTCCCGCATCCGTTCGATCTGAATATATATGAAGAATGGGCCGTCAATATATATATAAGAATAAAACTCAACACAATTGATGGTAATAAAATAATGTTGTGGACTTTGTTTACTTACTCTAAGTTGTTCTAGTGCGGCTTGGCCCGTCGCACATATCGTGTTGCGAATGAATTCGCAAACATAGTACCCACATAAGTTATTGTCGTGTCCCTGATGCGCGCACTTTATGAGAATAGAGAGTTCAATCAAAATAATAATCAATAAAGCATGATATAATGGAATTGGAAGCTAGCTAGTATTACTTACATTTTGGTCTACAAATTTTAGTTCTTCTGACCATTCACCCACGGCCCTGCCCGTGAACCTTTTCCAAACCCTGTCCGACAAAGAAAATGGATAAAGGAGTAATTAATTACTTATTGTCACGAAAGTTGCCGATCTAGTGCGATAATATGATTGAAATTACCTCTGGAGCATCTCTCTAAAGTCTGCCCATAGCTCTTTTTCTTTTCGTAACAACTCCATGACAAGGACTTTTCCTGAGTCGGGTTGAATGACTAGCAGAATAAATTGGAACCTACGCACGCATAACTCATCATCAATTACACTTAACATTGAGTAAGCCGAAACAGAATGTGTACAAGAGAGAGGGTAACAGTACTCACGAGAAGTTGTAAGGCAATAGTATTTCCCTTTTGGTTTGTTGTCTCAGTAAAGACTTTAGCAAGTAATCTTCTGTTTGCCCGGGTTTGTCTCTTACCACTTGTTCATGAACTCTATTTGGGTCAACGAACCCAATGTCAAAAGGGCCTCCTTTCATGCATTCCATAACCTTTTTACTGCATAATAGTATATACATATATGGTGAGCATATATATATATATATGCAATTAATGAAGTGAATGATATGAGATAAAAATTACAGAAATAGTACTTACACACAATAAAGGCTGATGGCAGATTTGTCGAGTTCCTTCTGATTGAATAGAAAATGCAAGTCTTGAATGTTGAAGTCGATTGCGTCGTCTCCGCACAAGAAAATCTGATCTCTTATATGCGTCGTGATCCATTCTACCTTTCTCGTCTTGCAGAAATCAAGGTACCACTTGTGCAATTTTCGCATCTTTGTTGGTAGAGTCTTGAGCTCCTCTTTCTTGACGAGATTCTTCCCATACTTCCATGGCTGTATGGGGTTGGCATCGCATTTGGGCAAGTTGTCTTCCATGACGTTCAAGTATGCAATGTAAGTCATCCCCATCTCATTTATTTCATGCATTAAAGGGGCTTTTTTAATTCAAAAAATATGATATGAATTTAGAAAATTCATATCTTTTTCATTTCAACTCAGAAAAATATGAATAATATATCATAATTTTCAGAAAAATAATATCTATCCATTCATGTAAATCATTTTATATTTACTTTACATGAATTTTTTAAAATAATTAAAACACTTACATATAAATTTTGATTATTCAATTCAAACAAAAATAAATGGTTAAATCCTAAAACTTTGAACATAAGAAATATTAAGCATCTAAAAAATGATTTTTATTAGATCAAATCATATTTTAATGCCGCATCTTTTGTATTAACATTTTTGAATTGATTGGATATTTAAATGTCGCATCTTTTGTATACACTTGAATCTCACCAAGCCTCGCTCAACTTGCATTGTTTTTTCATAAAATAGCATATTGTGAACCTAAAAATGTGTTGGTGGTTTTTTGAATTAGCCATTTGGTGGTTGCTTCACAAAACCGTCCCTTTTTTATGCTCGGAAAATGGAAAATGCCTTTTTGGTGCGATAAAAAGGAAAACTCCTCTTGCAAACTATGCCTTGATTCTAGCCATAACATTGGTCATTTGACCCGAAAGCCAAGAAACCTCGAATGAGATAGGTCATTTTGAGACAGTTACATAAAGCCGAACTGGAACTGAAAATTAAGATACATAAAAGAACTGAAAATTAAGATACATGGCCAGATTAAGTAACAATCGGCCGAACTGGAACTGAAAATTAAGATACATAAAAGAACTGAAAATTAAGATACATGGCCAAATTAAGTAACAATCGGCCGAACTTGTTTCGGAATGTTGGAGTGATTCAGTCATGCTCCTGCCTACACCTGTAATACTCGCCACTGTAGTCGTCGTACTCGCCGCCGCCGTCATCGCTGTCGTCGTCGGGGTCGCCGTAATTGAACCTCTAGAGAGTACGCGTTGGCTGGACTTGAGGGTAGCACGTGGGCTGGACTTGAGGGTAGCGCAGACGGGGGTTAGAGTCGGCGGCAGTGTCATAGGACATGACGCTCTGGAGAGTCCGACCGCGCCACCATAGCCGACGGCCGGCCTCGTTGAAGTTAGGAGGAGGTGGGCCGTCCTCCTCGTGCCTGGCGAGCGCCCTCTCATGCCGATCCACGAAGAAGGCTTTCCAAGTAGGGAAATAGTCGGGATGCCATCTGGGATTCCTCCGCTGCTCCGGCGTGAGCTCGAAGTAGTAGTGGTTCGTGATGGCCATCCGGCGCGCCACACCTAGAGGGACAGGAGGAACCGGCACGCCTCCGACGCTCAGCATCCAGCCGACGGGGACATAGTTGCCCGGCGGGCAGGGGTAGTTCGAGGCGCAAAGCGCCTCCGCCTCCCTGGGGGTTAGTGCTACGATGGAAGCCATGGTAAAGAGTGATGAGGTTGCAGATATGAGTCTAGAGATGTGCAATGACAATGGAGGCCAACCCCCTACATATATATAGTGAACTAGCGGGAAGAACTGGAGGGAAGAACTGGCGGGAAGAAAAATGGCGCGAAAAAAAATGGCGGGAAAAAATGGCGGGATGAACCTTTAGTCCCGGTTGGAGACACCAACCGGGACAAAACACGAGTCAGCACTAATAATAGGGGTGAGTGCATGTCGACATTATGTCGTGCGGCGTGTACCTTGTCCCGGATGGTGTCACCAACCGGGACTAAAGATGAACCTTTAGTCCCGGTTGTAGACACCATCCGGCACAAAACACGAGTCAGCACTAATAATAGGGGTGAGTGTCGACATTATTTTGTAAGTGTCAACACTATGTCGAGCTGCTTGTACTATAAATAGGCATCCTTGTGAGTCCAGTCCTCCAGCCAGTTTGAGGCAGGGACACCACTACGGCCAGTTTCAGGGAGATGCCGATGGAGCCCAGTCCTCCGGCATCTCCGAGAAACTGGTCATAGAGGCACTCCCTAATATGTGAAATTAGTTAGCTCCCTGGTGTATATATTGATCTAGTTAGAGAAGTTACAAAGCTGCAAGATGGTTTTCGAGAGCAGGGACACCACTACGGCCAGTTTCAGGGAGATGCCGACGGAGCCTAGTCCTTCGGCATCTCCAAGAAACTGGTCATAGAGGCACTCCCTAATATGTGACCGCGCGCGTTTGGAGATCAGATCTTAATGGTAAGTACGAATCGGGACAACTTCTTCTCATAGTCCCGGTCCATCCACAAAACATGACTAACACTCAAGACATGTATTAATATTAAAAACATGAACTAGAGTTACATAATATGAGCATGAACTTCTTGGCATATGCCCTTCCTTATGATCGCTTCAGACGTAACCATGGAGCATCTTCTTTACTTAACGGAATGCTTGGGTCAGTTTTCACTGTGAAGGGCGGAATTTCATCAAACTTATTATAATCTTCTGACATGTCTGTCTTGTCCTCGATTCCCATGATGTTTCTTTTCCCTGAAAGAACTATGTGACGCTTTGGCTCATCATATGATGTATTCGTTTGCATATTTTTTCTTTTTTTTTGGTCTGGAGGACATGTCCTTCACATAGAAAACCTGGGCCACATCATTGGCTAGGACGAATGGTTCGTCTAAGTTCTTCATAAGATTGTTGAGATCCACCGTTGTCATTCCGTACTTCTTGTCTACCTCAACCCCTCCTCCTGTTAGCTTGACCCATTTGCATCGAAACAAGGGGACCTTAAAATTAGGTCCATAGTCAAGTTCCCATATCTCCTATATGAACCCATAATACGTGGTCTTTTGCCCATTGTCTTCTGCTGCATCGAAGTGGACACCACTGTTTTGGTTGGTGCTCTTTTTATCTTGGCCTATCGTGTAAAATGTATTCCCATTTATCTCGTACCCTTGGAAAGTACATACAGTCGAAGACGGTGTCCTGGCCAACAAGTACAGCTGATCCCCAACAGTGGTGTTATTCGTGAGAAGTCTTTGCAGCCAGCCGCCAAAACTCGCCATGTGTTCACTTATAATCCATTCATCAGACTGCCCCGGGTGTTTGAGGCGTATTAAATTCTTGTGTTCATTGATATACGGGGCAACCAAGATAGATCTTTGTAAAACCGTGTAGTGTGCTTGATTGAGAGAATGCCCGTCCCTACATATCATTGCTTTACATCCTAGGGTGCCTTTTCCACGCAGTCTCCCCTCATGTCGTGATTCTGGAACACCAATCGCCTTAAGGTCAGGAATAAAATCAACACAGAACTCAATGACCTCCTCTGTTACATAGCCCTTGGAGATGCTTCCTTCTGGCCTAGCACGGTTATGAACATATTTCTTTAAGACTCCCATGTACCTCTCAAAGGGGAACATATTGTGTAGAAATACAGGACCGAGAATGGCAATCTCTTCTACTAGGTGAACCAGGAGATGCGTCATAATATTGAAGAAGGATGGTGGGAACACCAACTCAAAGCTGACAAGACATTGGGCCACATCTGTTTGTAACCCTGGTAGGCTTTCTGGATCGATTACCTTCTGAGATATTGCATTGAGGAATGCACATAGCTTCACAATGGGTACTCGAACATTTTCAGGTAGAAGCCCCCTCAATGCAATCGGAAGCAATTGTGTCATAATCACGTGGCAGTCATGAGACTTCAGGTTTTGGAATTTTTTCTCTGCCATATTTATTATTCCCTTTATATTCGACGAGAAGCCAGACGGGACCTTGATACTGCTCAGACATTCAAAAAAGATTTCCTTCTCTGCTTTGGTAAGAGCGTAGCTGGCAGGAGTTAAGTGGCATCGTTTACCCTTCTCGTTCTCAGGATGCATAGGCTCTTCAGGGGCCTTCAGACGTTGCTGGTCCTGTCGTGCTTCCGGTGTATCTTTTGTCTTCCCATACACTCCTAGAAAGCCTAGCAGGTTCACGCAAACATTCTTCGTCACGTGCATCACGTCGATTGAAGAGCGGACCTCTAAGACTTTCCAATAGGGTAGGTCCCAAAATATAGATTGCTTCTTCCACATGGGCGCGTGTCCGGCATCGTCATTCAGAACAGATAGACTGCCAGGACCTTTTCCAAAGATTACTTCTAGGTCCTTGACCATACCAAATACCTCCTCACCGGTACGGAGGACAAGCTTCCTCCGGGGTTTTGCCAGACGTTTGAAATGCTTGCCTTTCTTTCTTACTGGATGCAGGTTCGGAAGAAATCGGCGATACCCTAGGTACACAACCTTCTTACATTTATCCAAATATACACTTTCAGTATCATCTAAACAGTGTGTGCATGCATTGTATCCCTTGTTTGTCTGCCCTGAAATGTTACTGAGAGCAGGCCAATCATTGATGGTTACGAAAAGCAATGCTCGTAGGTCAAATGGCTCCCCTTTGTGCTCATCCCACATACGTACACCTGGCTTGGCCCACAGCTGTAAAAGTTCTTCAACTAATGGCCTTAGGTACACCTCAATGTCGTTGCCGGGTTTCCTCGGGCCTTGGATGAGCACTGGCATCATAATGAACTTCCTCTTCATACACAACCAAGGAGGAAGGTTATAGATACATAGGGTCACAGGCCAGGTGATGTGACTGCAGCTCTGCTCACCAAAAGGATTCATACCGTCTGTACTTAGACCAAACCTTAAGTTCCTTGCGTCACGTGCGAAGTCCGGGTACTCTCGCTCGACTTTTCTCCACTGTGACCCATCAGCGGGGTGTCTCAACATCGCGTCTTTCTTACGGTCTTCCATGTGCCATCGCAATAACTTGGCATGCTCTTTATTTCTGAAGAGACGTTTTAACCGTGGTATTATAGGAGCATACCACATAACCTTGGCGGGAACCTTCTTCCGAGGGGCCTCGCCCTCAACATCGCCAGGATCGTCTCGTCTGATCTTATACCGCAGTGCAGTGCATACTGGGCATGCATCCAAATTCTCGTACTTCTCACCGCGGTAGAGGATGCAGTCATTAATGCAGGCATGTATCTTCTGCACGTCTAATCCTAGAGGGCAGACAACCTTCTTTGCTTGGTATGTACTGTCAGGCAACTCATTATTTCTTGGAAGAAGATTCTTTATTTTTACCAACAACTTTGAAAATGCGCTGTCAGTCACACCATTCTCTGCCTTCCATTGCAGCAAATCCAGTGTGGCACCTAGCTTTTTGTGGCCATCTTCGCAAGTTGGATACAACAATGTTTTGTGATCCTTTAACATCTGCTCCAGCTTCTCCTTCTCCTTTTCAGTTTCACATTCTTCCTTTGCATCAGTAATGGCCCGACCAAGATCGTCATCAACAGGCCCATCTGCTCCCTTTTGATCTTCATTATCTACCTCCGTTGCATTATCATCATATTCAGGATACATATTATGATAGTTTTCATCATCCTCTTCTTCTTCGTTGTCTTCCATCACAACCCCTTTTTCTCTGTGCTTGGTCCAACAATTATAGCTGGGTATGAAACCGGATCGAAGCAGGTGGGCGTGAATGGTTCTGGTATTTGAGTAGTCTTTCTTGTTCTGACAGTGAACACACGGACAGCACATAAAACCATTGTGACCACGATTTGCATTAGCCATAACGATGAAATTTTGGAGGCCCGTAATGTACTCGGAAGTGCGGCGGTCACCGTACATCCATTGCCGATTCATCTGCATTAATATGTAGTATATATCAAAAAATAATAGGGAGATGACCATTTATATATATAGTACATCAATGACACATGAAACTATAGTTGCCGACCTCGACCGAGACGGAAAGAGCAAGAAGAAAGCTTATTTTGAGCTCTCGGGCATTTCACCGAACACCTCTAGTGCATATGAAAAAAACACAAACTAGCACTCTTCACACCCTCTTGCTAGGCTCCAAAATGTGAAAGAATGGAAGAGTGGGGTGTGTGTGGGCTGGGGTGGTGTCTTATATAGCCCCCCCCCCCCTTTAACACCGGTTCATGCCACGAACCGGTGTTAAAGGGGGGGTGCGCGGGCCGCTGGTGCTGGGACCTTTAACACCGGTTCGTGCCACGAACCGGTGTTAAAGGGGGGCTCCTTTAATGCCGCAGGGGCCACGCTAGTACGGCCCCCCTTTAACACCGGTTCGTAGAAGAACCGGTGTTAAAGCCCCTTTTCGGGATCAACAAAAGACCTCGTTTCCACTAGTGATGACCCATCCATTTGTTTGAATCCAACGGATAACACAGCCCGATACCGCAGCGCGGACACACAGGAGTACCACCTCAGAAACCTTAGGAGTACCACCTCAGAAAACTTAGGAGTGCCTTTACTTGGCGTAAAATTGTAATCAAGATATTTACATCATTAATGTTCTTTACGAAATTGGTTATTAGTTTTTTTTCTCCAATAGAAAGAGAAGGTGGCTGGGCCGGGGCACATTGCCCTGCTGTGAATGACGAGCCATGAGCCATCGCATATGCAAGTGTAGAAGAGGGAGGGACAGGCCTGATGACCATGGAGAGTTAGCACAAATGGATCAGATGACATAATGGGAGTCACAGCAGTGACTCGAAAAAGGGAATCAACTGTCGGTCAGCTCCTAGAACAAATCGAATCCACTCACATAGCTTATTTATATCTGAGGACTGAGACGCCATGGACATGAAAGCAACCTTTGTGTGAGAAAGTATCAAATTAGAATGAACAACCAATTTGACTATTAATCAAGGAACGATATTGGTGATCTATGTGTAGTACTAACAGTTCATCGTTGGCCATCATCGCGGATACGGTGCCTGAATATCATCACGGAGACATGAACCTTTCCCGACTTCTTATTGTTTCGCATCGTATCAGAAATCAAAGTATTGCATAAATTCAGAACCTAATTTTTTCCCGCCTCTATTCCACAGAGCAGGATGCATCGGGATAAGACTGACAAACTAACGGGTGCGCTCAAATCAGAACGGTTGGATGATGAGCCATAAGGTGCTATATGAAAAGTCTATAATACCATTTCAAATGAAGGGTTAGATTTTGTTGGTACTCCAGTACTCTTCCGGAGTACTAGGGTACCGTAATAGTGCTCTTAGTTGTACATACTATACATCTATTGGTACTCTATATGATTTTCAACAACAACGAAAATGACCTACTTTGAGCATAGGATCCTAAAGGTTTTTTTTACATTTATTTAACCATACTTAAATACACTTAAATAATAATACTATGTCTACATAAGTGTTCTTTAGTCGATCTAATTATGTGTAAAGTTACTTGCCGCATGCAATCCCTCTAAGTCCCCTAAATCTTTGAAATTTCAAATTTTAGCAAAAATTCTACTACAAGTGTAAAAGCTAAAAAGTAATGTGTTCGGCAGTATTTTTGTGATCAATATAAACATTGTTTTGGAATATCCAATCTAAAGTAGTACTAATATTGGTAGCCCAAATTGTGGCATAGTGAAAGACTTCGAATTTGATTACGAAACAATCTTTCAACCCTTGCCATGTAGATTAAGTTGTAATTTGGGCATCCTATAGTTTCAAACTTATTAACAATTACTAATGATGCGCTAACAATCATGCCCTCGCATTTGCGAGGGCCACCCTGCTAGTTCAAATGAATAATGCTGGACACAATACTCCATACCGGATGATCAAGCACATCTACTCCGGTTAAGAAATTGCATAAAGACCAAATTGTACAAGCCGAGATAACCTTTTTTTTTTTGAAAATGCCATATAAGACAAGGTAGCTCTGGACACAATGTGGCTGGAAATGCACTCCTTGTCAGGTAAGTTGCCGTTGTGTCGAAATCATAAGGTCTGACTGTTGAAACCATACACGTACATTGCACGGCATTAACTGATCCGTATTCCGACCAATATTACTAATATGTTTAAGAATTGGTTAAATGGGATGGATAGGGCTAACAAAGCTCGAATACGTATAGGGGTATCGGCTTTATGTTGGTCTATTTAGAAGAGTCGCAATGCTATTATTTTTAACAGGGTGCGAGTTCCTTCTTTTTTGCAGGTTATAATATCAACGTCCCAATGGATCCAGCTTTGGGCTTTTTTGCTCCCGGAGCAGCACCGAGATTTGATGGTTTCTGGATGCAGCCGTCTGGTGATGGTTGCTCAGGATATCTTCTACCAGGCTACGTGGCGTCCTTCTAGTAGACTGAGACATGTTTAGCTTTTGTATGCTCTGCATCCTCAGATTTTTTTCTCTTCAGATGGTTGGTGTTTGTATCAACCCTCTTTGATATTTAATCTGTATTTTGAATTTTAAGACTTTAAGACTTTGAGTAATAAAAGGGCTGTGCGCATCCTAGGATGCAGAGGCCGGGGTACATCCCCATTTCGAAAAAATTAACTGATCCGTATCGAACTGCATGGGAGACTAACAATGTCTTCTCAAAATAACAGACTGGAGGAGCTGGAAATACTGGTGTGTCTTGCCCAAATTATCCTGTTGCATCCTATTCATAGTAATTGTAGCAACTAGATGACGGGGTGTGATTTGGCACCTGTCATAATATCTCCACATGTGTAGCTATCTGTTCTCTAGAAAGGAAAGGGAGGTTTTTTCTTCAAACTAGCAAATGATTATCCTTCCATGTGGAGAACGATGATGTCAGATATATATCTTGGGCCATCTGGTATGTGGAGTAACTCAAACAATGTCACCAACCGTCTTGACTGGCTCATGATTGTGTTTTGAGAGTACACTATCAGAGTATTAACTATAGGAAAGCCAAAAACAAAATTATTCTCGGTGTACGTATGAGGAACTTGTGGGTCTGAAAAACTTGGAAATTCCAGTTACATAACTAAAGTCGGTCAATTTTTTTTTTGGAAAGAAGCATATATTAATATTCGATGATACCAATTATACCCAGCCTCTGCAACAACGCATTACCCTAGCGGTCACACGGATGCACACAACCAAAAAAAAAAGAAGAATTATAAAAAAGAAAAGTCCCGCTACGGTGACTCATTCATTGAAACAGCATTACTACCACCACCAAGACAGCATCAGAAGTCCAGCTTCTCCAAAAACGACGTCTTCAAGAAGGGAACAACGCACAAACACCGTCATCGCCCGATCAAAGATCTAGGTTTTCACCCTGAAGAAAACCTACTCCTGAACAGAACACAATACTCCAACGAGTTAAGATTGTGAAAAGTCTACTGGTACCGGACGATCAAGCGCACATCTACAGCTGCGTCATAACTCTAGCCACATATACGATGTGTTCGCCATCAAGCATGGAACCGATTTGCCAAGGCAAGTTAATGTATAGCATTGAATTAGTAAGGAAAGAAATATCAAAAAAATTGAAAGAACATCATGTTGAACAAGTTGACACTATAACATTGATACCAAGGTTCTTCCATACTATCGTCCTGAAATTAATAATCCTTTCAGCCTAGAAGTCAACATAACTCCAATTAAGAAATTGCACGAAAGAAACCCGGAGGGAGTACTAGTTGTACAAGACGAGCTAACCTCAAAAATTTGAATATATGTCGCATAAGTCCCCACCAGGAGGGGTAGCACTAAAGGCAGTGCGGCCTGAAATGCACCTTGATAGGCAAGTTGTCGAACCGTTGCATCAAAATCATAACGGCTCACGCTTGACACTATCACACATACCAAGACGGGCCGAAGCTCCGGATACCAATCCATGGCATTGAAAGTTCGATCCAAGGGACCATGATGTCACTGTTGGAGATATGCCCTAGAGGCAATAATAAAAACAGTTATTATTATATCTTTGTGTTTATGATAAATGTTTATATTTATGCTATAATAGTATTAACCGGAAACATTAATACTTGTGTGCTTTGTAAACTAAATTAGAGTATGGGTTGAGGCACATAGATCAATAGTGGGATTTGTCCATCCATATGACGGATAGATATACTCTGGGCCCTTTCGGTGGAATGTCATCCAATTAGCTTGCAAGCATGTGACTGGCTCACAAGAGATCACATATCACGGGAACGAGAAAAGAGTACTTATCGGCAACGAGGTTGAACTAGGTATGCAGAGATACCGACGATCAAAACCTCGGATAAGTAAACTCTCGTGAGACAAAGGGAAATTGGTATCGTATGTAAGTGGTTCATTCGATCGCAAAGTAATCGTAGAAATATGTGGGAGCCATATGAATTTCCAGATTCCTCGATTGGTTATTGATCGGAAAAGTGTCTCGGTCATGTCCGCGTAATTCACGAACAGTAGGAAGACACACTTAAGGATTCGATGTTGTTTAGTAGATATGGAATGTCAGTAGGGATACCGAATGTTGTTCGGAGTCTCGTATGGGATCCAGAATATCACGAGGAGATCCGGAATGGTCCGGAGAATAAGATTCATATAAGTAAAGTCCTATTTCGGAGTTCGGGACAGTTTCCGATGATTTCATCGGAGAGGTTCTAGAAGGGTCTAGAAGCTTCACCGGTCCGGATGGAGAATGGTCCATGAATGTGTCATGGGTATGTGGAATGATTGGATCATATCCAAGGTCACTTGGTGTTGGCATATGCAAGAGAGAAATAAAGCTCTAAATTGAAAGTCAAACGAGAAGTTTGAAAAGTCAAACTGGAACAATTGTTTCCTAGTGGGAGAAGAAACAAGTCCTCTCAATCCAACTTGGGTTTGGGTTTGGATTCAAACCCACCCCTCCCAAGGCTGCCCTCCTCTCATAAATAGAGGGGGAGGGTTGCGCCAACACTATACAATCCCTACCCCCTCTCCACAAGCCGCCGCCGCCTCGCCGCCGCGCGCCGCCGCCGCTCGCCGCCACGCCGCCGACACCTCCTCCTCCTACCGGATTTCTAAACCCTAGATTTCCGGGAAACCCTAATCCACCATAACTCGCATCCGGCTTAGGCGAAGCCCCACGGGATCTTCCCTCTACTTCCGACACCACGCCGTCGTGCTACCGGAATCACGAGGGGAGAACTACAACCTCCACTGCCTGCTGGAACAAGGGATAGGAAGGTCTTCATCGAGTACCGAACATGTGACCGACTGCGGAAGTGCTGCCGGAACGCATCGCCGGAAGGATCGCCTACACGATCTTGAGATCGGCAAGTGTACGACTATATCACCCACAAGAATCTGCTCTCATTAACCACTTTGGAATCTTCGTGGGTGAGTACTTCTATCGACTCGTTGCTACAATCTAGTAAATAGATCTTGGCTTGTTTGTGTGCATGCGGTAGAAATTTTTTGTTTTCCATGCTACGAACCCTTACAGTGGTATCAGAGCCGTGTCTATATGTAGATCTGTTGCACGAGTAGAACACAATGGTCATTGTGGGCGGTGGTGATTTTATCATCAATTTCTTTTTGTGTACTTTGCATCTTGCAGTATGATGGGATGAAGCGGCCCGGTCTAACCTTACATGACATCGTTCATGAGACTTGCTCCACGCTTAACATGCAACTTGTATTGCATAAGTGGACTTGCGGGTGTCTGTCTCTCCCATCATAGTATAGATTCAATTTACAATGGGCACTTGATAGTGCAAGCATCAACATTGTGGTTCTTGTTCGTAAGTTAGAACGACACTTATTGAAAGCCCCAAACCACGTAAAATATGCAAAGAAAATTAGAGGCATCTAACTTTGTTTTGCAGGGGTGTGCTGTGATGTGACATGGCCATGATTGTAATTATATATGATGTATGCAATGTTCCTTATTGTAAGTTGGCAACCGGCAGGAGCCATATGGTTGACTTTTAAATTCCGTTAAGACCTGCGTGTCTATTCAAAATAGTTGTAATAGTTGAAGCTGGTGGATGACAACCATGAAACGGCATCATTGACCTTGACGCCATACCGGTGATGATGGAGATCATGTCCGTGCTTGAAGATGGAGATCGGAAGCACAAGAAGAAAGGCCATATCATATCACATATTATGAATTGCATGTGATGTTAATCCTTTTATGCATATTGTATAGCTTAGTTTGCGACGGTAGCATTATAAGATGATCCCTCAAGCACAAAAATTTCAAGTTTTAAAGTGTTCACCCTTAGTAAGCACCGTTGCTAAAGCTCGTTGTTTTGAAGCACCACGTGATGATCGGGTGTGTTAGATTCTTCAACTGTATACAACGTGAGCAAGCTAGATTTGCTCATGCGGAAGCTAAGGTTTGATCTTGACGAGCCTAGCATGTACAGACATGGTCTCGAAACACGGATCACCGAAAGGTAAAGCATGAATCATATAGTAGATACGATGAACGTGTTGATTGTTCGCCATTGAAGCTACATCAACTCTCATGATGATCGGTTTTGATGTGGTGGATTTGGTTCGTGTGATCACTAAAACAATGCGAGGGATATTGTTTTGAGTGGGAGTTCAGCTAGATTAATTTAACTAATAACTAAAACTTAATTTGTCATAAACTTAGTCTAAACTATTGCAAATATGTTGAGGATCAATGGCGGCCCCTACCATCAATTTTAATGCGTTCCTAGAGAAAGAAAAGTTGAAAACCAATGGAAGCAACTTTGCGGATTGGTTCCGCAATTTGAGGATTGTCCTCAATGCTGGTAATTTGACCTATGTGCTAGATGCACCGCTGGGTGACCCGCCTGCAGCTACTGCTACCGATGAGGTAAATAATGTTTTCCTCGCTCGGAAGAATCAGTACTCCACAGTTCAGTGTGCTATATTGTATGGTTTGGAATCGGAGCTTCAGAAAAGGTTTGATAACCATGACCCACATGATATTGTCCGTGAACTCAAAATGATATTTGACGCTCACGCGGCAGTTGAGAGTTATGAGGCTTCTAAAAAGTTCTTTAACTGCAAGATGGAAGAGGGCAGCGCCGTCAGTGAGCACGTGCTTAAGATGTCTGGGCACGCAAGTAAACTCCAAAGCTTGGGTATAGTGATTCCTAATTCTTTGGGGATTCACCGTGTCCTCCAATCACTGCCACCAAGTTACAAGAACTTTGTGATGAACTACAATATGCAAAACATGGACAAGTCGTTGCCAGAACTCTTCTCCATGTTGAAATCTGCAGAAGTGGAGATCAAGACAGAGCACCAAGTGTTGTCAATAAGACCACCAAATTCAAGAAGCAAGGCAAGTCTAAGAAAAAGGGAAACTTCAAGAAGGGCGGTAAGAAAGTTACCGCGCCGGCGAAGAAGACCAAGGCTGGGCCTAAGCCTAATACTAAGTGCTTTTACTGCAAGGGAGAAGGTCACTGGAAGCGGAATTGCCCAAAGTACTTGGCGGATTTGAAGAACGACAACATCAAGAAGAAAGGTATATCCGATATACATGTTATTGATGTGTATCTCACTAGTACTCGTAGTAGTGCCTGGGTATTTGATACTTGTTCGGTTGCTCATATTTGTAACTCGAAACAGGTACTGCAGAATAAACGGAAGCTAGCGAAGAATAGGTGACGATTCGCGTTGGTAATGGATCAAAGGTTGATGTGATCGCGGTCGGCACGCTACCTCTTCATCTACCATCGGGATTAGTTGTATACTTAAATAATTGTTATTTGGTGCCTGCGTTGAGCATGAACATTATATCTGGATCTTGTTTACTACGAGACGGTTACTTGTTTAAGTCCGAGAATAATGGTTGTTCGATTTATATGAGTAATATGTTTTATGCACATGCACCTTTGATAGATGGTCTATTCTTATTGAATCTCGATTGTAGTAATACACACATTAATAATATTGAAGCTAAACGTTTGAAATTGAGCGATAACTCAACCTATATGTGGCACTGTCGTCTTGGTCATATTGGAGTGAAGCGTATGAAGAAACTCCATTCTGATGGACTTCTTGAATCACTTGATGCGAAGCATGTCTGATGGGTAAAATGACTAAGACTCTATTTTCTGGTATGATGGAGCGAGCTATAGATTTATTGGAAATCATACATACCGATGTGTATGGCCCAATGAGTGTAGCATCACGCGATGGTTATCGTTATGTTCTCACCTTCACGGATGACTTGAGTAGATATGGGTATATCTATTTCATAAAACATAAGTCCGAAACTTTTGAGAAGTTTAAGGAATTTCAAAGTGAGGTAGAGAATCAACGTAACAAGAAGATTAAATTTATACGATCTGATCGTGGAGGCGAATATCTAAGTTACGAGTTTGGAGAGCATTTGAAGAAATTCTGAATACTTTCACAATTGACACCGCCGGGAACACCACAGCGTAATGGTGTGTCCGAACGTCGTAATCGAACTCTCTTAGATATGGTTCGTTCTATGATGTCACTTACAGATTTACCGCTATCATTCTGGGGTTATGCATTAGAAACAACCGCATTCACTTTAAATAAGGCACCATCTAAATCCGTTGAAACGACACCGTATGAATTATGGTTTGGGAAGAAACCTAAATTGTCGTTCCTTAAAGTTTAGGGTTGCGAAGCTTATGTAAAGAAGTTACAGCCAGACAAGCTTGAACCCAAAGAGGAAAAATGCGTCTTCATAGGATACCCGAAGGAAACTATTGGGTATACCTTCGATCATAGATTCGAGGGCAAAATCTTCGTTGCCAAGAATGGATCCTTTCTAGAGAAGGAGTTTCTCTCGAAAGAAGTGACTGGAAGGAAAGTAGAACTCGACGAGGTTCATGAACCTTCTCTCAAACTTGCTAGTAGCGCAGCACCGGAATTAGTTCCTGTGGCGCCTACACCTATAAGAGAGGAAGCTAATGATGTTGATCATGAAACTTCGGTTGAAGTTACTACGGAACCTCGCAGGTCAACGAGAACTCGTATCACTCCTGATTGGTATGATCCCGTTATGAGTGTCATGTTGGTGGACAACACCGATGACCCTGCGACATATGAAGAAGCGATGATGATCCTAGATTCCATTAAATGGCAAGAAGCCATGAAATCCGAGATTGGATCCATGTACGAAAACCAAGTATGGCCTTTGGTGGACTTACCGGATGGCCGGAATGCTGTCGAGAACAAATGGATTTTCAAAAAGAAAACAAATGCTGATGGTAATGTTACTGTCTATAAAGCTCGACTTGTCGCAAAAGGGTTTTGACAAATTCAAGGAGTTGACTATGATGAAACTTTCTCACCAATAGCGAAGCTAAAGTCTGTAAGGATTATGTTAGCAATCGCTGCATATTATGATTATGAGATATGGCAGATGGATGTCAAAACAACTTTCCTCAATGGAGACATTGATGAAGAGTTGTATATGATGCAACCCAAAGGTTTTGTCGATCATAAAGATGCTAACAAGGTATGCAAACTTCAATGGTCCATATATGGATTGAAGCAAGCATCCCGAAGTTGGAATCAACGTTTTGATAAGGTAATCAAAAGCTTTGGTTTTATACAAACTTATGGAGAAGCTTGTATTTACAAGAAAGTGAGTGGGAGCTCTGTAGCATTCTTAATACTATATGTAGATGGCATATTGTTGATTGGGAATGATGTACGCCTTCTTAATAGTGTCAATGATTATTTGAATAATAGTTTTTCAATGAAAGATCTTGGCGAAGCAGCTTATATATTAGGCATAAAGATTTATAGAGATAGATCAAGGCGCCTAATATCATTGTCACAAAGTCCAGCAACGGCAGAAGATAGAGAAACTATGAGTAAGACTCCCTATGCCTCAGCCATAGGATCTCTAATGTATGCCATGCTATGTACTAGACCAGACATTGCATATGCTGTTAGTTTGACTAGCAGATATCAAAGTGATCTAGGAGTGGATCATTGGACAGCGGTCAAAAACATCCTTAAGTACTTGAGAAGAACTAAGGATATGGTTCTTTCTTATGGAGGTGATGACCAGCTCGTTGTTAATGGTTACACCGACGCTAGTTGGAACACCGATCCGGATGATTCTAAATCTCAATCTGGATACGTATTTACTTTGAATGGTGCAGCAGTTAGCTGGAGGAGTGCAAAGCAAAGCATTGTGGCGAGATCTTCAACTGAATCATATCGGGATACGTAGCTGCTTCGGAGGCTTCACAAGAGGCGATATGGATGAAGGAGTTCATTACAGAGCTCGATGTGGTTCCAAGTGCGTTGGACCCAATGTCTATCTACTGTGATAACATGGGCGCCATAGCCAATGCGCAAGAACCAAGGTCACACAAGAAGCTGAAGCACATCAATCTACGTTTTCACGCTATTCGAGAGCATGTCCAAGATGATGACATAAAAATTTGCAAAGCACACACAGATCTGAATATGGCGGATCCGTTGACTAAACCTCTCCCGAGGGCAAAACATGACCAGCACCAAACCGCTATGGGTGTTCAGTATATTACCATGTAATCTAGATTAGTTGACTCTAGTGCAAGTGGGAGACTGTTGGAGATATGCCCTAGAGGCAATAATAAAATCAGTTATTATTATATCTTTGTGTTTATGATAAATTTTTATATTCATACTATAATAGTATTAACCGGAAACATTAATACTTGTGTGATTTGAAAACTAAATTAGAGTCCCTGGTAAAGCCTCTTTATAATACTAGTTTGTTGATTAATAGATGATCGTGGTTTCTCGATCATGAACATTGAGATGTTTTTAATAACAAGATCATATCATTAGGAGAATGGTATGATGGACATACTCCTATAGATAAGCGTAGCATAAAGATCAAGTCATTTTAATAGTTCGTTTGCTATAAGCTTTCTGATACATAGTAACCTAATTCCTTCGACCATGAGATCATGCTAATCACCATCACTAGAAGGATGCTTTGATGATATCAAACACCACACCGTAACTGGGTGGCTATAAAGGTGGCATTGAGTGTTCGGAAAGTATGGGTTGAGGCACATGGATCAAGAGTGGGATTTGTCCATCCATATGACGGATAGATATACTATGGGCCCTCTCGGTGGAATGTCATCCAATTAGCTTGCAATAATGTGACTGGCTCACAAGGGATCACATATCACGGGAACGAGAAAAGAGTACTTATCGGCAACGAGGTTGAACTAGGTATGCAGAGATACCGACGATTAAAACCTTGGATAAGTAAACTATCGTGAGACAAAGGGAAATTAGTATCATATGTAAGTAGTTCATTCGATCGCGAAGTAATCGTAGAAATATGTGGGAGCCATATGAATTTCCATATTCCTCTATTGGTTATTAATCAGAGAAGTGTCTCGGTCATGTCCGCGTAATTCACGAACCGTAGGGAGACACACTTAAGGATTCAATGTTGTTTAGTAGATATGGAATGTTAGTAGGGATAATGAATGTTGTTCGGAGTCTCGGATGGGATCCGGGATATCACGAGTAGATCCTAAATGGTCCGGAGAATAAGATTCATATAAGTAAAGTCCTATTTCGGAGTTCAGGAAAGTTTCCGATGATTTCATCGGAGAGGTTCTAGAAGGGTCTAGAAGGTTCACCGGTCCGGATGGAGAATGGTCCATGAATGTGTCATGGGTATGTGGAATTATTGGATCATATCCAAGGTCACTTGGTGTTGGCATATGCAAGAGAGAAATAAATCTCTAAATTGAAAGTCAAACGGGAAGTTTGAAAAGTCAAACTGGAACAATGGTTTCCTAGTGGGAGAAGAAACAAGTCCTTCTCTCAATCCAACTTGGGTTTGGGTTTGGATTCAAACCCAGCCCTCCCAAGGCTGCCCCCTCTCATAAATAGAGGGGGAGGGCTTCCCCAACACTATACAAGCCATAGACCCTCTCCACAAGCTGCCGCCGCCGACGACCCGCCGTCGCGCCGCCGCCAGCGCCGCCGCCGCTATCGCCAGTCGCCGCTGCCGCATTGCGCCACCTAGCACCGCCGCCGACACCTCCTCCTCCTCCCGGATTTCTAAACCCTAGATTTCCGGGAAACCCTACGGGATATTCCCTCTACTTCCGACTTAGGCGAAGCCCTGCGGGATCTTCCCTCTACTTCCGACACCACGCCGTCGTGCTGCCGGAATCACGAGGGGAGAACTACAACCTCTGCTGCCTGCTGGAACAAGGGAGAGGAAGGTCTTCGTCGAGTACCGAACGTGTGACCGACTGCGGAAGCGCTGCCGGAACGCATCGCCGGAAGGATCGTCTACGCGATCTTGAGATCGGCAACCACGAGAATCTTCTCTTGTTAACCGCTTTGGAATCTTCGAGGGTGAGTACTTCTATCGACTCGTTACTACAATCTAGTAGATAGATCTTGGCTTGTTTGTGTGCATGCGGTAGAAATTTTTTGTTTTCCATGCTACGAACCCCTACAGTCACATCGGTCCACTAGTAGAAAAAGAGTCATTCGTCCATCCCAGTTCGGAGCATTACTCCCGGTTATAGTTGGATCCGGGACTAATGTGAGCATTAGTCCAGGTTCCAACGGCTAGAACGCCAGCAATCTTTAGTCCCGGGTCAAACGGGACCTTTAGTCCTGGTTCGTATCACCAACCGGGACTAAAAGGGGTGCCCCGGTGCCAATCCCCTTAGTCCCGGTTCGTATCACCAACCGGAACTAAAGGTGTGACACACCTTTAGTCCCGGTTCGTATTACTAACCCGGACTAAAGAAAGTGGGCAAAAAAAATTCTCAAGTTCTGTCGTGACAGTAAAACGGCCACAAATCGTTCTGGAGATCGTCTTTTCTAGATTCAAAATCATGCCAAAAAGTTATAAAAAATTTTAAAAATAAAATCCTTCGAACTCTAGTTATAGTAAGTGATTTAGTTGTTACAAAAATTAACAAATATAAATTTCGACATAATTTACAAAAAAATGTTATAAAAATTCAAATGGCCATAACTTTTGTATACCATGTAAAAAAAGTACAACCTATCAAAACGTGCAGAAAAAATTAGCTCTTTGATTTCAACATACTTAGGCCGTTTTGGATTCTTAAAATTCGAAAAGAAAAAATTATTTCAGAAATTAAATTATTTTAGTATTTTTTATGTCATATTTGAATTCCTCGCATTTTTCTGATAATAATGGATATATTATTTGTTAAATTTCGATTTACAGATTTGAAGATATTGTTTATGTCATATTAAATGAATAAATGGCAAAAATGAACAAAATATTAATTTAATTAGTTTTTACTTTCATTAAGATAAAATGTTATTATTAATTATTTATTGTTGTTTACTAAAAATAGTTGTTCTTAATTTCAAAAAATAAAAACGTGTCATATATCGATATGAGTTAATAGGATTGATATACTAGCCTTGACAACAAGATATAAGGGTCCTTCGCGCGAGTGGGAGAGAGGGAATGAAGAAGTTAAGCGTGCCGGGGGTGGAGTAGTGTTAGGATGGGTGACCGGACGGAAAGTTTGACTGTAAGTATGATTTGAACTAAGATTAAGTATAATTAGTGTTAAAAATAAGAGATGTAGGAGATTAACGAGTCAAACAATTCAAAGATTTAAGAAAATTTTGAAAAAAATTTGGAAAAAAATAAAAAAAAATCTTTAGTCCCGGTTCGTATTACAAACCGAGACTAAAGGTTCCGCACACTCGACGCGGTCCCGTGAGTGCCTTTAGTCCCGGTTTGTGGGTAGGCCTTTAGTCCCGATTTCTTTGTCCCGGTTAAGGAAAAGGCCTTTACAAACCGGGCCGGTGGCACGTTTCCCACTAGTGGTCATATACCAAGATAACAGTCGATTCCCCAACTTTTATTTTGTGCAACGACACATTCACCGCTGGTACATCCTTGTCAAGGACATATACAAATAACCTGACATGGTACAAACACAAACATCACTAGGGATGTAAACGGATCGGATCGGATAATACACTCCCCGTATCCTTTACCATTTTTTATTGTCGGATCCGGAGCGGAGCGGATAATGACCGGATGCGGATTCGAATGCGGATTATATCGTACTTCGGATTCGGATCGGAAACGGGATGTATTCGGACCGAAAACGGACAAAGATTATCGGATAAATACGGCCAACAAGACATAATGTCACCATCGCCAACAATATGAGCAACAAAATCATTCAAAAGAACACTAAAGAGTGCCAAATAGTTCAAAATTCAACCAATGTGAAGGTCATAGTACTTAATAGCGTTACACCAAGATGAATGCCGTACTTAAATAATACTTAACTAAAGGTTCTATTGTAGTTTCTTATTATAAAAGCAAGCGAAGCGACCGAAGCAGGAGGTGATTTCACACCTCAACGTGACATTCTTCATCTCCACTTGTCTTCTTCCTGTGAGTATAATGAGAGATAATCATACATGTATGGCACTTGGTGAAAAGAAACATCAATATTCAAAAAGTAATCAGAAATGTATGACACTAGGAAAGATGAAGAACAATGTTCAAGAGGTAACAAAACATACTTGCATTTGCATAGCTAAATTTTCTCCTAAAGATGAAGTACTGAGAAAATCAATAATTCTTTCATCGTCACTACCAGCTTCTTCTCGTTGCTACAATTAAATCCAACATATATATTACATAAATAAATCATGTACATGGCTTTGAAGGCCAAGAAGGCAATTTTATTCTAAACTGAGAAAGAGAGGTAGACGCTCCATACCTTTTCATCAAGTTGTTCCTCAAGATTAATATTAGCAACAAGTGTTTCCACAACTTCCAGATCGTTCACGATAGAATGAAGTTCAGCCCCTCTTTTAATGTCACCTTTTCTAGATGCAGCCACCCAATCTTTTGTATAGATCAATGCTACTACCACATGGGGGTCAAGACGACTGCGGAATGGGTCGATAACACGGCCACCAGCACTGAAAGCTGATTCCGAGGCAACAGTGGACACTTGAATGGCCAAAACATCACGAGCAAGCATTGAGAGAACAGGATATACATCTTGATGAGTTTTCCACCATGACAAGATATCAAATTTATCATAAGCATCCCTTGTAAGTATTAGTGTTTCTGTCATGTACTTATCCAAGTCGGTGCCACCTTCGTTAGATATATGAATGCCATGCTGAGACTGAAAATAATCGTCGTCATCTTCTTCCATAAAATCAGTAGCATGCTCTTGGGCAGTAGCAGTAGAGTCTGTTGCAGTACTACTCTCTGAGTACTTAGAAGCATATGCAAGATACATATTTTTCACAACAACGATCAACTCTTCTACTTTACCATGATACAATAGCATCCCATAAACCTTCTTCATGTAATGCTCTATTCCACTTCTCTTATATCTAGGGTCAAGAAAGAAGGCCACTGCAAGTGCAAGATTTGATTTTTTCCAGTACTTATCAAACTTAGTTTGCATAGAGTCTGCCATCTTTTTAATGGTAGCATTGCTACTTTTACACCAACCAGAAATTAAAGCCTTGATCTCATAGAAGCCTTTATAGAATAAATTTGCTGTTGGATATTGATTACCTGAGAGAAGCGTAGTGAGATCATCAAACTTCTTCAAGCATCTACAAAGAGTAAGTGCGTGCTCCCACTCATCAGATGTTGGAGCAACCTTGTCAAACCTTTTTTTATCAATCTCATGCAGCCTATCAAAAGCCTTTTTATAGATCAATGCATCCCTCAACATATAGTATGTAGAATTCCACCTTGTTTGAACATCCAGTTGCAGACCCTTGTTTTTGGGCAACTTACACTCATCTGCACACTTATAAAATTCCTCCTCCAACTGAGGAGCGGACTTCACTGCCAAAACAAATGCCTTAATACCCCAAACTGCATCTGGAATCTGAGCAAGACCATCTTTAGCAACCAAATTTAGAATATGATTTGCACATCTAACATGAAAGAGCTCACCATCACATACTAGAGGGGAATGCCTTTTCAGTTTAGCAATGACATGATTAACACAAACTTCATTTGAAGATGCATTGTCCAAAGTAAGAGAAAACAACTTTTTTTCAATAAACCATCGCAAAATGCAAGTGAGAAATTCTTCAGACATGTTAACACCAGTATGGCGACCTTCTACATGCATAAATTTGATGATCCTTTTCTGAATACTCCAATCCTCATCAATCCAATGCACTGTGACACACATATACCCCTTATTTTGATTAGATGTCCACATGTCCATTGTGGTGCTAAAACGGCAGTTAATTGTTTTGAAATACTCATATTGCTTATCCCATTCCTCTTGAAACATAGCTACTATTTCATTTCTAATAGTGTTACGGTTCTTCATTGGAAATGAGGGACGCAAGGATTTGATGAAGTCACGAAAGTATTCATGCTCCACAATATTAAAGGGATATTCATGCATGACTATTGATAAGCGGAGCTTTCTCAGTGAAGACTCTTGATCATACTTATAAGCCTCAACGGACACGGAACCAATTTCCTTCTTTTCTAATTTGAGTAGTTGCTGGCCTGACTTCTGACTATGCATCTTAATATGGTTCAAGAAGACTGATGTCCCATTCCTGCTATTGCGCTTCCCTTCATAACTGCAATACTTGCATTTAGCCCATTCTTCCTTAACTTTCTTGCCATCCACCTCCACCATCTTAAAAATCTTATCAAAATGGTCCCAACATTCTGATGTGGTCTTCTTCTGTCTCTTTCTCGAAGAGCCTTGCAATGTCGCATCCTCCTCATCCTCCACATTAATCACTTCTTTTACATCTTGATTGCCACCGCCTGAATTTAGTGGCTCTTCTTCTGCACCACGCGGGCCTACTCCTTCACTTCCAGCTGGGGTTGATACACCCATGCTCTGTCTCGCACTTGCACTTATTCTTGAACATGCAGATCTCTTCCCCAATATCATTTTCAGACGATCTGTAGAGAAAATAATATAAGTAACCAATCACTTTTCAGTAGAATAAATTGATCAACTCGATCAATGGCTTACAAGCTAAAGCACGCAAGACACTAGTTAATTAGCTAACCAGAACTTGATTAATTTCATTAATTTCTATCAAAAGGGTAGTATAATATATACCATTTTTGTCCCTCAATTGGACATACATACATCTAATGTGTGCTCTAAATGAGGACCTCACAACTAGTCCCAACTAACTTAGCTGCTCGATAGTACAACACTGATATAATATGCAATTAACTAGTTGTTTGCTGGGTGAAGATAGCTGATGTGGTTTCAGTGATATGATGACAATATGCTCGATAAGATTTCAACAAGATTAGTAACTATCGACTATCGTCTCCATCAACTAAGCTGCAAAATGGTGAGAAAGATGGGAACCTGCGGGAGTGCCAGTAGTACTAGAGAGTACATACGCCATGTGACCTGGCCGACGAACAGCGAGCTCCTACCCGCAGCCATGGTGACGGGGGCCCGCCGGTCTCGGCCAAGACAGGGCGGATCCAGCGAGTCCGTCGACGCAGAGGCGGCGATCTACTTCGTAACTCCCTGTACATCGGATTAAGCAGCGCCCTCATCCTTGTTTTTGTGTCGGTATGAATATAATTGATGCGTGATCGCGTGGGTGAGGAATTCATCAGCTATTCTCTCGGTCCTTCCCGATTTATGTGTGCGTGAAGCAGGAAGCAGAGCAGGAGAGTAGAGAGAATGGGGAAAATTACGGGAGAGAGAACGAGAGAAAACAAATAGGAATGGGACCCGCAAGGCCGCATCTTTGTCCTACTGCTCGGTCAAATATACACGACAACACGAATCTTCGATGCTAGTACACGAGGATGCTAGTACACTAGAATGTGAACAAGTGATCTAAAATGCTTACGCTATGAATTTGCATCTACGAACTGATCATTAGAAATTTTCAACTAGGCTGCTCACCTTCAGATTGATTACCTTTCTCCATCACATCGTTCTGGCCGAACTGCCGGAGAGATCAGAGATGCGTCGTAGCCCGTAGGTGTCGCTGGTGCACGGTAGGCGGTAGGCGGCGCACGCGCCGCACGACAGGAAGAACCAAGGTGTTTGATGCCGTGGTGGAGATGCGGTGATTACGACCGTTATTGTCTAGGTTATATTATATACTCCGCATACGTACGAAGTAAACCCTTAAGTTAATGGATTAATTGGGTAGTTGGGCCATATTATTGGGCTAATTTATCGGATAATCCGAATTTAGAAGGTCGGATTATCCGCACCCGCCGGATAATACTAATACCATATCCGCTACCATATTTGTCGGATATCCGCCTGACAAGTATCCGTATCCTCATCCGTATCCGCCAGATTTCTATAATTGCATACCATATCCTTTAAAACGGATGCGGATGCGGATGCGGATGCGGAGCGGAAATTATCCATATCAATCAGTGATTCCCCTCACGTTCACGTGTCGGAGAGACAACCGATGAAATCACGGATTGAAATCAGAAAAACTTCTTTGTCGGCTACGGTTTGGATTAAAAACTGCTCCGATCGACCAAGGAGTCGGACTACCTCCTTGTTTTGTTACGTCGATTGCCTTAAATGTTTATGTTTCATCGATGCCAAACAAGCCTGCTATGTACTAATGCTGACTAAATTTTATGGTCTACCAAAAACAATAACACTAGTCATAACGGGCGCGCTGCAATGTCAAACCGAAGCAGAATTAAGTTCTTTCCCTTTACATACAGGAGAGTCCGGGTCCGGTGGACCGGCTCTATAAACAAAACCTCAGATGGCGGAAGGAGAGCATGCTGCTTAGTCACGAAGCAAGCACCAAACCTTGTGCTGCACAAGTTGTGCAGATCTGCAAAAAAGAACTAGACGCCTTGCCCTGCAACCCGCACTCAACTCTTCCTCCGCACGGAGTCCACCTTAACCTTACGCCACAACAAAGCAAGGAAAGACATCAGAGAAGCATAGGGTATTACAAAACTCAAACCCTCATGGAAGGACATCAAGACATAGTGCAACATATATAAGACACGACATGACTGCCGCTAAAAACGGTGAAAAAAAGATGGTCACGGTAAGACAGCAGAACATAATGTAGCAGGAGGCAGGACATCACTGCAACAAAGAAGCTCTCACGGGCGGTTGGACACGAAAAACAAATGAAGGTAGGACACAACATGCATTTAGGGCAGAACCCTCAGGGTTGCACATCAGAATGCAGTGTGAACTGGAAGTTAGTGAAGTGTCAGCCTTGCGAATCGCAAATGTAAACATAACAATTAGCACCTTTCGAGATATATAATATTTTTCCTTTTTATTGCAAAACTATTTCTTCAACATTGATGAGGGGCAGCTTTTGAAGTCAAACTACGAGCTGGCTAGCTTGAACTTGTACCCAACATCTGTCTCGATTATCATATTTTCCAACATCTGAGATGTTGACTAGGTAAGAGCAGCGTACCTGGCGATAGGAAAATGAGCTTGGAGCGCACCAAATGCTTACTGGACATCCTTCCCGCTGGCTTCCTGGGATGAAGAAAATCAGGATTTTTCCAAGTATGAGGGTTGGGTATTGCCTTTACAAATGAGGTCCATTTTGGATAAATGTCATCAGTAAGGTAATACCTGTTGTGTATGCCTACTGCCACTAATTTCATAACCTTTGTGTATGGCCTGCTACCACTAATTTCATAGTTGACCGCTGGAGCATGGCTTTCAAAAAGTCTACCAAACGCCTCCTCTTGCATCATTTGTCCCGTCATCATTTTATTTTCTTTGTCCATATTCTATGCATCAAACAACAACTGAATCAAACCACCGAACACCATCTAATTTACATGGTCAAAATTTCTAGAGAAAATTTACCTACACAATCTGTATGGTTCGCAGCATAGAAAACAAAAAATTTCCTACGATGGGAACTATGTACCAAGATCTATATACTAGATACAAACAACGGGCGGATGTATATCCGTAGAGAACATACCCTTGAAGACCGACAAATCTTAACGAGTTAAACTCATGGTTGATGTAGATGATCTCTTGCCGATCCCAATATCGAGAGAAAGTCCTAGCGCCGCAAATCAGCAGCGCATCCATGCTCGCACACACGTCCGAGGCACCGAGCAACCTCCGCCTCCTCGCTCCAGCGATGCAGCATAAACACAACTCTTTCTTGCCGAATAGCCACCGGGAACATGTATCTCGCTAGTCCGAGACCATGGGGAATAAATTCTAGAGAGGGAGAGAGACCGTTCACGAGGAGGTGTGAGTGAGAGAGAGGTAGAGGGGTGCCTTTTATAGGAGGACGGGGGCACCCAAGGGGGTGGCCGCCGGCCATGGGATCTGCCCCTCCCCTCCTTCATTCATGTGGGTGGACACTCCACTTACAAAAACCTCTTCAAATCCCTCCACTCAAAATCCCGCTCAAACTTGCTATTAAATTTCCACCAAATTAAATGCAAACTCTCATTAAATAAAACTCCTTTTATTTATTCAGAATTTTGTCAATTACTTTAATAACAAACATTCATATATAACCCCTTGCTAGAATTCTATTTCACAAGCAAAAACACTTTCTGCAATTTCACCCGAAAATCTGTTTCGGTATCTAGTGAAATAAATTCCTGTGCTTGTTATTCTTTCCGGCATGAAACCTTTGCTCCAATTGGACGTCGGTGTCTCTTAACTGTGTCACCCTACGGTTCGTTAATAATGCGTACATGATCGAGACCCCTCTCAGATCAATAATCAGAAGCGGGATCTAGAGACCCATACTGACTCCCACACATTCAACGATGACGTTCTTGTGATCGTCCGAACCTTTTACGCTAGTGTCTTAATCCCTTTGTTTCACGATATATTACATGTCCGAGATTCGATCATCGGTATCTACATACCTAGTTTGATCTCGTTACTGACATGCACTCTTTTCTCATTCCCGTGATATAACATTTTAGTGATCAAATCACTTGTGTAACGCCCCCGAATCGGGTCTATGCAAATCTCAGCATTTCCCGCCGAAATCCGCATAGAAGCGATTCAAAGACGCCCACCAGACACTTTCGTGTGAGTGGGATTTGAATACAAGTAGTTACATCACATTAGTTTACAATAGAGTCCACAAGAACTTATATATACAACAACGACTCCACGAGTCAAGAATACAAATAATACAAACCACAAAGAAAGCCAAATAGTATCCGAGTACGGACAAGATCCAAATGGGACTAAGAGTCCTGAAGAATAACCAAGCGGTGTTCAACGCTGTCCAGGCCAAGCCGGAAGGGTAACCTTGCTAACGTCGTCAATCACATACCTGTCAAGCCAAAAGGGTGCCGACAAAGGGCAAAGGAAAACAGAAAGAGAGCGGTCAGTACTGAGGCCAGTACACGGCGAGACTAGAATTCGACGGTCCTCGCCTACATAGGTATGGTGGGCTCAGCGGCAGCAAAGCTTGCACTATCTAACTTATAGAGACACGCTACAACTTCGGCTAATAGAGCGAGATAAGAGAGCACTACACGATAACTATATATAACACCAAACATAACCCATCCGAAGATTTCCCCCATCGAAAACCAGTCGAGGAAGTCCCCTTGCTGAACACACACGGTGGCAATTTTAGTTAAGCAGGTGTTTAGTTGATAAGGCTAATTACTAGTCATATTATTAGAGGCAAATCATTAGTGGCGTTGTCTATGATCATGTCACTGTACTCCTGAGGCGTCCATAACCGTGGACACACGGCTTCTCGAAAAGATTTACCCTGCACGGGTGTACTACTGTACCCAAACGCATGCTCAACCCTTCAGGCAACATTTCACGCGTGCCATCCGAATCTCACAACAAGAACTGTCCCTTAACTACGCGCATATCCATAGGCATCACCTACCGTGTGGAACCAACCAAGAGGTACGACGATTATCGAGGAAGGCACATCGTTTACGCCTACTGGTGGATCGGGCCCTGCGGGGTAACTTGTACACACCGTGGGTGCCGCCACCGTGTACCGCGATTTATGTATGCAAGCCATGGCAATCTACCAAAACATCAAGTCCGAAGACATATCAACTCACCCATGTCCGAGGACATATTATGCGTATGCACCAAATGGAAAACCAATTTTGTAACCCTCTGGATATACGAATAGCGCCGATAGTTGAGGGGGGATCCCAGAAGCCCCACGTTTGGTTAGCGCGATCAACTCAGAATTGGTATCGTAGAACGAACGGGTCCTAGGTCGGCTCAAGCAGTTCCCAAAGGTGGTCCCTGCCGGGCCTTATCATTAGGTGAAACCATAACCAACAACATCAGATTAATTTATCTTATCACCAACCATATCCGACTATCAAGTTCCACCTGTATGAGAGCGGTACTAAGCATGCCTACGACTCGCAAGGACAAAGCTAGATATTCAAACAAGGCAATAGGATAACCAAGGCAATATAGTGGAGTAGGTAAATAAAAGGGACAATACTAAAGCATCGACAATAAGGATAGCAATAGATCAATTGGAGGAAGTAAAGACTATAAATGCAAAATAGGTTGAAGGGGGAGAATGCTCGCCTGAAAACATTGTTGAAGGCTCACCCGAAGATCTGGTCGACACTCGCATCAACTTATCGGCTTAATCCATGAAGAAGCAAAGCACTAGAAGAAACACCGGATGCACTATTTAATACTACGGCAGAAGATCGGGCATGATGCATGCATGATGTATGACATGGCAAAGGTGCGATGCGTCTAGGCAATATTAAGCGGAACCAGGGTCCCGACAATTAATTAAGTGGTTTATGTTGTCTAGATACCCCACAATTTAATGTTGTATTAACAAGACAAAATTATATCATTGGTTTGCTACACAAATTTAAATGGGGCCAATATTAGACTAGAAAGCCCGCATATGGGCTCCATATTTAATTATGAGGTGAATCGACAATATACTCCCAAATGAATTAATATGTATGCGAGCATGAATAATTTAATATGCAACAAGGTATATATTATATATTATAATAAAATAAGGGTCTCGGATAAGGTCGCACATTGAGGTTTGAAGATCTTGGATTCGACGAGAGGAAGGAAACGCCGGGGTTCGGTCTGGTCCCTTGGGCGACACCATGTTCTTTCTTCGGGAGACCTTGCCAACGTCCACGATCGGGTTAGTAGCAGAACTTGTCAATGAAGAGGGTGTCGCATCCTTGTAGTTTGTGGAGACCATGCATCGCGGAAGATCTTGGACTCGTACGACACTGATAAGGTTGTACACGCTAGACTCGCACTTGGTACATGCCGGGAGGAGCATGTTCGGTCAGTCATTTGATCGAGCACCTTGCAGGCGCGGTAGAGTAGAACTGCGGCTGGAAGACGAGGAGCGGGGACGAGTCAAAGGATGGCGGGGCCGGGCACAGAGGCGACGAGGTCGACGATCAACGAGGGATGGCGCAGTGGCGACCAGAGACGGCGCTGGGCGACCTTGCAGAGGGCGGCGAGTTCGACGGGCTCGCAGGAAGGTGCGGGCTGGAGCTTGCGTCGGCTAGGAGAGGGGCTTGCGGCAGGGCGGCGGCAACCGGCAGCGCGCCATGGGGTAGGCCGCTAGGGCTCCAACAGGGACGACGGGGCGCTTGAGAGGGAGACTGTAGGGAGGCGATGGCAGGCGCTGTCCCCGATCAAGCGAGGGACGACGCTGGAATATGGAGCGGAGGATGGCCGATGGAGGTCTTCCGTGGGCGCGCGGCAGCCGGTGGCGCTGGGGAGGGAGCGTGCAGGCGGATATGGCGGCGGGGCTGACCGGGAGGAGGCCTAGCAGCGAGGTGTTGGTGAGGAGCAATGCGAAAGTGGCCAGGATCGCGATGGGGAGATGGTGGTGTGTAACGTGCGGGGTCTGGGTGTGTGTCGTGGCCAAAGAAAGAAAGAGGATGGTGGCGATGGGATCTACAGGTGCATGCGCAAGGTGAAGTTGACCAACGAACAAGGTGTAAAGGAATTGGACAAGGATTAGGAATAGATTGTATTAGTTAAGAAAATGGAAATTTTGGTAGAAGAGGTGAGGAATTTTAGATGTAGATTTGGCTTAGATCTGGGGCTAGGGTTTGAGGAAAGAAGGGCAATGGATTATTTATTTAGTCCAAAATAGACTAGATTGGGCTAGTTTTGGGCTAAAACTTGTAGGGGTTCGTAGCATGAAAAACAAAAAATTTATACCGCATACAAACAAACAAGCCAAGATCTATCTACTAGATTGTAGCAACGAGTCGATGGAATAACTCACCCTCGAAGATTCCAAAGTGTTTAACTAGAGCGGATTCTCGTGGGTGATGTAGTCGTACTCTTGCCGATCTCAAGATCGTGTAGACGATCCTTCTGGCGCTGCGTTCCGGCAGCGCTTCCACAGTCGGTCACACGTTCGGTACTCGATGAAGACCTTACTCTCCCTTGTTCCAGCAGGCAGCGGAGGTTGTAGCACTCTCCTCACGATTCCGGCAGCACGACGGCGTGGTACCGGAAGTAGAGGGGAGATCTCGCAGGGCTTCGCCTTAAGACGGAGCGAGTATGGTGGACTAGGAGAGAGGCCTTGGCGATCTACACTACTAGGAAAACGCCTATTCGTGGCGCACCTGAAAAGGCCTTCCGTGGCGCACTACCAGGTGCGCCACGGGTAGGGGTACAGCGTGCGCCACGGATGTGTTTTTCAAAAAACAAAAAAAATGCTGATGGGGATGCGCCTACCGGGGTATACCCAGCAGGACGTTTCCGACTGGCCCAAGACCTGGCGAGTGGGCCTGCAGGACGGCGACTGGATCAAGGCCCGGCGTGGATCCAAGCGACTGGAAGCTGAAGGCCCAGGCGAGTAGATAGGCCCAGTCGGATTAGGTTAAACGAGTACCGAAGCCTTATCTGATTCGGTTGAGATATGTAAACCCTAGGGGAGGTGAGCCTATATAAACCTCCCTGTGGGGCGTGTAGAGATACGTTCCATCATACACCCAAGCGACTCGCCGCCTAGCCACTGAGCTCGCCCATTGTACCACCTCCATAATACACTCTAGCAGGAGTAGGTCTTTACCCTCCGGGGGGACGAACCTGGGTAAAACCCTGTGTCTCCGCCCTCATCTCGCACCGCAGATGGCTAGCCGCCCTTGCCCCTCGTTCTACTACTCGCTGCCGATTGCAGCATCTGCCGTGACCATTCCCACGACAGTGGCGCCCACCGTGGGGCCTGGCCGGTCTGGCCGGTGTTCTGCGGCGAGATCCAATCTGCCCATCAACGAGACGGTCGCCACCGGCCGCATGATAGCGATCGGCGAGATGCTCCAAATCTTGCCGAGCAGCTACGTCCCGGCGGCGCGACCCGTCACGCACAGCGTGATCCTGCAGGTCGGCACGATCAGCTTTTTCGTCGGCCTCACCGACGTCATCGTCTCGGAGGACTCGGCTCGCATCCGCGAGTCGCCGCCACGCGATCGGCTCTCCGAGAGCCAGATCCGCACGATCCATCGCCTCGCCTTCGAGTACAACTCGGCCCATAGCGACGTGGCCGAAAACTCAGCGGCCACAGAAGACGCGGCCCTCAAGGACGACGCCGACTCGGCGACCCCGGCGTCACTCGCCTGGTCCATCACTGCGGCTTCACCCGCGGGCTCCATCACCCAGGTCTCCAACGTGGGAGACTTCGAGGACCCCTCCATCCTCGGGATCTTCGAATTCAATTCCGGATCGGAAAACTCCGCCGACCTCCGCGACGGAACCGGTCGCCACGCCGCGACCTACATGTTGACCGGCACCGAGTCGCCGGAGGACCCCTTCTCCACCCCAATTCCTCCTAACGCCACGGCGACGGAGGTCGAGGAACTCCGCCTGAAACTGGCGGAGGCGGTGCGCAAGGAACAAGCCGAGCCCAAAAAATTTCGCCTCGAGCAGGTGACGGCGCAGGAACTATCGCGCTACCATCAGCAGCGGATCAGGTCCCGCCTGAACCCCACCGTTCAGGGGCGCGCCCTGAACTTCAATGACGAAAACGACCCGGCCCGCATGGCCGAGCGCGCGATCTGCGAGAACGCGCCACCAGGAGGAAGCACCCGACCCCCGCCAGGGTCGACGGTGATGGGCGCCCCACCTCCACCCAACCGCACACCTCCCAGGGACCAGCCGCGAATAGTAGTCTCGTCACGGGAGTGAGACGCAAACGGCCTCCCACTATTCTCCACCCCGATGGACAACCTCATGGCAGGCCGAGCAGCAGCCGACAACATCACGGCCACAGGCGATGGCGCCCTACAGATCCAGTACGTCAGGGCCCTACTCGCAAAGGCCGTCGAGCAGCAAAACGCGGGCGCCGACTCGCAGGGTCGAGTATACTCGCATTCTTCGGGAAGCAGAGCGGCCTCAAGCGGCCGCCCAATGGCGGCAAACACCCTCAACTGCCCGCCACCGGAGCCACTGCAGCTCCAACACCGACCCGCGAACGCGGCACTCTCCACCAACGACCCCAGGCCAGCGACCAACTTCGTCGCCGCCAACGGTCAACCCATCGACGCCCGCACTAACATCATCAACAACCAAAGCTGGCGCGCACGCCAGCCCGATGACCTGCGACACACCCTGACCAATCACCGGGACGGCGAGCCCATGCGGTCGCTCAGTCGACTCGGCCCCAAGTGCTTCGGACCAATGATCCGAGGTGATAAGTACCCGCCAAACTTCAAGGCACCGAAGGAGATAGAAAAGTATGACCCCTCGTACGACCCCGCTGTTTGGCTCGATACATACCTCATGGCGATGGGGATCGCAGGCCACACCGACCTGCTAGCCGCCTGTTACCTCCCCCTGATGATGGAGGGGACGTGCCGGCAGTGGATCAACACCTTCCCCCAGGACAGTATCGACTCCTGGGAGGAGATGCGCGACGTCTTCGTTAGGCACTTCGAGTGCTCCTACACCCGCGTCACCACCATCGAGGACCTGGAGCGATGCGTCCAGGGACCCCGCGAGTCGACCCGCAACTGGGTCCAACAATGGCAAGAACTCTGGTACAACACGGTCGGCATCCACCCGGACACTGCGATCCACTGCTTCAAGACCTCGTGCCGCTACGAACCCCTGGTCGCCAAGCTCAAGCGACACTCTCGCACACTCGACAACATCCCGGACCTCCTAGAGATCGCCAAACGGTACGCGGAGGAAGATCCAAACCAGGAAACTGACGATGAGTCAGGAGGTCAACGCCGCACGAGCGGCAACGACAGCGGACGACGGTCCGACCTACGCTACAGAAACACTCGCCTCACCGGCAAGCTCCGCAGTGACGGGCGAGTCGACTTCGTCGCCAACGCCGGGCATGCACAACGCGAGCCCAAGAGCTTCCGCCGCGACGGAGGACAACGCCGCGACGGCGGCAACTACAAGGCCAAGCCAATGTTCGACCCCGCGGCCCTCCTTAACCAACCGTGTGCGTTTCATAGCAGGGAAGGGAAGCCCGCAACGCACACAACCGCCGACTGCCACACCCTCAGGGAGATCGAGAAGGCACGGCGAGCACGGGAGGACCCCGACAACGACCCGCCAAACGGCGGAAAATTCGGCAAAGTGGCCGGCTCGCTCCATACCTTCACAGGCTTCAACACGAAGCGCGATAAGAAGGTCATCGCCCGCGCCGTCGCCGTCAACGCGGTGGCCCAGGTGGACGTTCCCCAGTTCCTCAACTGGTCGGAGCAGCCCATCACCTGGAGCCGCCAAGACCACTCACCACGCATCGAGTAACTAGGTTGAGTCGCCCTGGTGGTCAAGCCTAAGGTCGGCGACTACTGGCTCCGCAAGACATTGATGGACGGCGGCAACTCCATCAACATCCTGTACCTGGACACCTTCAGGCGGCTGCGGCTCCTGCGGTCAATGATCGATACGGCCCACACCACGTTCCATGGCATCGTCCTCGGTCGGAAGGCGTACCCGATCGGCAAGGTCACGCTGCCAGTCACCTTCGGCACACCAGCAAACTTTCGCACCGAGCGGATCGTCTTCGAGCTGGTGCCCTTCGACAGCCCCTACCATTGCGTCCTGGGGCGCCAGGTATTCGCCAAGTTCATGGCAGCGCCCCACTACGCGTACAACGCGATGAAGCTCCCCGGGCCGTGCGGCGTCATCACCATCAACGGCGACCCCGACATGGCCGCCGAGTGCGAGGCCAAAGGAGCCGAACTCGCTGACGCCGTCATCGCGGCGGATACCAACCACGCCGATGAGCTCGCCAAGTACGCGAGCGGGGTCAACAACGACGACCCCACCATACTCAAGAAGCCCAACTCGGAGGGCGCAAACGCCTCAACCTTCGAGGCGACGACGCACACCCGCACCGTCGAGCTGGTCCCAGGCGACTCCAGCCAGACGGTGACGATAGGGACGGGCATGAGCCCAGCATATGAAGGCGCGCTCATCGAGTTCCTCCGTGAGAATAGGGACATCTTCGCATGGAAGCCCTCTGACATGCCTGGTGTCCCTAGGGAGCTCGCTGAGCACAAGCTAAACACCGACCCCAAAGTGCGACCCGTCAAACTGTCGCTGCGGCCCTTCAATGAAGAGCGCCGCCGAGCAATCACCGAGGAGGTGCAGCGTCTACTCGCTGCAGGCTTCATCCGGCCAATCAAATACTCCAAGTGGCTGGCAAACCAAGTCCTGGTCGAGAAGAAGAACGGGACCTGGAGGATGTGTATCGACTACACAAACTTGAATAGCGCCTGCCCAAAGGAGCAGTTCGTCCTCCCGCGGATCGACCAAATAATCGACTCCACCGCGGGCTCGGAGTCGCTATGTTTCCTCGACGCCTACTCCGGGTACAATCAGATCAAAATGGCAGTCGAGGACGAGGAGAAGACGGCGTTCATCACGCCATTCGGAGCCTTCTGCTACACCGCCATGACCTTCGGTCTCGAGAACGCCGGGGCGACCTACCAGCGGTGCACGCAAGAGTGCCTCGCGAGCCAAATTGGCCGCAACATCCACGTCTACATCGACGGCATGGTCGTAAAGTCCGCTCGCCAGGGTGACCTACTCGCCGACCTGGCGGAAACATTCGCCAACCTACGAAAATACAAGATAAAGCTTAACCCAGGCAAATCCACCTTCGGTGTACCAGCAGGACAACTACTGGGGTACGTCGTCTCCAAGCGAGGGATCGAGGCGAACCCCATGAAGATCGACACGATCGCCCGGCTCGGCAAACCCGAGTGCCTGCGCGACGTCCAAAAACTGGCCGGACGAGTAGCGGCTCTCAGTCGCTTCATCCCCCGCCTGGGAGAAAAGGCGATGCCCCTATACCGCCTAATGCGCAAGAACCCCACCTTCCAGTGGGACAAGGAGGCGGATGACGCGCTTCGCGACCTCAAGAAGGTGCTACTCGCCGCACCCGCCGACAAAGAACCCATGCTGGTTTACGTCGCGGCTTCCGAGCGCGTCGTCAGCGCCGTGATGGTCGTCGAGCGACCGGAGGAAGGAAAGGAGCGCCCAGTACAGCGACCGGTGTACTACATCAGCGAGGTCCTCACCGAGTCGCGCCAGCGGTACCCGCAGTACCAAAAGCTGGTATATGCGGTCTTCAGAGCTCAGCGGCGCCTGCCGCACTACTTCCAGGAGCACCCGATCACGGTCGTCTCCTCAGCACCACTGCAAGACATCATCCGCAACCGCGAGGCGACCGGGCGGGTCGCCAAGTGGGCCGTCGAGATCGGCGTCCACAACATTAAATACGAGCCACGAAAAGCGATCAAGTCGCAGGCCCTAGCGGACTTCATCGCCGACTGGGAAGAGGCCCAGCAGCCAGAAAAGCTGCCATACCTCCATTACTGGAGCCTGCACTTCGACGGCTCCAAGAATGCGGAAGGCGCAGGCGCAGGGATCGTGCTAACTTCACCGAAGGGCGACAAGCTCCGCTACATCCTCTGCCTCGACTTCACAACCTGCACCAACAACATGGCCGAGTACGAGGCCTTGCTCCATGGCATGGGAGCTGCCAAGGAGATGAATGTCAACCGCTTACGCTGCTATGGAGACTCCGACCTCGTCGCGGGGCAAGTCGCTGGCACCTGCGACGCCATCTCCCCCACCATGGCGGTGTACCGCCAAGCAGTGGACAAGCTGGGCAGACACTTCACAGGCTACTCCGTCGAGTGGATCGACAGGCGGAAGAACGAGGAGGCCGACTCCCTCTCTCGCATTGGGTCGGCTCGACTCGCACCACCCGCCGGCGTCTTCCTCGACACAATAACCAAGCCATCAGTCTCTCCCCCGAGGGAGATCGACATCGGAGTCCCGTTACAGCCGGAGGCAGCCCTGGTCGCACTCGTCATCGAGCCAGACGACTGGACCAAGCCCTACATCGCCTACCTGGAGGCCGGCACCTTGCCAGCAGACGAGACGGACGCTCGGATGATCGCCCGCCAATGCAAGTCCTACACCATCATCGACGGCGAGCTCCATAAGCGCAGCGTCACCGGCGTGTTCCAACGCTGCGTCCAACCCGCCGAAGGACGCAAGATCCTCCACGACATCCACTCTGGTGACTGCGGCCACCACGCCGGCGCTCGCTCTCTGGTCGCCAAGGCTATGCGGCATGGATTTTACTGGCCCACCGCACACGCCGATGCTGTCGACATCGTCCAGCGGTGCGCCGGGTGCCAGAAGTACGCCAACCAGACGCACGTGCCAAGCTCAGCACTCAAAACAATCCCCATCACCTGGCCATTCGCTGTGTGGGGCATGGACATGGTAGGCCCCTTCAAGAAGGCTCCCTCCGGCTACACCCACCTCCTGGTCGCGGTCGACAAATTCACAAAGTGGGTGGAGGCCAAGCCAGTCCAGAAATGCGACGGGAAGACCGCCACTAAATTCCTACGCGAGCTCATATATCGCTACGGGTTCCCAAACAGCATCATCACGGACAACGGCACCAACTTCGCCAAAGGAGCCATGGCCGAATTCTGCGAAGAACACCACATCCAGCTCGACCTCGCGTCGGTCGCCCATCCGGAATCCAACGGCCAGGCAGAACGGGCCAACCAAAGCATCCTACACGGCCTGAAGCCGCGACTCCAAGTACCACTCGAGCGCACCGCCGGGTGCTGGGTCGAGGAGCTACCCTCTGTCATCTGGGGGATACGCACCTCGGTCAACAGGTCGACAGGATTCACCCCCTTCTTCATGGTGTACGGCGCCGAGGCAGTCATGCCCACCGACCTCGAGCACGACTCGCCACGGGTCGTCCACTACACGGAGACTGCAATCGAACTCGCCCGCCAAGACGGAGTCGATCAACTCGACGAGGCACGTGACCTCACTCGGTCACGCACCGCCATCTACCAGCAGGGACTCCGCCGCTACCACAGCCGGCGGGTGAAAACTCGCACCTTCCAAGAAGGCGACCTAGTGTTGCGCCTCATCCAGGACAAGAAGGGCATGCACAAGCTCTCCCCCCGTGGGAAGGGCCATTCGCCATCGGGCGAGTACTCGGCAACGACGCCTACTACCTCATCAACGTCTGTGGGGACGGCGAACTCGACGTCAAGCGACCATGGAATGTAAACCTCCTACGGAAGTTCTACTCCTAGAACCCCACATATGTACTCTCCAGTCGCTATGAAATAAAAAGAATTGGTCACCGCAAATTGTGCCTACTCTCCGTGTCTTGTGCCACTCGCACTCGTAATAACAGCGTCAAGCTAACTGCAGAAGTCAACCTTTGGTACAGCGATCGGCACGGCTAAGTAGTGCGGTACGAGAGCACTGAGTCACCTCAGGTCTTGCATCGTCCATGAAAAACGCCTACCCGGGGCCCCATTGGAGTCGCCTAGCCCGACTGGCTCTACGAGCCAAGACAACTGCCTTCGCTTCTTACAGTGACCATGGTCCTCCGCATCCTCGACACAGCGACTCGAACGGCCAAGTACCACGCTCGGGGACTGACGACCAGTTCATCGCGAGCGGCTCGGGAAAACGCCAAGTAGGAGAGCATGCCCAGGACTCGCCACGCGACTGACCCAACGGGCCAGGCAGGAGTGATGCGCCCAAACTAACGCGCCAAGTCCTCACCCACCCTCGAGTCGCGCCTAGAACAACCAAGTACCACGCTCGGGGACTCGGCCACCCGACCCCGTTCGCGCAAGGGAAAACGGTGAAGTACAGAGCGTTCAAGGGAGTCGCCCTGCGACTGGCTCTTCGAGTCCGGGCGAGTAGACCACATTAACAAAATATTCAAAAACAACAAACATATCACACACGAGGTAAACCCCACAAAAGGGCGGACGCGCTCGGGGACTCGTTCAAAACTCAATCACAAAACACATGACAAATCCCAAAACAGACACGATGTCTCATTCAATAGCATGTTGCATTGTCTCAAATTACAAAATATGCCCATATGGCAGACCTGCTACTAATGCCCCAGGGCAAACTATCCTATTCTGCAGGCTTCGACGACGACTCGCCAACACCCCGGCGATTGCGGATGAACGGTGTGTACGGGTTCGATGGGTACATTGTCAGCTCACCCGCCATCGCCGCGCGGAAGGGCTGCTCGACCTTGAAATCCCGATGCGGTGGTTCGGGGTCGTTGGGCGCGACGACCGTCTCCTGGTACGGAAGGAGGTCGCCCATTGCCGGAGTACATCGCGGTGCGGTCCGTCAATTTGAGCACCTCGGAAAGCTCCACCGCGCCAGTCGACGAAGGATAGCCACTCGTCACATCGTCGAGGTCAAAGTCCTCCGGGAAGTGAGCAAGTCCAAGGCTAAGCGCCGTCGCTGCTCCGCGGCGAAACGCCGATCGCGTCATGAATCAACGACCGCGGGCTCCTTCTCCAAGTACTTCCACACCTCGACGAGGTCGCTGGGAATTACTTCTGTGGGCGATATCTCCTAGAGATAGGCTCGGATGCACGTCGCCGACAACGTCGCCGAGTCGACGAGAGTGGCTACACACTGTCGCGCGTCGAACGAGCTTGCTTCTTACGCGCTATCAATGATGCGACCTGCGAGTAGAAGACAACAATGAATACGACGGACATCACAAAAAGGCACACGCTACTGGCAGAGGCAGATGCACTTACCAATCAACGGGCGGGCAAGATCCGTGATGAAGCATTGAAGCGAAGTGTGGTCGTCCTGAAGCCCAGCAACAAGGGCGTCTGACACTTTACGATCTTCTTCGGCGGCTGTAATGGCGGCCTTGGCTCGTCTATCAGCCGAGCTCGCTTCTTCCTTTGCTTCCCATAGCTCGCGCTCGAGATCGGCGATCCGCTTTTCAGCTCAGCTCAAAGCCGATTGCGCTGCCACCAATTCACCCGCGGGGACAAGTCCATGGCGAGCTTCCTCCGCCTTCGCGGCAACCACCTGAAGCCCTTTATTCGCTTCCTGGACGGTGGCCAGTTCCTTCTCCGCGTGGTGCTTCGTTGCCAATCGGTCAGCTGATTCACGTTGCAGACCCTGCACATCATTCAAACAGTTAGCCAAAGCGAAATCCTAAGTGCCCACCCGCTGAAATTCAGCGAGTGCACACTCGGGGACTGGCAATCAAAAACTTCCTAAGTGCCCACCCACTGATATTCAGCGAGTGCGCACTCGGGGACTGGCAATCAAAAACTTCCTAAGTGCCCACCCGCTGAAATTCAGCGAGCGCGCACTCGGGGACTGGCAATCAAAAAATTCCTAAGTGATCACCCGCTGAAATTCAGCGAGTGTGCACTCGGGGACTGGACGCGCAAAGTAACAATTATACACCAAAAGGATCAGACCGCTGCAAAACACCGACCTGATCCTCGGGGACTGGACATACCTGGATGGCTGCGCCAAGCATGCCATGGAGTTGTATCGCGTCCACGTACGCGAGGAGAGCTGGCGTTTACCCATGACGCTGGTCGAGTTCCGCATCGGCGGCCCCAGGTGCACGGCTCGAGGGCGAAGTTCCACTCACCGCGGCCGCTTTGGCCATGAAGCGCGGGAATGTCGTGATGGAGGCACCCGTCCCAAAGGAGGTCGGCTCTGCCGCTCCAGGCGAGGGAGCGCCCTCCTTCGTGGACGCGGCCGCCTCTGTTACGGGCTCAGTCGGCGCGACCGCCGTGTCATCAGAAATCGTGACGACGTCATCGCCCTTGGCCTTCTTGCCTCCATCCGTAGGGACGACGACCTCGTCCGCCTTCCTCTTACGGGAAGGATCCTCCTCGCTGACGACGGATGGCACCTTAGCCACGGTGGGTGGCCCATCCTCTTCACTCCGGTCCTGTACATCAATCATGTAAGAAAGATAATTCAAGCTTCTATGGAAGACAAAGGAAGGTGAGTGTACTCACTTGGCGACTGGAATGAAGCGTAGCCCCGTGTGGAGGCCGGCCGGCTTCTCCAGTTCTCAGGGCCCAGGCGGCGGCTGAGCCCCATCTCCAGGACGTCGCGTGCCCAAGACATGGACGGCTTCTTCGTCTTCGAGGCCGCAACCGGAGCCTCTGGGACATCTTCAGCAGGAGCCTCTCTGTGAGGCGAAGCCGCCGCAGTCGGAACATCCCCCATCTCAGAAACTGGGACGAATGGCGGAGTCATCGAAGCCAGTGGCACCTCGATAGCGGCCGTGTCCAGTGTGGTTGCCGTCGGTGGCGCCTCGTCCTTGGCCGGGCTGGGGGCGTCGAAGCTGCTCGCCGAGCACGGTGGTGAGGCCGGCCTCGTCGGTTTTGTCTTTTTCTTCGGAGGGGCCTTCGCCTCCTTCTCCTTCTTCTTCTTCTTCTTCTTTTTCGATGGAGTAGCCACGCGGCGCGAGGTGGTCTCCGGAAGTTCTTCGTCATCGTCGTTACGCTCGAATCTTTTGCTCGCCTCAAGCTCACGTTGACGCTGCCCGCGGGTCTTGCGGACCAGTGGAGCGACCTCCTCCTCGGACTCGTCGTCGCTGTCATTCTCATCGCTCCCGGCGTCGCCCTTGGCGGGAGGCGACTCGCCCATGTCTTGCACGAACGAGCTCTAATTCTCGTCGTCCGAAGGCGAGAGCCATCCTTCCACCACTTGGAATAGCTACAATGAACGCAAGATGAAATCAGAATTACCACGACTGCAAAAACTACGACTACGAATGAAGCGAGGTGATTACCGTTGGGGCTGGACGCTTTGCGGTGTAGGGGGCAACCCCAGCTTGTGCGTCTAGGTACACCGCCTGGGTAATCTTCTTCAGTGCTGGGATGTAGTCCTCGAGCTTCCACTCGGCGAGGCAGGCCTTCGTTGAGTCCTCCCGGCCCGTGTACTGGTACATGTAGTGGTCGCATAGAGCCAGAGGAATGAGCCGCCACCCGAGCCAGCAGTTGTATAGGTTGATCGTCTGGAGGCCCTTCTTCTTCAAACCGCGGATGGTTTGGAGCATTTCGTCAACGACCATCCGCTGGTCGCTGGGGAGCTTGCCGACTTGAAGACGGCGCGGCTCGGACCGGTTGGCGGAGTACCGCGGGATCGCCGTCTCGCCCTCCGGGGTCACCTCGGCAACATAGAACCACGACTTCTTCCAGTCGCTCGCTGCCTTGGCTGGCAGCATCAAGTCGAAGAATGAAGCCTTCGACTTCAGCTGGAAGGTTAGGCCGCCCACGGCGAGCATTGGGCCGCCCGCTTCCTTGCGGCTGATCCGTCCATGAAACAGATCTTGCCACAGAGGGAAGTAGGGCCGGCAGCCCAAGTAGCATTCGTAGAACGCCACAAAGATGGCGAGCTGCTCGATGCTGTGGGGACCCAGATCCGATGGTTGGATCCAGTAGTAGGCGCAGAAGTGCCGGAAGAACAGGGACGTGGGGAATCCTAGCCCCCATTCTAGATGACTGGTGAAGCAGATGAATTCCCTTTCTCGCGGGTTCGGGGTCACCTCTCCGGCCGCGGGGATGCGCCAGCAGCCGGCTCGCAGGATCCCGACCTCCTCAAAAGAAGCCAGTTGCGCCCTCGTGCACTTAGATCTACCCCACGGTTCGGTGGAGAGGGCCATGGCGGAAGGATTTGTGGGGGATCGGAGGATTTCTGGTCGGCTGGGTCGCGATGCGAAGGGAGGCGAAAGTGCGTGCAATCGGAGTAAATGACAAGAAGGTGGTTCTCTGATTTCCCCTTATATAGCGGTTGTTACCCGCCAAATCAGGGAGCCGTTACTACGCGGTGATTACGCCAAAAGTTACCGTTGGATTACCCCAACGACTAGTTTGACCGCGTTTAACGGTCCAACTTCAGCCACTCGGCTCGCCGGCCCGACAATGTTGCGCCGACTCGACTCGCCAAAGCTGCGATCTGGATGATTAGTTTTCTCCTTTATACAGGAGCCCGCCAACGATTCGACTGGATGTCTACTCTGAAGCCGTATACTCCGACTGCCAGCAGCCACCTACGCCTAATCGACGACGGCCTCGGGGACAACTGATGGAGATGCGCCTACCGGGGTATACCCAGCAGGACGTTTCCGACTAGCCCAAGACCTGGCGAGTGGGCCTGCGGGACGGCGACTGGATCAAGGCCCGGCGTGGATCCAAGCGACTGGAAGCTGAAGGCCCAGGCGAGTAGATAGGCCCAGTTGGATTAGGTTAAACGAGTACCGAAGCCTTATCTGATTCGGTTGAGATATGTAAACCCTAGGGGTGGTGAGCCTATATAAACCTCCCTGTGGGGCGTGTAGAGATACGTTCCATCATACACCCAAGCGACTCGCCGCCTAGCCGCCGAGCTCGCCCATTGTACCACCTCCATAATACAATCTAGCAGGAGTAGGTCTTTACCCTCCGGGGGGCCGAACCTGGGTAAAACCCTGTGTCTCCGCCCTCATCTCGCACCGCAGATGGCTGGCCGCCCTTGCCCCTCGTTCTACTACTCGCTACCGATTGCAGCATCTGCCGTGACCATTCCCACGACAAATGCAAAAAACACCCTCGTTTTGAATTGCAAAAGAAATCGGGTCCGTGCGCCGCCGTCGTGTCACCTCGCCTCGCCGGAGCATGGTCGTGGCCACGACCTACCACCGCAGGGAGGTGCGGGAGGCCGTGCCCGCCCGTGGTAGTCCTTGCCGGCATTGAGGCAGTAGATGGTTGGAGAAGGGGAGGTATGACAAGAGGGAGTAAGAGAAGAAGAGAGGGAGGAAGGGAGGTAGGTGAGGAGAAGGAGGCCGTCGTCGCTGCGAGGAGGAGGAGGCCGCCGTCGCATGTCGTCGCTGCGAGGAGGAGGAGGCCGCCGTCGCCAGTCGTCGCTGCGAGGAGGAGGAGGAGGTCGTCGTTGCTGCGAGGAGGAGGAGAAGGACGTCGTCGTGCCACCGTCACTTGAAGAAGAGGCCGAAGCAAGGACGCCGGAGCAAGGTGGCCAGAGATAGGTGAAGGGGAAAAATGGGAAGGAGGAGAAGGAGAAGGAGAAGGAAGAAGGAGAAGAAAAAGGGGGAGGGAAAGTTGATGGGTAGGTGGGTGGGGTGGAGATTCAATTTTGAATCCCGCCCAAGCTTATCCGTGGCGCACTAGGTGGTGGTGCGCTACGGGTAAGTCGCCCTCTATTTTTTTTCCTGCAGGAAAAATGGTCTTTTGACCATAACTTTTTACTCTTTTCGAATTTTGAAAATCTAAAAAATCGCTAAACGACAGGAGGTGGTTGCGAGCAGATGCGAAATCTCGTTCTCGTCATTTTGGTATATTATACGATTTTTTCGATATCGTATGCAAACGTTACGGCCTTTTTACCGTGGCATGACTTTTTTTTGCAGATAAAGTCGAAACTCATGTTTGTTAATTTTACTAGAAGCTATACCACATTACCTACCTAAATATGAAAGGATTTAATTTTTTGAAGTGTTTATCATTTTCTTTTATTTTTTGCAAAGCCTAAAAAAGCGATCCACGGGGGGGGGGGGGGGGGTGGAGTTGGTGCAGGATAGTTAGGCGTAGGGCACTATGTCAAGGTGCCCTACTACTAAGTTTATACATCCGTGGCGCACATGCCACAGTGCGCCACGGATGTGTCTGGCCATTTCACAGGAGAGAGGGGCATGCGCTTAGGCGTAGCGCACCCCCTCCATGTGCGCCACGGTTGACACTAACAACCGTAGCGCACTTGGGCATAGTGCGCTACGGATGTCTGGCATGCGGCCAACAGGGTGCTGGCCCACACATATCCGTGGCGCACTATGGTCATGTGCGCCACGGTTGTTCTAGTTACTAGTAGGGCACTGCCCATAGGTGAGCCACGCCTGTTTTAGCCGTGGGGCACTTCAACCATGTGAGCCACGGATGTGCTGATTACCTATAGCCATTTTCCTAGTAGTGCTAGGGTTTAGACACACCAAGGAGAGAGGGCTAGGCCGGCGGCTAGGGCTTGGGGAAGCCCAAGTCGGTGGCTAGGGTTTGCCCTAGGCGGCGGCAACAGCAGGAGGTGGTGGCGCCGGCGGCTTAGGGCTAGGGTTTTGGTGAGGCAATGTGTGTTCTTGGAGGGGCAGCCCTGCCCCTCCTTATATAGGTGGAGGGCGCCGGCCAAGGGGAGGGGAGTCCCTCCCCAACTCGGCTTCCAAGGCCGGCGGGTGGAGGGAGAGGAACTCCTCCCCAAGTAGGTTTCCTACTCTCCCTCCACCAAGCAAAACTTGCCGTTTGACTTTTCAAATTGGCGTTTGACTTTTCAAACTAGGATTTGATTTATCCCTTTATTTTGCTCAGCGATGACACCTAGTACATGATGCAACCATTCCAAATTGTTATGACACATTCATGTACCCTTCCCCTCCGGAGTGCCGGACCTTCCGGAACCTTCTAGAACATTCCCGATGAAAACACCGGAACCAATCTCCAACCCCGAAACAGGACTTTCCTTATATGAATCTTATTCTCCGGACCATTCCGGATCTCCTCGTGATATCCTGGATCCCATCCGAGACTCCGAACAACATTCGGTCTCTTACTCATCATTCCATAACTACTCAACAACATCGAATCCTTAAGTGTGTCTCCCTACGGTTCGTGAATTATGCGGACATGATCGAGACACTTCTCCGAACAATAACCAATAGAGGAATATGGAAATTCATATGGCTCCCACATATTTCTATGATTACTTTGCGATCGAATGAACCACTTACATACGATACCAATTTCCCTTTGTCTCACGATAGTTTACTTATCCGAGGTTTTGATCGTCGGTATCTCTGCATACATAGTTCAACCTCGTTACTGATAAGTACTCTTTTCTCGTTCCCGTGATATGTGATCCCTTGTGAGCCAGTCACATGCTTGCAAGCCAATTGGATGACATTCCATCGAGAGGGCCCAGAGTATATCTATCTGTCATATGGATGGACAAATCCCACTCTTGATCCATGTGTCTCAACCCATACTTTCCAAACACTCAATGCCACCTTTATAACCACCCAGTTATGGTGTGGTGTTTGATGTCATCAAAGCATCCTTCCGGTGATGGTGATAAGCATGATCTCATGGTCGAAGGAATTAGGTTGCTATGTATCAGAAAGCATATAGCAATTGAACTATTAAAATGACTTGATCTTTATGCTACGCTTATCTATAGGAGTATGTCCATCATACCATTCTCCTAACGATATGATCTTGTTGTTAATAACATCTCAATGTTCATGATAGGGAAACCACAATCATTTATTAACCAACAAGCTAGTATTATGAAGAGGCTTTACTAGGGACTCTAATTAAGTTTACAAATCACACAAGTATTAATGTTTCCTTGTTAATACTGTTATAGCATGAATGTAAATATTTATCATAAACACAAAGATATAATAGTAACTACATTTATTATTGCCTCTAGGGCATATCTCCAACAGTCTCCCACTTGCACTAGAGTCAATTAATCTAGATTACATGGTAATATACGGAACACCCATGGCAGTTTGGTGTTGGTCATGTTTTTCCCTCGGGAGAAGTTTAGTCAATGGATCCGCCACATTCAGATTTGTGTGTACTTTGCAAATCTTTATGTCACCATCTTGGACATGTTCTCGAATAGCGTGAAAACGTAGCTTGACGTGCTTCAGCTTCTTGTGTGACCTTGGTTCTTGCGCATTGGCTATGGCGCCCATGTTATCACAGTAGATAGACATTAGGTCCAGCGCACTTGGAACCACACCGAGCTCTGTAATGAACTCCTTCATCCATATCGCTTCTTGTGAAGCCTCCGAAGCAGCTATGTATTCCGATTCAGTTGAAGATCTCGCCACAACGCTTTGCTTTGCACTCCTCCAGCTAACTGCTGCACCATTCAAAGTAAATACATATCCAGATTGAGATTTAGAATCATCCGGATCGGTGTTCCAACTAGCATCGGTGTAACCATTAACAACGAGTTGTTCATCACCTCCATAAGAAAGAACCATATCCTTAGTTCTTCTCAAGTACTTAAGGATGTTTTTGACCGCTGTCCAATGATCCACTCCTGGATCACTTTGATATCTGCTAGTCAAACTAACAGCATATGCAATGTCGGGTCTAGTACATAGCATGGCATACATTAGAGATCCTATGGCTGAGGCATAGGGAGTCTTACTCATCCTTTCTCTATCTTCTGCCGTTGCTGGATTTTGAGTTTTACTCAAGGTCGTATTGGGCAACATGGGCAAGAACCCTTTCTTGCTACCTTCCATTCCAAATCTCTTTAGAACTTTGTCCAAATATGTACTTTGTGATAATGATATTAGGCATCTCGATCTATCTCTATAAATCTTTATGCCTAATATGTAAGCTGCTTCGCCAAGATCTTTCATTGAAAAACTATTATTCAAATATTCCTTGACACTATTAAGAAGGTCTACATCATTCCCAATCAACAATATGTCATCTACATATAGTATTAAAAATGCTACGGAGCTCCCACTCACTTTCTTGTAAATACAAGCTTCTCCATAAGTTTATATAAAACCAAAACTTTTGATCACCTTATCAAAACGTTGATTCCAACTTCGGGATGCTTGCTTCAATCCATATATGGACCGTTAAAGTTTGCATACCTTGTTAGCATCTTTAAGATCGAAAAAACCTTTGGGTTGCATCATATCCAACTCTTCATCAATGTCTCCATTGAGGAACGTTGTTTTGACATCCATCTGCCATATCTCATAATCATAATATGCAGCGATTGCTAACAAAATCCTCATAGACTTTAGCTTCGCTACTGGTGAGAAAGTCTCATCGTAGTTAACTCCTTGAATTTGTCGAAAACCTTTTACGACAAGTCGAGCTTTATAGACAGTAACATTACCATCAGCATCTGTTTTCTTCTTGAAAATCCATTTGTTCTCGACAGCCTTCCGGCCATCCGGTAAGTCCACCAGAGTCCATACTTGGTTTTCATACATGGATCCAATCTCGGACTTCATGGATTCTTGTCATTTATTGGAATCAGGGCTCATCATTGCTTCCTCATACGTCGCAGGGTCATCGGTGTTGTCCACCAACATGACACTCATAACGGGATCATACCAATCAGGATTGGTACGAGTTCTCGTTGACCTGCGAGGCTCTGTAGCAACTTCAACCGAAGTTTCATGATCATCATCATTAGCTTCCTCTCTTATTGGTGCAGGCACCACAGGAACTTCTTCCAGTGCTGCGCTACTCGCAAGTTCGAGAGAAGGTTCGACAACCTCGTCGAGTTCTACTTTCCTTCCAGTCACTTCTTTCGAGAGAAATTCCTTCTCTAGAAAGGATCCATTCTTGGCAACAAAGATTATGCCTTCGGATCTATGATAGAAGGTATACCCAATAGTTTCCTTTGGGTATCCTATGAAGACACATTTTTCCGCTTTGGGTTCAAGCTTGTCCGGCTGTAACTTCTTTACATAGGCTTCGCAACCCCAAACTTTAAGGTACGACAATTTAGGTTTCTTCCCAAACCATAATTCATGTGGTGTCGTTTCAACGGATTTAGATGGTGCCCTATTTAAAGTGAATGCGGTTGTTTCTAATGCATAACCCCAAAATGATAGCGGTAAATCTGTAAGTGACATCATAGAATGAACCATATCTAAGAGAGTTCGATTACGACGTTCGGACACACCAGTACGCTGTGGTGTTCCCGGCGGTGTCAATTGTGAAAGTATTCCGCATTTCTTCAAATGCTCGCCAAACTCGTAACTTAGATATTCACCTCCACGATCAGAACGTAGAAATTTAATCTTCTTGTTACGTTGATTCTCCACCTCACTTTGAAATTCCTTAAAATTCTTGAAAGTTTCGGACTTATGTTTCATGAAATAGATATACCCATATCTACTCAAGTCATTCGTGAAGGTAAGAACATAACGATAACCACCGCGCGATGCTACACTCATTGGACCACACACATGGGTATATATGATTTCTAATAAGTCCGTAGCTCGCTCCATCATCCCAGAAAATGGAGTCTTAGTCATTTTACCCATCAGACATGCTTCGCATCTTTCAAGTGATTCAAAATCAAGTGATTCAAGAAGTCCAGCGGAATGAAGTTTCTTCATACGCTTCACTCCAATATTACCAAGACGACAGTGCCACATATAGGTCGAGTTATCACTCAATTTCAAATGTTTAGCTTCGATGTTATTAATATGTGTATTTCCACTATCGAGATTCAATAAGAATAGACCATCTATCAAAGGTGCATGTGCATAAAACATATTACTCATATAAATCAAACAACCATTATTCTCGGACTTAAACAAGTAACCGTCTCACGATAAACAAGATCCCGATATAATGTATGAGAGCGGTACTAAGCATGCCTACGACTCGCAAGGACAAAGCTAGATATTCAAACAAGGCAATAGGATAACCAAGGCAATATAGTGTAGTAGGAAAATAAAAGGGACAATACTAAAGCATCGACAATAAGGATAGCAATAGATCAATTGGAGGAAGTAAAGGCTATAAATGCAAAATAGGTTGAAGGGGGAGAATGCTCGCTTGAAAATATTGTTGAAGGCTCACCCGAAGATCAGGTCGACACTCGCATCAACTTATCGGCCTAATCCGTGAAGAAGCAAAGCACTAGAAGAAACACCGGATGCACTATTTAATACTACGGTAGAAGATCGGGCATGATGCATGCATGATGTATGACATGGCAAAGGTGTGATGCGTCTAGGCAATATTAAGCGGAACCAGGGTCCCGACAATTAATTAAGTGGTTTATGTTGTCTAGATACCCCACAATTTAATGTTGTATTAACAAGACAAAATTATATCGTCGGTTTGCCACACAAATTTAAATGGGGACAATATTAGACTAGAAAACCCGCATATGGTCTCCATATTTAATTATGAGGTGAATCGGCAATATACTCCCAAACGAATTAATATGTATGCGAGCATGAATAATTTAATATGCAACAAGGTATATGTTATATATTATAATAAAATAAGGATCTCGGATAAGGTCGCACATTGAGGTTTGAAGATCTTGGATTCGACGAGAGGAAGGAAACGTCGGGGTTCGGTCTGGTCCCTTGGGCGACACCATGTTCTTTCTTCGGGAGACCTTGCCAACGTCCACGATCGGGTTAGTAGCAGAACTTGTCAATGAAGAGGGTGTCGCATCCTTGTAGTTTTTGGAGACCATGCATCGCGGAATATCTTGGACTCGTACGACACTGATAAGGTTGGACACGCTGGACTCGCACTTGGTACGTGCCGGGAGGAGCATGTTCGGTCGGTCATTTGATCGAGCACCTTGCAGGCGCGGTAGAGTAGAACTGCGGCTGGAGGACAAGGAGCGGGGACGAGTCAAAGGATGGCGGGGCCAGGCACAGAGGCGACGAGGTCGACGATCAACAAGGGAGGGCGCGACGGCGACCAGAGACGGCGCTGGGCGACCTTGCAGAGGGCGGCGAGTTCGACGGGCTCGCAGGAAGGTGCGGGCTGGATCTTGCGTCGGCTAGGAGAGGGGCTTGCGGCAGGGCAGCGGCAACCGGAAGCACGCCATGGAGTAGGCCGCTAGGGCTCCGACGGGGATGACAGGGCGCTTGAGAGGGAGATTGTAGGGAGGCAACGGCGGGCGCTGGCCCCGACCAAGCGAGAGACGGTGCTGGAATATGGAGCGGAGGGTGGCCGATGGAGGTCCTCCGTGGGCGCGCGGCAGTCGGTGGCGCTGGGGAGGGAGCGTACAGGCGGACATGGCGGCGGGGCTGACCGGGAGGAGGCCTGGCAGCGAGGGGTTGGTGAGGAGCGATGCGGAAGTGGCCAAGATCGCGATGGGGAGATGGTGGTGTGTAACGTGCGGGGTCTGGGTGTATGTCGTGGCCAAAGAAAGAACCCAAGTGCTAAATAGTGCTCGGGGGCTGGTTAACACATCAGAGCCCTCGCTTCTGGGCCGTTCGATCGATTGTGGTCAACTCAATCCGCACTGTTCCGACAAACAAGCACCTGGAAAACTTTCTCTCTCTTCTGTTTCCGTTCCCCATTTCTTCCTGCCTCGCTCAGATTCGATCTCGCGCGGGAGGACGATGGATTGAGATACTTGCGGGGGACGTCGCCGGGCTCATCCGCGAAGAGCAAGACGCGCGGGGAGTGTTGATCTCGTTGGCGGAGTACGAGACGAGCGCGGAAGGAAGGAGTTCGTCGTCGGAGATCGAGCCACGAGGGAGTACGTCGATGTCGTCGACGGGGAGCCCCCGGCGCGTGAGTGCTGGGAGCTCAGCAGCGTCAAAGAGGGAGGGGCGCTGTAAGCCGTCGAGCTGGGCGACACAGAGGGAGGCGCAGACGAGCTCGGAGATACGGCGAATCAGCGATGGGAAGCAGAGATCGAGGTCCTGAGGTAATCTCGCGTGAACAAATCTATCAGATCGACCGCTTTTCCCAAGTGGAATCGTGAATCCATGCCTATTTAGGTCGCCAAGTGGATTATCAGTGTTGATTTTCATCTCTGCACGTCATCTGCTGTTTGATTTTTTAGCAGGTATCGTAGCTGCCTCTATTTTCCGATTGGCCGATGTCGTGTTGTGCACAGATCACTTTTAGTAGTGGTAATACTCTCACTTTCAGATGTTGTAGATCATGGACGCGTCGGGACTTGTACATGCCCATCTTCTTAGGCTTGGTTATAAGTGCTTGTTTCATTAATATGTTATCCCGACATAATCCAAGAACAAATTATTCGAGTTTGGGTTACAAATTGTTGGCCAATTATTCACTAGCGGTGACTGGAACCCACTGGTTTTTGTTTGTGGAAGAATCGTCTTCTATTCATGGGGGTTATGTCCGCTGTGTATGTAATTTTTAGTACTCCCTTTGATCCAAATTAATTGACTTGATTTGGCTAAAACATGTATAGATACATTCGAATCTAGACAAAACTGAGTGAACTATTTTGGATCGGAGGGAGTATCGCCAGGCATATCTTCCTAGTTGTATCCACCGTACAACTAAGTTTCTGCACAAGCAACTTCCGGTTAGTACTCTCATCTGGTCTCTGATCCCTACTATTTTTTTGTACTTAAGAATTGTGTTTTGCTTGGTAGTTTAAATTGCTGCAAAAATAACTGTACTGAATTGTTGGTCTGGTCCTCCAGATGCATTGTGGCCAACTGTTGCTGCTGCTAATCTACCCCGCCGGTAAGACCTCACGCCTGTTTCTACTTTGTTCGTGTTTCGCTTCTCTGTTATGCGCATGCGACATCATCTTTTTTTTTCTTTTTTATGCTTGGGTGTGATGGTACAGGCTGCGCAAGCAGCGGCAACGGCGAGGATGGTTCAGGTGGGTGCCCACTCGGACGGCTTGCTCTACTCAGACGACGATGACCTCCAGGTGACTCACTCTTGCATTTCCTGATAATATTGTTTCTGGCCATCATCCAACATAGATACGTTGGGTTGCATATAGTTTTGACCTAATCACTACAAGTTTTTTAGCTTGTGTATGTAGCTAAAAGGTTGACTGTTTTGTTTTTGTGCCCTAAAGTTCGCCGATATCTTTCTTTTGATAAATGAATGGAAGGACTGTTGCTACTTAGTCGCATGCTTGATGAATAGCAGTGGTTAATCTATCTATCTAGTAAACGAGTGGCAAGCGGAAATCGGGTACTATTTTTTTTAGAATTACCTCCTATGTGGCTAGTTGTTTAATTAAGTTGTTTTACCAATATGCTTAAGTTGTGTACTAAAATGAATTAAGTTGATTCTTTCAGCATGTTTGGGTATTTGTACAATCCACCTAGGTGTTCCTTTTTGAGCAACATGCATAACTTGTCTTAAGTTGTTTTACACTTTAACCTAAGTTGTTTCCCATAACTATGTAAGTTGCAGCTTCCAGTCCACCAAGTTGCTGGAACCTAAGTTGCTTATTTTTTGTTTCATTAAGTTGATAAACAACTCAATCGTAAGTTGTTACCCATAAGTATCTAAGTTGAAGCTTTCAATCCACCAAGTTGAAGGATCCTAATTTGCTTATTTTGTTTCACTAAGTTGATTAACAACTTTAGCTTAAGTTGTTTTTCATAACTATCTAAGTCGTAGCTTCCACTCCACCAAGTTGCAGGTAGCTATCCACTTAAGTTGCTTCACCAGGAAACTTGGTTTATCAACTTACTAAAACAAATTAAGTTATTTATCCCATTCCCTTAAGTTGTTTACTATCCATTGTTAAGTTGTTTTTTTGCATATCCATGGACTAGGGTTATTCTTTTAGATTCACCATGACTTAATAAGTTGTTTATGCCATTTTATTAAGTTGGCTGGCCAGTTCTATTAAGTTTCCTGTTGCTCCTTAGTAATGTTGATTTTTATCAAAGTTTTGCTATACATGCATGTGCTGGGGATTTTACTTAGACAATCATGCAAAATGATTTAGTTGCTTAGCTCATCTAACTGAGTTTTCCTTGCGACACTTTAGTTGACCCTTTGGGAGTTGTTCATACATGTTTCTTTGCTAAAAACCAAGTTGTGTAGATTCCGTACTTCCTTTTGATGTGAAGTTGACTTTTTATAGTTGTTGCTAAGTTGCTCACTGTTTACTGTTAAGTTGTGTTCAAATTAGTTGCTATGTTGATCTCAAGAAGCTCTTAAGTTGCACCATAATTGCTCCTAAGTTGATCCCTAAGCGAATATAGGTTTTGCTGCTAAGAACCTTGTAAGTTGCCTATTTTCAGGTTGTTGTAAAGTTGCTCCCTAATCACTGCTAAGTTGCTTCCTAATTGTTGTTAAGTTGGTGTCTAATTAATGCTAAGTAATACAAAGTAGCTATTAAGTTTTTGGGTCTACCACATCAGTTATATCCAGGGATGCACTACGATTGAACTAATATGCACATAAGTTCATGCTTGCTTACTTTGATTGTTGTGTTTCAAGAAGGTTTGTTCCAGGACCCTAGAGTACATGCAAATCCTAATCTAGGAGTAACAGAAGAAAGGAAATTAAGAAGGTATAGGGCAGTTAGGTTCAACGGAAAAATTGTAGGTTCAACGCAGTGGGTGATCTGATTACCTCCTTTTTATTTCCTTTAGAGCTAAGCCATGGAAAACCTAAAAATTGTAGGTTCAACGGAGATCTTGGAGGAAGAAGAGGTGATGTCTAGAAGAAAGGGAAGAAGCGTCCTGTGGTTCAGTGGGGACAAGTTAACATGCACGAAACTGGGTTGGCACCAGGCTGGTCCGGAACAACAGGGCACATAATAACCTGACCCGGGGCGTGGGGATCTGACTGTGCGCGTGCGGCTGTGCGTTATTTTTCTGGACGAGGGCTAGATCGGACTAACCAGCCCCCGAGGGCTGGCTAGCAGCGTCCAAGAAAGAAAGAGGATGGTGGCAATGGGATCTACAGGTGCATGCGCAAGGTGAAGTTGACCAACGAACGAGGTGTCAAGGAATTGGACAAGGATTAGGAATAGATTGTATTAGTTAAGAAAATGGAAATTTTGGTAGAAGAGGTGAGGAATTTTAGATGTAGATTTGGCTTAGATCTAGGGCTAGAGTTTGAGGAAAGAAGGGCAATGGATTATTTATTTAGTCCAAAGTAGACTAGATGGGGCTAGTTTTGGGCTAAAACTTTAGTCGGGCTTTAATTTTATTTATAAAACAAGAAAAGCTTTTGCTGCGGGAAATATTATTTGTTTTAATTTAAAAATAAGAAGGAGAGACGGGTTTAATAAAATCACATGGATATTTAATAAAACAAAATATGGTTTGACAAAATAATTTTACGGATAAAATATGTTTGATGATGTCATGATGATGTGAAAAAAAAAATAACACGCAATTTTATTTCGGAATATTTTCCGGAGCAATACAACTTGCTTGCAAAATAACCAATGTGATATTACCGAGAGGTCCTAGAGTATATCTATCCGTCATCGGGATGAACAAATTCCTCTCTCGATCCATGGGCCTCAACATAACACCTTATTAGTTCTGAACCCATCTTTATAATCACCCTGTTACGGTGTGACGTTTGATGTTATCAAGAAACTCTTCCGGTGTTAGTGATTGACATGATCTCATGGTCTAAGGATTAGGATCACTTCGTAAGTTGTTATAGCAATATAAACTCAATGACTTTGATCGTAATGCTATACTTTGGATGCATGTTCATCACACCATTACACTAATGTTGTGATACCGTTATTAACAACATCCAATGTCCATGATCAGGAAACCTTGATCATCTTGTTAATCAACAAACTAGTTTATGAGAGAGGCATAACTAGAAACTTTCTGTTTGTTTATTAAACGCACATGTATTAACATTTCCGTATTAATACAATTATAGCATGCAAAATAAACATCTATCATATACTTGGAATACACATAATAAACACTTTATTATTGCCTCTCAGGACATATTCCCTTCAGTCGCCCACTTGCACTAGAGACAATAATCTAGTTACATAGTGATGAATCTAACACCCATGGAGTTCTGGTGTTGATCATGTTTTTCTCTAGGGAGAGTTTTAGTCAACGGATCTGCTACATTGAGATCCGTGTGTACTTTACAAATCTTTATATCTCCATTCTTGACATGCTTGCGGATGGAGTGAAACCGACGCTTAATATGCTTGGAATTCTTGTGAGACTTTGGTTCTTTGGCATTGGCAATGGCGCCATTGTTGTCACAATAGATCACCATTGGGTCCAACGCGCTTGCAACCACACCTAGTTCGGATATGAACTCATTCATCCAAACCGCTTCCTGAGCCGCTTCCGAAGCAGCAACATATTCGGCCTCCATTGTTGATCCCGCCACCACAGGTTGTTTGGATCTCCTCCAACTAACCGCTCCGCCATTCATGAGAAATACGTATCCGGATTGACACTTAGAGTCATACGGATTGGTGTCAAAGCTTGCGTCAACATAACACTTAGGGACGAGCTCTTCTTCACCTCCGTATACAAGAAACATATCCTTAGTTCTTCGCAAGTACTTAAGGATATTCTTGACCGCTAGCCAGTGTTCTGAACCTGGATCCGATTGGTACCTACTAGTCAAACTAATAGCATGTGCCACATCCGGTCTTGTACATAGCATGGCGTACATTATATTGCCTATGGCTGAAGCATAGGGGACTTTGTCCATTATCTCTCTTTCTTCCACCGTAGACGGACTTTGAGTCTTACTCAATGTCTTGCCTTGCAACATAGGTAAGAACCCCTTCTTACTTCCGTCCATTTTAAAGTTCTTTAAAATCTTATCAAGGTATGTACTTTGCGATAGCCCTATTAGGCGCCTAGATCTATCTCTATAGATCTTTATGCCTAATATGTATGACGCTTCACCTAGGTCCTTCATTGAAAATTTGTTGTTTAGATAACTTTTAACACTGTTTAAAAGATCTATATCATTTACGATCAGTAATATGTCATCCACATATAATATCAGAAATTCCACATTTCTCCCACTCACTTTCTTGTAAATACAAGCTTCTCCATAAGTTTGGAAAATCCAAACTCTTTGATCACCTCATCAAAAGCGGAGATTCCAACTTCGTGATGCTTGCTTCAATCCATAGATGGATCGCTGAAGCTTGCACACCTTGTTAGCATCCTTAGGATTGAAAAAACCCTTTGGTTGTATCATATACAACTATTCTTCAATATTACCACTGATAAACGCGGTTTTGACATCCATCTGCCATATCTCATAATCGAAATATGCAGCAATTGCTAACATAATCCTAACTGACTTTAGAATCGCTACGGGAGAGAATGTCTCATCGTAGTCAACTCCTTTAATTTGTCGAAAACCCCTTTGCGACAAGTAGAGCTTTATAGACGGTCATATTACCATCTGCATCAGTTTTCCTTTTGAAAATCCATTTATTCTCCACGGCCTTTCGGTCGTGAGGTAAATCCACCGAGTTTCAAACTTGATTTTCATACATGGATTCCATCTCAGATTTCATGGCTTCTAACCATTTGTTGGAATCCGGGCTCATCATCGCTTCTTCATACGTCGTAGGGTCATCAATTTCATCAACCATGAAATTCATGTCAGGATTTCCGTACAGCTCGGGAGCTGCACGCGTCCATCTAGACCTACGAGGTTCGGTAGTACTCTCTTTCAGACTTTCATGATCATTATCATTAGTTACCTTTTCAACTGGTGAAGCCAACTCCGGAACAAGCTACTCGCCATACTTTGAAGAGAAGGTTCAATAACCTCTTCGATTTCTACCTTCCGACTACTCACACCGTTTGCGAGAAACTCTTTCTCTAGAAAGGATCCATTCTTGGCAACAAAAACCTTGCCCTCGGATCTGTGATAGAAGGAATACCCAATTGTTTCCTTAGGGTATCCTATGAAGACGCATTTTTCCGCTTTGGGTTCGAGTTTATCCGGTTGAAGTTTCTTCACATAAAAATCGCATCCCCAAACTTTAAGAAATGACAGCTTAGGTTTGTTTCCAAACAACAATTCATACGGTGTCTTTTCAATGGATTTAGATGGTGCCCGATTTAAAGTGAATGCAACAGTTTCTAGTGCATAACCCCAAAATGACAACGGCAAGTCCGTCAGAGACATCATAGATCGAACCATATCCAATAAAGTGCGATTACGACATTCCGACACACCATTTCGTTGTGGTGTTCCGGCAGGTGTGAGTTGTGAAACAATTTCACAATCTTTCATGTGAGTGCTAAACTCGTAACTTAGATACTCACCTCCACGGTCGGACCGTAGAAATTTGATCTTTCTATTACGATGATTTTCCACTTTATTCTAAAATTCCTTGAACTTTTCAAAGGTTTCAGACTTGTGTTTCATCAAGTAGATATAACCGTATCTACTCAAATCATCCGTGAAAGTAACAAAATAATGATATCCACCTCGCGCCGACACACTCATTTGACCACATACATCAGAATGTATGATTTCCAATAAATCTGTCGCCCGTTCCATTGAACCGGAAAACGGCGTTCTAGTCATGTTGCCCATAAGGCATGGATCACATGTATCAAATGATTCAAAATCAAGCGATTCCAAAAGTCCATCCGAATGGAGCTTCTTCATGCTTTTAACGCCAATATGACCTAGATTGCAGTTCCACATATATGCGGATATATCATCATTACGTTTAATACTTTTAGCATCAACATTGTGAATATGTGTAACACTATTATCGAGATCCAAAAGAAATAAACCATTCATCATCGGTGCATGACCATAAAAGATTTCATTCATATAAATAGAACAACCATTGTTCTCGGATTTAAATGAATGACCACTTCGCATGAAACACGATCCAGATACAATGTTCATGCTCAGTGCTGGCACCAGATAACAATTATTCAAGTTTATTACTAATCCCGACGGAAAGTGGAGAGGCAGCGTTCCGACGGTGATCACATCAACGCTTGATCCATTGCCGACACGCATCTTGACCTTACCCCTTGCTAGCGGTCGCTTGTTTCACAACCCCTGATTCGAGTTACAAATATTAGCAACTAAACCGGTATCAAATACCCAGGTGCTACTGCGAGCACTAGTAAAGTACACATCAATAACATGTATATCATATATACCTTTGTCTGCCAAATACTTGGGGCAGTTGCGCTTCCAATGTCCAGTTCCCTTACAATAGTAGCACTCGTTATCAGACTTAGGGCCAACTCGGGGTTTCTTTTCAGGCACGGCAACCAGCTTGCCGCCCTTACTTCCCTTCCGTTTCCCTTTCTTGTCATTCTTGAAACCAGTGTTCTTATTGATTATCAACACTTGATGTTCCTTCTTGATCTCCACTTCTACATTTTTAATCATTGACAGAAGCTCAAGGAGAGACTTCTTCATGCCTTGCATATTATAGTTCATCACAAAGCACTTATAGCTAGGTGGCAGAGTCTGCAGAACACGATGGATGCCTAAGTCAATGGGAATCGATATTCCCAAGGACACAAGCTTATCGGCGTAGCCCGACATCTTGAGTACATGCTCACTAACGGAGTTGTGCTCTTCCATCATGCAGCTAAAGAACTTTTATGAAGCATTGTAGCTATCTACAACAGCATGTGTGTCGAAAATCATTTTCAACTCACCCATTGTATCAAATGAATTGTTGTTTTCGAAACGCTTTCGAAGTTCTAGCTCTAGCCCATACAATATGCCGCAATGAACTAAGTTGTGGTCCTCCTGACGAGTCTGATAGACATTCTTCTCCTCGCCAGGGGCATCATCAAAAGGTAGGGGGCCTAGCGGAGCTTCTAGCACATATTTCTTTTATGCAGGAGAGAGGAGAATCCTCAAATTCATGGCCCATTCGGTAAAGTTGCTACCGTTCGTTGCAAGTTTCTCTTTCTCCATGAACACATTGAAATTAAAAGCAGGTAGTGCCATCTACAACAGAATTTGTAAAGTTTAGACTAAGTTTATGATAGATTGAGTTTAACTAATCCACATTATGAATGAACTCCCACTAAAAAACAACATCCTATTGGAATTATGCCCTAGAGGCAATAATAAAGATGTTATTATTATAATTCTTGTTCATGATAAAGTTTATATTCCATGCTAGAATTGTATTAAGCGGAAACTTTAATACTTGTGTGGTTTGTAAACAACACCGTGTCCCTAGTACGCCTCTATGTACTAGCTCATTGATCAATGATGGTTAAGGTTTCCTAACCATAGACATGAGTTGTCAATTGATAATGAGATCATATCATTGGGAGAATGATATGGTGGATAGACCCAAACAAAGCAGAGCAATTAGATCGTGTCATCGTGTTCGTCTTTGAGAAGCTTTTCCTATGTCAAATATTGTATTGCTTAGACCATGAGATAATGCAACTCCCTGGTATCGGAAGAAAGCTTTGAGGTCATCAAACGTCATCCTATGAGAGGGTGATCATAAAGGTGTCTCTCAGGTGATCGGAAAGTATCTGTTGGGTTGTATGTATCGAGATGGAATTTGTCCCTCCCAAGTCGGAGAGATATACTTCGGGCCCACTCGGTAATCGATATCAACACCGCTTGCAAGCATGTGGTTAAGGAGTTAATCACAAAGTGATATCGGATTACGGAACGAGTAAAGTACTTGCTGTGAACGAGATTGAACTAGGTATGACGGTACCGACGATCGAATCTCGGGCAAGTAAAATATCGCGAGACGAAGGGAATATATATATGGGATTGATTGAATCCTGGCATCGTGGTTCATCCGATATGATCATCGATGAATGTGTGGGAGTCAATATGGGTTCCCAGACCCCGCTGTTGATTATTGATAGAAGATCATGTCTGCATATTCTCGAACCCGCAGGGTCACACACTTAACGTATCTCGACGCTAGGATAGATTGGATAATTCGTTTATGAATTTTTGTTCGGAGTCTCGGATGGGATCCGGGATATCACGAGAGGTTCCGGAATGGTCCGGAGAATAAGATTCATATAAGGCAGTGCAGTTTTTGGAGTTCGGAATTGTTCCGGGTTAATCGGTATTGTACCGGAAGCTTCTAGAACCTTCCGGAAGGGGACCAACGTGGCCCCACCTTCCGGGAGGGGGCATGGGCCTATGAGGGAGTGTCCTGGCCGCATTGGGCCAGGGGCACAAGGCCCCATAGGGCCCAGCCGATTCTAGAGAGATGTGACTCGTTTAAATCTCGGGATAGAATTTCTAGATAAGGGAGAGTTTAAATCGTTTAAACTAGAGATAGGATTTCTAGATAAGGGAGAGTTTAAATTGTTTAAACTAGAGATAGGCTTGGAGGAGGGGCAAGGGCTGGCCGCCCCCCCTCTATATATAGAGGGGTGGTGCGCCCCCTTTCCCACACACACCTTCCTCCAAGCCCTAGCAGCCTTGCTACCTTCCTCTCTCCCTCCCGACTGTTTGTAGGCGAAGCCCTGCAGCAGAAATTCTCCACCATATACACCACGCCGTCGTGCTGTAGATCCAATATATCTCTCCACCATACTCGCTGGTCCGAGGAAGGAGGAGACGTCGAGGTGTTGCACGTGTGCATCTCACGGAGGCACCGCCACTTGTGGTGTTAGATCGGATCAGATCGCGAGAAGGAGAAGCGAGTACGACTACATCACCCACGTTCCGACGAACGTTCCGCTGTGCGAATCTTCAAGGGTATGAAGATCTAATCCAATCTCTCTCGTTGTTTGCATCTCCTAGATTAGATCTTGGCTTTCCCTCTGTTCGCTCCGTAGAAAATTTTGATTTACTATGCCGCGAAACCCTTTAGTGGTATCAGAGCTAGATCTATGCGTAGATGTGTTTCACGAGTAGAACGCAACATGGTTGTTGCGGGCGTTGATGTTTTCTGTTGCAAGCCTCTTGTTTGTGTTCTTCTTATGACGCGGGATAGTGAGATTGAAGCGGTCCAGGCCAACCTTACGCGACGTCGTTCGCGAGACCGGCTCCGCACTTGACGTGTGGCTTGTTCCACACATGCGGCTGGTGGATGTCAGTTTCTCTCACTATAGTTGTCATGGGATTAACACCGGAGTTTGGCAACCATAATATCACCGTTGTGGCTTTCCGTAGGTAAGAATCGTTCTTAGCATCTACTCCCATAAAGCCACGTAAAACATGCAACAACAAAGTAGAGGCGTCTAACTTGTTTTTGCAGGGAGTGTTTTCTGTGATATGGTATGGCCCAAGATGTGATGTGTATATTGTATGCGATGATCATGTTTTGTAATGTTTCACGACTTGCATGTCGATGAGTACACAACCGGCAGGAGCCATATGGTTGTCTTTATAATTGTGTATGACCTGCGAGTCAACTTCTTATACGCCATGTAATAGCTTTACTTTATCGCTAAGTAGTTAGCAATAGTTGTAGTTGCTATTCGTGGTGGAGTCAATCATGGTGGAGTGATGGAGATCATGCCGGAACGCACAAGATGGAGATCATTGCGCGAAGATTGGCTATACCATGTCACATAAAGTTATATGCATGTGATGTTTATCCTTTATGTATCTTATTATGCTTAGATCGCGACGGTAGCATTATAAGATGATTCCTCACTTAAAGATCAAGATAAAAACTGTGTTCTCCCCAAGTATGCACCGTTGCGAAAGTTCGTCGTGTCCAAGCATCACGTGATGATCGGGTGCTATAGACTCTACGCTCACATACAACGGGTGCAAGCCAGTTTTTGCACACGCAGAAATACTTGGGTCTAACTTGACGAGACTAGCATGTACAGACATGGCCTCGGAACACAAGAACCGAAAGGTTAAGCATGAGTCATATGAATGATATGATCGACACTTTGTTGTCCACCATTGAAACCACATCTCTTCTCGTGATGATCGGATTAGGTGTGGTGAATTTGGATCGTGTTCACTAAACAACTTGAGGGATGTTGAATTTAGTGGGAGTTCATCTAGTAATTTGATTAAGTTGAACTATTTATCATGAACATAGTCTAAATTGTACTTGCAAATACTGTAGATCACATGGCCAAATCCAACTTCAACTTCAATGTTTTTGCTGAGATAGAAAAGCTTAGAAACAATGGGTCTAACTTCACCAAATGGTTCCGCATTCTGAGAATCATTCTCGCTGGCGGACAAAAGGACTATGTCCTTGAGAAAGCGCTAGGTGACGCCCCTGCTATAGATGCGCCGGCTGATGAAAAAGCTGTTTATCAGTCGCGCAAGGATGATTATGATTTGATTAAGATCGCCATGTTGTATGCTATGGAATCAGATCTTCAAAATCGTTTTGAGGAGTTCGCCGGGCCCTTTGAGATTCTCGAGGAGCTGAAAAACATGTTTCAGACTCAAGCCCGTTCTGAGAGATATGAGATCTCTAAGAAATTCTTTAACTACAAGATGGAGGAAGGGAGTTCCGTTAGTGAGCACGCCATTAAGATGTCGGGCTACACTCAACGCCTTGAGCAACTGGACTGCATGATTCCAGAGGATCTCAAGATTGACACTCCTAGCTACAAAAGTTTTGTAGTTGATCACAATCAGATTGGTTCCACTGATATGATCACTGAGCTCTTTGCTAAGATGAAAGTAGCGGAGGTGAACATCAAAAAGAATAATCATGTGTTGATGGTCAACAAGCCCCCCACCTTTAAGAAAGGTAAGGGTGCAAGGAAGCCCTTCAAGAAAGGCGGCGGCAAGCACGTTGCCCCTGCTGAGAAGAAGCTCAAGTCTGGTCCTAAGCCGGACACTGAGTGCTTCTATTGCAAGGACAAGGGTCACTGGAAGCGCAACTGTCCGAAGTACTTAGCGGACAAGAAGGCTGGCACCATCAAAGGTATATTTGATATACATGTTATTGATGTTTTCCTTACTAGCCCTCGTTGTAGTGCCTGGGTATTTGATACCGGTTCAGTTGCTAATATTTGTAACTCGAAACAGGAGCTACGGAATAGACGGCAGCTTGCGAGGGATGAGGTGACGATGCGCGTTGGCAACGGATCAAGAGTTGATGTGATGGCCGTCGGCACGCTCTCCTTAGTTTTACCTTCGGGATTAGTTTTAAACCTTAATAAATGTTATTATGTGCCTGCGTTGAGCATGAACATTATTTCCGGATCATGTTTATTGCAAGACGGTTATTCATTTAAATCGGAGAATAATGGTTGTTCTATTTATATGAGTAACATCTTTTATGGTCATGCACCTCTTGTGAATGGTTTATTTCTTCTAAATCTCGAAAGGGATGAAACACACATCCATAACATTGAGGCTAAGAGATGCAAAGTAGATAGTGATAATACTACTTATTTGTGGCACTGTCGTCTAGGTCATATTGGTGTAAAGCGCATGAAGAAACTCCATTCTGATGGACTTTTGGAGTCTCTTGATTTTGAATCATTTGACACATGCGAACCATGCCTCATGGGCAAGATGATCAAAACCCCGTTCTCCGGTATGATGGAGCGAGCAACGGACTTGTTGGAAATCATACATACCGATGTATGCGGACCGATGAGTGTTTCGACGCGCGGTGGATATCGCTATTTTCTCACTTTTACCGATGACTTAAGTAGATATGGGTATATCTATTTAATGAAACATAAATCTGAAACGTTTGAAAAGTTCAAGGAATTTCAGAATGAAGTGGAGAACCATCGTAACAGAAAGATTAAGTTTCTACGATCCGATCGTGGGGGCGAATATATGAGTTATGATTTTCTCACGCATCTTAAAGCAAGTGGAATCGTTTCACAACTCACGCCACCCGGAACATCACAGCGCAATGGTGTGTCTGAACGCCGGAATCGAACCCTATTAGATATGGTCCGATCGATGATGTCTCTTACTGATTTGCCGTTATCATTTTGGGGTTATGCATTAGAAACCGTTGCATTCACTTTAAATAGGGCTCCATCTAAATCCGTTGAGACGACACCGTATGAACTGTGGTTTGGTGCTAAACCTAAGTTGTCGTTTCTTAAAGTTTGGGGATGCGAAGCTTACGTCAAGAAGTTGATGCCGGACAAGCTCGAACCCAAAGCGGAGAAATGCGTCTTCATAGGATACCCTAAGGAAACTATTGGGTATACCTTCTATCACAGAACCGAAGGCAAAGTGTTTGTCGTAAAGAACGGTTCCTTTCTTGAGAAGGAGTTTCTCTCGAAAGAAGTGAGTGGGAGGAAAGTAGAGCTTGACGAGGTTATTGAACATTCTCTTGAATTGGAGAGTAGCGCAGCACCTGAAATTGTTCTAGTGCCGCCTGCACCAACAATAGAGGAAGCTAATGACAAGGATCATGAAGCTTCGGACGATGCTGCTACTGAACGTCGCAGGTCGACAAGGTCGCGTGCCCCTCCTGAGTGGTACGGCAACCCTGTCTTGACTGTCTTGTTGGTAGAAGACAGTGAACCTACGAACTATGAGGAAGCGATGATGAGCCCAGACTCTGAGAAATGGCTGGAAGCCATGAAATCCGAATTGGGATCCATGAGCGAAAACCAAGTATGGACTTTGGTGGATCCTCCTAGCGACCGAAAGGCCGTTGAGTGCAAATGGATATTCAATAAAAAACCGGACGCGGATGGTAATGTTACCGTCTATAAAGCACGGCTTGTCGCAAAAGGTTTTCGACAAGTTCAAGGTGTTGACTACGATGAGACTTTCTCTCCCGTAGCGATGTTTAAGTCCATTCGGATTTTATTAGCAATTGCTGCGTTTCATCATTATGAAATATGGCAGATGGATGTCAATGAAGGGAATATGCCCTGAGAGGCAATAATAAAGTGTTTATTATGTGTATTCCAAGTATATGATAGATGTTTATTTTGCATGCTATAATTGTATTAATACGGAAACGTTAATACATGTGTGTTTAATAAACAAACAGAAAGTTCCTAGTTATGCCTCTCTCATAAACTAGCTCGTTGATTAACAAGATGATCAAGGTTTCCTGATCATGGACATTGGATGTTGTTAATAACGGGATCACAACATTAGTGTAATGATGTGATGAACACTCATCCGAAGTATAGCATTACGATCAAAGTCATTGAGTTTATATTGCTATAACAACTTACGAAGTGATCCTAATCCTTAGACCATGAGATCATGTCAATCACTAACACCGGAAGAGTTTCTTGATAACATCAAACGTCACACCGTAACAGGGTGATTATAAAGATGGATTCAGAACTAATAAAGTGTTATGTTGAGGCTCATGGATCAAGAGTGGAATTTGTTCATCCCGATGACGGATAGATATACTCTGGGCCCTCTCGGTGATATCACATTGATTAGCTTGCAAGCAAGTGATTTGATCACTAGAATGTTATATCACGGGAACGAGAAAAGAGTGCATGTCGGTAACGAGATCAAACTAGGTATGGAGATACCGATGATCGAATCTCGGACATGTAATATATCGTGAAACAAAGGGATTAAGATACTAGCGTAAAAGGTTCCGACGATCACAAGAAAGTCATCGTTGAATGTGTGGGAGTCAGTATGGGTCTCCAGATCCCGCTTCTGATTATTGATCCGAGAGGGGTCTCGATCATGTCCGCATTATTCACGAACCGTAGGGTGACACACTTAAGAGACACCGACATCCAATTGGAGCAAAAGTTTCATGCCGAAAAGAAAAGGAAAGCGCAGGAATTTATTTCACTAGACACCGAAACTGTTTCGGTTGAAATTGCTGAAACTGGTTCTGCATGTGAAATGGAATACTAGCAAGGGGTTTTATGTGAATGTTTGTTAATTAAAGTAATTAACAAAATTCTGAATAAATAAATAAAAGAGTTTTATTTAAATGAGAGCTTGCATTAAATTTGGTGGAAATTTAATGCATGTGAGTGGATTTTTGAGTGGAGGCTTTTTAATGGGAGTGGAGGCTTTTCATTTTGAGTGGGAGCTCCACCCACATGAATGTGGAAGAGGTGGGGGCAGCCCCATGGCTGGGCGCCATGCCCCTTGGGTGCCCCCCCTCTCCCCTATAAAAGGCCCCCCTCTCCTCCTCTCACACCACACCTCCTCGTGAAGGATCTCTCTCCCCCTCTAGAATTTATCCCCCATGGTCTCGGACTAGCGAGATACATGTTCCCGGTGGCTATTCGGCAAGAAAGAGTTGTGCTTCCGCTGCATCGCTGGAGCGAGGAGGCGGAGGTTGCTCGGTGCCTCGAACGTGTGTGCGAGCACGGATGCGCTGCTGATTTGCGGCGCTAGGACTTCCTCTCGATCTTGAGATCGGCAAGAGATCGTCTACATCAACCACGAGTTGAACTCGTTAAGCTTTGTCGGTCTTCAAGGGTATGTTCTCTACGGATATACATCCGCCTGTTGTTTGTATCTAGTAGATGGATCTTGGTATATAGTTCACATCGTAGGAAATTTTTTGTTTTCTATGCTGCGAACCCTATAGTGGTATCAGAGCCGGATCTATGCGTAGATACTTTACACGGGTAGTACACATATGAGTATGTGGGCGATGATGATCATGTTGTTGCTCCTTTGTTGTAATTTTGGATATTGGTGGCATAGTGGGATGAAGCGGCCCGGACAAACTTTACATGTCCTCGCACATGAGACCTGTTCCACGCTTGACATGCAACTAGTTTGCATAAGTGGCTAGCGGGTGTCTGTCTCTCCTACTATAGTCAATATCTATTTTGCAAGCGAGTTGTCAACAATTTGATTATCCTCGTTGTGGTTCATGTTCGTAGGTAAGAACGGTTCTATCTCGAAAGCCCTAAGCCACGTAAAACTTGCAATGGATAAATTAGAGGCGTCTAGTTTAGATTGTTGCTGGGCTAGTGTTATGATATGGTAGTGTTGTAAGTAGAAGTATGAGATGATACTCTTACAACACACATAGCGTGTAAAATCCATAGACCTTGGATTTACACATATAGGTATGATAGTGATCATACCACGATGCACATGATAGAGATCATCTGCGGGAACCATATAATTTCACTAATAAACATATGATGTTTGATTACATCTTATATTGCTTGTTTAGCGCTTTGTTAAGCATAATAAGATGATCCCTCATTTAAATATCAAGATAAGAATGTGTTCTTCCTTTAGTATGCACCGATTATGTTTTCGTCGCTCCAAGACATCACGTGATGATCGGGTGTTCTTGGATCCACGACCATATTTCGGGTGTAAAACAGTTACACACGCAAATACTAAGGTTCTAACTTGGCGAGCCTAGCATGTACAGACATGGCCTCGGAACACAGACCGAAAGGTTAAGCATGAGTCATATAGTTGATATGATGCCCATTTGATGCTCGCCTTTGAAACTATACCGACTCACGTGATGATCGGACTTGGTGTAGTGGATTTGGTTCATGTAATCACCAAAAGGACACGAGGGATGTCGCTTTTGAGTGGGAGTTCATTCGTAATATAGATTAGTTGAACTCGATCTATCATACACTTAGTCTAAACTTTACAAATTCTGTTGTAGATGGCACCACCTGCTTTTAATTTCAATGCGTTCATGGAGAAAGAGAAACTAGCAACGAACGGTAGCAACTTTACTGAATGGGCCATGAATTTGAGGATTCTCCTCTCTGCTGCACAAAAGCAATATGTGCTAGAAGCGCCGTTAGGCCCCCCACCTTTTGATGATGCCCCTGACGAGGAGAAGAATGTCTATCAGACTCGTCAGGAGGACCACAACTTAGTTCATTGCGGCATATTGTATGGGCTAGAGCCGGAACTTCGAAAGCGTTTCGAAAACGGCAATGCATTTGATACAATGGGTGAGTTGAAAATGATTTTCGACACACATGCTGCTGTAGAGAGCTACGATGCTTCAGAAAAGTTCTTTAGCTGCATGATGGAAGAGCACAGCTCCGTTAGTGAGCATGTACTCAAGATGTCGGGTTACGCCGATAAGCTTGTGTCCTTGGGAATATCGATTCCCATTGACTTAGGCATCCATCGTGTTCTGCAGTCTCTGCCACCTAGCTATAAGAGCTTTGTGATGAACTATAATATGCAAGGCATGAAGAAGTCTCTCCCCGAGCTTCTGTCAATGCTTAAAACTGCAGAAGTGGAGATCAAAAAGGAACATCAAGTGTTGATGATCAATAGGAACACTGGTTTCAAGAAAGACAAGAAGGGAAAACGGAAGGGAAGTAAGGGCGGCAAGACGGTTGCCGCGCCTGAAAAGAAACCCCGAGTTGGACCTAAGTCTGATTCCGAGTGCTACTATTGTAAGGGGACTGGCCATTGGAAGCGCAACTGCCCCAAGTATCTGGCAGACAAGAAGGCCGGCAAGGCAAACAAAGGTATATATGATATACATGTTATTGATGTGTACTTGACTAGTGCTCGCAGTAGCACCTGGGTATTTGATACCGGTTCAGTTGCTAATATTTGTAACTCGAATCAGGGGCTGCGGAACAAGCGACCGCTAGCAAGGGGTGAGGTCAAGATGCGTGTCGGCAATGGATCAAGTGTTGATGTGATCGCTGTCGGAACGCTGCCTCTCCACTTACCGTCGGGATTAGTTATAAACTTGAATAAATGTTATCTGGTGCCTGCACTGAGCATGAACATTGTATCTGGATCGTGTTTGATGCGAAGTGGTTATTCATTTAAATCCGAGAACAATGGTTGTTCCATTTATATGAATGAAATCTTTTATGGTCATGCACCGATGATGAATGGTTTATTTCTATTAGATCTCGATGATAATGTTACACATATTCATAATGTTGATGCTAAAAGGATTAAACTTAATGATGATATATCCGCATATATGTGGCACTGCCGTCTAGGTCATATTGGCGTTAAACGCATGAAGAAGCTCCATTCGGATGGACTTTTGGAATCACTTGATTATGAATCATTTGATACATGTGAGCCATGCCTTATGGGCAAGATGACTAGAACGCCGTTTTCCGGTTCAATGGAACGGGCGACAGATTTATTGGAAATCATACATTCTGATGTATGTGGTCCAATGAGTGTGTCGGCGCGAGGTGGATATCGTTATTTTGTTACTTTCACGGATGATTTGAGTAGATACGGTTATATCTACTTGATGAAACACAAGTCTGAAACCTTTGAAAAGTTCAAGGAATTTCAGAATGAAGTGGAAAATCATCGTAATAGAAAGATCAAATTTCTACGGTCCGACCGTGGAGGTGAGTATCTAAGTTACGAGTTTAGCACTCACATGAAAGAGTGTGGAATTGTTTCACAACTCACACCTGCCGGAACACCACAGCGAAATGGTGTGTCGGAACGTCGTAATCGTACTTTATTAGATATGGTTCGATCTATGATCTCTCTGACAGACTTGCCGTTGTCATTTTGGGGTTATGCACTAGAAACTGCTGCATTCACTTTAAATCGGGCACCATCTAAATCCGTTGAAAAGACACCGTATGAATTGTGGTTTGGAAACAAACCTAAGCTGTCATTTCTTAAAGTTTGGGGATGCGATGTTTATGTGAAGAAACTTCAACCGGATAAACTCGAACCCAAAGCGGAAAAATGCGTCTTCATAGGATACCCTAAAGAAACTATTGGGTATTCCTTCTATCACAGATCCGAGGGCAAGGTTTTTGTTGCCAAGAATGGATCCTTTCTAGAGAAAGAGTTTCTCGCGAAAGGTGTGAGTAGTCGGAAGGTAGAACTCGAAGAGGTTGTGGAACCTTCTCTTCAAAGTATGGCGAGTAGCGCAGCGCCGGAAGTTGTTCCGGAGTTGGCTCCACCTGTTGAAGAGGGAACTAATGATAATGATCATGAAACTCCAAAAGAGAGTACTACCGAACCTCGCAGGTCAAACAGGACGCGTGCAGCTCTCGAGCTGTACGGAAATCCTGTCATGAATTTCATGGTTGATGAAAATGATGACCCTGTGACGTATGAAGAAGCGATGATGAGCCCAGATTCCAACAAATGGTTAGAAGCCATGAAATCCGAGATGGAATCCATGTATGAAAATCAAGTTTGGAACTTGGTGGAATTACCTCACGACCGAAAGGCCGTGGAGAACAAATGGATTTTCAAAAGGAAAACTGATGCTGATGGTAATGTGACCATCTATAAAGCTCGACTTGTCGCAAAGGGGTTTCGACAAATTCAAGGAGTTGACTACGATGAGACTTTCTCTCCCGTAGCGATGCTAAAGTCAGTTAGGATTATGTTAGCAATTGCTGCATATTTCGATTATGAAATATGGCAGATGGATGTCAAAACCGCGTTTCTCAATGGTAATATTGAAGAAGAGTTGTATATGATACAACCAAAGGGTTTTGTCGATCCTAAGGATGCTAACAAGGTGTGCAAGCTTCAGCGATCCATCTATGGATTGAAGCAAGCATCACGAAGTTGGAATCTCCGCTTTGATGAGGTGATCAAAGAGTTTGGATTTGTCCAAACTTATGGAGAAGCTTGTATTTAAAAGAAAGTGAGTGGGAGCAATGTGGCATTTCTGATATTATATGTGGATGACATATTATTGATCGGAAATGATAAAGAACTTTTAAACAGTGTTAAAAGTTATCTAAACAGCAAATTTTCAATGAAGGACCTAGGTGAAGCGTCATACATATTAGGCATAAAGATCTATAGAGATAGATCTAGGCGCCTAATAGGGCTATCGCAAAGTACATACCTTGATAAGATTTTAAAGAAGTTTAAAATGGACGGAAGTAAGAAGGGGTTCTTACCTATGTTGCAAGGAAAGACATTGAGTAAGACTCAAAGTCCGGCTTCGGCGGAAGAAAGAGAGATAATGGACAAAGTCCCCTATGCTTCAGCCATAGGCTCTATAATGTACGCCATGCTATGTACAAGACCGGATGTGGCACATGCTATTAGTTTGACTAGTAGGTACCAATCGGATCCAGGTTCGGAACACTGGATAGCGGTCAAGAATATCCTTAAGTACTTACGAAGAACTAAGGATATGTTTCTTGTATACGGAGGTGAAGAAGAGCTTGTCGCTAAGTGTTATGTCGATGCTAGCTTTGACACCGATCCGGATGACTCTAAGTCTCAATCCGGATACGTATTTCTCATGAATGGCGGAGCGGTTAGTTGGAGGAGTTCCAAACAACCTGTGGTAGCGGGATCAACAACGGAGGCTGAATATGTTGCTGCTTCAGAAGCGGCTCAGGAAGCAGTTTGGATGAAGGAGTTCATATCCGAACTAGGAGTTGTGGCAAACGCGTTGGACCCAATGGTGATCTATTGTGACAACAATGGTGCCATTGCCAATGCCAAAGAGCCAAGGTCTCACAAGCATTCCAAGCATATTAAGCGCCGGTTTCACTCCATCCGCGAGCATGTCAAGGATGGAGATATAAAGATTTGTAAAGTACATACGGATCTCAATGTAGCAGATCCGTTGACTAAAACTCTCCCTAGAGCAAAACATGATCAACACCAGAACTCAATGGGTGTTAGATTTATCACTATGTAACTAGATTATTGTCTCTAGTGCAAGTGGGAGACTGAAGGGAATATGCCCTGAGAGGCAATAATAAAGTGTTTATTATGTGTATTCCAAGTATATGATAGATGTTTATTTTGCATGCTATAATTGTATTAATACGGAAACGTTAATACATGTGTGTTTAATAAACAAACAGAAAGTTCCTAGTTATGCCTCTCTCATAAACTAGCTCGTTGATTAACAAGATGATCAAGGTTTCCTGATCATGGACATTGGATGTTGTTAATAACGGGATCACAACATTAGTGTAATGATGTGATGAACACTCATCCGAAGTATAGCATTACGATCAAAGTCATTGAGTTTATATTGCTATAACAACTTACGAAGTGATCCTAATCCTTAGACCATGAGATCATGTCAATCACTAACACCGGAAGAGTTTCTTGATAACATCAAACGTCACACCGTAACAGGGTGATTATAAAGATGGATTCAGAACTAATAAAGTGTTATGTTGAGGCTCATGGATCAAGAGTGGAATTTGTTCATCCCGATGACGGATAGATATACTCTGGGCCCTCTCGGTGATATCACATTGATTAGCTTGCAAGCAAGTGATTTGATCACTAGAATGTTATATCACGGGAACGAGAAAAGAGTGCATGTCGGTAACGAGATCAAACTAGGTATGGAGATACCGATGATCGAATCTCGGACATGTAATATATCGTGAAACAAAGGGATTAAGATACTAGCGTAAAAGGTTCCGACGATCACAAGAAAGTCATCGTTGAATGTGTGGGAGTCAGTATGGGTCTCCAGATCCCGCTTCTGATTATTGATCCGAGAGGGGTCTCGATCATGTCCGCATTATTCACGAACCGTAGGGTGACACACTTAAGAGACACCGACATCCAATTGGAGCAAAAGTTTCATGCCGAAAAGAAAAGGAAAGCGCAGGAATTTATTTCACTAGACACCGAAACTGTTTCGGTTGAAATTGCTGAAACTGGTTCTGCATGTGAAATGGAATACTAGCAAGGGGTTTTATGTGAATGTTTGTTAATTAAAGTAATTAACAAAATTCTGAATAAATAAGTAAAAGAGTTTTATTTAAATGAGAGCTTGCATTAAATTTGGTGGAAATTTAATGCATGTGAGTGGATTTTTGAGTGGAGGCTTTTTAATGGGAGTGGAGGCTTTTCATTTGAGTGGGAGCTCCACCCACATGAATGTGGAAGAGGTGGGGGCAGCCCCATGGCTGGGCGCCATGCCCCTTGGGTGCCCCCCCTCTCCCCTATAAAAGGCCCCCCTCTCCTCCTCTCACACCACACCTCCTCGTGAAGGATCTCTCTCCCCCTCTAGAATTTATCCCCCATGGTCTCGGACTAGCGAGATACATGTTCCCGGTGGATATTCGGCAAGAAAGAGTTGTGCTTCCGCTGCATCGCTGGAGCGAGGAGGCGGAGGTTGCTCGGTGCCTCGAACGTGTGTGCGAGCACGGATGCGCTGCTGATTTGCGGCGCTAGGACTTCCTCTCGATCTTGAGATCGGCAAGAGATCGTCTACATCAACCACGAGTTGAACTCGTTAAGCTTTGTCGGTCTTCAAGGGTATGTTCTCTACGGATATACATCCGCCCGTTGTTTGTATCTAGTAGATGGATCTTGGTATATAGTTCACATCGTAGGAATTTTTTTGTTTTCTATGCTGCGAACCCTACAGTCAAGACAGCTTTCCTCAATGGCAACATTGATGAAGAGTTGTATATGATGCAACCCGAGGGTTTTGTCGATCCTAAGGATGCTAGTAAAGTATGCAAACTTCAGCGTTCCATTTATGGACTGAAGCAAGCATCTCGGAGTTGGAACCTTCGTTTTGATCAAGTGATCAAGAGCTTTGGATTTGTTCCAAATTGCTACGAAGCTTGCATCTACAAGAAAGTGAGTGGGAACTCGGTGACGTTTCTGGTACTGTATGTGGATGACATATTGATTATCGGAAATGACATCAACATGCTTAACGATGTGAAGAGTTATTTGAACAAGTGTTTTTCAATGAAAAGACCTAGGTGAAGCTGCTTATATATTGGGCATCAAAATCTATAGAGATAGACAAAGACGCCTGATAGCTTTAAGCCAGAGTACATACCTAGACAAAGTTCTGAAAAGGTTCAGAATGGATAAGGCAAAGAAAGGTTCAGTGCCTATGTTGTCAGGTAAGATATTGAGCAAGGCTCAGTGTCCAGCTACGGTAAATGATAGGGAAGCTATGAGCAAAGTGCCTTATGCCTCGGCCATAGGTTCCATCATGTATGCCATGCTATGTACTAGACCGGATGTGTCCAATGCTCTTAGTTTGACGAGCAGATATCAAAGTGATCCAGGAGTGGAACACTGGACAACCGTGAAGAACATCCTAAAGTACCTAAATAGAATTAAAGAAATGTTCTTAGTCTATGGGGGTGATGAACAGCTTGTCGTAAAAGGTTACGTCGATGCTAGTTTCGACACCGACAAGGATGATTCTAAATCTCAGACAGGATACGTTTATATTTTGAATGGAGGAGCTGTGAGCTGGAGAAGCTGCAAGCAAATCGTGATCGCGGGATCTACAGTAGAAGCGGAATACATGGCTGCTGCAGAAGCGTCAAGTGAAGGAGTTTGGATCAGAAACTTCATCACTGAGCTTGGCGTGGTTCCAAGTGCATTGGACCCACTGGAGATATTGTGTGACAACACTGGCGCCATAGCACTCGCTAAGGAACCAAGATATCATCCAAAGACCAAGCATATCAACCGCAAGTTTCATATAATCCGAGATTATATAGCAGATGGAGATCTAAAGATTAGCAAAGTACATACGGATCTGAATGTCGCAGATCCATTGACTAAACCTCTTCCACGTGTAAAACATGATCAACACCTCAGTGCCATGGGTGTGAGATTGTTGCCAAATGTAAACTAGATTATTGACTCTAGTGCAAGTGGGATACTGTTGGAATTATGCCCTAGAGGCAATAATAAAGATGTTATTATTATAATTCTTGTTCATGATAAAGTTTATATTCCATGCTAGAATTGTATTAAGCGGAAACTTTAATACTTGTGTGGTTTGTGAACAACACCGTGTCCCTAGTACGCCTCTATGGACTAGCTCATTGATCAATGATGGTTAAGGTTTCCTAACCATAGACATGAGTTGTCAATTGATAATGAGATCATATCATTGGGAGAATGATATGGTGGATAGACCCAAACAAAGCAGAGCAATTAGATCGTGTCATCGTGTTCGTCTTTGCAAAGCTTTTCCTATGTCAAATATTGTATTCCTTAGACCATGAGATAATGCAACTCCCTGGTATCGGAAGAAAGCTTTGAGGTCATCAAACGTCATCCTATGAGAGGGTGATCATAAAGGTGTCTCTCAGGTGATCGGAAAGTATCTGTTGGGTTGTATGTATCGAGATGGAATTTGTCCCTCCCAAGTCGGAGAGATATACTTCGGGCCCACTCGGTAATCGATATCAACACCGCTTGCAAGCATGTGGTTAAGGAGTTAATCACAAAGTGATATCGGATTACGGAACGAGTAAAGTACTTGCTGTGAACGAGATTGAACTAGGTATGACGGTACCGACGATCGAATCTCGGGAAAGTAAAATATCGCGAGACGAAGGGAATATATATATGGGATTGATTGAATCCTGGCATCGTGTTTCATCCGATATGATCATCGATGAATGTGTGGGAGTCAATATGGGTGCCCAGACCCCGCTGTTGATTATTGATAGAAGATCATGTCTGCATATTCTCGAACCCGCAGGGTCACACACTTAACGTATCTCGACGCTAGGATAGATTGGATAATTGGTTTATGAATTTTTGTTCGGAGTCTCGGATGGGATCCGGGATATCATGAGAGGTTCCGGAATGGTCCGGAGAATAAGATTCATATAAGGCAGTGCAGTTTTTGGAGTTCGGAATTGTTCCGGGTTAATCGGTATTGTACCGGAAGCTTCTAGAACCTTCCGGAAGGGGACCAACATGGCCCCACCTTCCGGGAGGGGGCATGGGCCTATGAGGGAGTGTCCTGGCCGCATTGGGCCAGGGGCACAAGGCCCATAGGGCCCAGCCGATTCTAGAGAGATTTGACTCGTTTAAATCTCGGGATAGAATTTCTAGATAAGGGAGAGTTTAAATCGTTTAAACTAGAGATAGGATTTCTAGATAAGGGAGAGTTTAAATTGTTTAAACTAGAGATAGGCTTGGAGGAGGGGCAAGGGCTGGCCGCCCCCCCTCTATATATAGAGGGGTGGTGCGCCCCCTTCCCCACACACACCTTCCTCCAAGCCCTAGCAGCCTTGCTACCTTCCTCTCTCCCTCCCGACTGTTTGTAGGCGAAGCCCTGTAGCAGAAATTCTCCACCATATACACCACGCCGTCGTGCTGTAGATCCAATCTATCTCTCCACCATACTCGCTGGTCCGAGGAAGGAGGAGACGTCGAGGTGCTGCACGTGTGCATCTCACGGAGGCACCACCACTTGTGGTGTTAGATCGGATCGGATCGCGAGAAGGAGAAGCGAGTACGACTACATCACCCATGTTCCGACGAACGTTCCGCTGTGCGAATCTTCAAGGGTATGAAGATCTAATCCAATCTCTCTCGTTGTTTGCATCTCCTAGATTAGATCTTGGCTTTCCCTCTGTTCGCTCCGTAGAAAATTTTGATTTACTATGCCGCGAAACCCTTCACATCCCTCATGTCTTTTTGGTGATTACATGAACCAAATCCACTACACCAAGTCCGATCATCACGTGAGTCGGTGTAGCTTCAAAGGCGAGAATCAAATGGGCATCATATCTACTATATAACTCATGCTTAACCTTTCGGCCCATGTTCCGAGGCCATGTATGTACATGCTAGGCTCGCCAAGTAAGAACCTTAGTATTCGCGTGTGTAACTGTCTTATACCCGAAATATGGTCGTGGATCCAAGAACACCCGATCATCACGTGATGTCTTAGAACGACGAAAACATAATCGGTGCATACTAAAGGAACAACACATTCTTATCTTGATATTTAAATGAGGGATCATCTTATTATGCTAATAAAGCGCTAAACAAGCAATGTAAGATGTTATGAAACATCACATGTTTATTAGTGAAATGATATGGTTCCCGCATATGATCTCTATCATGTGCACCGTGGTATGATCACTATCATACCTTTATGTGTAAGGCCAAGGTCTATGGAACTTACACGTTATGTGTGTTGTAAGAGTATCATCTCATACTTCTACTTACAACATCACCATATCATAACACTAGCCCAGCAACAATCTAAACTAGACGCCTCTAATTTATCCATTGCATGTTTTACGTGGCTTAGGGCTTTCGAAGATAGAACCGTTCTTACCTACGAACATGAACCACAATGAGGATAACCAAATTTTTGACAACTTGTTGCAAAATAGATATTGACTATAGTAGGAGAGACAGACACCCGCTAGCCACTTATGCAAACTAGTTGCATGTCAAGCGTGGAACATGTCTCATGTGCGAGGATATGTAAAGTTTGTCTGGGCCGCTTCATCCCACTATGCCACCAATATCCAAAATTACAACTAAGAAGCAATAACATGGTCATCATCGCCCACATACTCATATGTGTACTACCCGTGTAAATCATCTATGCATAGATCCGGCTTTGATACCACTGTAGGGTTCGCAGCATAGAAAAGAAAAAATTTCCTACGATGGGAACTATGTACCAAGATCTATATACTAGATACAAACAACGGGCGGATGTATATCCGTAGAGAACATACTCTTGAATACCGACAAAGCTTAACGAGTTAAACTCGTGGTTGATGTACACGATCTCTTGCCGATCTCAAGATCGAGAGGAAGTCCTAGCGCCGCAAATCAGCAGCACATCCGTGCTCGCACACACGTCCGAGGCACCGAGCAACCTCCGCCTCCTCGCTCTAGCGATGCAGCTAAAGCACAAATATTTCTTGCCGAATAGCCACCGGTAACATGTATCTCGCTAGTCCGAGACCATGGGGAATAAATTCTAGAGGGGGAGAGAGATCCTTCACGGGGAGGTGTGAGTGAGAGAGAGGGAGAGGGGTGCATTTTATAGGAGGAGGGGGGCACCCAAGGGGGTGGCCTCCGTCCATGGGGGCTGCCCCCTCCCCTCCTTCATTCATGTGGGTGGACACTTCACTCACAAAAACCTCTTCAAATCCCTCCACTCAAAATGCCACTCAAACTTGCTATTAAATTTCCACCAAATTTAATGCAAACTCTCATTAAATAAAACTCCTTTTATTTATTCAGAATTTTGTCAATTAATTTAATGACAAATATTCATATATAACCCCTTGCTAGAATTCTATTTCACATGCAAAAACACTTTCTGCAATTTCACCCGAAAACCTGTTTCGATATCTAGTGAAATAAATTCCTGCGCTTGTTATTCTTTCCGGCATGAAACCTTTGCTCCAATTGGATGTCGGTGTCTCTTAAGTGTGTCACCCTACGGTTCGTGAATAATGCGGACATGATCGAGACCCCTCTCAGATCAATAATCAGAAGCGGGATCTGGAGACCCATACTGTCTCCCACACATTCAACGATGACTTTCTTGTGATCGTCGGAACCTTTTACGCTAGTGTCTTAATCCCTTTGTTTCACGATATATTACATGTCCGAGATTCGATAATCGGTATCTCCATACCTAGTTTGATCTCGTTACTGACATGCACTCTTTTCTCGTTCCCGTGATATAACATTTTAGTGATCAAATCACTTGCTTGCAAGATAACCAATGTGATATCACCGAGAGGGCCCAGAGTATATCTATCCGTCATCGGGATGAACAAATTCCACTCTCGATCCATAGGCCTCAACATAACACCTTATTAGTTCTGAACCCATCTTTATAATCACCCTGTTATGGTGTGACGTTTGATGTTATCAAGAAACTCTTCCGGTGTTAGTGATTGACATGATCTCATGGTCTAAGAATTAGGATCACTTCGTAAGTTGACTTTGATCGTAATGCTATACTTCGGATGAATGTTCATCACACCATTACACTAATGTTGTGATCTCGTTATTAACAACATCCAATGTCCATGATTAGGAAACCTTGATCATCTTGTTAATCAATGAACTAGTTTATGAGAGAGGCATAACTAGGAACTTTCTGTTTGTTTATTAAACACACATGTATTAACGTTTCCGTATTAATACAATTATAGCACGCAAAATAAACATCTATCATATACTTGGAATACACATAATAAACACTTTATTATTGCCTCTCAGGGCATATTCCCTTCACAATCAGCCGAACACCTTCTGCTCGCGGTGACTTCGGCGCGGTTAAAACGGAGCTGTGTGCCGCTAGTCTGGCACCGGTGAAGGTAGTTCCTAGGACGTCGTTTCATTATGCAGGAGATGTGGTGGTCTAGCGGCAGGTCGCAGAATCGACAGCGACAAACAACGGTGAGAGAGCTGTGAGTTCCAAGCGGCAACTACTAGGGACGGCGCCACACATCGATGTTATGTAGCTATGGCAAGCAGCGCGTCGAAGCGGGGCGGAGCTAGCGACTCGTGGGGGTGTGAAAGAAGAGAGAGCGAGGCAGGCAAATGTGGGTGTCGGAAATGGTTGGGTTGCTGCCGAGAGGGCCATGTGCGACCAATCTACTTGGCGTCACTTGTCGGCAGCCCACTTTTGGGGCCGCCGGTGGAGATGCTCTTATTGCATCAGTTTCGCTAGTTTTGTTATCTTATTAACTGTCGAATTCTTTTATTCTTGATTAATGAAATGATAAACCTTTTTTACAACTTTCTCACACTTTATTTCAAGATGTTGCCCTGCCTTTTGAATTCTTAGTGGGTGGGTCGAACTTCAAAGTCGAGACAACGATCAGAAACCCCATCCCCGTTCTCAACAATACCGGCAGGAACAGCTGCATGCCAATTTCCATGCGGTAAACTAAGACGCCACCAGTGGCGAATCTAGGATAAAAATCGAGGGTGGGCTCAAAAGACTAAGTCATTTTGTCGATTTTTGTTAATCCATGTATAGTACCTACAATATGATATGTGGTATGGATGGTCACATAAAGACACTACAAGGAATCTGGCAATATATGACCCTCTATTTTCGTCACAAAATCGTCATAATAGTCTGTTTATGACGATTTTATGACGATTTTGAGATCGTCGAAAGCTGGGCGTCGCAAATGAACTATAACGATGTTTTTAATAAAATCGTCATAACCTTCTATGACGATATTGGATCGTCATAACGTCTATGACGATCCAATATCGTCACGGGCCATCTAGCATGCCAAGTCAGATCCTACGTGGTTGATCCTACGTGGCAAAATTGTGACGAAATTAAATCGTCTTAAATCAAAATCAGCCCAGTCCATTTCTGGATTCCACATGGGCTTAGCCCAACTATTCTGGATTGATTTTCTCATCAAATCTGGTTAGCTACATGGGCCAAGCCCATCATTCTAGCATTTTTTGTTTCGTTGCATTGGCCTTTTCTTTGGACAGATTTTTACTTTGGGCCTTCTTATTTTGGGCCGGCCACACCTGGTGTTCCATAATTCATACGGTCCCAGTTGCTAGTGTATATTTTCTCAGTAATTAAAATCTAACAATTTAATCAAGACCAACAGAATATATAAAATCATTTTGATTCAAACAGAGCACATTATGATTGGCACATTACAATCATACACAGTTCTACATAGTTCACATCAGTGGAGCTACCAAAATACAATAAAAAGTTTATAGAAAGAATAAAATCCAAACTTATTCACGCTTCCTCTTCCTGGAACTTCTTCATGCTTCCTCTTCCTGGAACTTTCACACTTCCTCTTTCTCCAACTTATTCAGCATGTACTGTAGCTTGTAAAAGAGATGATATATCCAATAAGAAGTCATATACATCACCAATGACTATTTGTGCAAGCGTAAGAAGTCAAACACAAGAAGTCCAACAAAAAGGCAATTAGGTATTCTCAAACACCATGAGCAACACCATCTCAAATATGTATAAGAAACATTTAGGGAACCTGAAGCAGATGAAGGACTTGAGGCGGGAGGAAGACGCCGCAGGCGATGGGGAGGTACATCATGTAGACATGGTCGATGGGCTTCGGGAGCTTGCGGTTCAAGTGGAGGATCACCGGGCACTGGCAGGACAGTGACCAGCCGTCCTCCGCCGCCGAGCTGTTGAGGAACATGTTCAGCCCGCCGCAGCGCTCGCTCTGCACCCGCGACAGTCATTCCATAGTCAAGATCTTATCACTAGCTAAAACAAACAAGACTATCTACTCTATACTTTCCTGAGTATGAAATAAAACCTCCCCTTCTTCCAACTTCAGCCTGGAGCTCCTGTAAAAGAGAAAATGATGGACATCTGAATCAAAATGAAAGCATATCTTCTAACAATAACATAGGCATAGAAGATCTCAACTAGAAACACAATAAATAATAGAACTATAAGAAGACAACTCCAAATTAACAGATTAAGTACCATAGGAATATAAGATCTCAAACTAATTGCTACTGGCACTTAAATACACACATGTATTTCAGAAAATGCACGTCTTGGACACTACAAGTACCAAATAGAACAACAAATGTACTAGGACACAAACTAGTACAAACAACAAAGTTAACGTCAGATATGACCAACTAATGCACTCGTACTTTCAAAATTTATTGGAAACAAAAGCATACATTTATCATTAACAACAGCAGTAAACAGAATGTCTTGTAGAAACAATATCAAAATCAATGAATAACTTACTTACTTGTTGCAACTGTCAGGGACATGAAATACACTGCTGGGTTGTAAATCAAATTTGCATACATATCAAAGAATCCAGTTATCCACTCTACAATATTATGTTGTTGGATTTTAATGTGGTTCTAGGAACTAAAGAACCTTGGTGGGATCAAACCACTTTCCATCTGAGATTTAAGGATACACAAAAATCCACGGAAAATCTCTCCAAACGGAGAAAAGATCCATGATTATACAATGGCAAGCTGTGTCGGCAAACTCAAACTCCAGCACATAAGAGCATCTCTAACAACTGTTGCAAAATGCACCAGCAATTTTGTGCGATGCTTGATCTGTTCAGGTCTCCACAGACATCCCCCTTTTCCCTAATTGGATCAAAATAGTCTAAACAGTACTGTTCGCGATCAAAACTGTGTCACTACTCATATACACTAACCATGGTTTATTCATATCCTCTAACCACGGTCTATGCATTTATTTAGCTCCCACCTCTCTCAAAATCTCACTTGAACATGACACTAACGATAGAGATCTTACCACTTATAATCATACATCACCTTGGAAGTGAAAGATCTGTTACAGTGGGAAATCCTCTCAACCAAGAATATGGTCAGCAGAGCAGATTTTGCAAGAATAAATTTGGAGGGTTTGACTTAAAGCACACGAGAGAGACAACAACAACCGTAAATCTACAGGATAACGCTGTTTTCTCAAAAATAGAACCTATGTAGAATTACTATTCACAGTTTTCTACTAGGAAATATTAACATATCAAGATTCTCTAGTAGATACGATATATTGCAACTAGCAACCAGAAACAAAACATACATTCATTGTCTTTGTGCAAGATTACAACTGCACAGGCACAACTGATATGGAGAGCACAACAGAAGAAGCAAAATATTGTAAGGAAATAGCTTACTGCAGGCTGAAATACACAATGTTGGCAAGAGATGTGCAGACGGTGCAGTACCACTGTTGGCAATGCTTCGACAAAGATATTTTCAGATGGGAACAAAGGAAAATAAAAGTGCTTTCTCCTAGAACTTTCTATATAATCAATGATCTCCATGGTCTACGCAAACAGAAACAACGGAGAGCAACTTAAGAGCTTATCCATTTTTTTGATATTCCTGTTTTATTTATTAGGTATGTACCTTATGGAGGCGGTACAAATTAACAAAAGAAAATGCCATGACGTAATCTTTAAACTTCAGGTGGACTAACATTACCAAAAATTATTTTATACTTGTGATATCAATTGTCTACAACGAGAATTTAGTGGCAGCCATATCAGACGTTTCACAGAAATGACTCTTAATAGTCTGACGAAATAAAATGGAAAACTACAAGAAAAATCAGAATCCAGATCGTTTGCATATTTGGAAGAATGTAAGTAACCTAGCTACTTAACTAACATGATTCCAAATCTGCAATTTTTCCTTGATATTAACTCGGTACTTTGCCATGTCAAAATAAAACTCAATGCTTTGCATAGCACTAGAGGATTACATCAAAGAATAATACTCCCTCAGTCCTAAAATAAGTGACTTGAGTTTGTCTAGATTGACATGTATCAAGACACGTTTTAGTATATAGATAGATGCGAATCTAGACAAAGCCAATTCACTTATTTTGGGATGGAGGGAGTATATGAAGGGCACAACTCACAACACAAAGGCCTTACAACACTAGTGCTTTAGGCAGCTGCAAACTAGAGAAAACAAGTGTAAATTATCACAGACGTGAGCTCTCTTCTGTTCTGCAAATGCCAAAAGGTAAAATGTTGAAAACAGTATAGTTAGGAGAATGTTAGGAGAATGTTTGAACTAAGGCTGTTTGAACTACTGTCCAACCATAGTAAATTATACACCGAAACAAATCCAATGAATTCATGAAGTAAATCGAACCAACAGCTTGATTGCGCTCACCTCCACGTGGATAGATCCGAAACGACCCGGATAAACCACCATCCCAGCGTTGAATCCTCTCAACCAAGCGGACATTCCAGCGTTGAGCATGAAAGTCTCATCCAACTCTTAGATTGGCGTGGTAGCTGTGTAAGAAAGGAAATTATTCAGGCGGTAAAGCTCAATAATAACAGTACAGTACAAAGGTACTAGACAATACACCATAACAAAACGGTGATTACCTGCAGGATCTGGAATCCAGCACCCTAGAGATCGCATCCTCGTTGCGCTGCCTCCCAATGACCCCTCACCGGCCAGCATATCCCCCTTCCCCTTGTCCACCGCACTAGCGACATCCTCATCGTCTATGAGGAACACCCATCCCCCTTCCCCTTGTCGCTGCTCCTTCGTGTGGATGCCGAGGTCGGAGACACTGGATCAGTGCGGGACTCCACCATGTAGGAACAGTTGAACTTGGAAGTATTTACATGAAAGTGTCAAGTGGAGACAATTATTTCCAATATCAAGCTATATATATGTGCATGTTTTAAGAAATGTAAAAAATAGAATAAAGATATCTAGCAAGTGCGTGACAAATATGCATGGCATCATTGGTACTTTGATAGTATGTTGGGTATACAATGAACTTAAGATGAGTTTACCAAGCTAGGAAATACTACAGTAGCATATGCTTGTCAATTCAGTTGCTTATAAACTTACAACAATGTTCATCTAATAGGAATGGGCAAATCAGCAGTTAGAACTTCCATGTACATTTTTGGAGGAGATTATTAACAGTGGATTATTCCATACTTGATGAATAAGCTAATGGAGACATCAACTAGCAGATTTATAGATACTAAATCGAACAAATATAGAACACAGAAATAATTATTTGACAGCTACCAGTTTAATACCATTAATAAAATGGACTTAATTACTTGTCAAATATACCAACAGGGACACTAGCTTGCTTACAGAAGCAAGTATGCATCCAAATTGAAATTATAAAACACTGCCAATTATGCTCAAAATGCAAATCTATTTGAATTCTATCCATCTAGCAAGCAAGTCTATAGGAAAACAGCTTATGAACCCACCATGAGAGCAACGAGGGATTAGAGTTCTCACCGTCGGAAGGGACAGAAACCAGGCGCTAATGCTCGTGGCAAGGGACTTGGCAGCGGTGAAGGCCATCTCCACCTCCGTGGATCGCGTCCTGGTCCCTCTCTCATGGGTGGCTGTGAGCATAACCAGAAGAATCCCTCCATGGCGGCGCCGGTGCCGAGGTCCTTGGGTTACTGAAGATGGCCAGGTCTAGCCAGAGGAGCGGCCCTCTCATGTCCACGCTGAGGCATCGGCGGCTGATCTGATGTGGGAGGCTAGGATGGAAGGAAATGGGGCTGCACCGTGACGCCGATGGACGAGAAGGGGGAGACTGACTAGCCGCACGAGCCTAGGCTGCGTCGTCCTTGACGACGATACGCTAGGGTTTCACGGACCACAGATATCGTGGAGGAAGGGATGAGGGGCGAGACCATGGAGGAGGGGAGAGAGCTTGACCACCGCCAGACCGCACCACCGACCACCGCCAGCTTGGCAAGGGTGCTCTCCAATCCCCTAGAAACCCTTCCCTGCATAGGATTAGGGTATGGGTGGCGGCGACGGGCACGATGGATGGGTAGGGTGGAGAAGGGAGATGGGAGCGCTGCAGGGTGGGAGGGATTAGGGTATGGCTGATGTTCCTCCCGATCTGGATGGGTGGCCGCCGGTGTGGCGCCCGTGAAGGAGGGGGATCAGATGTTGGCGGAGGCGGCGCGTGTGGATGGGTTAGAGGAGACGAGAGGGAGAGTCTGCGCGATGGGTGAGTCTCACCGTGAGTGGGGTGGGTGTGGTTGGATGAGGCCTGACCTAGCCCAAGTTTTGGTCTCCCGCGGCCCAAAATCAAAACCTCGGCGCCAAGATCAATTCGGCAGCGCGCGCTAAGTTCTCTCCAATTTTTCGTGGGTGAGGGCCTGACCGTTCGATAGAGCTGTTGTGGACACGATCTGCTTCTGTGGGGTGATCCTTGGTAGTCTCCTTCTTGCATTATGATTGGCTGAACATCTGTTAGGTGAAACACCGGGGCGTTTTGTAAAGCAACCACAAAAGGCCTAATTCAAAATAGTACAATTCTATTTTAAAAAATACTAGAACACTTTAAATGTACAATGTCTCAGCTGGTTCGATTCCCTCTTTTCCCATTACCTTTTCCCATTATTTTTAGACATATATATATATATATATATATATATATATATATATATATTGACACATAGATATGTCATATAAGCATAATTGATGATGTGGCCAACTAGTTGATTTATTGTATATTATTTTAGACAATATGACGATTTAAATTGGTCATAAAAGGGGTATAAATAAGGCTCTAACCTGTATCGTGCAGTTTATGACGATTTCATGTGATGAAATTATGACGATTTTGACACAAATCGTCGTAATTTTATAGGATTTTGACCTCTCCAAACAGCATATGACCATCTTGTGCGAAATCGTCATAAATCTATGACGATTACATTCCTCGTCACTATGAGAAGGTCATAAGTTAACACATTTCTTGTAGTGAGAACACTTAATATCTCAGAGCTTTTTGTGAATAGATTATCACGTGAAGCTTGGATATCGATGCAGAGGCCAGGGCGTAGCACCCCTTTTCGAAAAAAAAGTGAAGCTTGGAAATCCTCACGAGACAACGTATTTTGATGTGCTTTTTTGATTATGGATATAGAAAGGGCCTATACATATGGCCCTTGATGCATTTGTTGATCTGTAATATATACATTATATATATGCCACCAATTTCTTTTACATAGTATAAACCTTGTTTTTTCAGCCAAGTATAAAGCCTGCTGCTACAGAATCGCCTAGGAGCCTAGCAAAACTAACAATGCACCCTTTTTTCTTTAGATGCAAAAATGCATTGCATTTGTGTGGATACGTTGTTGGGCGCAAGGCTATAGCCCAAGCGGTGTGTACCCCTTTGTTCCCAGTTAGCGGTACGGACTGACACAAACATAGCTGCTTTCTGGTAACTGATCTCTCACTTATCGTCTGCAATTTCATGCCTTGTGCCACTCTAGTTGGATATCACAGCAAGAATGGAGGGTAGGCTGAAGCCAAACGAAGCCTGCCTATTGGATTTGCCCCTGGACACCACTACAGCCAGTAATGAAGAGGGTGTTCGAATAAAAGGCTAGAGGAGCAGGGTGTATCCAAGAGGCATGCCAAAATTCTCTCGATGCATCCAATTCATAGTAATTGTCTCAACTGAATAACTGCTTGTGGTTGGCACCGGTCAAGCTATCGTCATACATCTAGCTTGTTGTTCGCTCGAAAGAAATTTATCTTCTTCAGTCTAGCAGATGACTAATACTTTCTTCCGTGTTGAGATAGATGCAAGATATATATATCTTGGGGCCTTGGTGTACGAAATAACTCATACTTCAGTTCTGACGAGTAACTCAGACTTTAGTTTTTACCTACGGACTGGCCCACTATAGGTCTTCTTTATAGCTTACTACCATTATATTCTGTGAGAAACTATTTATATTAACAAGCAGGGTGACCCTCGCAATTGCGAGGGCATCATTTTTAATGCAGTGATAGTAAAATCACAGAGTTCTATAGTCCACATAAATAGATAGATATATACTTTGTCTTATAATTTTCAGATATGCTGAGCATGTCCATATTTTGACTGGACTCCAAATCTATGTTAAAGAGATGCTTTAGCAAGGTTGAAATAGAGATTTTTTTAACTTTCTCACTTTATTGTGGAACAATCAAAGTATTTAGCTTGTATGACGAGCACACGGTCAATAGTCCATCATCTTCGCCAACTCATATCACATAGAACATCCGCTAAGGCATCAGGAGGCCAAATAACTATAGATCAACCTGTCACGTCAGTCATGATAGTTGAGATGTAGTCTTACTAATAATGTTGGTTCAATCATCATTCTTGTTTGACCATAATGGTTTACTCCATGGAACTAATTCCATTGTGCACGTCTTTTAGAAAATTCGATTCTCTTCTTGCCGACTAAGGGATTAAGCAACAATTTGGAAGGTAGTCTTTTGAGAATAATGTTCCTAGAAAAGTTGTGATCAACGGTATTAGTTAGAGTAATATATTATTTATCAACTCGTGATCCGTAATGGCGTTAATGTGATTTCTTTAACACTATGTTTGGATGCACTCAATTGGGCCTAGAATTGAGGAATTGAAATTAGACAATAAATTCTACCGTTTGTTTTGTCCTGGAATTTAGGCTCGGAAAGGATGCACCAATTCCAGAGCCCCCGCGCGCAGTGTCCCACAACGCGATCCAATTCGGAGGGTCCAACCTCCGAATCGGTAGGGAAATCATTATCGCGATCGATCCCTCGCACAGTCCTTGCTCCATCTCCTCCCTCTCGTACGCAGCCGCCTCCCTCCCAAACAGATCGCCGCAGGTACGATCTCCATTGCCATCCCCGTCCACCCCTTCCACTCCTTCCTCCCTCCTGTCCGGTCGGCTCCCTATCTCCTCCGGCCGCACGTACGTCTGGTGGCAACTCAAGCTCCCATGTACTTCATTGTCTCTCTGTCAACCCTATAGGTCAACCAGCGATCGGCAAAGTACATATGAGGAACTGGGAAGATACATCTCCGTCTAGCTAGGTTGTCCACCGTCTGCCTAACCCAATACTTCATTGTCTCTCCGTCTGCCTAACTGCACGTACGGCCGGATGAACGGGTATACGTATGGGGAATTGGGGAGATACATCTCCGTCTATCTAGGTTGTCCACGGCCAAGTACCTCCAATTTTATTTTCTGCTTCTCCCGTGATTGTCATGATCCTCGACATGTGCGCTGCAACCTCTAGCCTCAACCAGTTCATTGTTGGCCTTTGTAGACATGGTGACCAGCGTCATTGTTGGCATCTGTAGACATGGTGACAGGCGTCGCAGCGCAAATTATCCTCTGTAGCATATTGATGTGCTAGTTATTTGGCTGTATGAGTTATACATCCAAGGGAATAAAGCTAGATTACTAGAAAATAACTAGTCTTACTGAGAGCTATATGCATGTGATATTGTTGTACGCACTGTTTAATTTTGTCCAAACTTGTTGAATTGCAGGACGACAAGACAAGTTGTATGCACTGTTGGATTTACGAGTTGAAGGTATAAAACTCTTGCGATATATATACTTTCTTCGATCCATATTAGTTGACTCAAATTTTTCTAGATTCGAATATAGCACTAAAATATGTCTAGATACATCCGAATCTAGACAATTCAAGTCAACTAATATGGCTTGGAGGGAGTATATATGGATGTGTCTGTTGTTGCATCATGTAGATGTTTGTAGTTTATTAAAAAATTCAAACATCACGTACATATCTCGTGCATAAATATGCTACTGTGTAGGCTTTCATGATAAATTTAAATGTTGTGTGAATTGTAGCATCATGTCCCAACAAGAATTGGTTGATTACATCGCCGAAGAGAATAAACGAAGAAAAGGAAAAAGGATAGTATTGACAAAGAAGGTTTTTGAGATGTCATGTCTTGCTCTTTATTATGTTAGTACACAGAGGCCACCAAGAAATCTAGGATGCTTCACTGATGATGAGGAGAAGGTTGCATATAGGAAGTATATATTGAAACAAACATATGATGGGTCTGAGACAATTTGCTATGATAAGCTACGCCTAACTAAAAGAAACTTTCATGATCTTTGTGCTATGTTGCGTGAGAAGTGTGGTCTCAAAGATAGTGTGTTTGTGATAGTAGAAGAAAATCTTGCTATGTTCTTACATGTTGTTGGACATGGAATTAAAATGAGAATGTTGGGTGGCACTTATCAGCGGTCTTTAGAGACTATCATTAGGAATTTCTCATCGGTGTTATCAGCCATCCTATCTCTACATGGGGAGTTCATCAAGCTTCCCGATCCTTTTGTTACCCCTCCGAATGATTACAAATGGAAATGGTTTGACGATGCACTTGGAGCACTAGATGGGTGTCATATTCTAGTATTTGTTAATGCTGCTGACAAAGGAAGGTATAGAAACAGAAAACAGGAAATCAAAAGTTGATCATCAATGAACGCTTGTTTGACGCATTCATGGCGCTCCCCGCGAACTTTAAGAAGACATATCTCTTGATCTTGCCTTGATGGTTGCTATGACGTGTGGATGTTAAACTGAACTACTACGTATTTGGTTGATTATGAACTATCCGCTCGTGCTAAGTTTGTTCTATGTGTAACAGACATAAATTACATATGTGCTTCTTGTGATCTTATTTAGATAATTTCAATGTTACTATGTCTAGAAAATAATATGTATACATTCTAATATGTACACATGTGACTACGTATGCATTCTAATATGTACACAAGTATAAAATAGCCAAAAGAAAAAAAACATCAATTCCATGGTTGGAACATCCAAACAGGAATTAGAATTGGGTACAACCGTCTGATTTCAACAACAGATTCCAACCATCCAAACAACAGAATTCAAATGAGCAGCCATTTCCTTTCCAGACAGGAATTGGAATTCCGACCTAATTCATTTCCTGGATTCAATTCTGTGCATCCAAACAAAGCGTAAGATTACCTTGAATGTATCATCCATTGATTTTTATCCCAGGCAAGGTACTATATCATTATTGTTATTATATGATTCGCGTGCTTCAAATAATCCACCAAAACATGTGGGACGTACACCATTCTATGAGCGGTTAGTTCATGCGGTTCACTATCTACCATATCCATTGTGCTCTGTCTCTCCTCCTCTATATCTCTCAAGTACCCTAAAAAAAATCCGTCAAGTCACACCCATCATATACACACTTCATAAATGCTCTTCGAGCCAACTACCCTATGTCGGTGAGTCGCATGTCTTCCAATGCGCCACTTATCAATCACTACAGGTACATGCACGATTAACCTATGCGAGATGAGTTTCTTCTACATGGCCACACTCCCAGTTTTAGATAGTGCAACGTCATGAGTAGTTGCCATTTTTTTGTGCAAAAGAAGGTTTGTAAAAGGCAAGCCTAAAATAATTTTCATCTTGTTATCATTTTTTTTGGAAGCATGTCATTTTGTTTGGATTTTTTTTTGAAAATTTTGAGTTTTATGTTAACATGTAGATGCATTTCTTTGTTTTCTCTATTATGTTCTAAACATTGATCGACAAACTTTAGAAGCCATCATTGTGCATTAATAATTTGTATTTTGCTTTTTGGAACTTTGGTTGAATTTTTTAAGCTAGCGCTTGAATTTTTGAATGCTCATCTTTGTACCGTTCGAATATTCTCCTCAACGGTTGGATATCCCCTATATTAAGAAGTTATTTCATTTGTACATTTATAAAAATAAATCATGTCCGTTTTAAAGCTTGCCATGATTTTTGAAACCAAGTTGTATATTTATTTAAGGAGACTGCTATCTAGCGGCGCCACATTTTGCTAGATTTGTGCGGTGGCAGCCTCCCACTATTTCTTGCATGCATGTAATTTTACATCATCTAGATTCCTCTAGTTGTAAATTTTTAAAAAGTTTTAACTCTCAGACTGTTAGCTTCATTAACTACCAGTTTTACCAGTAGTTCATAAATGTTTGCAAAAACACATTATGTACAGAATTTCAACAAAGAGGAAGAACGCATATTAATCCGTGTATATATTGCTATAGCTACCTTCTACATACATTAGTAAATAAATGTGTTAGTATTGTCACCAGAAAATAAATCTAGCTTGTTAGGTGCTTTGCGTTTAAACAATTGCTACTGTGCCTTATCCGGACAATTTTTTCTTGAAAAAGACGCATGGATTCTGTAGGACCAAAAACTTTAACTCCTACACCTTACCCGCAAAGAAAAATAGGCCTACACGTTTTCTGTTATACTCCAACTTGTATGGACTCTTTTGGCGAATAAACACATGACGGATCGGAACATGATCAGGTTATGTTTAACTCAACCGCTACTCAAACCACACTAGAGATTAAAGACGTGACAGAGGTTGGATATGTGTATATATGGAAATAATATTTTGTTGCGTTATTTGGTTAAATCCTAACCATAGTTTTCAGATCTAACTATCAGAAATTATTTTGATGATGTGGATCAACGTGGTGCCTCGAAAAACAACCTTATATTGCTTTTAGTATATAATTATTATTTGGTTAAATCCTAACCATAGTTTTCAGATCTAACTATCAGAAATTATTTTGATGATGTGGATCAACGTGGTGCCTCGAAAAACAACCTTATATTGATTTTAGTATATAATAGAATAGATAGATTCTGGGTAACCTTCCTGGCAAAAAAAAAATTCTGGATAACCTTTAAACTAAGAGCTAATACATTTTGAGTTGTGATATTGCTTAATGCCTAGACGACGGCCACATGCCTCGTAAAAAGCAACCTGATTTCTGCAAGCCGATTACTCAAAGTAAACATGTTTGAGAAATTGCATAAAGACCAAAGATTTACAAGCCGATCCAATCTCAAAATTTTGAAAATTACATATGAGTCGCCCATCATGATTGGGAGTACTGAACGCACTTTCGGCTGGAAATGCGCCCATGACAGGCATGTTGCCGAACAGTCGACTCAAAATCTTTGAAAAGCCCTTCATCTTCAACCTCCAGACCGTGTCAACGACGCGTCGCTGCTGCCGCTGCCTGAGCCGGTCTAATGTTCTTGGTTGCAAACAAGAAGTCACCAAACTGGTCAAAAAGACCATATCCGTCCTAGAGACGAAGAAGAAGGATGAACTGTCGATGAAACTCCTTGATGATCCGAAAATCCTCACCGCCAGAAGAAATCCTCTAGGACCACACCACTCCCACAAGCTCCTTGACATCACCATCAAGATGGGGATGAAACCGGGAGACCTTATTGGAATAAACGTCGCCGCCCCATCAAACTTGAGCCCTAAAAACAGGAAAACGGAGCCCTCCCGCCGGCAATGGCCTAGATCCACCCCGCCTCCATGGACCAAATAAGGCCACATTAGCGAGACAGATCGGCGATGACATCAACAGGAGGCAACGAAACCCTAGCCTCCTTTGCAGGGAAGAGGAGAAGGAAGGGAACATAACTTCAAAAGAAAAATTCGAGCTGATTGACCGTCTTACCAGGTGTAAAGAGCATAGCCACAACACTGTAAAATCACTTTCAAGTACCACAATGCGAAACGTAGACCATTTTGACACCAGAGAGAAAAACAATGTCCGGGAAAGATTTAATTTTGAGATCAAACATGAGAGTAACGCAATATCTAGAAGATCAAAATTAGACCCTTTATTTCCTATGGACCTTTTGGCACTTAACTTCTTGAGTAAATTTCGTGTAGAAATTCTCAAAAACAATAGTGTCATCCATCCCACATTAATCGACTCCGCTTTGTGTAGATACTCACACTAAAACGCGTTAAGGTACATGCTTATCTAGACAACAATATTGAGCCAATTAATTTGAAGAAAAATGATACCGTACCCCCGGGGGATCGCGTCGTTCCGATCCCCCGGGTCATTTTGTTCGTGTGCGTGGGACTGCTACGAAACTGCTAGCTGCTAGCTGCGTTTTCCATTGACTTCTCTTATTCTTATCTTCTTCCAGCCACGAACTGCTAGCAACATCGCCCCAAAACGCTTGTCCCCACAGTCTGCTCCGCTGCGTGCGCCGCCGCGCTGGCGCTAGGCCGCTCCGTTTGCCGCTAGCAGGTCGCGTCGCCGCCGGGTCCTGCAGGTCTCGCCGCCGCCCGCCTGCCCCCTGCAGGTGGCGCCGCCAGCGCCGCCCGCCCACTGCAGGTCTCGCCCGCCAGCACCGCCGCCCGCCCCTCCCTACCTCGAGCTCGCCCTGCCACGCGGACCGCTGACCCGCCCTACCGCCAGCCCTCGCCGCCGCCGCTGGTCATGGAATCGAGCTCTACCTTCGGCCGACTGCCCCTCACCATAGACCATGTCCTCGAGGAAGCCTCGCGAGCTCGCCGGTCGCCGGCTGTACTCCTGCAAGCACGACCACGCCGCCACATGAGGAGGTATCGTCGGTGAGGTCGCCTGTCGTGCCACTGGCTTACTGCCATACGTGCTCGCCTGCCGCCCTGCCCCGCCGGTTTCCTGCTAGGATGTCTTCGTGAGGTCTCCGGTGAGAGTTGCTACAAGCATAGGAGTCGTTTGCTACCACTGTTCTATAGTTTCGCTACAACCGATCTGTAGTTCTGCTACACTGTCTTCGGTGGGTCTCCGGCGATGTCGCCATCGAATTGCTATATTATGATAATATTTTTGCTATAACTATTCCATGTTTTTGCTACAATAGTCCAATGTTTTTGCTACGAGGTGTTCGGCAAAGTCTGCCGGCGATTTCTCCGGCGAGGTCGTTCCTTTTGCTACATTAGCAAAAAAAAATTGCTACCACTGTTTTGCTGTCTTGCTACAATAGTCTGCCGGACAACTCCTGCCCCGCCTCCCTGCTGCACGTCGCCGTTGGCCGGAGCAGCTCCTTCCTCCCACCTCCCTACTGCGCGCCTGCTGCCTTTCCGTCATGGCTGGCCCGTGCTGCGTGTGTCGACGTTGAGGAGGTCGTGGCACCTTTCCTCCATGGCCTCTCTCCAGCGAAGTTGCTCAGCCGCGTGACTGTGTTGCTACCCAAGGGCATCAACGTTGCTACCAAAGATCACCAGCGCTGCTACGTACGTAATCAAAGTTTGCTACATGGGGTCGTGAGCGGTGCTATGTGCAGCAGCGGTGGTGCTACAAGTGGTGTCGTGTTTTGCTACATGCGGCCAACGGTGGTGCTAAAATAGTATAAATAGTTTGCTACGAGATCTCTGGCGAGGTCTCCGGCGAAGTTAAATTTGCTACAATAAGACATTTTTTTTGCTACACCTGTTTAGTGGTTTTGCTACAATAGCGCAAATTTGTTGCTACATGGTCTCCGATGAGGTCTAACGGCGAAAACCTCATACGAGTCTCCGGCAAGATCGGATATGCTACATTAGCACAAATTTTTTGCTACCAACGTTTTGTGTTTTTGCTACAATAGCGTAACGTTTTTGCTACACGGTCTCCGGTGAGGTCTACCGGCGAAAGCCTCCGGTGAGTCTCCGGTGAGGTCGGGTTTGCTACATTAGCTCAACTTTTTTGCTACACGGTCGCCGGCGAGGTCTCCGGCGAAATCTTCGGCGAGGTCCAGTCTGTTTTTTATTTTCTGGACTGAACCGTTTTTTGCTACAATGTAGCAAAAGCGGAGGAAATGTAGCAAAAGCGGAGCAAATGTAGCAAAAACGGGATTTTGAATCCAAAAAGCGGACACGTGGTTGGCTAGGGACCCGGGGGATAAAAACCACGTATCCCCCGGGGGACGCGTAGGGCTGTCCGAAACGGGTGAGTATTTGAGACGATTGGCTTCGACCCACAGATAATGGCTTAAAACGGTGATTTTTAAACCGAGAGTCATGCTTCCAAACCAAAGTAACCAACGCACACACACAATCCAACCTAGGTAGTAGAAAAAAATACCCTTAATCAACTCTGGAACCACAGAACCATGTCTGAAAAGTCTGAATCAACTTTGGAACGCTGGAATCTGGATCAGATTGTAGTCCGCCTCCAACTAAGTGAATTTTGTTGTCCGAGGTTTCTGGGTTACAAAGCATAGACCTACAAAACATCGTATGACTCCTGACCTACAAAGCGTACTCTTGCAAGTAGATCAGCAAAGGAGGAGGAGGAGGCGGCGGCGGCGGCGGCGGCGGCCATGGCAGCCACGCTCCCGGAAGACGTCCTCCTCGAGATCCTCTTCCGCCTAAAGGACGTCCCGGCCGCCCTCTTCCGCTGTGCCACGGCATGCCAGCGATGGCGCCGCCTCATCACCGAACCAGCCTTCATGCGGCGCTGCTGGCCAGATCAGGATACATCCTTTGTGGTCGGCTTCTTCGCGCAGGAACTCGACAAGACAGGGATTGTCCCCGTCAGGACGCCCTGCTTCACCCTGACACCGAGATCGCCATTCTAACCGGTCCGGATTATCGCTATGACAGTGAGCCGGTGCCCCCGAGCACCTCGCCGTTCTTCAAAGTGGTAATCATCAGCTCCTACAATAACGATGGCGACAAATGTGCTCTCCACACATTATCCTCTGAGGAACCAAGCTGGAGGGTGCATACCAATTGCCTCGATGGTATTGTGCAACCAAGCAATTACGGGTTGTCCAGCCATGCCGTCGTGCGCATTGGCTAGTTCCTTCTAATGGTGGAGCACTATGTCTAAGTGTCCTTACCCTGAACATGAGGACTAACCACTTCTCCTTGACGAACCTCCCCGTCCCAATGAATTGCCACCGAAACAGTATCCGTTCCTTACTCTAGCCATCAACGGGGCGCTATCACTTCTTTGGATGCTAAACACAGGTACCCAACTTGAGATCTGGGAGAAGCAAGAGGAACAAACAAATAACGATGGAGGTTCAGAATGGGTATGCAGAAGGAAAATCGAGCTAAAACAACCAGGAAAGAGGGAGAATGATGGAAGGGATCTGTGTGTCTTGGGAGAGAAGTGTGGCACATTGATCGTCAATGGCACGTTCCAAGGCATGTACATGGCTGACCTAGAACCAGGGATGATGGAGGAGGTGCACTACACGAACAGGAAGCTACGCCGACGGCCGGTCGCTACACCGACGGCCAAACGTTGGGGCTGTCGTAGCCATCGTTCAAACCAGCTCCGCCAAGCAGCCGTCGGCGTAGAATTGCCCTCGGCGTAAGGGCAGCCGTAGGCGTAGCTATTTTTTTCTTTTACCTCATTAAACTTTAAAAAATTATAACTAAATCATTATAATTCGGAAAAATACAAATAATATATCAAAATTTGCAGAAAAATAAGATCTATCTATCTACACTCAAATATTATACATTTGTAAATAAAAATTAAGTGAAACATAAAATATTATATATAGTTTAAAACGGGCATAAAAAATTCAAAAATGATCGAAACAATGCGAAACCTTCGCGTGGTGTCATATTATGTCACATAGTTACAAGGGAAATATCAAACCTGGTATATTGATTATGTCTGAAAAGACCTTCAAAAAATGACCTATCTCATTTGAGGTTTCTTGGCTTTCGGGTCAAATGACCAATGTTATTATGTCTAGAATCGAGTCATAGTTTGTAATAATGTGTCCATATTATGCATACATGTGCATCATTGGATGGCGAACAATGTTGCAGGAGGAAGTTTTCCTTTTCATCGCACCAAAAAGCCATTTTCCATTTTTGGAGCACAAAAAACGGACGGTTTTGTGAAGCAACCATCAAATGGCTAATTCAAAATGCTACCACCATATTTTAAAGAAATACTAGACCACCTTAAATGGAAAATGTCCCAACAGGAAGATCCGAAACCTTTCTGTCCACCCCTGGTGAAAAAGACAGATTCCAGGTACATGATACGATGCTCATGTTTTTTTACAAAAATTATTTTTAGGTTCAAAATATGCTATTTTATCAAAGATCCAATGCAAGTTTAGCGAGGCTCGGCCCCGAGCTAAGAATCTTTATGCCCGTCGTTCGACAAAGTTTGACGATAGTTTAAAACGGGTATAAAAATTCAAAAATGATCAAAACAATGTGAAACCTTCGCGTGGTGTCATATTATGTGACATAGTTACAAGGGGAAATATCAAATCTAGTATATTGATTATGTTTGAAAAAACCTTCACAAAATGACCTATCTCATTCGAGGTTTCTTGGCTTACGGGTCAAATGACCAATGTTATGGCTAGAATCGAGGCATAGTTTGTGATAATGTGTCCATATTGTGCATACATGTACATCATGGGATGACGAACAATGTTGCAGGAGGAAGTTTTCCTTTTCGTCGCACCAAAAAGCCATTTTTCATTTTTCGAGCATAAAAAACGACAGGTTTTGTGAAGCAACCACCAAATGGCTAATTCAAAATGCTACCACCACATTTTACAAAAATACAAGACCACCTTAAATGGACAATGTCCCAACAGAAGGATCCAAAACCTTTCCGTCCACCCCTGGTGAAAAAGACAAATTTCTGCTAAATCGGTAGGAAGTGGGTCAGATATGAACTACAGGTACATGATCTGATGCTCATGTTTTTTAGAAAAATCATTTTTAGGTTCACAACATGCTATTTTATCAAAGATCCAATGCAAGTTTAGCGAGGCTTGGCCCCGAGCTAAGAATCTTCATGCCCGTCGTTAAACAAAGTTTGACGATAGTTCAAAACAGGCATAAAAATTTCAAAAATGATCGAAACAATGCGAAACCTTCGCGTGGTGTCATATTTTGTGACATATTTAAAAGGGAAATATCAAACCTGTTATATTGATTATGTCTGAAAAAACCTTCACAAAATGATATATCTCATTCGACGTTTCTTGGCTTTCGGGTCAAATGACCAATGTTATTATGGCTAGAATCGAGGCATAGTTTGTGATAATGTGTCCATATTATGCATACATGTGTATCATGGGATGGCGAACAATGTTGCAGAAGAAAGTTTTCTTTTTTATCGCACCAAAAAGCCATTTTCCATTTTCGGAGCACAAAAAACAGACGGTTTTGTGAAGTAACCACCAAATGGCTAATTCAAAATGCTACCACCATATTTTAAAAAAATACTAGAACATCTTAAATGGAAAATTTCCCAATAGGAAGATCCGAAACCTTTCCGTCCACCCCTGGTGAAAAAGACAAATTCTTGCCGAATCGGCAGGACGTGGGTCAGATATGAACTACAGGTAAATGATCCGATGCTCATATTTTTTTACAAAAATCATTTTTAGGTTCAGAATATGCTATTTTATCAATGATCCAATGAAAGTTTAGCGAGGCTCGGCACCGAGCTAAGAATCTTCAAGCCCATCGTTCGAAAAAGTTTGACGATAGTTTAAAACGGGCATAAAAATCAAAAATGATCGAAACAATGCGAAACCTCCGCGTGGTGTCATATTATGTGACATAGTTCCAAGAGAAAATATCAAACCTGGTATATTGATTATTTCTGAAAAAACTCTTCACAAAATGACCTATCTCATTCGAGGTTTCTTGGCTTTCGGGTAAAATGGCCAATGTTATGGCTAGTATCGAGGCATAGTTTGTGATAATATGTCCATATTGTGCAGACAAGTACATCATGGGAGGAAGAACAATATTGCAGGAGGAAGTTTTCATTTTCGTCGCACCAAAAAGCCATTTTCCATTTTCTGAGCACAAAAAACGGACGGTTTTGTGAAGCAAACACCAAATGGCTAATTCAAATTTCTACCACCACATTTTACGAAAATACTAGACCACCTTAAATGGACAATGTCCCAACAGGTAGATCCGAAACCTTTCCGTCCATCCCTGGTGAAAAAGACAAATTCCTGTCAAATCGGTAGGAAGTGGGTCAGATATGAACTATAATTACATGATCTGATGCTCATGTTTTTATTGTTCTTCCTCCCATGATGTACTTGTCTGCACAATATGGACATATTATCACAAACTATAGGTACAACTATAGGTGACAACTATCACAACATGCTATTTTATCAAAGATCCAATGCAAGTTTAGCGAGGCTCGGCCCCGAGCTAAGAATCTTCATGTCCATCGTTCGACAAAGTTTGACGATAGTTTAAAACGGACATAAAAAATTCAAAAATGATCGAAAAAATGCGAAACCTTCGCGTGGTGTCATATTATGTCACATAGTTATAAGGAAAAATATCAAACCTGGTATATTGATTATGTCTGAAAAACCTTCACAAAATGACCTATCTCATTCGAGGTTTCTTGGCTTTCGGGTCAAATGACCAATGTTATGGCTAAAATCGAGGCATAGTTTGTGATAATGTGTCCATATTGTGCATACATGTGCATAATGGGATGGCGAACAATGTTGCAGGAGGAAGTTTTCCTTTTCGTCACAACAAAAAGCCATTTTCCATTTTCGGAGCACAAAAGACGTACGGTTTTGTGAAGCAACCACCAAATGGATAATTCAAAATGATACCACCACATTTTATAAAAATACTAGACCACCTTAAATAGAAAATGTCCCAACAGGGAGATCCGAAACCTTTCCGTCCACCCCTGGTGAAAAAGACAAATTCCTGACGAATCGGTAGGAACTGGGTCAGATATGAACTATAGGTACATGATGCAATGTTCATGTTTTTTTTATAAAAATCATTTTTTATGTTCACAATATGCTATTTTATCAAAGATACAATGAAATTTTAGCGAGGCTCGGCCCCGAGCTAAGAATCTTCATGCCCATCGTTCGACAAAGTTTGACGATAGTTTAAAACGGGTATAAAAAATTCAAAAATGATCGAAACAATGCGAAACCTTCGTGTGGTGTCATATTATGTGACATAGTTACAAGTGAAAATATCAAACCTGGTATATTGATTATGTCTGAAAAAACCTTCACAAAATAACTTATCTCATTCGAGGTTTCTTGGCTTTCGGGTCAAAAGGCCAATGTTATGGCTAGAATCGAGGCATAGTTTATGATAATGTGTCCATATTGTGCATACATGTACACCATGGGATAGAGAACAATGTTGAAGGAGGAAATTTTTATTTTTGTCGCACCAAAAAGCCATTTTCTATTTTCCGAGCACAAAAAACGGACTGTTTTGTGAAGCAACAACCAAATGGCTAATTCAAAATTCTACCACCACATTTTACAAAAATACTAGACCACCTTAAATGGAAAATGTCCCAACAGGGAGATACGAAACCTTTCCTGTAGGGGTTCGTAGCATGGAAAACAAAAAAATTCTACCGCATAAACACACAATCAAGATCTAATCTATGATCAACCCAAGATCTATCTACTAGATTGTAACAACGAGTCGATAGAATACTAACCCTTGAAGATCCAAAGCGGTTATCTCGTGGGTGATGTAGTCGTACACTTGCCGATCTCAAGATCGCGTAGACGATCCTTCCGACGCTGCGTTTCGGCAGCGCTCCCGCAGTCGGTCACATGTTCGGTACTCGATGAAGACCTTCCTCTCCCTTGTTCCAGAAGGCAGCGGAGGTTGTAGCACTCTCCTCGCGATTCCGGCAGCACGACGGCGTGGTGTCGGAAGTAGAGGCGAGATCTCGCAGGGCTTCGCCTTAAGCCGGAGCGAGTATGGTGGACTATGAGAGAGGCCTTGGCGATCTAGGGTTTAGAGGCGCCAAGGGAGGAGGCTAGCCGGCAGCTAGGGTTAGGGTTCACCCCAACTCGGCGAGTTGGTGGTGCCCTAGGCGGCGGCAGCAGGGGTGGTGGCGCCGGCGGCTTGAGTCTAGGGTTTGGGTGGTGTTGGGTGTAGGGAAGAGGGGGCACCCCTGCCCCTTCTTTTATAGGTGGGAGGGAGGCACGGTTGGGAGGAGGGAGTCCTCCTCCTTGGCCGGCGGGTGGAGGAAGTAGGACTTCTTCCCTAAGTAGGTTTCCTACTCTACCTCAACCAAGCAAACTTGCTGTTTGACTTTTCAAATTGGCGTTTGACTTTCAAACTAGGATTTGAATTCGTCCTTTATTTTGCCCAGCCATGATACCTAGTACATGATGCAATCATTCCATATTGTCATGACACATTCATGTACCCTTCCCCTCCGGAGTGCCGGACCTTCCGGACCCTTCTAGAACATTCCATAACTACTCAACAACATCGAATCCTTAAGTGTGTCTCCCTACGGTTCGTGAATTATGCGGACATGACCGAGACATTTCTTCGATCAATAACCAATAGAGGAATCTGGAAATTCATATGGCTCCCACATATTTCTATGATTACTTTGCGATCGAATGAACCACTTACATACGATACCAATTTCCCTTTGTCTCATGATAGTTTACTTATCCGAGGTTTTGATCGTCGGTATCTCTGCATACCTAGTTCAACCTCGTTACCGATAAGTACTCTTTTCTCGTTCCCGTGATATGTGATCCCTTGTGAGCTAGTCACATGCTTGCAAGCTAATTGGATGACATTTCATCGAGAGGGCCCAGAGTATATCTATCTGTCATATGGATGGACAAATCCCACTCTTGATCCATGTGTCTCAACCCATACTTTCCGAACACTCAATGCCACCTTTATAGCCACCCAGTTACGGTGTGGTGTTTGATGTCATCAAAGCATCCTTCCGGTGATGGTGATAAGCATGATCTCATGGTCGAAGGAATTAGGTTACTATGTATCAGAAAGCTTATAGCAAATGAACTATATTAAATGACTTGATCTTTATGCTACGCTTAACTATAGGAGTATGTCCATCAAATCATTCTCCTAATGATATGACCCTGTTGTTTAACAACATCTCTATGTTCATGATTAGGAAACCATGATCATACATTAACCAACAAGCTAGTTTAACAAGAGGCTTTACTAGGGACTCTTTTATGTTTACAAATCACACAAGTATTAATGTTTCCGGTTAATACAATTATAGCATGGTATGTAAACATTTATCATAAGTATGAAGATATGTAACCACTTTATTATTGCCTCTTGGGCATATCTCCAACAGTCTCCCACTTGCACTAGAGTCAATAATCTAGTTTCAAACCTTTGTGTATTCAACACCTATGGCTTTCTGGTGTCGTATGTACACGATTTCTAGTGGTCAACTGATCTGCGGATCTAACACTTCTAGGTCCGTGTGTAACTGCACGTCTTTGCGTCTCTACGCATCACTCATTCTCTAATGAGGTGGCTTTGTATAAATTTGGCCTTTGGTGATACCTTTAGTTCTTTGGGGTTAAAACATGTTTATAACATTGTCGTACAATATATCTTCATAGTATTATCCCATTGTGAACTACACCTAGTTTGATTACAAACTAATTGACACAAATGCCCTCTTTAGCTACTATAATAGCAGTTATATACTTAGCCCTTTTGTTGTAGTATCTGTCACAATGTCTTAACTTTGGAACTCATCCAAATCCATTATGGAACTTACTTTCCATTATATTGTGCCACCCTTAGTTTAGATTGAGATAAACTTAATTTGTACTTTGTAGTACTTTTACAATGAACTAACCATCTATTTGTCACTTCTACAAATAATATACTCTTAGTTCTTCCAAAAGATAATAAGAATATCCTTACTATTGTCCAATGATCATCTTATGAATCATTCTGGTATATGCTCATAACATTTAGAGTATAGGACATATCTGGATTTGTACATATCACAGTATGATTGATATAAATACTCTTTGTGATTTCATACATCAAGTATCAATCTATACTTGAATCTTTGTTTCACTTACCCAGTGTCAATACACTTGAATATATCATCAATATTGAACTCATTCAATCCTTTATGTGCGACAAGAACCTTTCTTGTAGTTTCTATACTGAACTCATTCAATACATCATCTATGTACTTTCGGCACAACCATATTAGCGTCTATTGATGCCAAATATTTGGGTTTTGCCTAAGTCTTTCATCAGGATGAAATTCTTAATATGTGTTAATGAAAGATACATCATTTCCAATCAACAATATGTCTTCCACATAATGTATTAGAAACATGTCTTAGCGCTCCCACTTAATTTCTTGCAAATGCAAGCATCTTCATCGTCTCCGACGAATTTAAACTCCTTTAACAGTTTCATCATAGTGAAGATTCCAACTCCGCAATGCTTACTTCAACCATTGAAGTTTGCATATGCATTTAGCATACTTTTAATTAACAAAACCCTATGGACCGTGTTATGCACATGTCCTAGGTAACAATTCTATTAGAAAAACTTGTTTTGTTTATTCAACTACCACATAACAAAATTATATGTAGTGGTTGCTACATTAATCCGTCTAGACTAAATATCGCTATGAAAGATCAAATCTTGTCATAATCAACCTTTTAACATTGTTGTGAACTCTTTCCCAACATGTCGACTATTTCATAGATGTGAAACATCCATGTCTATTTTATAGATCCAAACACAACTATAAGGTCTTACACCTTTCTCGAGGGTCCTTCAAGTTCAAAACTTGATTTCTCGTGTATGGAACTATCACGGATTTTATGGCTTCAAGCCATTTTATGGAGTCAGGGCCCATCATCGCTTCTTTGCATGTAGTCCGTTCATTATTTTCAAATAATGATTCAACCCTCAAATCTTGGTATTTGATTGTTTACCCGACCTACTTGGTTCAATAGAAACTTTGACCTCCGTAACCACAACTTTTGAGGCACGTGAGCCATGAGCATTGCTGTTGCCTCCGGAACACTTTTCGGCGCTGTGCAACTTTACACATATAGCTAAGGTTCTTTTAACCTTATCAAAGTTCTATTGTCCTCCCACTTATATTTTCACGAAAAAATTTCTTCTCAAAGAAACTCGACGTTCTAAGTGACAAACACTTTTGTTTCCGATGTTATGGAGTCATACTTAACAGTTATTCGAAATAACATACAAAGACAGGTTCATCCGACTTTGGTTGCAAACATCTTTCTTATGCATAACATACCAATGTTTAAGAAAGAACAACTTGGGTTTTATCCCAAACCATAACTTTATATGGTGTCATTTCAACGGATTATGATGGATCTCTTTTCAGTGGAAAACAGTAGTCTCTGAAGCTTTTAATATTTAAAATATAATAGCAGTTTTATGAATTATACCTTTGATCTTACCATGTCAAACAAGGTTTAATTACATATCTCGAACGCTCCATACTCTTATGGTGTTTCGGGAAATGCAAATCCACGGAACGATTCCTTAAATCTTAGGTATTATGCTAAACTTGTAACTCAAATATCTTCCTTTATGATCTTATCATAAACTATTTATATTCTTGTTACAATGATTTTGTACTTCATCTTGAAAATCTTTGAACTTTTCAAATGTTTCATACTTCATCCTTATTAAGTAAATATTCATATATTCACTCAAATTTTCGGAGAAAGCATATGACGTTGAAATACATCACTCTTGACTACACATAATGAACTTCATACAACAATATGTACAAGTTCCAATAAGCTAGTCATTCGTTCCCTTTTGGCCTATGAACGAAGTTTTAATTATCTCTAGGAAAGTTTCACAAGCGTCATTTGATCAAAATCAAAAGGACTCCAAAATTCCATCCACATGGAGTTTCTTCATGTTTTCTTTCCAATATAATTTAAACGGCGATGTCACTTCCTAAGTGATCTTTCAATCAATTTGTCTTTCGACATTTTTAGCACTAGTTTTATGGATGTGATTTCTCCAACGAGATTTGTGAACCGTCCATCTTTTATGGATTACGACAATTATTTGAACACCCCTTTTGTTCTTATAATACCTGATAAAACAAATCTTGAAGGCAAGCTTTGATGTTTAACGAGCAACACAATAACCCTTTATTTGTTCTCGATGAACATCTTCAAATATTCTTTTGCTAGTTACTCAGGCCATTGTAGTTCATGAATTCTGTTGTTTCGTATGACGATTCATACCAACAAATTCAGTATCAAATACTTAAGAACCACATTTTTAATAAGCAAAGAATATAGCCATAACATATATATCATCTATATACTTAAGATGAACAATTCTAGTCTTTTCTTTTCTGCCATATATTTATGAGATTCTCTTTCAGTATTTCATTTTCTGTTTGAAAGAATCTATCAACATCAATAGTGGAGCCATACACATGACACATAGTCCAAAGTGTGTATAGTTAAATACCAATGTCTTTGGACTTGCACTTTGAAGTAGATTATGATCATCAAATGTTTAGTGTTCTTTCTAATTCCTTTCTTTAGTGATCTCTTGGTGTAGTAAACATTTTACCTACATCAGATATTCACCCTTATCACGGAATTATCCATGATCAAGCTACTTTTAGCTTATAACGGTGAATCGCGAGTATAATGTTGCTCTCCAAAACCTTTTGGAGAATTAAGACGACCAGCGTCTCCAACCTTTTGCAAATTCTCATCAAATATGAGAACATGACTTTTGCCATATTATACTCTATCATGTTACAACCAAAAATTCGTTTCAGATATCACAATATCTTCCACACATCATGGTTTCTGAAACAACTCTTTCAGATCCTAGATAATCTTGATATTAAGACAATCCTTTGAATATCAAGAATCATGGAGACAAACATAATACTCATACACTAACACTTGGAATTATCACTCTTGATTTAATACCCATTATTAAACTTCATGGAGTAACCGGAACTTACTGAAAGTTTGCAATGGGACTTTTAAACTTTAGATTAACACTTCAAAACAATACGATACCAGTTCGTAAAGTAACTAACCAGAATTCTATAGTTCTATCATCTCAATTAAAACTAAGCGCAAGGTGGTAAACGGATGCCAATGACTACAACAACTATGCAAATTCACTTTGATTTAATTTATGATAAATAGTGTTCAACTTTTAATCATATTGTTGTTGAACTCCCACTCAAAACAATATCCCTCACATTGTTTTAGTGATCACATGAACCAAATCCACCACATCAAAACCGATCATCACGAGAGTTGATGTAGCTTCAATGGCGAACAATCAACATGTTCATCATATCTACTATATGACTCATGCTTTACCTTTCGGTGATCCGTGTCCCGAGACCATGTCTGTACAAGCTAGGCTCGTCAATATCAAACTTAGCTTCCGCATGAGCAAATCTGGCTTGCTCACGTTGTATACACTCGCAGAATCTAACACACCCGATCATCACGTGGTGCTTCGAAACAATGAGCTTTAGAAACGGTGCTTACTAAGGATGAACACTTTAAAACTTGAAATTGTGTGCTTGAGGGATCATCTTATAATGCTACCGTCGTTAACTAAGCAATACAAGATGCATAAAAGGATTAACATCACATGCAATTCATAATATGTGATATGATATGGCCTTTCTTCTTGTGCTTCCGATCTCCATCTTCAAGCACGAACATGATCTCCATCATCACCGGCATTGCATCAAGGTCAATGACGCTGCTCCATGGGTTGTCGTCCACCAGCTTTAACTATTACAACTACTTTGAATAGACACGCAGGTCTTAACAGAATTTAAAGACAACCATATGGCTCCTGCCGGTTGCCAACTTACAATAAGGAACATTGCATACATCAAATATAATCACAATCATGGTCTTATCACATCACAGCACACCCCTGCAAAACAAAGTTAGATGCCTCTAATTTTCTTTGCATCTTTTACGTGGTTTGGGGCTTTCAATAAGTGTCGTTCTAACTTACGAACAAGAACCACAACATTGATACTAGTATTGTCAATCACCCGTTGTAAATTGAATCTTAACTATGTTGGGAGAAACAGGCACCCGCAAAGCCACTTATGCAATACAAGTTGCATGTCAAGCGTGGAGCAAGTCTCATGAACGATGTCATGTAAGGTTAGCCCGGGCCGCTTCATCCCACCATCCCGCAAGATGCAAAGTACCCAAGAAGCAATCGACAACAAAAAAATTCTACCGCATGGAAAACAAACAATTTCTACCGCATGAACACACAATCAAGATCTAATCTATGATCAAGCCAAGATCTATCTACTAGATTGTAGCAACGAGTCGATAGAATACTAACCCTTGAAGATCCAAAGCGGTTAACGAGAGCAGATTTTCGTGGGTGATGTAGTCATACACTTGCCGATCTCAAGATCGCGTAGACGATCCTTCCGGCGCTGCGTTCCGGCAGCGCTCCCGCAGTCGGTCACACGTTCGGTACTCGATGAAGACCTTCCTCTCCCTTGTTCCAGCAGGCAGCGGAGGTTGTAGCACCCTCCTCGCGATTCCGGCAACACGACAGCGTGGTGTCGGAAGTAGAGGGGAGATCTCGCAGGGCTTCGCCTTAAGCCGGAGCAAGTATGGTGGACTATGAGAGAGGCCTTGGCGATCTAGGGTTTAGAGGCGCCAAGGGAGGAGGCTAGCCGGCAGCTAGGGTTAGGGTTCACCCCAACTCGGCGAGTTGGTGGTGCCCTAGGCGGCGGCAGCAGGGGTGGTGGCGCCGGCGGCTTGAGGCTACGGTTTGGGTGTTGTTGGGTGTAGGGAAGAGGGGGCACCCCTGCCCCTTCTTTTATAGGTGGGAGGGAGGCGCGGTTGGGAGGAGGGAGTCCTCCTCCAACTCCTCCTCCTTGGCCGGCGGGTGGAGGGAGTAGGACTTCCTCCCTAAGTAGGTTTCGTACTCTCCCTCAACCAAGCAAACTTGTCGTTTGACTTTTCAAATTGGCGTTTGACTTTCAAACTAGGATTTGAATTCTTACTTTATTTTGCCCAGCCATGATACCTAGTACATGATGCAATCATTCCATATTGTCATGACACATTCATGTACCCTTCCCCTCCGGAGTGCCGGACCTTCCGGACCCTTCTAGAACATTCCATAACTACTCAACAACATCGAATCCATAAGTGTGTCTCCCTACGGTTCGTGAATTATACGGACATGACCGAGACATTTCTTCGATCAATAACCAATAGAGGAATCTGGAAATTCATATGGCTCCCACATATTTTTACGATTACTTTGCGATCGAATGAACCACTTACATACGATACCAATTTTCCTTTGTATCACGATAGTTTACTTATCCGAGGTTTTGATCGTCGGTATCTCTGCATACCTAGTTCAACCTCGTTACCGATAAGTACTCTTTTCTCGTTCCCGTGATATGTGGTCCCTTGTGAGCCAGTCACATGCTTGCAAGCTAATTGGATGACATTCCACCGAGAGGGCCCAGAGCATATCTATCCGTCATATGGATGGACAAATCCCACTCTTGATTCATGTGTCTCAACCCATACTTTCCGAACACTCAATGCCACCTTTATAGCCACCCATTTACGGTGTGGTGTTTGATGTCATCAAAGCATCCTTCCGGTGATGGTGATAAGCATGATCTCATGGTCGAAGGAATTAGGTTACTATGTATCAGAAAGCTTATAGCAAATGAACTATATTAAATGACTTGATCTTTATGCTACGCTTAACTATAGGAGTATGTCCATCACATCATTCTCCTAATGATATGACCCTGTTGTTTAACAACATCTCTATGTTCATGATCAGAAAACCATGATCATATATTAACCAACAAGCTAGTTTAACAAGAGGCTTTACTAGGGACTCTTTTATGTTTACAGATCACGCAAATATTAATGTTTCCGGTTAATATAATTATAGCATGGTATGTAAACATTTATCATAAGTATGAAGATATGATAATAACCACTTTATTATTGCCTCTTGGGCATATCTCCAACAGTCTTCCACTTGCACTAGAGCCAATAATCTAGTTTCAAACCTTTGTGTATTCAACACCTATGACTTTCTGGTGTCGTATGTATACGATTGCTAGTGGTCAACTGATCTCCGGATCTGACACTTTCAGGTCCGTGTGTAACTGCACGTCTTTGCGTCTCTACGTATCACTCGTTCTCTAATCTAGACATTTTCAAATTTCATACTCGATAACATCTAGACATTTTCAAATTTGGAGGAGTAGAACAGGACAGATGAGTTAGGACAAGAGGTTACATCGGAAGATAAACATGTGGGATTTCAATCCGTAACCAAATCCCTTGGCTGGATGTAGAGATGGTGCTATAGGTAAGGACTCGGACATCCATTTTTAAATGCATATCCCAACGTGAACGTGGTTACTGGCTCACTAGATCCTACCTTGTGTTTGCGTCTCCGTGCGACCGTGCAGACTTTGCATAGGTCTGTCATGCCCAAATTCTTCCGGTGCATCCTATTCGTAATTAATAATTGTAGCAACTGAATCAGTAGGTGTGATTTGGCACCAGTCATATTATCTCCGTATATCTACCTATCCTTTATCTAGGAAGGAAGGGAGGTTTCTTCTATCGGGCTAGCAGATGATTTATCTTCCATATAAGTTGAGAACACTATGCGGATATATATATCTGTCTTGGTATGTGGTGTAGTTCACGGACGATGTCACCAACCGATCACCTTTTGTCTTGACTAACTGGTGGTTGTGTAATTGTGTTCTAAGAGTACACTATCCGATATTATTTATAGGACAGCCGTGAACTAAGAGGTCACAACTTCCTTGTTTTTTTTTGGAAAGGAGCATATATTAATATCACGAAAGATACCAATTTGCAACAACGCATTGTCCTAGCGGGCACACGGATACACACAGCCAAAAAAAATAAAAGAAGAATTACAAAAAAAAAGTCCCGCTACAGTGACTCATTCATTGAAACAGCAGTATTACCACCACCAAGACAGCACCAGAAGTCCAGCTTGTCCAAAAACGACGCCTCCAAAAAGAAAACAGTGCACAATCCGGATTGTTTCCACCGTCCAATCTAAATCGTTCGTCTCTGCTCAATTTTGCACTAAAGCGCCCGCCTACAGCCTGTTCATTTTGCAAATTAACCCAGGAACAACCAAGCGTCAAACCTGAATCACTTCCCAACCCCTCCTATTTCTAAAGACGCGAGCGACGGCGACGAGCTGAGAGCCTGCGGCATGCGTCTCCAATGAAAACCCATCGACTCCCGCCGTCGTTGGAAAAGAGATTCCCTTCGTTGGCTACGATGTGATCTTACGTGCTCTATCCAGGTCTGTGGCCGCCTCCGCGCAGATCCTCATCTCGCCGGTCCCTGACGACGAGCTCTCCGCCTCTCCGGTGCCTGACGCCGAGCTCGCCGAGCCCTAACGCCAAACTCGCCGGTCCATGACGCCGATGGCCGCAGGCTCCGCACGGTCGGCACACTCGTCCTATGGGTGTCCCTGGTGACAAACTCCTGACGACGAACGCCTAATACAGACTAAAGTTGGGAAAGAACAGAGCAACACTTATAACTCAGGAGATTGTCCTGCTACAGACTCTGAGTTTTCCTTGTTCTAGTTTCTTGTATCTAGTACTTGCAGATTGACTTCATGTATAGATAATCTATCCAACTGCTCTTCGATTCGGGTGGGTGTAGCTTGGAGTTTGGAATATGAATGTACATCATCAGTGACCATTGTAATTTCAGAAAGGAGCCTAAGTTTTTCTGAATGGAAATATCAGAAAGACACAAATTCTTATTGCCTTGTTCGTATTTGCAATTTGAGGTGTTCTTGGGTGACTTGTGCCAACTGAATCAGGCCATATATATTCTGATGTGGTAACCAAAAGCATGGTTTTTTATATTGAGATGAACCAAAAGCATGATTCCTATGAGTAAGTTGAGATTAAGACTCAGGTATGTGGTCACATAACGAATTAATGTGTCCTCTCAACTTTGGTGAAGAAAAAAAGCTCGGGCTGAACTGATGTACATGCTGTTTACTCACAACTGCAGCTGCGATCAAGAGTATGGTATGTGGTGAAATGCTTTCGCAGTACTAAACCAAGAATACAGCCACCGAACATGCCCCTGGTATTATTGAGTATGTACTGAACTTTCAGAAACATGATAGAAAAAAAATAACTGATTATGTACAGAGATGACAATAGTGTAGTCACTGATTATAACGGTGCACAAAGATTAACCCTGCAGATACTCTCTAGTCTGATAGAGAAACTACAATTCATTGAATGTGCTCACTACTAAGACAAATAGTTGGACAAAATAAGAATTCTGATCCATTACATAAAGACATTTCCTACAACGAATAGAATAGTACTAAAGCCATGCATTTTCTTGTAAGAGTTGCAGGTTTCATGATGCACCATCTAGATGCATGTCTTGCCCATTCATGGCTTCGTTTGCTTGACCACTTTTGCTTGGTCACTTGCGACTATCATGAAAACCTAATGTGTTGCACGTCCTGCACATACGTGCAATCTTGGCCTTGGATTCTTTCTTCTTCTTTTTATGCTCTTCCTCATTAATCTCCTTTCCTCTCCTGATTCTCTTGCTTCTCCCTACTGAACGAACATCATTTGGCGGGTGTATGTTAACTTCAGTAGGAATGTTGCAACCAATAAATGCCTCATATTCCTCTTGCCTAGTGTGCTTGACTCCTGCAGGAACCTTTTGGCTGAGAGGCTCCTCAATGCTCAACACGCTTGATAGTAAAAAGTCCATGCCTTCATCTGATTGTTTGGCTGTTTGGATTAGATCTTCCAACTTGTTCCGTACTGTTGAAATCTTCTTCCTCGCAGTTGCATCCAAGGAGTCAGTAGGCTTCTCTTCTAAAAGATTCCCTTGTACATCATAAACACTTTCTCTAGAAAAAAAAGTAAATGTCAGTCATATGATGTGCAAGAAAGTACGATTATGATTTTTTTCTTGTACCTTTTACACCTTTTCTGCCATCTTTCCATAATATAGAAGGTTGGAAGCTCTTGTTGATTTTCCATTCTCAGTACTTGGATAATATGGCGGCATGGAATTCCATGGGTCTCAAATAACTTGCAAGAACAATTAGCTATCATGGTTTCCATGTTACAACGGACCTCCCTTACCTTACTAGCACCGGTTCTAAAGGTCACTATTTTTATTCCCTCGTCTCGTGTAATGCTTTGAACACAACAATGGTCTCTCGCAGCAATAATTTGTTTCTGAAATTTGTCAAACACCTCATATGTGAATATTTCACTACCTTGTTTCTCGATTGCCCACGGTGTCACTAATTGTGGAGTCCTATGGATGCTTGAGTTGTCTGCAATCAACTCCTCTTGACGTTGGCATTCTAAAGCTGTGTCAAACCTAAGCCAGAACTCAACAAGGGTGATCTTGCGATGAATGAAACGGTTAAAAAATGAATTTGCACTTTCCGACCTTGAAGTTGTTCGGAGAATGCCTGCTAGTGATATGTCCATAAAGTAGGCTGGTATCCATGACTCTCGAAGGCTGAACCTTTTAGTAAACCACTCATTATCCTCCAAACCGAAGTCTACAAGTACAGAATTCCACTCTAACTCAAACTCAGCTGGGGTTTCTGAACCCCATACACATGCGTTAATCCTCTTCCAAAATTCAGGTTCTTCCCACTAGTGGAAACGAGGGCTTTTGTTGATCCCGAAAATGGGCTCTACGAACCGGTGTTAAAGGGGGGGGGGCGTACCAGCGTGGCCTCTGCGGCATTAAAGGAGCCCCCCCTTTAACACCGGTTCGTGCCACGAACCGGTGTTAAAGGTCCCTCCACCAGTGGCCCGCGCACCCCCCCCCCTTAACACCGGTTCGTGGCACGAACCGGTGTTAAAGGGGTGGGGGCTATATAAGACACCACCCCAGCCCACACACACCCCACTCTTCCATTCTTTCACATTTTGGAGCCTAGCAAGAGGGTGTGAAGAGTGCTAGTTTGTGTTTTTTTCATATGCACTAGAGGTGTTCGGTGAAATGCCCGAGAGCTCAAAATAAGCTTTCTTGTTGCTCTTTCCGTCTCGGTCGAGGTCGGCAACTATAGTTTCATGTGTCATTGATGTACTATATATATAAATGGTCATCTCCCTATTATTTTTTGATATATACTACATATTAATGCAGATGAATCGGCAATGGATGTACGGTGACCGCCGCACTTCCGAGTACATTACGGGCCTCCAAAATTTCATCGTTGTGGCTAATGCAAACCGTGGTCACAATGGTTTTATGTGCTGTCCGTGTGTTCACTGTCAGAACAAGAAAGACTACTCAAATACCAGAACCATTCACGCCCACCTGCTTCGATCTGGTTTCATGCCCAGCTATAATTGTTGGACCAAGCACGGAGAAAAAGGGGTTGTGATGGAAGACAACGAAGAAGAAGAGGATGATGAAAACTATCATAATATGTATCCTGAATATGATGATACTGCAACGGGGGTAGATAATGAAGATCAAGAGGGAGCAGATGGGCCCGCTGATGACGATCTTGGTCGGGCCATTACTGATGCAAAGGAAGAATGTGAAACTGAAAAGGAGAAGGAGAAGCTGGAGCAGATGTTAAAGGATCACAAAACATTGTTGTATCCAACTTGCGAAGATGGCCACAAAAAGCTAGGTGCCACACTGGATTTGCTGCAATGGAAGGCAGAGAATGGTGTGACTGACAGCGCATTTTCAAAGTTGTTGGTAAAAATGAAGAATCTTCTTCCAAGAAATAATGAGTTGCCTGACAGTACATACCAAGCAAAGAAGGTTGTCTGCCCTCTAGGATTAGACGTGCAGAAGATACATGCCTGCATTAATGACTGCATCCTCTACCGCGGTGAGAAGTACGAGAATTTGGATGCATGCCCGGTATGCACTGCACTGCGGTATAAGATCAGACGAGACGATCCTGGCGATGTTGAGGGCGAGGCCCCTAGGAAGAAGGTTCCCGCCAAGGTTATGTGGTATGCTCCTATAATACCACGGTTAAAACGTCTCTTCAGAAATAAAGAGCATGCCAAGTTGTTGCGATGGCACATGGAAGACCGTAAGAAAGACGCGATGTTGAGACACCCCGCTGATGGGTCACAGTGGAGAAAAGTCGAGCGAGAGTACCCGGACTTTGCACGTGACGCAAGGAACTTAAGGTTTGGTCTAAGTACAGACGGCATGAATCCTTTTGGTGAGCAGAGCTGCAGTCACAGCACCTGGCCTGTGACCCTATGTATCTATAACCTTCCTCCTTGGTTGTGTATGAAGAGGAAGTTCATTATGATGCCAGTGCTCATCCAAGGCCCGAGGCAACCCGGCAACGACATTGATGTGTACCTAAGGCCATTAGTTGAAGAACTTTTACAGCTGTGGGCCAAACCAGGTGTACGTATGTGGGATGAGCACAAAGGGGAGCCATTTGACCTACGAGCATTGCTTTTCGTAACCATCAATGATTGGCCTGCTCTTAGTAACATTTCAGGGCAGACAAACAAGGGATACAATGCATGCACACACTGTTTAGATGATACTGAAAGTGTATATTTGGATAAATGTAAGAAGGTTGTGTACCTAGGGTATCGCCGATTTCTTCCGAACCTGCGTCTAGTAAGAAAGAAAGGCAAGCATTTCAAACGTCTGGCAGAACCCCGGAGGAAGCCTGTCCTCCATACCGGTGAGGAGGTATTTGGTATGGTCAAGGACCTAGAAGTAATCTTTGGAAAAGGTCCTGGCAGTCTATCTGTTCCGAATGACGATGCCGGACACGCGCCCATGTGGAAGAAGCAATCTATATTTTGGGACCTACCCTATTGGAAAGTCTTAGAGGTCCGCTCTTCAATCGACGTGATGCACGTGACGAAGAATGTTTGCGTGAACCTGCTAGGCTTTCTAGGAGTGTATGGGAAGAAAAAAGATACACCGGAAGCACGACAGGACCAGCAACGTCTGAAGGCCCCTGAAGAGCCTATGCATCCTGAGAACGAGAAGGGTAAACGATGCCACTTAACTCCTGCCAGCTACGCTCTTACCAAAGCAGAGAAGGAAATCTTTTTTGAATGTCTGAGCAGTATCAAGGTCCCGTCTGGCTTCTCGTCGAATATAAAGGGAATAATAAATATGGCAGAGAAAAAATTCCAAAACCTGAAGTCTCATGACTGCCACGTGATTATGACACAATTGCTTCCGATTGCATTGACCGGGGGTTCTACCTGAAAATGTTCGAGTACCCATTGTGAAGCTATGTGCATTCCTCAATGCAATATCTCAGAAGGTAATCGATCCAGAAAGCCTACCAGGGTTACAAACAGATGTGGCCCAATGTCTTGTCAGCTTTGAGTTGGTGTTCCCACCATCCTTCTTCAATATTATGACGCATCTCCTGGTTCACCTAGTAGAAGAGATTGCCATTCTCGGTCCTGTATTTCTACACAATATGTTCCCCTTTGAGAGGTACATGGGAGTCTTAAAGAAATATGTTCATAACCGTGCTAGGCCAGAAGGAAGCATCTCCAAGGGCTATGTAACAGAGGAGGTCATTGAGTTCTGTGTTGATTTTATTCCTGACCTTAAGGCGATTGGTGTTCCAGAATCACGACATGAGGGGAGACTGCGTGGAAAAGGCACCCTAGGATGTAAAGCAATGATATGTAGGGACGGGCATTCTCTCAATCAAGCACACTACATGGTTTTACAAAGATCTATCTTGGTTGCCCCGTATATCAATGAACACAAGAATTTAATACGCCTCAAACACCCGGGGCAGTCTGATGAATGGATTATAAGTGAACACATGGCGAGTTTTGGCGGCTGGCTGCAAAGACTTCTCACGAATAACACCACTGTTGGGGATCAGCTGTACTTGTTGGCCAGGACACCGTCTTCGACTGTATGTACTTTCCAAGGGTACGAGATAAATGGGAATACATTTTACACGATAGGCCAAGATAAAAAGAGCACCAACCAAAACAGTGGTGTCCGCTTCGATGCAGCAGAAGACAATGGGCAAAAGACCACGTATTATGGGTTCATAGAGGAGATATGGGAACTTGACTATGGACCTAATTTTAAGGTCCCCTTGTTTCGATGCAAATGGGTCAAGCTAACAGGAGGAGGGGTTGAGGTAGACAAGAAGTACGGAATGACAACGGTGGATCTCAACAATCTTATGAAGAACTTAGACGAACCATTCGTCCTAGCCAATGATGTGGCTCAGGTTTTCTATGTGAAGGACATGTCCTCCAGACCAAAAAAAAGAAAAAATATGCAAACGAATACATCATATGATGAGCCAAAGCGTCACATAGTTCTTTCAGGGAAAAGAAACATCGTGGGAATCGAGGACAAGACAGACATGTCAGAAGATTATAATAAGTTTGATGAAATTCCGCCCTTCACAGTGAAAACTGACCCAAGCATTCCGTTAAGTAAAGAAGATGCTCCATGGTTACGACTGAAGCGATCATAAGGAAGGGCATATGCCAAGAAGTTCATGCTCATATTATGTAACTCTAGTTCATGTTTTTAATATTAATACATGTCTTGAGTGTTAGTCATGTTTTGTGGATGGACCGGGAGTATGAGAAGAAGTTGTCCCGATTCGTCGTACTTACCATTAAGATCTGATCTCCAAACGCGCGCGGTCACATATTAGGGAGTGCCTCTATGACCAGTTTCTTGGAGATGCCGGAGGACTAGGCTCCGTCGGCATCTCCCTGAAACTGGCCGTAGTGGTGTCCCTGCTCTCGAAAACCATCTTGCAGCTTTGTAACTTGTCTAACTAGATCAATACACCAGGGAGCTAACTAATTTCACATATTAGGGAGTGCCTCTATGACCAGTTTCTCGGAGATGCCGGAGGACTGGGCTCCGTCGGCATCTCCCTGAAACTGGCCGTAGTGGTGTCCCTGCCTCAAACTGGCTGGAGGACTGGACTCACAAGGATGCCTATTTATAGTACAAGCAGCTCGACATAGTGTTGACACTTACAAAATAATGTCGACACTCACCCCTATTATTAGTCCCGGTTGGTGTCTCCAACCGGGACTAAAGGTTCATCTTTAGTCCCGGTTGGTGACACCATTCGGGACAAGGTACACGCCGCACGACATAATGTCGACATGCACTCACCTCTATTGTTAGTGCTGACTCGTGTTTTGTCCCGGTTGGTGTCTCCAACCGGGACTAAAGGTTCATCTTTAGTCCCGGTTGGTGTCTCCAACCGGGACTAAAGGTTCATCCCGCCATTTTTTCCCGCCATTTTTCTTCCCGCCATTTTTCTTCCCGCCAGTTCTTCCCGCCATTTTTCTTCCCGCCATTTTTCTTCCCGCCAGTTCTTCCCTCCAGTTCTTCCCGCTAGTTCACTATATATATATGTAGGGGGTTGGCCTCCATTGTCATTGCACATCTCTAGACTCATATCTGCAACCTCATCACTCTTTCCCATGGCTTCCACCGTAGCACTAACCCCCAGGGAGGCGGAGGCGCTTTGCTCCTCGAACTACCCCTGCCCGCCGGGCTACTGTGTCCCCGTCGGCTGGATGCTGAGCGTCGGAGGTGTGCCGGTTCCTCCTGTCCCTCTAGGTGTGGCGCGCCGGATGGCCATCACGAACCACTACTACTTCGAGCTCACGCCGGAGCAGCGGAGGAATCCCAGATGGCATCCCGACTATTTCTCTACTTGGGAAGCCTTCTTCGTGGATCGGTATGAGAGGGCGCTCGCCAGGCACGAGGAGGACGGCCCACCTCCTCCTAACTTCAACGAGGCCGGCCGTCGGCTATGGTGGCGCGGTCGGACTCTCCAGAGCGTCATGGCCTATGACACTACCGCCGACTCTAACCCCCGTCTGCGCTACCCTCAAGTCCAGCCCACGCGCTACCCTCAAGTCCAGCCCACGCGTACTCTCCAGAGGTTCAATTACGGTGACCCCGACGACGACAGCGATGACGGCGGCGGCGAGTACGACGACTACAGTGGCGAGTATTACAGGTGTAGGCAGGAGCATGACTAAATCACTCCAACATTCCGAAACAAGTTCGGCCGATTGTTACTTAATCTGGCCATGTATCTTAATTTTCAGTTCTTTTATGTATCTTAATTTTCAGTTCCAGTTCGGCCGATTGTTACTTAATCTGGCCATGTATCTTAATTTTCAGTTCTTTTATATATCTTAAAAAAGCCCCTTTAATGCATGAAATAAGTGTTTATTTATTTTAAAAAATTTCATGTAAAGTAAATATAAAAATCATTTACATGAATGGATCGATATTATTTTTCTGAAAATTATGATATATTATTCATATTTTTCTGAGTTGAAATGAAATAGATATGAATTTTCTAAATTCATATCATATTTTTTGAATTAAAAAAGCCCCTTTAATGCATGAAATAAGTGTTTATTTATTTTAAAAAATTTCATGTAAAGTAAATATAAAATGATTTACATGAATGGATAGATATTATTTTTCTGAAAATTATGATATATTATTCATATTTTTCTGAGTTGAAATGAAAAAGATATGAATTTTCTAAATTTCATATCATATTTTTTGAATTAAAAAAGCCCCTGAAATAAATGCCCCCCTTTAACACCGGTTCCAGACAGGAACCGGTGTTAAAGGGGGGGGCATTTATTTCGTTTCCCGCGCGCACCCCCCCTTTAACACCGGTTCCAGCCACGAACCGGTGTTAAAGGGGGGGGTGGTAATAAATGCGCGCGGGAAACACACCCCCCCCTTTAACACCGGTTCGTGGCTGGAACCGGTGTTAAAGGGGGGGGGTAATAAATGCGCGCGGGAAAACCCCCCCCTTTAACACCGGTTCCAGCCACGAACCGGTGTTAAAGGGGGGGTATTTATTTCACCTTCCCCTTCCCCTTCCTTTCTTCCCCCACTGAGCCAGATCGATCTTCGTCTCGCCGCCCGACCCGCCGTCTCGCCGCCGCCGCTTCGGAGCTCCCCCGACCCGCCGTCTCGCCGCCGCCGCTTCGGAGCTCGAGGTCCGCCGCCCCCGACCCTCTCTTCCCCGCATCCTTCCCCTCCCTCTATGTCTCCACACGATCGACGGTGGCCAGGGAGGAGGCCGACGACGCGGGCGCAGCGGTGGCGCTGGAGGGCGGTGGCGCTGGAGGGCGCTGGCGGTGGCGCTGGAGGGCGGTGGCGCTGGAGGGCGCTGGCGGTGGCGGTGGAGGGCGGTGGCGCTGGAGGGCGCTGGCGGTGGCGGTGGTGGAGCCGGGCGGTGGCGGTGGTGGAGCCGGGCGGTGGCGCTGGAGGGCGCTGGCGGTGGCGGTGGTGGAGCCGGGCGGTGGCGCTGGAGGGCCGTGGACTCGCAGTTGGCGAGGGCGCAAGGTTGGCGTGGCGAGGCCGTGGTCGGGCTCGGGCTTGGCATCGGGGAAGTGCGGAGGCGGCGCCGTCGGCCCCGGTGGCGGCCAGGCGTCGCAGAAGGAGGTGTGGGGAGGGCCCCGGCGGCGGAGGTTGGGGCGCTGAGGACGAGCGGACGGAGGGCGAGGCAAGGGCGCGGCGCTCGGCCCAGCGAGCTCATCGAGTGGCGACGGGAGAGGTAGACAGAAGCAGAGGCGAGGCGGACGGCCAGAGCGGAGGGAGGCCGCGGGCTCGCCGGCACGGGGCAACTATAGGGAGCTGGCGGGGTGGGTCGACGGCCTGGCGGAGGGGGTGGATGCAGGGGAGTTCGATGGGGAGGGTGCGGGTGACGCTCGGAGGTGGGAACCGGCGAAGCGAAGAGGGGAGATGCGGCAGGCTTGTTGTGCAGAGGGACAAACCCCAGGAACATTGTCGTTGTATCTTGTGATTGCTATATTAATATAGCGGGGCGCAAGCCTATTTCGAGGAGCCCTGACCATCTCGCTCTCTTCCCCGTGCAGGAGCGTCTCGCCGCCGCCGCTTCGGAGCTCGTAGGCCACGCCTCAACGCCGACGCCGCCCGCCGCCCGACAAGCCCGCCGCTAGCACCGCCGCCCGACGAGACCGCCGCATCCGTCCGACGAGCACCGCCGCCCGACGAGACCGCCGCATCCGTCCGACGAGCACCGCCGCCCGACGAGACCAACGTCACCCCACCGGTGAGCGCCACGTGTCTGCCACGTGTGTGATTGCTGACTCATCCTGATTAAAACTTGTTTGCTCGATAAATTGTACTACATGCATAGATTAAAACTTGTATACAAATTGGACCTCTGACTCATTTGTGTATTTATTTGTGTATTTTGGTATGAATAATATGTATATTTGTGTATGAATCCAAGTCCACTTGAATGTTTACACTCTTACTCTAGATAATATTATTGTTTTAGAAACTATGGATCCACTTAGTAGAAACCTTGAAGAAGAAGAAATAATGGAGAACATTATTGATGAGGACACCTCACAATATCTGAACTTGGAGGGACATGACGACGACAGCTCAAGTACTAGTCATGGAGAAGATGAAGACTCCGGTGAACGCAATTTAATGGTTACAAAGTCCGGCGAGGTATATGCATTGATTAAGCCTCAGCTGACTTCCACCAACAATCTTCTTCTACATGTATTAATTAACGCTTCTTTCTTCTTTTAGCCCTCTGGATCGACCAGCCAGCAACCATCTTCTTCTACAAAAAAGAGCAAGCGAGGCGCGAGCCAGCGGTTGAAAGATCGTGCAAGTTCACGATCGAAGCAGTCCGTGTTGATGGCAGGCTGATGGAGCCCAAGAAGGCCGCAGACAAATTTATACGTCAGGCTGGAGTTCTTGTTAGGGACCAAATCTCAATCATAATTGAATATTGGAATAAGCCAAAGAAGGGCGATGGTACCTTTGTCGATGACAGATCCAAAGAAACGCTTTGAAATTCGTTGTTGGTAAATTTCACCCTTCCGCCAGAGGAGGATGAAAACAACCCGGTTATAAAGGAAAAGGTCAAAGAGTGGACTCTAAAGAAGATGGCTGAGGCTTTCCGCAACTGGAAGACAAAATTGAACAAATTTGTCAAAGCTCGCGAGACTCCAAATTTCGAAGACGCATATTATGCGAAGATAAGACCTCACTGACCCGAATTTGAGACATATAAAAAAAGTGCTATAGCTAAAAAGAGGTCAGAAACCAATACGCTTAATGCCCTGAAGAAGGAATATCACCAGAGGACGGGGTCAGGTGGCTACATATCTCAGAGGCCTAAGTGGGAGGAAGCTGAGAGGGCCCTGCGCGAGAGAGGGATCACACCCTAGACAGATGGGTGGGACCTACGTGCAAAGACTTGGTTCTACGGAATCGGGGCAAGGTTGGACCCAGAAACAGGATTGTGTATCTTCCCAACCATCCTTGCCAAACCCGTCACTGAACTCATCACGGCATACGAGGAAACATCCGCCAGGATCTTCCATCCCGACAGAGAGAATGACCAGCTCACACGCGCCATCGGTAAAAAAGAACACCCTGGACATGCACGAGGCACAGGGGGTATGACGTGGAAGGATGGGTTTGCCGACTGGAGCGACTCTTACAGATGGCGCGGCAGAAAAGAAAAAGAGCGTACAGATCGGATGACACAGATAGAACATGCACTTGCGGCGCTGCAGACGCAAGTGAATGCACAACAGAGCCATCAAGCTACCGGCCCATCTCAGCGGCATGAAGAGCCTGCATTGGAAGCTGCCCGCGGCCCAGACTCTGCGCGGAAAAGCAGTGTGGCTTCCACGGAGAACTTGCAGCCAACGCTTGAAATGACGGGTCCTCGATACCCCGTTGATGAGATCACGGAGAGCGAACACGCTGAGCTGCATGTGAGATTAATGGGCTTATCCATTAAGGTGGCTGACGGCTATGCCTTACCTCCTGTAGCTGGTGGAACTTACCACTGCCGACCGATTCCAGATGGCTATGCTATTGTCGGGGTGGATGAGGTTGTGAAGGAATATGAGGAAGCACAGCTTGACCATGCTACAGGTGAAGGGGAAACTCAACTCAAATTTGCAGTGAAAACAACCATTCTTTGGAAGAAGGAACACATTGTGCTTCCAAATTGGAGGTCACTGGCACCCCCGCCGTCTCCGCAGCGTCAGCAGTCTGAGCCGCTTCAGCCATCTCCTGCGCGGCAGCCATCTCCGGCCCGTCAGCCATCTCCTGCGCGGCAGCCATCTCCGGCCCGTCAGCCATCTCCGGTGCTTCAGCCATCTCCTCAGCGTAAGCGGAAGAGCACTGCCACGAGGAGCATCAGTAGCACTGCCACAAAGAAATCCGCAGGAAACCGTACGCCAAAGAGTTCAAAAAACTACGTCCCGCAGCCTTCCGCCAAGCCATTGCCGGTTTTAACGTGGAATCGCAGCGACGAGGAGACCAATAGGATCTCGGGAGAACAGGTCAAGAAATTCTTTGCACCTAGACGGGCCGAGCCAAAGGAGAAAATAGATCCGGCGGTGGTGGAGAAGTTTTACAAAAATCTTTTGAAACCTGAAACCCCACTTGTGCCGGACTACGAGCGCCAGATTTTGAAGGCGGATGCAAGGCGACGTAGGGAGACTGAAAGTAGCAGTCGTGAGGCACCCCAGAAAACAGTTCCCATGCTCGGAGAGCAGGAAAACCAATCATGCGCCCCGCTCCAAATGTTTGATAAACGGGACGCTCCTCCCGTAGATGATTACGAGGCAGAGCTACAAAGAAAGGCCAATGAGATGGGGATGACTTACATTGCATACTTGAACGTCATGGGAGACAACTTGCCCAAATGCGATGTCAACCCCATACAGCCATGGAAGTATGGGAAGAATCTCGTCAAGAAAGAGGAGCTCAAGAATCTACCAACAAAGATGCGAAAATTGCACAAGTGGTACCTTCATTTCTGCAAGACGAGAAAAGAAGAATGGATCACGGCGCATATAAGAGATGAGATTTTCTTGTGCGGAGACGACGCGATCGACTTCAACATTCAAGACTTGCATTGTCTATTCAATCAGAAGGAACTCGACAAATCTGCCATCAGCCTTTATTGTGTGTAAGTACTATTTCTGTAATTTTTATCTCAACTCATTCACTTCATTAATTGCATGTATATATATATGCTCACCATATATGTATATACTATTATGCAGGAAAAAGGTTATGGAATGCATGAAAGGAGGCCCTTTTGACATTGGGTTCGTTGACCCAAATAGAGTTCATGAAGAAGTGGTAAGAGACAAACCCGGGCAAACAGAAGATTACTTGCTAAAGTCTTTACTGAGACAACAAACCAAAAGGGAAATACTATTGCCTTACAACTTCTCGTGAGTACTGTTACCCTCTCTCTTGTACACATTCCGTTTCGGCTTACTCGATGTTAAGTGTAACTGATGATGAGTTATGCGTGCGTAGGTTCCACTTTATTCTGCTAGTCATTCAACCCGACTCAGGAAAAGTCCTTGTCATGGACTCGTTACGAAAATAAAAAGAGCTATGGGCAGACTTTAGAGAGATGCTCCAGAGGTAATTTCAATCATATTATCGCACTAGATCGGCAACTTTCGTGACAATAAGTAATTAATTACTCCTTTATCCATTTTCTTTGTCGGACAGGGTTTGGAAAATGTTCACGGGCAGGGCCGTGGGTGAATGGTCAGAAGAACTAAAATTTGTAGACCAAAATGTAAGTAATACTAGCTAGCTTCCAATTCCATTATATCATGCTTTATTGATTATTATTTTGATTGAACTCTCTATTCTCGTAAAGTACGCGCATCAAGGACACGGCAATAACTTATGTGGGTACTATGTTTGCGAATTCATTCGCAACACGATATGTGCGACATGCCAAGCCGCACTAGAACAACTTAGAGTAAGTAAACAAAGTCCACAACATTATTTTATTACCATCAATTGTGTTGAGTTTTATTCTTATATATATATTGACGGCCCATTCTTCATATATATTCAGATCGAACGGATGCGGGACCAACTCCTACCATTTGAACGCATACGAGCCATTCAAGAGGAATTGGCGGGGTTCATACTTGATGAGATCGTCACGCCTGGCGGAGAACTCTATAGATATCCACCAAAATGAACGATGACGATGTATGTGCCGATGGCGATGTATGTGCCGATGACGATGTTTGTGTATAATAATAGTTGCTTAATTATTCATGTAATCGTATGTACCGATGACGATTTATAAGTATACCGTTCCCGATCGATTTCCCCTCGCTCCCCCCCCTCCCGCAGAAATACGCCCAGAACGGGGCAGAGGCAGAAGTCTGCCGCGGCAGAGATTTAGGCCGTTTTCCTGCCGAGGCCTGTGGCAGCCCCACGTGCGCCACCCTTTAATACCGGTTCGTATAGGAACCGGTGTTAAAGGGGCCCCCCCTCTAACACCGAACCCTCAACAGCGGTTGGGGAACCGCTGTTAGAGGGCCCTCCCAACCGGAGTTAAAGGGGGGGGCTCTGCACTAGTGTCCCTAATCACCGGTCCAACCTTTTCTGGAAGTTTATCCATTATATGCCACATGCATAGCCTATGTACTATGCCTGGAAAAACTATATCAATAGCCTTCTTAATGCTGCGAGCTTCGTCGGTTATGATGAGTCCTGGCGTTTCACCTCCCATTGCCTTCAGGAAGGTCTTAAACAACCAAACATATGACTCCTCCTTCTCATTATGTAAAAACGCGGCACCAAAAAACACACTCTGTAAGTGATGATTAACCCCTGTAAATGGTGCAAATATCATGTCATACTGATTGGTCGTGTATGTAGAATCAAACGATACTACACGGCCGAAGTGTTTGTAGTTCTTCCTACTTGTGGCATCTGCCCAGAATACATACATCAAATTTCCTTCACCACTCACCTCAAAATCATAGAAAAATGCTGAATTAACTTCTTTCTTTCTAGCTAGTTGTGCAACAAACATTTGGGCATCTGCGTTCCTAATTTTATATCTGAGATCACGGTAGTAGTTTTGCTAGTCCCTCTTCATGCATCCAACTTTGTCAATCCCACCCTCACTGACTTGGAGGAGCCTGTATGCCTGCCAAGTTTCTATGCTTGCTTTGTGGCATGTGTACAATGCATTCTTTGCCCTCTCACTAACTTGACGATTTGATCTGATCAAATGACGTTTATCAGGTGACACAAGACCATGATTATGGTGCTCAACCCATGATTCTACCTTGTAGGTATCATTACCACAAAGCTTTACAAAGATATGTGCATCACACCCACATCTTGTGGCGGTGTTCTTACGCCTTTTCTTTGACGGGTCATCAATCTCTTTACCCTTCTCAGACTTGAATCCTTCCTTGTTACACATGTACCGCTTAGTGTGAACTATATCATTGTCCAACTTCTTCTGTTGGCCAACACGAACTCCAAAACCAGATTCATGTGCATAATCCTTGTAGAACTTCTCCACACTGTCTAGCCCTTCAAATGCCATACCTAATTTAGGCTTCAAATTTTCTTCACATTCAGGTATAAAAGATGAACACTTCAACATAAACAAAGAATCAGTAAGCACCATTATATATAACTATCTGAACTGAATACATCCATGATCAATGGAATCAATTGACTTACAGAGAGAGGAATACTTGCTTTCTTTACGGGTGTGCTAAATCCTCCATCTTTCAACTGCATTTGCAAGCTAGTAATTGATTGCATTGCTGCACAAAGCCACAAACAGATACATGATCAGTGAAACAATGAAAAATCCATCTTTTGGGCATTCCCATAAATTCTGCATGCGTGTGTTTGCATGTTGTGAGTTCGTATCATGCCAGCTACCTATTGGTGGTAGTCCCTAAGTGATTCAACTAAACAGCACCATGCGATTTCTAGGTGAATTTGCATCAGAAGAAAACAGAGTCTGCTTGACGTGCATACCTCGTACACAGCGGCCGCATCGGGAGATCAGCTGAAGCCCACTGCGGCCGATCGGGATCTTGCGAGTTCTCCGTCCTCACCGACCGGGGTCCTACTAGTTCTTTCTTCAGCTGCGGGTCGCCGCCGTAGTATCGTAAATCTACAACTGCAATCGGAATAACAGGGAGGAATGTGGCTTTTGGCAGGGGTGCTCCTGCAAAATTGCAACGCTAACTTGCACAGGCAGCGTGTTTCCAAAAATAAACTTGCACATGCAGCGGGCGTGTTATTAAAAGATTGCAGCGGACTCAGCTATAACGCTAGGATTTGAATCGGCCGGCTGTAAGCGTTTTGGATGCATGGATACACGAAAGGAGCAGATGCATAGGATACGGCGCCTATATTAATATCACGAAAGATACCAATTACATCCGGCCTCTGCAACAACGCAATGTTCTAAAAACATTACGGATGCACACAGCCCTATTACAAAAGAACTAGAAGAACAGAAAAATAAAAGATCCCGCTACGGTGATCAAGACATTGTAACTGCAACACCAAACACCACCAAGACAGCACCCAGAGCCATGCTCACAAAACAATGTCTTCAACAAGAACATTGCCAGGCACAACCAGTTAAGGCCAGACCTTGGTCACAACTTCCTTGTTTGCTGACATTGGTTAAACGCCTACTTAACGGGTGTTCTCATTACTTCAACCCACTCAATATAGCTTTATGTAAGATCGCCTTATTAGCTTTGCTAGAACTTAAAAATCGTCTAACGTTCTGGAGGGTCACATAGGACTCATGTGATCGACCCCTTGTAGATCTACCCGGATTTCCCAGCTCCTCAAAACCTATGCACAATAAGTTTATTCATGAGGACATACCAAAATGCAGTACAAATAATTGAGAACAATACAAGAGGCATGTGCTATTTCGTACATATTAATAAATAACAGTCAAAATACGAATTTGCATGTGGAAACATGTGGCGATATGAAAGCTATTACGTTTATTCAAAAGCTTACATCAGTTAGCTGGTACAAGTTTTTTCTAGAATAATAGGCTTTTAGAACTTAGCTTACTGATTCTCAGGCACTGAGGCATGTGTCGTCCTCTAGGCGTTTAAGAAATGCAATGTATTTGGTGATGGTACATGATGGCAGCAATGTTGAGAATGCCGTTACACAAAATAAAAAAATTCTAGCACATAAACCGGATCATGTTATGCGGGAAGGGAGGCAATGGAACGTACCCTCGAAGATCGAACTAGCGGAAGTTTGTCGATAACAAGGTTGAGAAAGACGATCGTTGATCCCTGCAACGAGACTCATCAAGTCGTCGGGAGATGTATTAACCCACGAACGGCTCCATATGTCGCACCTCCACTAGTATCCATACGTACAAGATCAATAGCACCACGTCGACTTGCGATCAAGCACACAGGCGAGACATGAACGTATCGATGATCCGGCAGGACTTCCGCAGCACCATCCAGATTAGATATAAACAAAAGTAGAACTCGAGCGGCCCACCGGGGTTGTTGATCAAGATCTCTGCGAGATGACAATGATGACGGCGCGAGGAGAAGGAGCTCGGAGAGGCAACTCCAAAGATGGCACGCAGAGGGTGGCAGCGCAGCGTTGGCTTGGTGACATCGTCGGCTTGGGCGGGCAGCATTTTAGTGTAGTGTAAGAAAATTGTTAGGTGGCCGTTGAGATTTTAATTTTTTTCACATGCAGCATTTTACAAGGAAAAATGATGAGGAACCATAAATGTAAAAGAGGGGCACCCGATGCAACTATTGATTGCACGAGGCAAGGCATGGCCAAAGAAGAATGCATGCATGAGATGGCTTATGAGGACAGTGATTGCTATATAATGGGGTTGACATCTAATAGTTGAGAGTTCGTGGAGTTTTGAAGTAATTTAGAAAAAAAAATGGTCCTGTTTTTACTAAGTCTGTTATCATATTTGTTTTCTATGAATATGTATATGGACAAACAGAAATAGTAGAATGACGATACTATGACCCGAAGATATCACAACTTTTCACACTGAACTTGTAGAAAATTCTTATATTTCTCGCAGTTCATAGTTGACCACCAAATATTTGCACATGCACAGACATCTACTCTCCTCAGTTGGTGTTTGGTCATTTCATATCATCGCTTACGATGATGTTGCTGAAAATGGCCTTCAGGAAAACAACCATGCATCCACCAAACCTCCGACGACAAGACACCAATCTGAAACCCCATTCTCAGCCTTGCTACCAGGAACAGCTGCTTACCGACTTCCATGCGGCAAACTAAGACACCACTACAGCATGTTATGAAGAGAATGTTCGAATAAACAGGCTAGAGGAGCAGGGTGTACCCAAGAGCCCTGCCAAAATTCTCCCAATGCATCCTATTCATAATAATTGTCTCAACTGAAATAACTGCTAATAGTTTGGCACCGGTCAAGCTATCTTCATGCATCTAGCTTGGTGTTCGCTCGAGAGGAATTTATTTTCTTCAGTCTAGCAGAGATGACTAATATTTCTTTCCCATTGAGATAGATGCATGATATATATCTTGTGGTTATGGTATGCGGAGTAACTCAGCCTTTAGTTTTTACCTACCGATTGACGACCCACTATACGTCTTTATCATAGCTTACTACTACTGTATTCTGCGAGTAAACTATTTGAGTATTAATTGTAGGCAACCTTTAAACTAAGAGCTTCTTGAGTTGTGACATTGCTTAATTCCTAGAGGATGGCACATGCCTTGTAAGCATTGCAACTATAAAGGAATGGTTAACTAAAACTGCCAACTGCTTATTATATCAGGATGACTCATGCTATCTATATCTGACTAGTAATTGTCACAACTATAACGGAATGAATAAAACTGCCAACTGTGTGAGTTCCTCGGTTGACTTCCTAGTTTGGTCTCGAGGGGGAAATATCAGGATGGGTATGCTTGGTGATAGTTTCAGGTTGGATCCGAATAGGTCTTTCTTATCCCTATCTGATAGCCGCTAGTTGTATTGTGTCTCTATAGGTTGTTTAGTGCATGCTGCGCTGCCGCTTCAGTCCACCATACCTATGTAGGCGAGGACCTTCGAATTCTAGTCTCGCCGTGTACTGGCATCAGTTCTGACCGCTCTCTCTTTTTTTGCCCTTTGTCGGCACCCTTTTTGTTTAAGCAGGTTTTGAGATCAATGTCCTTAGCAGGGTTACCCTTCCGGCTTGGCCTGGGCAGGGTTATGGACGCCATTGGTTATTCTTCGGGGCTCTAGCCTAATTTTCATCTTGTCCGTACTCGGACACTGTATCGTTTTAAAGGTGATTTGGATCTTTGCACTGTATATCTGTATTTTTGACTCTTTGAGTCATTGTTTGTATATATCTATTATGTGGGTTCCATCGTGGACTAATGTGTAATGGTATTACTTCGTTTTTCACCCGCACGAAAGTGCCTGGTGGGCGCCTTTGAATTGTTTCTATGCGGATTTGGCGGGAATCGCTAAGACCTGCATAGGGCCAATCCGAGGGTGTTACAGAGTGGTATCAGAGCTCAGTAGTTACGATACCCCACTAGTCCAGCCTATAGGATAACCTAGCTAACGACCGTGGTAGAGTGTCAAAACTATTTTAAAAATTGGTTGGATAGATCTGATAGGTCTACCTTTACTCCTTACCCCTCTGCTTTTCTCCTCTTACCTTTGCGTGTTTTGAATCTGATATCTTATATTTTCTTCGAGTCCAGGAATTCTCGTGGTTGGGTTTTCGTCGTACCTTCAGGGTTTCACTTCCTCCTCTTGTAACGGTGCTTCGACATTCGGCCTTCATGCTATCCGAGGAATGTTTCATCTGTTGTACCTTCTAGTGAACCCAAAAATTCACTAATTTTTTTCTTTGTATATTCCGGTGTTCCCAACATGACAATGTCATGATCTGCATCAATCCTTTGTTAACAAACACTGTTTGACAAGATCTTCAGTCTGAATTCCGAGAGTTGGTTGCATAATTTTCCGTTCATGTGCAGAGTAATTCTTTGGGTGCGCGATGGACTGATCACCATCCGACTACTTTTATCATTCGCTCTTGTACATTGAATGGTGAATCGATGCAGTTATACTCCTTCCGCGGAAGTTAGAGGTGGCCTTATCATTTGATGCCTCTACCTTCGTTTGTTGTTCTCCGGAGTGTTCTCTCGATGAACGTGAACAACGACCCCTTGTTGGTGGTGTCGCCGATTTCAAGACAAAGAAAGGACCCTTGTTAGTGGTGTCATGAGAATCTACACAATGCAAGAAGATTCGAAGCGTCGGCTTTCTCCCCCGTACCATGAGTCGGATCTCGAGGGCGAGATCCATTGTTAGTGGTGTCGAATTGTAGCACCCCTGGTAATTTCACTACTAGAAAATCGCTATTACTTATACTCTATGCATTATCATGACTGTCACGACTCAACCCACCACAGAACACGCACGCCACCCCGCTCTCTCGCTCACCCCGCAACCCCCGGGCCCACCCCCGTCTCTGCGTTCTTTCCCCGTGAACCACCCCGCAACCCAGCCCCACTCCTCACCCTTCCGCGTGGACCCCACCAGGGACCTCGTCTCCATCCTCACCACCCACCTCTGCTTCGATCCCTCCCCATCGTCCCATCGCGCTGCCGCTGGCCTCTTCTCCGTCGAGAGCGTGGCCGCGCCATGGCCGCCTCCTTCGGCCTCCCCATCCCGAGGCCGCCTTGCCTCCCGCCTTCCGGCTCTGCACCGACCCCGCCGTCGGACCCGCCCTCCGTGACCTCTACCTCCTTTCCTGACGTCCTCTCCTCCCTCCTGGCCGCCTCCGTCATCTCGCGTCAGGTCGTCTCCCCGAAGCTCCTCTGCACCAGCGCCTCCCGCCTCCTCGCTGTCGCGCGACCCCCACGTCTTCCCCGGCCCCGTCATCGTCGTTCGCAGACGCCACGCCGTCGCCTAGGGATTCGTGCCGCCAAGCCCTATGCCTCCTGCCTCCTAACCGTCCCGACAACGCGACTGCCCCCCGACGCGACCCCCTCCACGTGCTGGCCCACCTCGCATATCTCCTTCTGGTTGTTCACGAGCACCTTAGTTCCTGACCCCTGTTTGCACGTTGTCAGGTGGCCTCGTTCGTTCATTTGCTGCTCTCCTGGTGGTGATACCACCTCAACCCAAAGTACTACGGATGTCTCTGTTATTCTTGGTATACCGCCAAGGCTGTCTCGCCAAGCTCGTCACGGTACCATGCTTGTGTACTCATTCCACACTGTCAAGCACAAGATCTGCCAAGACCTCCTTTGGACAAGAACGACGAGCACCCGGGTGATCCCTGGACAAGCTCTACTTCAACGATTCTAACTTAACCACCCGAGACGGATCCGAAGGCTGTCGCCCCGAAGACCGAATCCGAACACCCTCGGAACGCCAAGTTCTTCATTAGGGACCGCCCCAATCTCCTTCATGGATCTGAAGCCTGATCCGGAAGATAAAGACCGAACCCCGACGCCCAAGATCTTCGGACCAATGTGTGATCCCTTTTCCGAGACCAATATTTTTCTAATATATAATATATACCTATTGCATCTAAATTGTTCATGTTGCGCTCATGTCATGTGGTTTGGGGGCCTTATGTAGATTCATCTCATAATTAAATATGGAGGCTATATGTGGACGAACCTAGTCTAATATTTGACCCATTTAAATTTGTGTATCGAACCGGTGACATATTTTGCCTTGTTAATACAACATTTAAAATTGCGGGGTATCTAAACAACATAAACCTTCTAAATAATTGTCGGGACTTCGGTTTCGCTTAATATTGCCTAATTGGATCGCACCTTTGCCATGTCATACATCATACATGCATCATGCCTAGTTTTCTGCCATAGTAATAAATAGTGCATCCGGTGTTTCTGCTAGTGCTTTGCTTCTTCACGGATTAGGCCGATGAGTTGATGCGAGTGTCGACCCGATCTTTGGATGAATCTTCGGCAATGTTTTCAGGCGAGTAATCTCCCCATTTCTACCTATCTTACTTTTATAGTACTTATTCCCTCCTGTTGATCTATTGCTATCTGTGTTGCGATGTTATAGATTCTGTACCCCGCTATACTTCCCTGCAGCCCTGTATTGCCATGGACATATCCTATTACCTGTTGTTTGGTAGATAGTCGGTCTTGTGAGTCGTAGTTGCTTGCACAGGTGATGTGTCGCTTCGTTAATCTTCCACAGTTGTTGGAGTAATGACGCATGTTTAATGTTGGAGATGATCATAACTTTAATTATCGTTTAATAACTAAAATTGAAGTAGGTAAATAATGCAGAGGCACAGGTGGCCAATAGATGTTATTTTGTTTTTAACCGTCCACTTGTGTCCCGTAGGACCCCGAGTACTTGATACCTATTTTTTGAATATTCGCACTATCCGCATGTTGGACCATGAATCCCCCTAGCCAGATCTTGAGTCATATATTATTTCTTGGGACCGCAAACTAGTTTGGGGATTTATTACTATCATGTACTTATGCCATGCTTTACTGCTTTATTTACGATTGTGCGTGGAGCGCCTATACTGTTTAGGAATTATGATACGTTTATGCGGTATCGACAAGCCCAGTCACACTTTTGGGTTTCCAGTCGTTTACAGTCGTCGACACAAACCTCTGGGTCCGTCTCAGAGTCGGCCAACTTCGTCGCGGGTAGCTTAGTGGGGTGGCCTCCTGAAATATTATATGAATCTTGCAATTTCTCTGACGTGATGCCTTGTTGGGTTTTCATTTGGTTTTTTCCGAGGTTGATCATGCGTGTGTTGCATTTGTGCCCCCCCTGAAGGGTAAAACTTTTTGAAAGCCGTGTCCGCGGTTATGGACGACTTGGATCACAGTATCTCGATCATAGACAACTATAACTAAAGTAGCACTATAAATTTGACTTTATAATGACTAGTAATCAGCTTCACTACAACGGAATGGTTAAATAAAAGTACCAACAACTGTTGGTTTTGGGATGCCTCATGCTATATGTATCTGACTAGTAAGTATTGCAACTATAACAGAATGGTTAACTAAAACTGCCTACTACTTATTATATCAGGATGACTCATGCTATATATATCTGACTAGTAATTGCCACAACTATAACGGAATGAATAAAACTGCCAACTGTGTGAGTTCCTCGGTTGACTTCCTCGTTTGGTCTCGAGGGGGAAATACCAGGATGGGTATGCTTGGTGATAATTTCAGGTTGGATCCGAATAGTTCTTTCTTATCCCTATCTGATAGCCGCCAGTTGTATTGAGTCTCTTTAGGTTGTTTAGTTCATGCTGCGTTGCCGCTTAAATCCACCATACCTATGTAGGCGAGAACCGCCGAATTCTAGTCTCACCGTGTACTGGCCTCGGTACTGACCGCTCTCTTTTTTCCTTTTCCCTTTGTCGGCACCCCTTTTGTTTAAGCAGGTTTTGAGATCGACATCGTTAGCAGGGTTACCCTTTCGGCTTGGCCTGGGCAGGGTTATGGACGCCATTGGTTATTCTTCAGGGCTCTTAGTCTAATTTGCATCTTGTCCGTACTCGGACACTGTATCGTTTTAAAGGTGATTTGGATCTTTGTACTGTATATCTGTATTCTTTACTCTTTGAGTCATTGTTTGTATATATGTGTTCTGTGGGTTCCATCGTGGACTAATGTGTAATGGTATTACTTCGTTTTCCACACGCACGAAAGTGCCTGGTGGACGCCTTTGAATCGTTTTCTATGCGGGTTTGGCAGGAATCGCTAAGACCTGCATAGGGCCGATCCGAGGGTGTTACAACAAGACACCAATCTGAAACTCCATTCTCAGCCTTGCTACCAGGAACAACTGCTTACCGACTTCCATGCGGCAAACTATGACACCACTACGGCCTGTTATAAAGAGAATGTTCAAATAAACAGGCTAGAGAAGCAGGGTGTACCCAAGAGCCCTGCCAAAGTTCTCCCAATGCATCATATTCATAGTAATTATGTTAACTGAAATAACTTCTAATGGTTTGGCACCGGTCAAGCTATCTTTATACACCTATTTTTTTGTTCGCTCGAAAAGAATTTCTTTTCTTCAGTCTAGCAGAGATGACTAATATTTCTTTCCCATTGAGATAGATGCATGATATATATCTTGTGGTTATGGTGTGCGGAGTAACTCATACTTCAGTTCTTACCTACCGATCAATGACCCACTATATGTCTTTATCATGTCTTACTACTACCTTCCACAATATAAGCCTTTTTAGTAAGCTAAAACATCTTGCTAAAAAGGTTTACATTATGGAACGGAGTGAATACTATTGTATTCTGCGAGTAAACTATTTAAGTATTAATTCTAGGAAATTTTTAAACTAAGAGCTTCTTGAGTTGTGACATTGCTTAAGCTTAATTCCTAGAGGACGGCACATGACTTGTAAGCAGTAACCTGACCAAGAACTCAAAGAAAAAAATGTTCGAAAAGCTATTTCTAGAGCTACTCATAATTTTCAGCTTTTTATTATCGATCCTCATATGACATAGACACATCTGTGTCATGTACCATTATTTGTACTTTGTAATTGGTATGTCTTTAAATATAAATCTTTTTCCCCCAGGATGTATGGGAGAACGTACACTGGTAGAAAAGGGCCCATGCGTCCCGGTTGGTAAGGGCCATTAGTCCCGGTTGCCCAACCGGGATGGGGCAATCGGGACTAAAGCTCTAACCTTTAGTCCCGGTTGCCCCACCAACCGGGACAAATGGGGCACACGTGGCGGCATCAGAGCGCAAGGGGGGTGGAGCATTAGTCCCGGTTCGTAACACGAACCCGGACTAATAACCTGCTGCCGCGGCAGAGATTTGATCCATTTCTCTGCCGTGGCAGAGAATTCATTTTGGCATATTTTGTTGCCGCGGCAGCATTTTCGCCACTTTTTGTGCCGCGGCAGAGAAGTCATTTAGGTTGTTTTATTGTTTATTTAGTGTTTTGCACTTATCAACGAAGGAACCTTATATTACATAAGATCATCATGACAACATTACATTCAATACACGGATCGAGTTCATGCACTACATACAAAAGTTGCTATTCGATGCTACCGGCCAATTTCTTGAAAGTTGCTATTTTTACAATTCATATTGTCTATACACAGCCGAGTAGTATTCCCCTTGTGTGTTTAGGACTTCTGCATCCAAGAATCCCGCCAATTCCTCCTGAATTGCTCGTACGCGATCCTTTGGCAGAAGACCGTCCCGTAGACGTTCGATCTGATTTAAAAAAGGTGTCAGCCTATATGAATATAAAACTAAACACAATTTGATTGTAATTAAAAACTATAGAAATTGTTTACGTACGTGGAGTTGCTCTAAATTTCTGCCCTTCTCATCGCACGTCTGCCGGATGAATTCACATACATAGTATCCACATAGATTGTTACCTGGTCCCTGCGTTAGGCACTTTACGAGAACATAGTTCAATCAAAATAATAATCAAGCATGATAATAACTGTATCAAAACTAGAATCAAAGAGATGCGCGGATATAGCTAGTGGTGCTTACATTTAGTGGTTGAAATGTAAGCTCCTCTTTCCAAACACCCCTAGCCTTCTTGGTGAACCGTTTCCAAGCGCTGCCCGGCGTAGAAAACGAATAAAATAAGTTATTAAGTACTTGATATCATAAAATTCACGAACGTTGCCGATATAGTGTCGTAATGATTAGAATTACCGCTGGAGAAGTATCTGCATGTCCTTCCACGTCTCAAGGGGTTTATGTTTCGAGTCCATGACTAGTACACGCCCTTTGTCAAGTTGAATGATTAACAGAATATTGTGGAAGCTGCAAATGCATAACTAATCAATTATATAATTAACATCGAGTAAGCGAAATAGAAAGTGTATACAAGACAATAACACTCACTCGAAGTTGTAAGGAAATAGTATTTCTCTTTTGGTTTCTTGAAACCTTAACGCGTGTACTATATTATCCACCGTATCCTGGGGGCTTATTTTGAGATTAGCTTCATGAACCCAATATGGGTCAATGAAGCCAATGTCATAGATTTGTCCTCTGCTACATTCGAGAATCTTCATTCTGCATATTACAGTATGATTATATACATGCAATAAACAAAATAATATAGCTGGAGACTAAATTAATTACAGAATTAGTACTTACAGACAATAGGCACTGATGATCGATTTGTCCAAGGCGTCTTGATTGAATAATTGAAATAGTTCATCAAATTCAATGGATATCATGTCATCCTTATCTTTCCCATGATGCTTTTTTGTAACCCTCAGCACTATCCAGTTAGACCCGGCCCTTGTGGCATGCATGTACCAGTTATGCAATCTTCGCATTTTTGTTGGAAGATTGTTTACCTCCTCAGGTTTGACGAGAGGTTTTCCGTACTGGTATTTGTATGCTACTTCACTCAAGGGGAAGAACTCTAACTGGGATAAGTACTGGGCAATACTCATACCTTGAGCAGCGGCAGCTTCTCCGTATTGTGCTCGACCCCACATTGGTTTGAGAAATCACCATGAGAGGGGCGCAAGTCTGTTTTGCTTGTTCCCCGAGCTGGGCAACAGATTTCCCGCTTGCATCAGTACTACTCTTCGAGGCTTTTTGTGCCGCATGTGACTTGAGAATAGAACGGTCATAGTCTGATGACAGCTTTGGCTCGGGTTGATTAAGATTCTTTAGCATTTTCAACACTTTGGCTTTTTCTTCTTTGGTGCTGGGGAACTCTGGCTCTTTCGGCCGCCTCAGCTTAGCGAAAAACGATGTCGTTTCCGCATCAACGATCGCCGCAGTCTCCTCTTCAGTACAGTCATAAGCTCTCTTGGGAGGAACCGTTGGTAATTTTGGAAGAGGCTCTTGTTTACGTTTCGGCGATCGCTTACGACGCACAGTAGCGGTACGCTTACGCTTTTTATCCTGAGGCGTCGGCGATGGCTCCCGCGGCGATGGCTGCACCAGAGATTGGTGAGGCGACGGAGCCAGGTGAGGCGACGAAGACGGCTGCCGCGGCGGCGACGACATCGCTGGAGACGGGTGAGGCGGCGACGAAGATGGCCTTGGCGTGTGATTTCGAAGCACGATACAATCCTTCGGCCATAGAATGGTGACGTTTTTTGCGTCACCCAGCACAATCACATCCCCTTCACCAGCAGGGTAGTGAAGATCCAAAACCTCAAAGGTGGGCATGATTTCATCCACGCCGACAACAGCGTAGCCCTCTAGAACCGGACGACAGTGGTAAGTTGGTGTGGGTCCAATTGGTAAGGCATAGCCGACCGCCACCTTCATTGATATGTTCACAACTTTGACATGTAGCTCGCAGTGTGTCATCTCTGTGATATCATCCACTGGGTAGCCAACAGGAGCCATCGTCGGTGCATCATCGTCATCGCCATTGTCATCACCCGGGACCTCGGTGGAAGCCACACTGCTTTTTCGATTATTCGATAGGCCGGTAGCATCGAATGCAGTGTGCTGCTGAGATGGGCCGGTAGTACTTTGCTCTTTCAGTGTGTTAATTTCATCTTGTTGTTGCTTTAATCGTTCTTCAATTAAACGCATTCGCTCTTTCTGACTTTCTGCTTCAACTGCCGCCCTGTCCTTACTCCTCTGACGGCTTCTATCAGGATATTTCTTCCTCTCTTCGGGAAACCCAGTCCTCCATGATTGGGAGCCTATTATGCCTCGTGTTCGTCCATCATGTTCCTTATTTCCAAGGGCGAGTGTGAGCTCATCATTCTCTCTATCGGGAATGAAGTCCCCATCTTTAACAGCCTTTACTGCTTTTCTGATCCTCTCGATTGGCAAGGGGTCTTCTTTATGTCGTATGTTATATATACACCTCCCTTCCGAGTCCAACGTGCCCCCATGCCCGTAAAACCAATTCCTTGCACGTTCTACCCAATCGTCTGTCTCTGGGGTGATCTTTTTATCACGCAGTTCCTGCTCAAGTTTCTCCCACTTAGGAATGCCAACCCTGTAGCCACCTTGCCCCATAGTATGGTGATACTTCTTCTTAGCAGCATTCAGCTTATTCGTTTCAGACATTTTCTTAGCTTTTTCTGATTTCTTGTATTCCACAAACTCATCCCAGAATGGTTTTATCTTCTCAAACTGAATATTCTTGAAATTGGGAGTCTTCTTTTTCACGACATAGTCAGGGTGCAATCTTTTCTTCCAGTAGGTGAAACACTGGGCCATCTTCTTCAAAGCCCACTCCCTGACCTTAGCCTCCATGGCTCTCCCATGTTGTAAGGCGTCCTCAACTGGATCCTCCGCATTTGGATCCAGCTCTATCTTCGGTAGTTTGAAATTAACCATGAGCCTCTTCCACAGTAAATCTTTGGCGTGGTTAGGGACAAATAAACATGTTCCCTCTTCATCCGCATTAGCAGGCCTATTCCAATTTCTAATGGTGATCGGGATTAAGTCCCTAACGATTACTCCGCATTGTGCCACAAATTTGGTTGCGAGAACTTCGGGAGCTGTCGGTCTGTCGTCTTCAGCGACATCTTCGATCCTGAACCTCTCATGGTCTTGCAACTTTTTGGTTGGGCCTCGTCTGCTCTTTTCAGTAGATTCCTTCGATCCGGAGGTCTAAAAGAAGAAAGATCGTCGTTACTATTTATATATAGATAGCAGATGATTAATTAATGAATTGATTTATATTACATGCACCTCGCCGGAGTGGTCGTCTTCTCGATTACACAAGGCATCGCCTTCTCCCTCGCGGAAGGCAACACCTTCAACCTCAAACAAGTTGTCTACTCCGGTAAAAAGAGGATCACCCTCACCGGAGTTGTTCAGAAACGTTGATACGTCTAAATTATCTTCCCCACGGATCACACCATGGATCAAATCTTCCTTTTCTTCGTCTCTGACGTGTGGGTCCATATTTTCTGCATAGGTGGAAAAACGAATAAGTCAAAGCGGCTAAAGGATAAAGTTAAGTACGGTGTTGAGAGATATAAACCCTAATTCAGAGAAACCCTAATATATACATACACAATAATAAAAATGAAGAGAAAGGGAAACCGTGTAGTAGATAGGCACATCGTCGAACCCACATGCACCTAAGTTGCTTGAAAATGTGAATCGGGTCTGGGGCTACCCACAGTGACTGACCAGTGGGGCCGAAGACCAATAATACCAAACTAATTAATAAACCTAATAATACCTAACTAATAATAAACCTAATAATCCAAACACCAAAAAGAAAGGGAAACAATCAACACATGGCATCAATGCAATGCTCAAGAAAGTATGATGATATGACAAGTTAATTTGCATTGGAATGTAACCCTAAGAAATGCTCGACGATTTAATCGGGGTTCCGAGGGGTGAAAACCCTAACTCGAAGAAACTCCGGAACACATGAGAGGGGTGGATTTGTTCTTCTAATTAAACTTGTAATTTAAGTTGTTGAACAATGCATGATTATAGCTTAGATAGCTAGGTTTCATTTTTCTGAACATTTTGATATATTATTCATATTTTTATGACTTATAGATTAAAAGTTATTGAATTTATAAGATTATAATTATTTCTGAAATTATTAAAAGATGGTTAAACTTTTTACACCGCAGGCATACCTACCCACAGTGACTGACAGAGGGGCCCCATGGCCACCTCAGCAGACTCGCAAGCAAGAGGGACCGGGGGTTATTTCTCACCGACGCGGCATCTAGCCAGAGAGGCTGACTAGTGGGCCTGGGCCACGCAGGCAACACATGGACGCCACACGAAGGGGAAACAGAGGTGGGGCCCGGAGCAACCTCGCCACCGCTGTCAAGGAGGACGCGGCCGCCGTGGCCATGGACAAGGACGACGCGGCGGTGGAGGAAACGGCGCCGGTGACGATGCACCACCCGATCGAAGCCGCCGCGCCCACCACCAGCAGCAGAGGGAGGGGGAGGACAGAGAGGCAGGGAGGGGCGGCGCCGTACCTAACGCGCGACGGTTGGGGAAGGGCGCGGTCGTCGACGGGAATCAGCGACGCGGGCGGCCGGCGGTCATCGGGGGAAGGAGATGCGCGGGTGGCGCGGTCGCCGGCGCGCGGGAAGAGACGCGGGTGGCGGCCAGAGGCGGAGGCGTTGATGACGGAGCCGCTACGGGGAGCGCGCGGCGGTGGCGGGGGCAGCCTGGCGGCGTCGTCGTCGGCGAGGGCGCGGGCAGAGGCAGAGGCAGAGAAGTGAGTGGGGAAGGGAAGAAGAAGAGGAGGCACGCGTTGTTATAACCAAAGGGCCTTTAGTCCCGGTTCGTGGCTCCAACCGGGACTAAAGGTGCATACGTCCCGGTTGGAGCCACCAACCGGGACCTATAGTCCAATTTTTAGCAGATGAAGGGGCGCGCGCGCAGGGGGCTCTTTCGTCCCGGTTGGTGGCTCCAACCGGGACGTATTCCCCTGTTTTCAAATTTTTTCAGTTATTTTCTCTCTCTTCCCGCCTTATTTTTTATTTTGGGGTTTAAATTTGTAATGTTTTTTAAATGATAATTACTTTGGAATTTAGAAAAACTTTAAACATAAAAAGTGTTTGGATTTGAATAACTAATTCGAAACCATTTTCTGTTTTGAAAAATAATTAATGTAACCATTTAAACTACGAACCATTTAAAATTAATAATGAAATAACTAATATTTTTTAAATATTAATTTGGAATTTAGAAAAACTTTAAAAATAAGAAGTGTATGGATTTAAATAAATAATCCAAAACCAATTTCTATTTTTAAAAAATAATTAATGTAACCATTTAAAATTAATTAACTTATATTTTTGAATATTAATTTGGAATTTAGAAAAACTTTAAACATAAAAAGTGTTTGGATTTGAATAAATAATTCAAAACCATTTTCTGTTTTAAAAAACAATTAATGTAACCATTTAAAATATGAACCATTTACAATTAAAAATGAATTAACTTATATTTTTTTAATATCAATTTGGAATTTAGAAAAACTTTAAACATAAGAAGTGTATGGATTTGAATAAATAATCCAAAACCATTTTCTATTTCTAAAAAATAATTAATGTAACCTTTTAAAATGAATTAACTTATATTTTTGAATATTAATTTGGAATTTAGAAAAACTTTAAACATAAGAAGTGTATGGATTTGAATAAATAATCCAAAACCATTTTCTATTTTTAAAAAATAATTAATGTAACCTTTTAAAATGAAGATAGGGGACGAGCATCGTTAGAACTTGCATTGGATCTCTGAAGAAACCACATATTGTGAGTCTAAAAATGATTTTTTCAAAAAATCACGGGCGATAGATCATGTACCTGTAGTACAAACCGGACCCACTTCCTACCGATTCGGCAGACATTTGTCCTTTTTACCCGGGATGGACGAAAAGGTTTGAGATGTACCGGTTGGGAGATAGTCCATGTAAGGTGGTCTAGTATTTTAGGAAAATGGGACGGTAGCATTGTGAAACGACATTTTGGTGGTTACTTCACAAAACGACCCGTTTTTTGCGCTCGGAAAATGGAAAAGGGTTTTTCCGTGCGACAAAAAGGAAAACTTCCTCCTGCAACATTGTTCTCCATACCAATGTCCACACACATGCATAATATGGGCACAACATCACAAACTATGCCGTGATTCAGCACATAACATCGGTCATTTGGACCGAAAGCCATGAAACCTCGAACATGATAGGTCATTTTGTGAAGGTTTTTTCGAAACATGATCAATATACCAAGTCTGGTATTTTTCCTTTCAACTATGTAACAAAATATGACACCAAGCGAAGGATTTTCATTGTTCGGATTTTTTTTGAATTTATTATGCCTGTTTTGAATTATCTGAATATCTAACTATGGTTGAACCGGTGTGCATGAAGATAGGGGACGAGCATCGTTAGAACTTGCATTGGATCTCTAAAGAAACCACATATTGCGAGTCTAAAAATGATTTTTTCAAAAAATCACGGGCGATAGATCATGTACCTGTAGTACAAACCGGACCCACTTCATGCCGATTCGGCAGACATTTGTCCTTTTTACCCGGGATGGACGAAAATGTTTGAGATGTACCGGTTGGGAGTAGGGATGGAATTATAACTCGAAACTCGTGAGCTAAATGAGTAACTTGTGACACAGCTCGACTCGGCTCGAACTCGGTGTCTAATGAGTCGAGCCAAGTTTTTTATTTGATCTTTTTTGTTTACCCAAGCTAAATGAGCTACTCGCGAGCTACTCATTTAGCTCGTTAAACTCGTTCAAATATAGAGTTTGAAAATTTTCATAGATAAGTGCCATACTATGAATGTTCCTTGAACCTGTAATGGTGTAGAGCTACTATATTTTTATTGATCTTCCTTCATGTTATTATGGAAGTACTATTGTTGTTCTAGTTTCAAATTAGTAGAATAATTATTAGTTTTTCTTACATGTGCTCATATTCATAACTTATAACAATCTAAACGAGCTGCTCGCGAGCTACTCGTGAGTTTACCGAGTCGAGCCGAGTTTCAAATATGAGCTCGTTCTGTAAACGAGTCGAGTCGAGCTAACTCGTTAGTTGAGCGAGCTTTAGCAAGTCGAGCCGAGTTGGCTCGGCTCGGCTCGAATTCCAGCCCTAGTTGGAAGATAGTCCATGTAAGGTGGTCTAGTATTTTAGGAAAATGGGACGGTAGCATTGTGAAACGGCATTTTGGTGGTTACTTCACAAAACGACCCGTTTTTTGCGCTCGGAAAATGGAAAAGGGCTTTTCCGTGCGACAAAAAGGAAAACTTCCTCCTGCAACATTTTTCTCCATACCAATGTCCACACACATGCATAATATGGGCACAACATCACAAACTATGCCGTGATTCAGCACATAACATCGGTCATTTGGACCAAAAGCCATGAAACCTCGAACATCAAAGGTCATTTTGTGAAGGTTTTTTCGAAACATGATCATTGTTCGGCACACATTTAGTCCCGGATGTAGTCACAAACCGGGACTAAAAATATTTTCCGCCATTTCCCACCTCTTCCCGCCAAGTTTTCCCGCCCTTTCCTTTCTACTAGAGCTTTTAGTCCCGGATGTAGTCACTAACCGGGACTAAAGATATTTCCCGCCATTTCCCAAAGCTTCACGCCAAGTTTTCCCGCCCTTTCCCTCTATATTTAGGATGATCGTGTCATGGCTATCCACACATGCACACCTTCCTCTCTTAGAACAATGGACAACGCCTACTGGGCCATTCTGACCCTCGAGGAGACCGAGGCGCTGTGCGCCTCCAACTACCCTTGTCCGCCGGGCTACCGGCCGCCCGCCGGCTGGATGCTGAGCGCTGGAGGGGTTCCTGTCCCTCCTGTCTCTCAAGGTTCTGCACGCCAGGCGGCCATCACAAACCACTTGTACCACGAGCTCACGCCGGAGCAGCGGATGGATCCCTAGTGGGATCCCGACAACTACGACACCTGGAATGCCTTCTTCGCTAATAGGCGGGAAAGGGAGCTCGCCAGGTACGAGGGTGATGGCCCGCCACCGGTGAACCACAACGAAGCCGGCCGTCGTCTGTGGTGGGCGAACCGTACTATCATCGAAGTGATGCGCTACATCGCCAGGGGAGACCATCCTCGCCTACGGTGCCCACGAGTCCACCCGCCACAGGCCCCACACTGTCCCGGCGGTAGCAGCATCGTCTTCCAGGAGACCCCTCTCCCACCCGCCGTGAATCCGAGGCTGGAATGGCCCCTGGTATATGCCATGGATGGGCTGAGGATCCCCGGAGTGGCAGGTGACGATGACGATGATGATGACGACGACGATGAAGACCCTGAAGCTGCGTACTATAGGACTAGGCATGATTATGACTAAAGGGGGCGGCTTTAGTCCTGAGTGTTAGCTAGTCCCGGTTTGTCCCGGTTTTTAATATTAATAAATGTCTTAATTGTTACCTAATAAATAGAGGGAAATGCCTATATAAAGAGAGGGTTCATATTTAGTCCTGGTTGGAGAAACCAACCACGACTGAAGGGATTGCGACAGAGTGGGCCAGGCAACACTAATAATAGGGGTGAGTGTCGACATTATGTCGTGCGGCTTGTACCTTGTCCCGGATGGTGTCACCAACCGGGACTAAAGATGAACCTTTAGTCCCGGTTGGAGACACCAACCGGGACTAAAGATGAGTCAGCACTAATAATAGGGGTGAGTGTCGACATTATGTCGTGAGTGTCGACATTATGCCGAGCTGCTTGTACTATAAATATGCATCCTTGTGAGTCCAGTCCTCCAGCCAGTTTGAGGCATCTCCAAGATGGTTTTAGAGAGCAGGGACACCACTACGGCCAGTTTCAGGGAGATGCCGACGGAGCCTAGTCCTCCGGCATCTCCGAGAAACTGGTCATAGAGGCACTCCCTAATATGTGAAATTAGTTAGCTCTGAGGCGTATTGATCAACTTAGTGAAGTTACAAGCTGCAAGATGGTTTTCGAGAGCAGGGACACCACTGCGGCCAGTTTCAGGGAGATGCCGACGGAGCCCAGTCCTCCGGCATCTCCGAGAAACTGGTCATAGAGGCACTCCCTAATATGTGAAATTAGTTAGCTCCGAGGCGTATTGATCTAATTAGTGAAGTTACAACCAATCTCTTCCACTAGATGAACCAGGAGATGCGTCTTAATATTGAAGAAGGATGGTGGGAACACCAATTCAAAACTAACAAGACATTGTACCACATCCTTCTGTAACCTTGGCAGAATATCTGGATTGATTACCTTCTGAGATATTGCATTGAGGAATGCACACAGCTTCACAATGGGTACTCGAACATTTTCCGGTAGAAGCCCCCTCAATGCAATCGGAAGCAACTGCGTCATAATCACGTGACAGTCATGAGACTTCAGGTTTTGGAACTTTTTCTCTGCCATATTTATTATCCCATTTATATTAGATGAGAAGCCCGACGGCACCTTGATACTGTAAAGGACTTTAAAAAAGATTTCCTTCTCTGCTTTGGTAAGAGCATAGCTGGCACGACTTAAGTGACGCCCTTTATCCGTCTTGTTATCTGTATGCATGTTCTTTGGGTCTTTCATAATTTGTTGGTCCTCCCGTGCTTCAGGTGTATCTTTTGTCTTCCCATACACGCCTAGGAATCCTAGCAGGTTCACGCAGAGATTCTTCGTCACGTGCATCACGTCGATTGAAGAGCGGACACGCAGGACTTTCCAATATGGCAGCTCCCAAAATATAGATTTCTTCTTCCACATGGGTGCATATCCTGTAGCGACGCCGTTCGGAACTGATTGACCGCCGGGACCCTTTCCAAAGATTACTTCTATGTCCTTGACCATACCAAATACATCATCACCAGCAGGGAGTTCAGGCTTCTTCCGGTGATCTGCCTCACCTTTGAAATGCTTGCCTTTCTTTCTTACGGGATGATTGGTCGGAAGAAATCATAGATTCGCCAGGTACACAACCTTCTTCCATTTATGCAAATATGTACCTTCGGTCATATCTAAACAGTGGGTGCATGCTCCACAACTGTAAGAGTTCTTCAACTAATGGCCTAAGGTACACATCAATGTCGTTGCCCGGTTGCTTCGGGCCTTGGATGAGCACTGGCATCATAATGAACTTACGCTTCATGCACAACCAAGGAGGCAGGTTATAGATACATAGAGTCACGGGCCAGGTGATGTGACTGTAGCTTTGCTCCCCAAAAGGATTCATGCCATCCGTACTTAGACCAAACCATAAGTTCCTTGCGTCACCTGCAAAGTCTGGGAAGTCTCTCTCGATTTTTCTCCACTGTGACCCATCAGCAGGGTGTCTCAACTTCCCGTCTTTCTTACGGTCTTCTTTGTGCCATCACAACAACCTGGCATGCTCTTTGTTTCTGAACATGCGTTTCAACCTTGGTATTATAGGAGCATACCACATAACCTTAGCAGGAACCCTCTTTCGGAGGGGCTCTCCCTCAACATCACCAGGGTCATCTCGTCTGATCTTATACCGCAACGCGTTGCATACCGGGCATTTATCTAAATTCTCATACTCCTTACCGCAGTAGAGGATGCAGTCATTAATGCATGCATGTATCTTTTGCACATCTAATCCCAGAGGACAGAGAGTCTTCTTTGCTTCGTAGGTACTCTCGGAAAGTTCGTTATGTTTTGGAAACTTTGGCTTCATTATTTTCAGCATCTTTTCAAATGAGGAGTCAGTTAGACCACACTCTGCCTTCCATCGCAACAATTTCAGTGTGGTACCGAGCTTTGTGATGCCATCTTCACAATTTGGGTACAACAATTTCTTGTGATCTTCTAACATGCCCTCTAACTTCAACTTCTCATTTTCTGTTTCACAGTCTCGCTTTGCATCAGAAATGACCCTACCAAGTTCATCAGCCGGCTCATCTGATGCCCGTTCTTCACCTCTTTCCTCTCCATTGTCTTCCATTGCAGTATCACTGTATTCAGGAAACATATGATGATAGTTGTTATCATCATCTTCTTCTTCACCATCTTCCATCATAACCCCTCTTTCCCCGTGCTTGGTCCAGCAATTATAGTTGGGCATGAAACCTTTCATAATCAGGTGGCCGCGAATGATTTTCGAGGAAGAGTACTCCTTGTTGTTCCGACATTGAACACATGGACAACGTATAAATCCATTCTCTTTGTTTGCCATAGCCACATCGATAAATTTATCCACGCCTTTGATATACCCGGCTACCCGCCGGTCACCGTACATCCATTCTGACCGTTCATCTGCATCATATAAGTAAGTTTATCAAAAAACAGGACATCATAAATAGTGAAATAACCAATTCACACCGACACATGAATTGTATCAATGACCTAGAAAAGATAAGATTGCTAACCTCGATCGAGGGAAATAAAGAGGAGAAAGCTCAAGTGCGTCTCGGACACCTTCTATATTTTTGTACTATGAGAAATTCAACGGGATTATTCACTCAAACATTTCAACAAACACCTTCAATGCATGCATGAGAAAAAACTAGCACACCCCCTCACACCTTCCACCATTCGAAAAAACAGAGTGGAGGCAGAGGGGGCTAGGGCGTTGCATTTATAGAGGGCAGGGGTCTTTAGTCCCGGTTGGAGCCAGCAACCGGGACTAAAGGTGCGTGCCACGCCACGTGGCTGTGGCCAAATCTTTAGTCCCGGTTGGTGGCTCCAACCGGGACGCATGCCCCCTTACCAACCGGGACGCATGCCTCCTGGCCCCGTGCCCGCTCCAACCGGGACGCGTGCCAGCATTAGTCCCGGTTGGTGGCGCAACCGGGACTAATGCTCCGAGGGGTCGCGAACGGATAGCCCTTTTTCCTCTAGTGGTATTGTGGTTTGAAGTTTAATAAAGTTAGACATTAGACAATAATTTAGGTTAAGAAATTGCATAAAGGCCAAAGTTTTACAAGCCAAGCTAACCTCAAAATTTGAGATGTCGTATGAATCACCCACCATGATAGGGATCAATGACACACTTTTGACCGAGAACGCTACTACATATTGTACACGTTAATGCATTATAATATAATTTTTCTTACGAGCATACAGATATATATATACAACTTGGTATACGAGTTCCAATCGGAACTAGAGCCAGTCTATTTGATTACATGAAGATCATTACATTACATAGATGTTTTATTTTCTATATATATAGTATTCTCCATTTGGGTGTATGATCTCCTTAAGCAAAAATCCCGACAATTCCTTTTAAATTGCTAGTAGGCGTTCCCATGGTGGTAGGAGCTTATCTTGCATTGCATCCAACTATATATAAAGAAGCATATCATTATGAATGGAACTCAACACAAAATGAAATCAGTACTATAATCTGAAGATATCGCAACTTTTTGTACTTTGAACTTGTTGAAATAATTACATTTCCCTCGGTATATGTGTCCACAGCGGCGGAGCCAGGAATTGCGTCTAGTGATGTCAAAGCTAAAAAAAATAAAAAGCTCAAAACTTGGCAACAAAACCCACTCATTATATTATATTCATGGCAACACACCACCATGGTCATGCATAGCTTGGTAGTTATACATAATAGCGTCTGTACTAATCATCTGAAACACATCAGCTTCAACATAGGTAATCATACAATCATACAAAAAGCCATCACCTATTATATTGCGCAAATCAGACTTAATGTATTTAATTGCAGAAAATGCTCGCTCGACAGTGGCAGTATCTACCGGCAAAACCAATGTTAGCTTCAATATAAGAAACACAAGAGGAAAGGTAGTATGCTTCTTCGTTTGAATAAGCTTTCGACACATGTTGCCAATCCCCTTCAAGTCCAAGAATCTTGAATCATCACGAAAATTTTCAACAAAATTATCAAGTTGGCAACTAAGCTCTTCAATCTTGCTTTCACTTTGGAAATCATCGGGATACAAACGAGCCATAGCCAAAATTCTTTCTTTGTCAAAGTTTGCGAAAGAACCAACGGGATCCAGACAGCCCATTCCAAGAAGCAAGGTAGTTGATATCTCACTAAAGCGACCATTAAGCTCAACTTGCAAACGATCAATAACAGCATACATGACACTTTTGTAGTAATTCTCATTTGACAAGCCATCAGTTTGAACTCTACGCTTTGATTTTGACCCATGAGGAACATGCATGGCATACATATTTGGAAGTTCAAGATCAAGTTTGATGCAAAAGTCAGCAACTATTGTAAACATACCTTCCCAGCCTTCTTTTCTCATTTTTTGAAGCCTTCTCTTAGTTGTACCAAGATATGACACAACATTCACAATATCCTTCTCCTTCCTTTGCAAAGCGACATTCAAATCATTAGTAATTCCAAGAATGGCTTTCATCAAGTGCAACATAAAAGAAAAATCAAATGTTTTTATAGCGTCTAGTACTCCTTTTGCTTTAAGCCTATCCAAAGAGTTGGATCCAAACTCTGCAATAGCATCAATAACTTTGACAACTGAGGAAAACATAACAATCATGTTCAAGAGAGAACCAAAATGGGAGCCCCATCTAGTATCACCGGCTCTTTTTTTTTTGAACAACGGAGTGCCCCCGAAGGGGCTGGAACCTTCATTTAATACAACAGTGGAGGTACAGAGAAATTACAGAAAACCCCATAAGAAAAGAAAAATACACATGGGCCCCTGACATTTGTAGAAAGGACCTTCCTGACTGCAGGGATGGTATAGGCATGTTCACCGGCTCTTTTAAGACCAAGTTCTTGATTCAAACCTCTCCCAGTTTCAAGTTCACCCATTTGCAATGCCTCTTTTATTTCTTCGGGCAACTTATCTCTAAGAAGATCCCTGTTCTTGAAAGAACCTCCTATCGTGGATAGTATAACACTCATCCACTCAAAAATCCATATAACATCTTCATGATTTTTCGCAACCGCAACTAGTGTCAATTGGCGTTGATGAGCAAAACAGTGAATACTATGAGCAGCCTTGGAATCTTGCATAACTAAAGTTTTCAAACCATTCAGATGCCCTTGCATGTTACTAGCACCGTCATAGCCTTGGCCACAGATTTGAGAAGGACTAAGTTGATGATATTTAAGCAAAGCATAAATAGCTTCTTTGAGTGCAAGAGAAGTTGTTTGACTAACATGAGAAACTCCAATAAGTCGCTCCATTACAAACCCAATACTCCAACGAGTTAAGAGTGTGAAAATTCTACTGGTACCGGACGATCAAGCACACATCTAAAGCTTCTTCATAACTCTAGCCGCATATACATGCGTTATCGCCATCAAGCATGGGCCCGGTTTGCTGAGGCACGTTAATGTATAGCATTAAATTAGTAGGGAAAGAAACCTAAAAAAACCTAATGATAGAACATCATGTTGAATGAGTTGACACTAACATTGATAGCAAGGTTCTTCAGTACTATCGTCTCGCGATTAATAACCTTTTCAGCCTCGACCTTATATCATAACTCGGGTTAAGAAATTGCATAAAGGCTGCTCTTGCTTGTACTAAATCACAAACACTTATTATAGATCGGAAGGAGTACTAGTTGTAGAAGACCAGGATAGGTAGCACTAAATGCACTGCAGCTCAAAATGCACCCTTGATAGGCAAGTTGTCGAGCCGTTGCATCAAAATCATAACGGCTCATGCTTGACACTATCACCCATACCAAGACGGGTTGAAGCTCCGGATGCCAAACCATGGCATCGAAAGTTGGATCCATGGGACCATGATGTTACAACGGTCATACCAAGACAAGAGTCGACCCCCCCCCCCCCCCCCCCCCCCCCCCCAGCACCAACTTTTATTTCGTGCAACGACACATTCACTGCTGGTACATCCTTGTCAAGGACATATACAAATAACCGACACTGTAATAACACTAACATCACACTTGAGCATCGGTCAGATTCCCCTCGCGTTCAAGTGCCGGAGAGAAAACCGGTGAAATCACGAACTGAAATCAAATGAACTTTTTTGTTGGCTAGGGTTTGGATTAAAAACTACTCCGGCCATGGAGTGGGACTACCTCCATGTTTTGCTCTGTCAGTTGCCTTAAATATTTATGTTTCATCGATGCCAAACAAGCCTGCTATGTACTATTGCAGACTAGATTTTGTGGTCCACCAAAGACAACAACATTTGGCCTAGTCATAATAGACATGCTATAGTTCTGTGACGCCAAAACCAAAGAGCAATTACTTTCTTTCCCTGTACATACAAGACAGTCAGGGTCCGGTGGACCGGCTTGAGAAAAAGACACTGTTGGGGCTGGCCTCGGCGACACACGCCGAACCAGCCCTCCAGCGACAAACGTCGCTGTCCTCTCTCTCTCTCTCTCGCACAGACAAAGGTAGAAGAAGAAGTGGAGACAGCAGATTTTTTCTGGCCGGCGCACGAACGCCGCCGCGGGCGCTCCAACGCCCTGATCTTTTTCTTTCAGCTGGCTCAGAACCAGTTGTTTTACATCAACAAGGTAGGGATTTTATACCTGGGCTACACACATACGCACGCACGCACGCTGCCCACCTCGCTCCCGCTGCACCCACGACGCGCACGTACGCGCCTGTTGATCCGCTCAGCCCGGGCTGCACGGACGACCCGGCCAGCGTCCAAGGGACTGCACAAGATCACCCCTAATCTCGCCAACTACCACACGCACGCACATGACTCGTAGAAAAACAAAACTCCAAGTCACGATTAATCCTAACAGACACCTCATATGCTGCCGAGGGAGAGCCCGCGCGCTGCTTAGTCGCAAAGCAAGCAAACCTAGTGCAGAGTCTGCAAATAGAACTAGACGACGTCTTGCCCTGCAACCCGCACTCAACGCTAGCTTAGGATGGAGTCCACCTTAACCTTACGCCACTGCAGACTTCTATACAAAACTCCAAACGCTTATGGCAGGACATGACTTCCGCTAGAAACAGTGAAAAAAGACGATCACGTAAGACATCAGACGAACATAATGTAGCGGGAGGCAGGACCTCATCAGTGCATGAAAGCAGCGCAATAAAGATGCTCATCGCGGCTAGACACAAAAAACACAGGAAGGACACAACATGCATTCAGGGCTGAACACTCAGGGATGCACATCCGAATGCAGCGCAGGGAAAAGTTAGTGAAGTGTAAACTCGAAACTAGTGAAGTTTCAGCCTTGCGAATCACAAATGTAAACATAACAATTAGCACCTTTCCTTGATCCTTAAAGATATAATATTTTTCCTTTTTTTTGTAAAACTATTTCTTCGTCATTCAAGAGGGGCTGCTTTTGTAGTTAAACTACGAGCTGGGAGGCGTGAACTTGTATCCGCTCATTGTTGGGGAAGTATCCCCTCTCCCATCCAGCGTGTGGCGTCATATTAGAGCATCTCCACCGTCGCTTCTAAAAGCATGGACGGCAATAACGCGTGCGCTTTTGCGGCGCCGACCAGCTGTTTGGGATGGCCTGCCCACACCAACCCCCCCTAAAAGGGCATCCCAGATGAATTTTCGGCTATTTTACAATAAATAATAGAACATATTTCAATCGCAGTGCTAGCATACTATATATTTTATTAAGTCCAAAGTTCATTACTGTTAGATGTATATATTTTATATTGTATTTTCCTCATATGTTAGGAGGCTTCCTGCATATTTGCACCTGCACCTGTACTATATATTGTGGTCTTTGCCCCTAGAGGAATATACAACTTGTCTATTCCTAACATGGTATCAGAGCCGGTTTTAGGGTTTCCGTGACCACAGGTCCTCTGCTTGTGATCGCCGCCGTCGTCAGTTCGCCCTGGCCCCCGTCGGTTCCCGTTCTGGCCGCGTACGTGGAGGTTCTTGTTCTGCTTGTCAATTTTTCGGCGGCTTGCCAGATCGCTCTCGGATCGGATCGGATCCATATGCTTCTGTAGCTGGTATCACGTGCGTACGTCGCCGTGTCCAGCTCGACTCCCGCGCCGCATCTGGTTCTGCAGCTGGAACAAGCGCGTACGTCGCCGCCTGACGCCCGCACCAGCTCAACGCCCCGACCCGCCCGCCATGCTCCACCTCACCTCGTCGCCAGGCTCCACGTGCTGGGTCGGCCGCCCCGCCCGCCAGGCTCTCCGTCAACTCCCCGTGATGGGTCGCCCGCCACGCCCGCCAGGCTCCCCCCGTCAGGCGCTGGGCCTCTCTGCCCCGTCCCTCCTGGTCGCTCCACCCGCTCCCAGCTCGCTCCCAGGCTCTGCCCGTGCTTCTGTTCACGCCAGATCGCCGCCGGCTGTCATCTCTGTCGCCGCCGGCCGCCACAACTGCTGGGAATCAATCCCTGGCGGTTGGAATTGGCCTCCCCTGGCTCTTAGGCACCGCCCCTTGTCCTGGTTCGCCGGAATTTCGTCGGATTTTGGCTGGTCTCTGTCTGCTAGTGCGAGTTGACTAGATCTATAAAAAAAAATTAAGAGAGAGATGTCTTCTGCATCGGGCTATGTTGCGATTCCTCGCTGTCCAGTGATCTTCGACGACGCGAATTATCCTGATTTCGCTGCCTTTATGTGCGTTCACATGCGCGGTCTCCGTCTTTGGGGTGTGCTCTCCAGCGAGGTCTCCTGTCCGTCGTGCCCCCCTGCTCATGTGGCTCCTCTTCCGTCGACGCCGATTGTTCTTGGTGCTGATGCTTCTCAGGAGGCCAAGGATGCTGCTCAGAGTGCCGATGACAGTGATGTTGCTGCTTATGAGCTGAAGTTTAAACAGTACTCTGCTGATCTCGAGACATATCGCCACGCTCTGACTGCTTACACTCAGTGGGTTGATGAGGATGCTCGTGCTGCTGTTGTTCTCACCTCTAGTGTTTTGCCCCAGTATGCTGCTGAGTTCATGAGTCTCCCTACTGTTGCCGCTCAGTGGGCACATCTTCGTCAGCGCTATCAGCCGTCTGGGGATGCTCTTTACCTGTCTGTGGTTCGCCAGGAGCATGCTCTCCAGCAGGGTGATTCTACTATTGATGAGTTCTATACTCAGAGTGCTGCTATCTGGCGTCAGCTTGATTCTCTTCGTACTGCTATTTGTGGCACATGCTTGTGCTGCTAGATTGTGCGCTTGAATTTGGAGTTTCACCGCATCTATGAGTTTCTGTCTAGGCTCCGCCAGGAGTTTGAGCCCCGGCGTGCTCAGCTGAATGCTCGTGGTCGTGTTCCGCTCTCTGAGGTGTTGTCTGAGCTTCGGGCTGAGGAGACCCGTCTCCATGGTGCTGGTCTTCTTGCGGTTCCATCTGTGCTTGCTACTCGTGGTCCTCCTATGTCGTCTGCTCCCTTGACTCAGCCGCGGTCCTCTGTGCCGCCGCCGATACTACCCACTCCTCCAGGTCAGGGTCAAAGTCAGCAGCAGCAGTTTCAGGGTCAGAGTCAGCATCAGCAGCTTCAGGGCTAGAGTCAGCACCAGCAGGCTCGTGGTCAGGTTCGCCGTGGTTCTCTTCGTCACTGCTCTTACTGTAATAAGGATGGCCACACTTGGGCCACTTGTTATACACGGGATCCCAGTTTACGTCAGCAGCACCAGGCTCATGGGAAGTCGGCTCCTTCTAGATCTTCAGCAGTTGCTCTCTCCGATTAGGACATTATCAGGAGTCTTCGCGGTCTGCTTTCTGCTACAGGCTCTTCTTCGACAGGCACTGCTGGTTCTGTGACTGATTCTTCAGGCACTGCGCGACCACCACCTTCTACACAGTCAGGTACGTCCCCATGGTATCTGGATTCTGGAGCTTCCTTTCATATGACCTCTGAGTCTTCTTTTCTATCCGCTCTTCGTTCTCTCCCTTCACCTGTCCGTGTTTTTACAGCTGATGGTACCTCTCTTCCTGTTTCTAGTCGGGGCACTCTTTCTACTTTTTTTTTTGGTTCCCGATATCTCTCATGTCCTTCTTCTTAAGATGAATCTGTTCTCTGCTAGCCAGCTTACTGACTCTGGTTATGGCGTCATTATTGATGCTGATTCTTGTGTTGTCAGGACCGTCGCACGCAGGCCCTGGTTGGAGCTGGCCCTCGCAGCCGTGACTCTTCAGGACTTTGGGAGTTAGACTGATTTCGTGTTCCCTCCGCTGCCACTTTTGAAGGGAATATGCCCGAGAGGCAATAATAAAGTGGTTATTATCGTATTCCTTATTTATGATAAATGTTTATTTTACATGCTATAATTGTATTAATATGGAAACGTTAATACATGTGTGTTTAATAAACAAACAGAAAGTTCCTAGTTATGCCTCTCTCATAAACTAGCTCGTTGATTAACAAGATGATCAAGGTTTCCTGATCATGGACATTGGATGTTGTTAATAACGAGGTCACAACATTAGTGTAATGGTGTGATGAACATTCATCCGAAGTATAGCATTACGATCAAAGTCATTGAGTTTATATTGCTATAACAACTTACGAAGTGATCCTAATCCTTAGACCATGAGATCATGTCAATCACTAACACCGGAAGAGTTTCTTGATAACATCAAACGTCACACCGTAACAGGGTGATTATAAAGATGGATTCAGAACTAATAAAGTGTTATGTTGAGGCCCATGGATCGAGAGTGGAATTTGTTCATCCCGATGACGGATAGATATGCTCTGGGCCCTCTCGGTGATATCACATTGATTAGCTTGCAAGCAAGTGATTTGATCACTAGAATGTTATATCACGGGAACGAGAAAAGAGTGCATGTCAGTAACGAGATCAAACTAGGTATGGAGATACCGATGATCGAATCTCGGACATGTAATATATCGCGAAACAAAAGGATTAAGATACTAGCGTAAAAGGTTCCGACGATCACAAGAAAGTCATCGTTGAATGTGTGGGAGTCAGTATGGGTCTCCAGATCCCGCTTCTGATTATTGATCTGAGAGGGGTCTCGATCATGTCCACATTATTCGCGAACCGTAGGGTGACACACTTAAGAGACACCGACATCCAATTGGAGCAAAAGTTTCATGCCGAAAAGAAAAGGAAAGCGCAGGAATTTATTTCACTAGACACCGAAACTGTTTCGGTTGAAATTGCTGAAACTGGTTCTGCATGTGAAATGGAATACTAGCAAGGGGTTTTATGTGAATGTTTGTTAATTAAAGTAATTAACAAAATTCTGAATAAATAAATAAAAGAGTTTTATTTAAATGAGAGCTTGCATTAAATTTGGTGGAAATTTAATGCATGTGAGTGGATTTTTGAGTGGAGGCTTTTTAATGGGAGTGGAGGCTTTTCATTTTGAGTGGGAGCTCCACCCACATGAATGTGGAAGAGGTGGGGGCAGCCCCATGGCTGGGCGCCATGCCCCTTGGGTGCCCCCCTCCCCTATAAAAGGCCCCCCTCTCCTCCTCTCACACCACACCTCCTCGTGAAGGATCTCTCTCCCCCTCTAGAATTTATTCCCCATGGTCTCGGACTAGCGAGATACATGTTCCCGGTGGCTATTCGGCAAGAAAGAGTTGTGCTTCCGCTGCATCGCTGGAGCGAGGAGGCGGAGGTTGCTCGGTGCCTCGAACGTGTGTGCGAGCACGGATGCGCTGCTGTTTTGCGGCGCTAGGACTTCCTCTCGATCTTGAGATCGGCAAGAGATCGTCTACATCAACCACGAGTTTGGACTCGTTAAGCTTTGTCGGTCTTCAAGGGTATGTTCTCTACGGATATACATCCGCCCGTTGTTTGTATCTAGTAGATAGATCTTGGTACATAGTTGTTCCCATCGTAGGAAATTTTTTGTTTTCTATGCTGCGAACCCTACAGTGGTATCAGAGCCGGATCTATGCGTAGATACTTTGCATGGGTAGTACACATATGAGTATGTGGGCGATGATGATCATTTTATTGCTTCTTAGTTGTACTTTGGATATTGGTGGCATAGTGGGATGAAGCGGCCCGGACAAACTTTACATGTCCTCGCACATGAGACCTGTTCCACGCTTGACATGCAACTAGTTTTGCATAAGTGGCTAGCGGGTGTCTGTCTCTCCTACTATAGTCAATATCTAATTTGCAACGAGTTGTCAACAATTTGGTTATCCTCGTTGTGGTTCATGTTCGTAGGTAAGAACGGTTCTATCTTCGAAAGCCCTAAGCCACGTAAAATTTGCAATGGATAAATTAGAGGCGTCTAGTTTAGATTGTTGCTGGGCTAGTGATATGATATGGTGATGTTGTAAGTAGAAGTATGAGATGATACTCTTACAACACACATAACGTGTAATCTCCATAGACCTTGGACTTACACATATAGGTATGATAGTGATCATACCACGGTGCACATGATAGAGATCATATGCGGGAACCATATCATTCCACTAATAAACATGTGATGTTTGATAGCATCTTATATTGCTTGTTTGGCGTTTTATTAGCATAATAAGATGATCCCTCATTTAAATATCAAGATAAGAATGTGTTCTTCCTTTAGTATGCACCGATTATGTTCTCGTCGCTCCAAGACATCACGTGATGATCGGGTGTTTTTGGATCCACGACCATATTTTGGGTGTAAGACAGTTACACACGCGAATACTAAGGTTCTTACTTGGCGAGCCTAGCATGTACAGACATGGCCTCGGAACACGGACCGAAAGGTTAAGCATGAGTCATATAGTAGATATGATGCCCATTTGATGCTCGCCTTTGAAGCTACACCGACTCACGTGATGATCGGACTTGGTGTAGTGGATTTGGTTCATGTAATCACCAAAAAGGCACGAGGGATGTCATTTTTGAGTGGGAGTTCATTTTTAATTTGAATTAGTAGAACTCAATTTATCATAAATTAAATCAAAGTGAATTTGCATAATTTGTTGTAGTCATTGGCATTCGTTCACCACCATATGCATAGTTGTAATTGAGATAATAGAACTATAGAATTCTGGATATATACTTTACGAACTGGTATCGTATTGTGTTAAGTGTCAATCAAATTTTAAAGTCCTATTGCAAACTTTTAGCAAACTCTATTTACTCCGTGAAATTTAATAATTGGTATTAAATCGAGAGTAACAATTCCAGTGTTAGTATCTTAAGTATCATGTTTGCCTCCACGATTCTTGATTGTTTTAATATCAAGTTTATCTAGGAGCTGAAAGAATTGTTTCAGAAACCAACATGTGTGGCAGATATAACGATATCTGAAACAATGTTTGTTGCAATATGATAGAGTATAATATATGTTCTCATATTAGATGAGAATTTACGAAGGTTGGAGATGCTAGACATCCTAATCATCCAAAAGGGTTTTGGAAAGTAATGTTATACTCACGATTCGCCTTTATAAGCTAAAGTAGCTTGATCATGAAAGTCGTCATGATAAGGGTGAATAGAATATGTATGTAAAATGTTTACTACACTAAAAGATTACTAAAGAATGGATTTTGAAAGAATACCGATCATTTTAATGATGGTGATCTACTTCAAAGTGCAAGTCCAAAGGTATTATTATTTGAATATACACGCTTTGGACTATGTGTCATGTATATGGCGCCACTTTTGATGTTGATAGATTCTTTTAAAAGGAAAAGGAAATGCTGAAAGAGAATCTATAAAATATATTTGGCAGAAAAGAAAAGATTGGAAATATCCAATTTAGGTATATGGATGATATACATGTTATGGTTGTATTCTTTGCTTGTTAAACAATGTGGTTCTTGGGTATTGGATACCGAATTGGTTGGTATGAAATTTCATATGGAATGACACAATTCATGAACCACAATGGCCTAAGTAACTAGCAAGAGAATATGTGATGATGTTCATCGAAAACAAACAAACCGTTGTTTGTATTTCTCGTTGACATCAAAGCTTGACTTCAAGATTTGTTTTAATAATTGTTATTTGAATCAGGTATTATAAGAACAAAGGTTGTTCAAATAATTACCGTATTCCATATAAGATGGATGATTTACAAATCTAGTTGAAGAAATCACATCCATAAAACCTAATGCTAAAATGTTGCAAGACAAATGATTGAAAGATCACTTATGAAGTGACATCGCTGTTTAAATTATATTGGAAAGAAAACATGAAGAATCTCCATATTTATGGATTTTTGGAGTCTTTGATTTGATCAAGTGACGCTTGTGAGACTTTCCACGTGATAATTGAAACTTCGTTCAAAGGCCAAAGAAGAACGAACGACTAAATTATTGGAATTTATACATATCGATGTATGTAGTCCATTATGTGTAGTCGTAAGCGATGGGTTTCAACTTCATATGCTTTCTCCGGAATTTTGAGTGAATGTTCACTTAATGAGAAAGAAGTATGAAATATTTGAAAAATGTTTCAAAGACTTTCAAGATGAAGTGAAAAATCATTGTAACAAGAAAAATAAATGAATTATGATTTGATCATAAAGGGATTTATTTGAGTTACAAGTGTAACAAGAAAATAAATGAATTATGATTTTATCATAAAGGGATTTATTTGAGTTGCAAGTTTAGCAAAACACCTAGATTTACATCTCCCGAAACACCATAGGAGTATGGAGTGTTTGAGATTTGTAATGAAACCTTGTGAGACATGGTTGGATCAAAGGTGTTATTTATAAAACTGCCATTATGTTTTAAAAGATTAAAGCTTTAGAGACTACCGCTTTTACACTGAAAAGAGCTCCATCTTGATCCGTTGAAATGACACCATATGAGTTATGGTTTGGGATAAAACCCAAGTTGTCCTTTCTTAAATTTTGGTATACTAAACATAAGTAAGATGTTTACAACCAAAGTCGGATGAGCATGTCTTTGTAGGTTATTTCGAATAACAATTGGTTATTCCTCCATAACACCGAGGACAAAAGGGTTTGTCGCTTGAAATGTGAAGTTTCTTGAAGAAGGAATTTTTCATAAAAGTTAAGTGGGAGGACAATAGAACTTTGATAAGGTTAACGAACCTTAGCTAAATGTGCTGAGTTGCGCAGTGCCGGAAATGGTTCTGGAGGCTGCCATAATGCTCATAGCTTATGTGCCTCAAAGGTTGTGGTCACGGAGATCTAAGTTCCTATTGAACCAAGTAGGTCGGTTAAACAATCAAATGCTAAGATTTGAGAGTAAATCATTATTTGACAATGATGAACCGAAAACATACAAAGAAGCGATGATGGGCCCTGACTCCGTCAAATGGCTTGAAGCCATAAAATCCGTGATAGTTCCATACACGAGAAATCAAGTTTTGAACTTGGAAGACCCTCCTGAAAGGTGTAAAAACCTATCGGTCGTATTTGGATCTATAAAGAAACAGACATGGATGTTTCACATCTATGAAATAGTCGACATGTCGTATAGTATTTTATGACAATGTTCAAGGAGTTGACTATGACAAGATTTGATCTTTCATAGCGATATTTAGTCTGGACGGATTAAAGTAGCAACCACTACATATAATTTGGTATATGGTAGATGAATAAACAAAACAAAGTTCTTCTAATAGAATGGTTACCTAGGACGTGTACATGACACGGTCCAAAGGGTTTTGTTAAATTCAAAGGATGTTAAAAGGGCATGCAAACTTCAATGGTTGAAGTAAGCATCGCGGAGTTGGAATCTTCACCATGATGAAAAATGAGTTTTTCATCTGGAGACGATGAAGATGCTTGCATTTTCAAGAAATTAAGTGGGAGCGCTGAGACATATTTCTAATACATTATGTGAAGGACATCTTGTTGATTAGAAATGATGTATCTTTTATTGACAAAGGTTAAGAATTTCATTTCGATGAAAGACTTAGGCAAAACCCGAATATTTAGCATGAATGTCTATAGTGGATAGACTGTAACGCTAATATGTTTATGCCAAACGTACATATATGAGATATTGAAGGAGTTCAATATAGAAATGACAAGAAACAGTTCTTGTTGCATGGAAAGGAATTGAATCAAGATTCAAGTGTATCGACACTTGATAAGTGAAACAAGATTCAAGTGCTTTGACACTTGATGAGTGCAATCACGAGAATGTTTTGATCAGTCATACCATGATATGTACACATCCAGATATGTCCCATGCTCTAAGTGTTATGAGCATATACCAGAATGAATCATAAAATGATCATTGGACGATAGTGAGGATATTCTTATGATCTTTTGGAAGAACTAAGAATATATTTGTGTAGAGGTGACAAACAATTACAAATAGTTCATTGTAAAGCGTTACATTGATACTAGTTTTGTCACAAGATACAAATTAAGTTTATCTCAATTTAAACTATGGGTGGCACAATGTAATGGAAAGGAGATTCCATGATGGATTTGGAAGAGTTCCAAAGTTAAGACATTGTGACGAATACTACAACAAAAGGCTAAGTATATGACTGCTATAGTAGCAGCAAAGGAGGGAATTTGTGTCAAGTAGTTTGTTATCAAACTAAGGTGTGGTTCGCAACGGGCTAACACTAAAGATATATTGTATGACAATAGTATCGATGTGTTTTAACCCCAAGGAACTAAAGGTCTCACCAAAAGACCAAATTTATACAATTCCATCTCATTGGAGAATGAGTGATGCGTGGAGACGTAAAGACATGCAAATACACACGGACCTGAAAGCGTCAGATCCGTAGATTATGTTAACCACTTGCAATTGCGTATATGGAACACCAGAAAGCCATAGGTGTTCAATACGCAAAGTTCTCAAACTAGATTATTGTCTCTAGTGCAAGTGGGAGACTGAAGGGAATATGCCCGAGAGGCAATAATAAAGTGGTTATTATCATATTCCTTATTTATGATAAATGTTTATTTTACATGCTATAATTGTATTAATACGGAAACGTTAATACATGTGTGTTTAATAAACAAACAGAAAGTTCCTAGTTATGCCTCTCTCATAAACTAGCTCGTTGATTAACAAGATGATCAAGGTTTCCTGATCATGGACATTGGATGTTGTTAATAACGAGGTCACAACATTAGTGTAATGGTGTGATGAACATTCATCCGAAGTATAGCATTACGATCAAAGTCATTGAGTTTATATTGCTATAACAACTTACGAAGTGATCCTAATCCTTAGACCATGAGATCATGTCAATCACTAACACCGGAAGAGTTTCTTGATAACATCAAACGTCACACCGTAACAGGGTGATTATAAAGATGGATTCAGAACTAATAAAGTGTTATGTTGAGGCCCATGGATCGAGAGTGGAATTTGTTCATCCCGATGACGGATAGATATGCTCTGGGCCCTCTCGGTGATATCACATTGATTAGCTTGCAAGCAAGTGATTTGATCACTAGAATGTTATATCACGGGAACGAGAAAAGAGTGCATGTCAGTAACGAGATCAAACTAGGTATGGAGATACCGATGATCGAATCTCGGACATGTAATATATCGCGAAACAAAAGGATTAAGATACTAGCGTAAAAGGTTCCGACGATCACAAGAAAGTCATCGTTGAATGTGTGGGAGTCAGTATGGGTCTCCAGATCCCGCTTCTGATTATTGATCTGAGAGGGGTCTCGATCATGTCCACATTATTCGCGAACCGTAGGGTGACACACTTAAGAGACACCGACATCCAATTGGAGCAAAAGTTTCATGCCGAAAAGAAAAGGAAAGCGCAGGAATTTATTTCACTAGACACCGAAACTGTTTCGGTTGAAATTGCTGAAACTGGTTCTGCATGTGAAATGGAATACTAGCAAGGGGTTTTATGTGAATGTTTGTTAATTAAAGTAATTAACAAAATTCTGAATAAATAAATAAAAGAGTTTTATTTAAATGAGAGCTTGCATTAAATTTGGTGGAAATTTAATGCATGTGAGTGGATTTTTGAGTGGAGGCTTTTTAATGGGAGTGGAGGCTTTTCATTTTGAGTGGGAGCTCCACCCACATGAATGTGGAAGAGGTGGGGGCAGCCCCATGGCTGGGCGCCATGCCCCTTGGGTGCCCCCCCTCTCCCCTATAAAAGGCCCCCCTCTCCTCCTCTCACACCACACCTCCTCGTGAAGGATCTCTCTCCCCCTCTAGAATTTATTCCCCATGGTCTCGGACTAGCGAGATACATGTTCCCGGTGGCTATTCGGCAAGAAAGAGTTGTGCTTCCGCTGCATCGCTGGAGCGAGGAGGCGGAGGTTGCTCGGTGCCTCGAACGTGTGTGCGAGCACGGATGCGCTGCTGTTTTGCGGCGCTAGGACTTCCTCTCGATCTTGAGATCGGCAAGAGATCGTCTACATCAACCACGAGTTTGGACTCGTTAAGCTTTGTCGGTCTTCAAGGGTATGTTCTCTACGGATATACATCCGCCCGTTGTTTGTATCTAGTAGATAGATCTTGGTACATAGTTGTTCCCATCGTGGGAATTTTTTTGTTTTCTATGCTGCGAACCCTACAACTTTATCTGCCAGTTCTTCTCCGGTCGTCGCCTCTGCTACCAGCTCCTTTCAGCAGTGGCATCATCGTCTTGGTCATCTTTGTGACTCTCGTCTGTCGTCCTTAGTTCATCGTGGTCTTCTGGGGTCTGTCTCAGGAGATGGGTCTTTACATTGTCAGGGATGTAGGTTGGGTAAACAGATTCAGCTTCCCTATCCTACTAGCGCATCTGTATCTCAACGACCTTTTGATTTAGTTCATTCAGATGTTTGGGGTCCGGCTCGTTTCGCTTCGAACGGGGGCCATCGCTACTATATTTTATTCATTGATAATTTTTCTCGGTACACTTGGTTGTATTTTATGCGCTCTCGTAGTGAGGTGCTATCCATATATCAGCGTTTTGCGGTCATGGTCCGTACTCAATATTCCACCCCCATTCGTGTGTTTCGTGCTGATTCTGCTGGTGAGTATATCTCCCAGATGTTGCGATGTGTTCTTGCTGAGCAGGGCACTCTTGCTCAGTTCTCCTGTCTTGGCGCCCATGCCCAGAATGGCGTTGCCGAGCGTAAGCATCGTCATCTTCTTGAGACCACTCATGCCATGATGATTGCTTCTTCTCTTCCGCCGCATTTCTGGGTTTAGGCTGTTGCTATGTCTGTTTACCTCATCAATATTCAGCCCTCTACCGCTCTGCATGGTGGTATCCCTCTTGAGCGTCTATCTGGACAGTCTCCAGACTACTTCATGCTTCGCTTGTTTGGTTGTGTTTGCTATGTTCTTCTTGCTCCTCGCGAACGCACCAAACTGACCGCTCAGTCTGTTGAGTGTGTTTTCCTTGGATACAGTGATGAGTATAAGGGCTATCGCTGTTGGGACCCCGTTGGCCGTCGGATGCGTATCTCTCGTGATGTTATTTTTGATGAGACGCGTCCTTTCTATCCTCGTCCCACCGCTGGTACCTACCCGGTGGAAGATATCTCTTTTCTTCTCTTTCCTGACACACCTCCTTCTACTCCTATTGTGTCTTCTTCAGGATCTCCTCCCCCTGATGTATCTTCTTCGACACCATCCTCCTCTGCTACGTCTAGTACTCCCAGTTCTCCTCGTTCTCCGGAGTCTTCCTCTGCTATTCCTTCTTCATCGTCGTCTCCTGAGTCGTCTTTCTCTGATGAGCTTCAGATGAGTCCAGGAGCTGTGTGCCGATGAGTCCAGGAGACAGCCGCTGGTCTGGCACCGTTGAAGGTAGTTCCTAGGACGGCGGTTAACCATCTGTTGATGATGCAGGGGATGTGGTGGTCTAGCGGCAGGTTGCAGAATCGACGGCGACAAACTGAGAGAGCTGTGAGTTCTGAACGGCGACTACTAGGGACGGCGCCACACATCGATGTTGTGTAACTATGGCAAGCAGCGCGTCGAAGCGGGGCGGCGCTAGCGACTCGTGGGGGTGTGAAAGAAGAGAGAGTGAGGCAGGCAAAGGTGGGTGTCGGGAATGAAGAGAGTGTTCGAATAAACAGGCTAGAGGAGAAGGGTGTACCCAAGAGCCCTACCAAAATTCTCCCAATGCATCCTATTCATAGTAATTGTCTCAACTGAATAACTGCCTGTGGTTGGCACCGGTCAAGCTATCTTCATACATGTAGCTTGTTGTTCGCTCGAAAGGAAGTTCTTTTCTTCAGTCATGCAGACGACTAATTTTCTTCCCTTTTGAGGTAGATGCAAGATATATATCTTGTGGTCTTGCTGTACGAAGTAACTCGTACTTTAGTTTTCACAAGTAACTCAGACTTCAGTATTTACGTACCGATGGACGACCCACTAGCTTATATTGTATTCTGCGAGCAAACTATTTGAGTATTAATTCTAGGCAACCTTTAACTAAGAGCTTAAAAGAATTTTGACATTGCTTAATTCCTAGAGGATGGTACATGCCTCATAAGCAGTAACCTGATCGAGAACTCAGAGGAAAAAATGTTCGAAAAGCTGTTTCTAGAGCTATTCGTAATTTTCATCTTTTTATCATCCATCGTCTTATGACATAGACACATATATGTCTCGTGTACCATTATTTATACTACTTTATATTGGTATGTCCTTAAAAAGTTTTACAAGTCAAGGTAACCTTAAAAATTGAAATGTCGTATGAGTCACCCTCCATGATAGGGGAGCACTGAACTAGGGTGTCAAGTGGGATCCCACTTAGATCCTACTTGTAGTTCATTTGCTAAATTCTAGTGTAAATTTTGAGCAAAAATTTACACTAAATTTTTAAAAATGAACTAGAAGTGGGATTTAGGTAGGATCTCACCTGACACCCTACACCGAACGGACTTTTGGCCAGAAATGCACCCCCATGTCAGGCAAGTTGTCGAACAGTTGGGCCAAATAGTAAGGTCTCACGCTTGAAACTATCATCGCCGTCGCCCATAGCAAGACATGTCGGAGCATCGAATGTGAAACGGCGACATCAAAAGCTTGATCCATGGGACCAAAACGCCACAATGGACAAACCGAGACAAGAGTCGGTTCATCCAGCTTTTATTTCGTGCGATGGTCCGTGGACCGGATCGAGAAAGAAAACCTCAGATGTTGCGAAGGATGGAGTCCACCTTCGCCGGATGGTCTTTGCCAGTCGGGTTATCCCATAAATCAAGGGCCCTACTATTTGATTATTTATTATTCAGATCTGAAAGACGCCTCCGCAAAGCAATTAAGCAAGGCAAGACATCAGTGAAGGAGACTGCAGTGCAACATAAGACAGGGCATGAGTACAGATAAAAAGGCCCGTAAGTATCTAAAGCCCCTCCCCCCATCCCGCACGAATCGAGAGGCACCCGCAAGTCTTCTTTTTCCTCCCGGGCCCCTCCCATGCCTCCCTCACCGGATTAGCCGGTGAGTGGCGGAGGGAGGCCGGCGCCGGTGTAGTCTTAGGTTTTAGCAGTAGTAGTAGTTGTAGGGTTTGGCTTGATGCCGGATGTCGGCGGGATGCCGTGAAGAAGCTGATTTCAGATCCCTCTGGCTGGATCTGGAGTCATGTCCTCCTCTGTTTCCTCGTGGTGCTGCTCCGGTGGTTGGAGTTCTTGGCTACGGCGAGCAAAGGGGGAAGCTTCTTGGTCAATAAAGCCGTTTTGCTCCACCCGCATGGCGGAGGTAGAGGTGTTCTTCCGTTCCTGGCCGGCCAAGGTGGCGAGGGGGAGCGGAGTGGTGCCTGGCGGGTGATTGATTGTGTTCTTCCCGTGGCCGGCCGTGGTGGCGAGGACGGGGGATGTGACCAAGAACCTGCTGGATCTCTGTCGATGTGGTGGCCGTTGACCTTGCCTGCGGGGAAGGTCACCTCCTTGGAGAAGAGAGAAAGGTGGAAGGTGGGCAAGCCATCGAGCTGGAGTCGTCGTGGTGGCGGTTCTGTGCTTGCGGTGTACCAGCGCCAACCTGCTTCTTTGTCTCCGGTGGCTGCTCCTCTTGCGATTCAATCGCAGTGGCCCGTGGATGGCGGTGTTTGCCGCTGGGCTGCTGCCCTTGCTGGTCAAAGGGCGACCGATTGGCGCCATGGTAGCGCTATCTTCAACCTCCGGAGTGGAGGTCTTGATCGGAGAGCCTCGCTGGAGTCCCCCCCTGTGTGCTGCCAAGTGGTTCGTCCCCGGCGGTGCTCCGGCGGCCGGCGAAGGCTGCTCATTGTTGTCGGCGGTGGAGATGAGGCTCAAGGACCGGATTGCTTTTTAGTTTTTGTTCTAGGTCCTGTTTTGCAAAGTTCCAGCTCTGCCCTTTTAAGGGGCCTTTATGTAATATGTACCCACCGTCTTGTTAATGAATGCAGCCTCTAGGGTCTTCGGACCCTTTCTAAAAAAAAGAGTACAGATAAAAACAGTGGGGGAAAAGCGCTCAGGGTAGGACATGCGAACATAATGCAGCGGGACAGTGGGGTAGGTCGGGAGAGCTTTGGGTCTGACTGAGCGCTCAGCCGATTTGAATTTGAACCTGTGCCGCGTGGCGCCGCCCCGGCCGACGCACCGCCGTCCTCGCCGCCATGCCGTGGCCGTCTTCCCCCGAGCCCGCCCCGCTGCGGTGGCGCGCCTCGTCGTCCTCCGTCTTCGCGGGATGCCGCCCCGGCTGGTCAGAGGCGACGGTCGTGCTCCGGCCGGCGGAGGGCCGCCTCGTTCTTCTCTCCAAGGCCGGCGTGGTCATCGACGCACGGGACCGCCGTCGTGCCGAGTTCATCCGCCAGGGGGCGTCCCTTGCCTTCCCCGCCCACGCGGTGCGGGTCGGTTGCCGGGTCCCCTTGCCGCCACCGACGGTGCGACGGCCGGCGTCCCCTCCTCCCGTGAGGGCCCCCGTCTCGCCCCCCCGGCCGTTGGACCCGACGGTGGTGGCGGCGCTGGCCGACCTTCAAGGCCAGGCCTGGGGCGACGTCGAGGATGAGGCAGGGCAGGGCACTACCCTGTTTGGGGTACGGGCAGCCGGCGAGAGCTCCGACGGGGAGCGCGGGGTGCCGACTCCGAGGTGCCCCTCCTCGCTCCTGCGCCCCTCCCTGGCGGACTTCCTCCCGCTGGCGCGGGCTGCTTCCTCGCGGCCTCGTCGGAGGGGGGTGTCCCAGCCGCGGCGGACCCCGGCGGCGCCGCAGCAGGGTGTGGGTGGGATGGGGAGAGGTCCTAGGCGGTCTGCCTCGGGCGCAGAATGGGCCGTAGGTGGGGGGCCCCCCGGATGGCTCGTGGGCCTCGGCCCACCGGAAATCTGGCCGGGTCAACCCCCTCCTGGTAGGCCTGTTCCGCGTCGGCCCTCGTGGCCAGGCCCATCGGACCCCGGTCCGCAGCCTCCGCGTCTTCTGTGGGTCGTGCCCTAGTGGCTGACCCCGTGGCCGTCTCATCCGTCTCCCCCGCCGCCTCTCCCGCCGTGCTCGCCTCCGACGCGCGCAGCCCCCCGCCTCGCCTGCTCCCGTCCACACCGTCGTCCCGGTCCTTCCTCGATGTCCTCATGGCGCCTCGCCGCCCCCGGAGTCCCTCGCCTCCCCCCCCGCGGCGGCTCTCCCCACCGCCGCCTCCCCTCTCCCCCACGGCCTGCGCCAGCCAGAGAGCCCGCTCGGAGCCCCCCGGCACGGGGCCAGGCCTCGGCCTACCGCCCTCCTGTGCGACGGTCCCCGCCCCAGTGATGCCGCTCTCCTCCCCGTCCCGTCACTCCCCGCCTCCGTCACGTGCTCATGGTCCCCGGCATGGGTCCCGTTCCCTGCCCCGCGCGCGGCGCCGCCTGGAGGACGCACCACGGTCGCCTCCACCCGCCCGAAGTCGACGCGGGAGGCCCGCCTCCGCGAGGAGGCTCTGCTCGCCATGCGGTCCAGGGACGGGCTGCCTCCCGCCCGCAACTCCCACAGTCGGGCGGACGCTCCGTCTTGGCGAGCGGATAGGGACCTCCCGCCTCCTCTGCCGGTTGTAGCGCCGACTGCGGGTCAGCGGCAGTCCGACGAGATTGACGAACCCGTGGCCCCCAAGAAGAAGAAACGCAAGAGCAAGAAGAAGCGTAAGACCCCGACCGCGCCTCCCGCGGTGGACCCTGCTCCTGGCCTCCTGGGTGCCCGCCCTGGGGCCCCCTTGGCTCTTGCGGGCATCCCCGACCGTCGTCAGGAGACCCTGGAGTACTATGGCCATGGCGTGGACGGTGGATTCTACTTTATCGACATGGGGGGCATCCCCATGACCGTCCCTGAGACCTTGGCCATGGTGAAGATCCTCCCGGCGTAAGACCCCCCGATCTCGGTCGAGGTCACGGAGGGCCTCATCCAGGAGGAGCTGCGGGCGGTCCTCCCCGGCCACGAATGGCCGGTTCGTCGCGTCTCTGAGTCCGAGTTCGCAGTCTCCTTCCCCTCGGTGGCGATCCTCCGCATGTGCGCGTGTGGCACCTCCTTCACCCTCCCTCTACACCAGCTGCAGGTCTCCATCCAGCCATCGTGGGCCGCTCCGGAGACGGTTGCCACACTCTCGGAGGTGTGGGTACGTCTCCACGGCCTACCGTCTGAGGCCAGGACCCCTGCTGTGGTGGCCCTCGTGGCTCAGACGGTGGGCAAGCTCACCGAGGTGGATGTGGGCTCTCTGTCCGGCCTCGCCCTGGTCCGTTTGCGTCTGCTCTGCCTCGACCCCTCGGTCTTCCCGGTCTCCCTTCCCCGGGTCTTCTTCGACCGGGTGGGCCGGGACCTATTGGTGGAGCTGGACAAGGGGGAACCTCTGCGTCGAGTCCCCCTCCCCCTCCCTCGGGGTCCCTAGCTGACGAGGGCGACAGTGGCAGGGACCCTGAGGCCCGGGGCTCGGACAACAGTGACACCGGGACGGATCCGGATTCGCCAGTGGCCACCGATGACTCCCCGCCTCCTCCACCACCCCCTCAGGGTGGGACCTCCGGGGGGCCTGTGGCTCGCTCCCTGGTGTTCGACGGCTTGGAGGGTGGCCCCCTCGTCCAGGATCATCGTCATCTGTCGCTGAGTGCTCCGGCCAAGGTGGCCCCGGTGGACCTCCCTCGCTGCCCCCGTCCTCACCCCCCGGCGCCGCTCGGGATCGACATCGCCCAGTACGGCTCCAACCTCTCTCTGGTGCTGGCACCGTCTCCGGTCCCTCCCTCTCGGTCTCCCGCCTCTGAGACCTCGGGGAGCGTGGGGCTGGTCGTCTGTGCCCCTCCCTCCCCGCGTTCGCCGGGGGTGGTGTGTTACTACCTCTCCCCCGACACTCCTGACCCGACGGTCGTGATGGGTGCTACCTCTGACTTCGACTCCCCGGCCGCCTCCTCCAAGCTCCGTCACGCCAGGGGCCCCCGCCCACCGCCCCCTCCGCCTTCCCGCCACAGCTCCCGGCTGGCTGAGGCGAGGACAGGCATGTCTGGGCCGGAGACGATGGTGGCAGAGCGGGCCGCTCATCGTGTAGAGGCCAGGGATGAGCTCTCAGGTACCTCCTCCACTCCTTCCTCTTCCGCCCCCTCTGACCCCGGTCCGTCTGCTATCCCTGGTTCTGCTTTCTGTGTTCTCTCAGAGGTCTCCCTCGCCCACCTGGGGGAGGTTGCAGAGGATTGTGGGATAGTCTTTCGCGGCGAGAAGGGGCAGCGCCTTGAGCAGCTTGCGGCCATTCAGGCACGGGAGGCGTATGCGGGTGCGATCGCTGCGGCCCAGGCGCGTGACGCCCGGGAGCGGGAGCGCGCTCAGATCCTTACTGAGGCTAGGTCCGCGGGACCCGGCCCCGGTGAGGACCCCCCCACTCCGGTGCCTGGTGTGCGGGCGGTTCCTCTGGGATCTGACTCCTCGGTTAGGTCTCGGGGGCGACCCCCCAAGGCTGATCCACTCCGCTCCCCTGCCTGTCGTGCGCGTTCAGTCCCCGCTATGGGGACCCCCCAGGCTTAAGGTCCACTATAGACCTCCTGAGGGCCTTCCGGGTGTTCATCTGGAACATCCGGGGGTTCGGGCACGAGGGACGCCGTCGCCAGATCAAGGAATACATCCGCCTGGAAGTGCCGGATATTGTCGTCCTGCAGGAAACGATTCGCCAGGATTTTTCCATCGCGGAGTTGGAGGCCCTGAGCCGTTGCAAATTATCTTGGTCGTGGCTTCCGGCCTCGGGCCACTCTGGAGGTATTCTCCTAGGTGTCAAGGAGGATACCTTTGAGGTTGAGGATATGGACAGTGGGGAATTCTTTGTGAGCATGACACTAACCCATAGACAATCTCGCTTCCGCTGGGAGATGATTATTGTCTATGGCCCTGCTGACCATCGGAGATCCGCTGTCTTCTTGCAGGAGCTCAAGTCGAAAGTGGAACGGACAGGGTTACCGGTGGTGATTGCCGGGGATTTCAACCTTATCCGCTATGCTGACGACAAGAGCTCGGCACATGTTGACCTCCCTAGGATGCGACTGTTCAATGACTGTATTGCCGATCTCGCCCTCCGCGAGATTGCTCGGGTGGGTGCTAGGTTCACTTGGACAAATAAGCAGCTGGATCCGGTCCGATGCGTCCTGGACAGGGTCTTTGTGTCGGTCGACTGGGAGGTGGCCTTTCCCCTCTGCTCGTTGAAGGCTGTCACGCGGATTGGCTCTGACCACACGCCCCTCCTTCTCTCCTCCGGAGGGGGCCGGTCTCCTAGGCTCAACCGCTTCCACTTTGAGTCCTTCTGGCTGCAGAAGCAGGGATTCGTGGACGCGGTACCAGCCGAATGGCTGGCGGCGGCCACCCCCCCTCGTGCTTATTGTGCGGTGGATGTCTGGCACCACTGTGTTAGATTGTCATGCCAATTCATGAGGGGCTGGGGGGCCAACGCGGAGGCTGCGCTCAGGGCTCAAAAGGACGCCATCTTGAGCGAGATCCAGACCTTGGACCGGGAAGCTGATCTCTTAGGCCTCTCTGCCGAGGCCTGGTCTCATAGGTACTCCCTTGAGACCTCCATCATGGAGATCTATAAGGGAGAGGAGGCATTCTGGCGACAGCGGAGTCGCCAGAATTGGACTGTCTAGGGGGAGTCGAACACTGCCTACTTCCATGCCATCGCTAATGGCAGGAGGACGCGGTGCTCAATCCCCTGCCTCTGGGAGGGGGACTCCCTTCTGGAGTCCCCCCAGGCGCTGTCCTCCCATATTTATGCGTTCTACAAGGATCTCTTCTCATCGTCTCCCTCGTCGGGCCTTTCCTTGGCTTCTGACTTTTGGTCGGGTGGGGCCTTAGTCACCCCTGCGGAGAATGCGGACCTCACCCGCCCTTTTCTCCCGGGGGAAGTGGCTGAGGCCCTGAAGGCCATGAAGGCTGCCTCGGCTCCTGGTCCTGATGGGCTGCCGGTGAGCTTCTTCCAGACCTTCTGGGAACAGCTCCAGCCGGTCATCCTGCCGATGTTCCAGGAATTCTTCACCGGGACGTTAGTCATGTCCCGGCTGAACTTTGGAGTTATTACTCTGATTCCTAAGGTGGAGGGGGCCACGGATATTCGCCAATTTTGCCCGATCACGGTCATTAATATCATCCAGCGGCTCTTTGCGGAAGTCTGTGCCATCCGGCTTGCCCCGGTCATGGAGAGACTCACGCACCCCCTCCAGTTTGCGTTCCTTAAGGGACGCCTCATTCATGACGATGTGCTCGCACTTCATGAGATCATTCATGAGGTTAAAGCACGACGTCAGAAAGGGGTCTTCCTGAAGCTGGACTTCCAGAAAGCCTATGACCGTCTGGACTGGGCTTTCTTGAGGTTAGTTTTGGAGAGGAGGGGCTTTGACGACCGCATGATTTGCTGGATCATGCAATTCGTGATGAGCGGGCGGACAACGATCAACATCAATGGCGAGATTGGCCCCTTTTTTGTTCCTTCTTGCGGGGTTCGTCAAGGGGACCCGATCTCCCCCCGTCCTGTTTAATGCTGCTGTTGATGCCCTGGAAGAGATCTTGGATAGAGCCAAGTCCGCTGGCCACCTCTGGTGTGGTAGGGCACCTTATTCCTGGAGGGGCGTCTCCCACCTCCAATATGCGGACGACACGATGATCATGGTGCAGGGTTCTGATCTGGACATCATCAACCTGAAATTCCTCCTCCTCTGCTTTGAAGACATGTCAGGGTTAAAGATCAATTTTGACAAGAGTGAAGTGGTGGTGCTAGGGTACTCGGAGGAGGAGCGCCAACGCATTGCTGACAACGTCAACTGCAGGCTGGCCGATTTCCCCATCTCTTATTTGGGGTTGCCCGTTCGGGAGACGCGAGTGCTGATCCGGGACCTGTCACCCTTGGTCACGAGGGTGCATTCGAGGGCGGAATCCTGGCGAGCGCGACTCACGACTAAGGGTAGCAAGACGGTTCTAATAAACTCCTGTCTTTCGAGCCTACCTATGTACCAGATGGGGTTGTACTTGCTACCCGAGGGGACCCATGCCGACTTCGACAAGGAGTTGTCTAGGTTCTTTTGGGCAGCTAGGGACGGCCACCAGAAGTACCATATGGTGAAATGGGCGGACGTCTGCACCCCCAAATCCCTTGGGGGCATTGGTATTCTAGACTCTCGCCGCTTCAATCTCGCCCTGATGCTGAAATGGGTCTGGCGCATTCTTCGGGACGAGGGAGGCCTTTGGCTGCAGCTCATTAAGGCCAAGTACCTCGGTGGCCGTCCTCTCTTGGCTTGCGATCGCCGGGAGGGCTCCCAATTCTGACGTGCCATCCAGGAGATCAAGCATTTCATTGGGTTGGGCATTGACTTCACAGTTGGGAACGGTCAGGGTTTCCGCTTCTGGCTGGACCCTTGGCTTTCCCAGATCCCGTTGGGGGTCCGGTTTCCTGCCATATTTGCTATCTCCGCTGCCCCGTCGGCCCTCACGGCCGAGGCGTTCAGCGGGGATCGCTGGAACCTCCTCTTCCGCCGTGCCTTCAGCTTGCTTGAGGCAGCGGAGTTGCGGCAGCTTATGGCTTCTCTCCCCACTACTCTGGCAGGCGCCCCCGACGCGGTCTCCTGGAGGCTCCTCCCCTCCGGTGAGTTCTCGGTCGGCTCGGCTTACCGGGCCCTCTTCCAGGGCCCGGAGCTGAGGTGGACGGCCCCCTTCTGGAAAGCTCCCCTCCCTCTTAGTATTCACATCTTCGTTTGGCAGTTGCTGCGCGACAGGCTGCCTTCCGGTGTGGAGGTGGCCAAGCGCAATGGCCCCGGCACAGGCGGTGCCCCCTATGTGGGACACCGGAGACGTGCGCCCACATCTTCTTCTCGTGTTCGGCGGCCTAGTTTCTTTGGTCTTTTGTCAGGGAAGCCCTTGGCCCGGCCTGGCAGGCTCAGGATCTGGGGGACTTCCTCCAGTCCCAGGCCACTAGGGCCGGGCGCGGCCGTCGCCTCTTTTGGCTTGTGTTTGCGGCCATGGCCTGGACTCTCTGGAATGTCCGGAACAAGATGGTGATCGAGAAGATATACCCCACGCGCGCTTCTGACTCGATTTTTGTTTTTCTTGCTTTCATCCAGCAGTGGTCCCCTCTGGTGTACCAGCGTGATCGGGCCGACTTCGACACCGCTCTTCGGGCCCTGCGGTCGGCATCGCTTCCCTTCTCGCCCCCCCCCCCCCCCCCTCCGCTGCCGCTCGGGTAACCTGGTGGTCGCTAGCGCCTGATCTGGCCTCCGGGCCGTTTTTTGCTTTTTCTCTTGGGCGCTTTTGTGCTGTTGCCCCAGCATTGTTGCACTATTTTTCTTTTCTTTGTCCCTTTAGCTGCGGCCGGCTGTGTTGTTGTACCGACTGAACGGATGTTGCTTTATTTATAAAGCGGAGCGAAAGCCTGTTTCGAGAGACAGTGGGGTAGGTCAAGTGCTCCACGTGCTACACCTTCACTGGTATCCACATGTACAAGATCAATAACACGTGTCGACTTACGATCAATCACACATGCAAGACAGGAACGTATCGATGAATATCCGGCAGGACTTCCGCAACACCGTCCAGATTAGATTTAAACAGAGGTAGAACTCGGACGGCTCTCCGGGATGTTGATGAAGATCTCCGTGCGATGACGATGATGACGGTGCGAGGAGAAGGAGCTCGGAGAGGCAACGGCAGAAAAAAACAAATGGTCATGTTTTTAGTAACTCTGTCATCATATTTTCTTTCTATCAATATTTATATGGAAAAACAGAAATAGTAGAATGACAATACTATAACCTGAAGATATCACAACTTTTCACTCTCTGAACTTGTAGAAAATTCTTTTATTTCTCGTACTTCATAGTGGACCACCGAATATTTGCACATGCGCAGACAACTACTCTCGTCAGTTGGTGTTTGGTCATTTTGTATGACCGCCGCTTGCGGCGATGTTGCTGAGAATGGCCTTCACCATTCTACGCGAAACTCCCGCAGGCAAACCACCATGCATGCGCCAAACCTACCAAGAGGAGACACCAATCTGAAACCCCATTCCCATTCTCAGCCTTGCTACCAGGAACAGCTGCTTGCCGATTTCCATGCGGCAAACAAAGACACCACTACAGCCTGGTATGAAGAGAATGTTCAAATAAACAGGCTAGAGGAGCAGGGTGTACCCAAGAGCCCTGCCAAAATTCTCCCAATGCATCCAATTCATACTAATTGTCTCAACTGAAATAACTGCTAATGGTTTGGCACCGGTCAAGCTATCTTCATACATCTAGCTTTTTGCTCGCTCGAAAGGAATTTCTTTTCTTCAGTCTAGCAGATGACTAATATTTCTTTCCCATTGAGATAGATGTAAGATATATATCTTGAGGTCTTGGTGTACGGAGTAACTTAGACTTCAGTTTTTACCTACCGAACGACCCACTATACGTCTTCGTTAGAGCTTACTACTATTGTATTCTGCGAGCAAACTATTTGAGTATTAATTCTAGGCAACCTTCAAACTAAGAGCTTAAAAGAATCTTGAGTATTAGTTTACGGAGGTTCTTCTTCAGGCCAGAAGATGATTCATCTTCCATATAGGTTGAGAAATGAGAACTATATCTGTCTTGGTGTGTGGAGTAGCTCACGGACGATGTCACCAACCGATCGACCAGCAGTCTTGACTAGCTGTTGGTGGTGTTCTGAGAATGCTATTCGATAGTATTAATTATAGGACAGCCGTGAACTAAGAGGTCATAACTGCCTTGTTCGGTGATACTCCCTCCGTTTCAAGGCATAAGACGTTCTCGTTTTGCGTGTTTTTTCTTTAACCAAGAATTACTCTAAATACATAAAGAGTTTTGGTATAAAACTAATACCACTAGAAAGTATTTTTTAATACGAATCCAACGGTACTAATTTTGTACAATATAATCAAGATTTTGTTGTTCAATTTTTTCGGTCAAACTTTGCTTTAGAAAACATGTGCGCCTTAAGCCTTGAAACGGAGGTAGTATTGCTTAAACTCCTAGAGGATGGATGACACATGCCTGGTAATCAAGTAACCTGAGTTATAGGATCCTATGATATCTCATCATATTTTCCTTCTTGTAAAGTATTGCATGCCAAAATTCTTGAATCTCAATCGTAGCCTGACAAATTTCTTATACTACTACTCTCATCACTTCATCTTGGTTTCTCAATCTTTCTATGGTCCTAATCCTAGCCGTGTAGTATATCTGGCTTTATTCGGCTAAAAAGAAGTGTGTGTGGCTATACGAGATTAGAATAACTTCAAAATAACTAACATATTTTTTAATATTTCCTGATCAGAAAAATATATGAAAAAGGAGGTAGAAAATGTATTTGTTGTTTTTTGGCTTCAAACCTCAAGTCAATCGGACATAAGAGGTTCATATTGTATTTATGAAAGACGACGATCAATTTTTCCGGTTTTATGTTGTATGTATACCATGGCAGTAGGCAGTAGCGCAAGTCCCGTCCTCTCCACCAACAACGTAGCGCATACCAGCATTACAACTTGTGTTCAACCGGCACAGTATCAAGTATATCAGCTATCATCACTAGTTGGAGCAAGATCTTGTTAAATAAAAGAGCAATTTACCAAGCGAATTACCCATAATAAACGCTAGATAAAACATGATTAGAATAATAGACAAAATACTAATCATGTGAAATAGTGAAAACATATTAAGACAGATAACCAAACATACTGCACGACGAAGATCTTAAGATGCAATCAGAACAAGACTGAGAAAGAAAACCTACACGGCAGCAGCAGAAGAGGAACCGCCGGTGTTCGCGTTAGCACTATCGTTAGCCATGTCGTCAAGGAAGAGGATGCTGATGTTGGGGAAGATGTCGGCGCAATCACTATCCGAGAGGGAGTCCGTAATAAAGCCAGTAGTCACGCCGATAGCGCTCCCCAAAAACCTTATCGCCCTTCTCCCGTATAGGACTTGAAGCAGCGGGGTCTCAGAGGCCTACTATCCCGGCTCGCGGTGCACACCGCAAGACGGGATGGGGAAGATCTAGGTAGCGCAGTGCTTCTGGAACTGGAGACGCAAAGGATGTGTATCTGTGCCTCTGAGAGGAGGCGTGACCTCTCTCTTATATAGGCACAGAGGGGGAGACAGACAGGCTGCGCAGGAGATGAAACGAATAGACAGAAGTTGAAGCGAATAGGCGAAATCCCACCGGACAGCCTCCACTCAGTTCGTATCCATTTAGCTCATATTAAAAGTCCACTCGGGCAAAACGTTTCAGCTTCTGTACAACTGTTCATATACCAGTCGTGACGAGGCAAGGCGTGGCAAGGCGAGCGAGGAGGAAGAGCGCGCGTGTATATGTCTTCTCTTCTCAAGCTCGTACAAGTGGTGAAAGAGCTCACCTTATAAGTTGGTACAACTTCCACTCAACTAGCAATGTGGGACTAAACATTTGTCCCAGCTCTTGCCTTGCATGAATGGGCCAAATGGGCCTCTAAGATTTCAGGAATTTATTGACATATAATAAATAGGTTATGCCTATTTAGACAAAAATTCCAACAATCTCCTACCAGATCCCAGAGGCACATAAAGTTTGCCTTTGGTTCCAAAACATTGTTTATATACCGGTACTGTAGTGGAGACTATTAATTTAAACTTCCACCTAGAGCTTTATGTTATACTAGGCTGCAACTTGTACAGTGGACTATGCCTTGAACTACAAGTTTGCTGTGAACCTAGCTTTACAAAAATTCTTGACCGATACTAGCCTACCGTGGGACTTCCCCGCGGGTGGAGCGTATACGTCATACTCCATGATCTTTCATGAGTTTATTAGAGAGCACCCTACTCTCATAGACTGCGATGTTTTAACAATCATACTCATATATTTGTGTTCTTCAAAAGATGTTCTGCAGGACAACATCTTTGCTTAGGATAAGCCACTTAGAACACATTAAGATAATAAATCAACTTGTCGTGCAGAATAGTAAAGTGTTGCATCTTTATGGAGTTGTGTTTATTAAAGTAGGGATACTTTCCTCTTAGATAACCAACAACTTGTTTCCCAATTCTAATTCACGGGATCTCCGATCACATATAGTGGTTTATCATTATGGAAAGCTCAAATTGTGGGTCTCATACCCATATCCTTTGATGCATTTTCTATCACGTGGCGTGATAGACCCTTTGTGAAGGGATCTGCCAAGTTTTTAGATGTTTGGATATAATCCAATGCAATAACTCCGAAGTTTCTCATTTTTCTGACATATTTCAGTCTCCTCTTCACATGTATTGATGACTTCATATTATCCTTAGAACTATTTACCTTGAAAATCACAGTTTGATTATCGCGGTTCATAGGGATTGCGGGTATTGATTTTTCAACCACAGGCAAGTTCATCAAGAGTTCACGAAACCACTCTGCTTCAACAGTGGCTGTGTCTAATGCCGTGAGTTCTGCTTCCATAGTTGACCTCGTTAAGATGGTCTGCTTGCAAGACTTCCAAGAAACAGCGCCACCAGCAAGTGTGAATACATATCCACTCGTGGCCTTTATCTCGTCAGCATCAGATATACAATTTTAATCACTATAACCCTCTGGTATCCTCGGATACCCGGTATAGTGAATGCCATAGCTCGCAGTGCCTTTTAGATAGCGCATGACTCTATCAAGAGCATGCCAGTGATCATCTCCTGGATTTGAAACAAATCGACTGAGTTTGCTTACAGCAAATGCGATGTCAGGCCTCGTGGCACTAGGTAAATACATAAGCGAGCCAAAATTTTGAGAGTGTCTCAGTTGGTCTCTAGCATTTCCTCGATTCTTTCGAAGCATCACACTAGGATCATACGCTGTAGGAGAAAACTTGACGTCGCTATACCCTAAATGACTCAAGACCTTTTCCACATAGTGGGAGTGAAGTAGTGTAATCCCACCGTCATCATCTCTCAATAGCTTGATGTTCAGGATGACATCAGCTACTCCCAGATCCTTCATCTCAAAGGAACGAGATAAGAAATCTTTGACCTCCTTAATTGCATTAAGGTTGGTTCTGAAAATCAGTATGTCATCAACATACAAACAAAGGATGGCTCCCTCACCCCCACCATGGTGATGGTACACACATTTATCAGCTTCATTTACAACAAAGCCTGCAGCAGTTAAAGTTCTTTCAAACTTCTCATGCCATTGCTTAGGGGCTTGTTTTAGGCCATATAAAGACTTCAACAACTTGCACCCCTTTCCTTCTTGACCATTTACCACAAAGCCATCTGACTGATCCATTTAAATTTCCTCATCCAACTCTCCATTAAAGAAAGTTGTCTTAACGTCCATTTGATGAACGATAAGACCAAGAGACGCAGCCAATGAGAGTAATACTCGAATGGTGGTCAATCTGGCAACAGGTGAGTAAATGTCAAAGAAGTCTTCACCTTCTTTTTGAGTATATCCCTTGGCCACAAGCCGTGCCTTGTACTTCTCAATAGTACCATCAGGTCTAAATTTTTTCTTAAACACCCACTTGCATCCTACAGGTTTACACCCATAAGGGCGATCAGTGATCTCCCATGTTCCATTACCTAAGATGGAATTCATCTCACTATGGACGGCTTGAAGGGATTCGCAGCATAGTAAATCAAAAAAATTCCTACGGATGCGAACAACAAAGCCAAGATCTAATCTAGGAGATGTAATCAACGAGAGAGATTGATGAGATCTTCATACCCTTGAAGAAATCGCACAGCGGAAACGTTTAACAGAACGTGGTTGGCGTAGTCGTACTCGTCGTCTCCTCCTCGCGATCTGGTCCGATCCTACGCCGCAAGTGGCGGCGCCTCCGAGAGATGAACGCGTACGGTGCAGCGGCGTCTCCTCCTTTCCTTGGTCCAGCAAGAATGGTGGAGAGATATATTGGATCTGCAGCACGACGGGGTGGTGCTTATGGTGGAGCGTTTCTGCGGCAGGGCTTCGCCTACACGCAATCGGGAGAGAGAGAGGAGGAGGGGCAGCAGTTGGCGTCTAGGGTTGGAGTGGGGGGAGGGTGCGCCCCTGCCCTCCTTATATAGGGGGATGGCTGGCCCCTTGACCCCTCCTCCAAGCCCTAGGGCGGCGGCCCAAGGGGTCGAGTGGGGGGCAAGTCTTCCCCCCTCTTCTAGAAGGTTTCCCTAGGGTTTCCCCTAAGGCTGGCCGGCTGGGCCTTAGGGGCCTTGTGCCCCTGGCCCAAAGTGTCCAGGGCACTTCCCGTCAGGCCCACGCAGGCCTCCGACAAGGGGGCCCACGTTGGTCCCACTCCGGAACCTTCTAGAACCTTCCGGTACAATACCGATAAACTCCGAAACGATTCCGAAATCCGAAAACTGCTTTCCTTTATATTAATCTTATACTCCGGACCATTCCGGAACCTCTCGTGATGTCCTGGGTCTCATCCGAGACTTCGAACAAAAACTCATAAACAAATTATCCATTCTATCCTAGCATCATGCAAGTTAAGTGTGTGACCCTACGGGTTCGAGAATATGCAGACATGATCTTCTATATATAATCAACAGCGGGATCTGGAAACCCATATTGACTCCCAAATATTCATCGATGATCATATCGGATGAACCACGATGCCAGGATTCAATTAATCCCATATATGTATTCCCTTCGTCACGCGATATTTTACTTGCCCGAGATTCGATCGTTGGTATCGGCATACCTAGTTCAATCTCGTTCACAGCAAGTATTTTACTCGTTCCGTAATCCTATATCACTTTGTGATTAACTCCTTAACCACGTGCTTGCAAGCGGTGTTGATATCGATTACCGAGTGGGCCCGAAGTATATCTCTCCGACTCGGGAGGGACAAATTCCATCTCGATACATACAACCCAACAAGTACTTTCCGATCACCTGAGAGACACCTTTATGATCACCCTCACATAGGATGACGTTTGATGACCTCAAAGCTTTCTTCTGATACCAGGGAGTTGTATTATCTCATGGTCTAAGGAACACAATACTTGACATAGGAAAAGCTTCGCAAAGATGAACACGATGACATGATCTAATTGCTCTGTTAATTTGGGTTTGTCCATCATATCATTCTCCTAATGACATGATCTCATTATTAATTGACAACTCATGTATATGGTTAGGAAACCTTAACCATCATTAATCAATGAGCTAGTCCATAGAGTCGTACTAGGGACATGGTGTTGTTCATAAACCACACAAGTATCAAAGTTTCCGCTTAATACAATTCTAGCATGGAATATAAACTTTATCATGAACAAGAATTATAATAATAACATCTTTATTATTGCCTCTAGGGCATAATTCCAACAGTCTCCCACTTGCACTAGTCAATAATCTAGTTTACATCTGGCAACAATCTAACACCCATGGCATTAAGGTGTTGATCATGTTTTGCTCGTGGAAGAGGTTTAGTCAACGGATCTGCGACATTCAGATCCGTATGTACTTTGCTAATCTTCAGATCTCCATCTGGTATATAATCTCGAATTATATGAAAACAGCGGTTGATGTGCTTGGTCTTTGGATGATATCTTGGTTCCTTAGCCTGTGCTATGGCGCCAGTGTTGTCGCACAATATCTCCAGTGGGTCCAAGGCACTTGGAACCACACCAAGCTCAGTGATGAAGTTCCTGATCCAAACTCCTTCACTTGACGCTTTTGAAGCAGCCATGTATTCCGCTTCTGTTGTAGATCCCGCGATCACGCTTTGCTTGCAGCTTCTCCATCTCACAGATCCACCATTCAAAATATAAATGTATCCTGTCTGAGATTTAGAATCATCCGGGTCGGTGTCGAAACTAGCGTCGACGTAACCTTTTACGACGAGCTGCTCATCACCTCCATAGACCAAGAACATTTCTTTAGTCCTATTTAAATACTTTAGGATGTTCTTTACGGCTGTCCAGTGTTCCACTCCTGGATCACTTTGGTATCTGCTCGTCAAACTAAGAGCATTGGAAACACGTACGGTCTAGTAAATAGCATGGCATACATGATAGAACCTATGGCCGAGGCATATGGCACTTTGCTCATAGTATCTCTATCTTTTACCGTAGCTGGACACTGAGCCTAGCTCAATATCTTACCTGACAACATGGGCAAATAACCTTTCTTTGCTTTATCCATTCTGAACCTTTTCAGAACTTTGTCTAGATATGTACTTTGGCTTAAAGCTATTAGGCGTCTTTGTCTATCTCTATAGATTTTGATGCCTAATATATAAGCAGTTTTCCTAGGTATTTCATTGAAAAACACTTATTCAAATAACTCTGCACATCGTTAAGCATACCAATGTCATTTCCAATAATCAATATGTCATCCACATATAGTACTAAAAATGTCACCGAGCTCCCACTCACTTTATTGTAGATACAAGCTTCATAGCAATTTGGAACAAATCCAAAACTCTTGATCACTTGATCAAAACGAAGGTTCCAACTCCGAGATGCTTGCTTCAGTCCATAAATGGAACGCTAAAGTTTGCACACCTTATTGTAGGGGTTCGTAGCATGGAAAACAAAAAAATTCTACCGCATGCAAACAAACAAGCCAAGATCTATCTACTAGATCGTAGCAACGAGTCGATAGAGGAACTCAACCTCGAAGATTCCAAAGCGGTTAACGAGAGCAGATTCTCGTGGGTGATGTAGTCGTACTCTTGACGATCTCAAGATCGCGTAGACGATCCTTCCGGCGCTGTGTTCCGGCAGCGCTTCCGTAGTCGGTCACACGTTCGGTACTCGATGAATACCTTCCTCTCCCTTGTTCCAGCAGGCAGCGGAGGTTGTAGCACTCTCCTTGTGATTCCAGCAGCATGACGGCGTGGTACCGGAAGTAGAGGGGAGATCTCGTAGGGCTTCGCCTTAAGCCGGAGCGAGTATGGTGGACTATGAGAGAGGCCTTGGCGATCTAGGGTTTAGAGGCACCAAGGGAGGAAGCTTGGCCGACGGCTAGGGCTTGGGGAGATCCCCAACTCGGCGGCTAGGAGAAACCCTAGGGCGGCAGCGACTTGCAGGAGGCCGGGGGCTAGGGTTAGGGTTTTGGGTGGTGTTGGGAGGAGGGAAGAGGGGCAGCCCTGCCCCTCCTTTTATAGGTGGGAGGGCGCGGCCAAGGGGAGGGAGTCCTACCCCAAGTCGGCCTCCTTGGCCGGTGGGTGGAGGGATAGGAACTCCTCCCCAAGTAGGTTTCCTACTCTCCCTCCACCAAGCAAAACTGTTGTTTGACTTTTCAAATTGGCATTTGACTTTTCAAACTAGGATTTGATTTCTCCCTTTATTTTACCCAGACATGATACCTAATACATGATGCAACCATTCCACATTGTCATGACAAATTCATGTACCCTTCCCATCCAGAGTGTCGGACCTTCCAGATCCTTCTAGAACATTCCTGATGAAAACACCGGAATCATTCCCCAACTCCGAAACAGGACTTTCCTTATATGAATCTTATTCTCCGGACCATTCCGGATCTCCTCGTGATATCCCGGATCCCATCCGAGACTCCGAACAACATTCGGTCTCTTACTCATCATTCCATAACTACTCAACAACATCGAATACTTAAGTGTGTCTCCCTACGGTTTGTGAATTATGTGGACATGATCGAGACACTTCTCCGAACAATAACCAATAGAGGAATCTGGAAATTCATATGGCTCCCACATATTTCTACGATTACTTTGCGATCGAATGAACCACTTACATACGATACCAATTTCCCTTTGTCTCACGATAGTTTACTTATCCGAGGTTTTGATCGTCGGTATCTCTGCATACCTAGTTCAACCTTGTTACCGATAAGTACTCTTTTCTCGTTCCCGTGGTATGTGATCCCTTGTGAGCCAGTCACATGCTTGCAAGCTAATTGGATGACATTCCACCGAGAGGACCCAGAGTATATCTATCCGTCATATGGATGGACAAATCCCACTCTTGATTCATGTGTCTCAACCCATACTTTCCGAACACTCAATGCCACCTTTATAGCCACCCAGTTACGGTGTGGTGTTTGATGTCATCAAAGCATCCTTCCGGTGATGGTGATAAGCATGATCTCATGGTCAAAGGAATTAGGTTACTATGTATCATAAAGCTTATAGCAATTGAACTATTAAAATGACTTGATCTTTATGCTACGCTTATCTATAGGAGTATGTCCACCATACCATTCTCCTAATGATATGATCTTGTTATTAAAAACATCTCAAATGTTCATGATCAAGAAACCATGATCATCTATTAATCAACAAGCTAGTATTATGAAGAGGCTTTACTAGGGACTCTAATTTAGTTTACAAATCACACAAGTATTAATGTTTCTGGTTAATACTATTATAGCATGAATGTAAACATTTATCATAAACACAAAGATATAATAATAACTACATTTATTATTGCCTCTAGGGCATATCTCCAACACTTATTAGCATCCTTAGGATCGAAAAAACCTTCGGGCTGCATCATATACAACTCTTCATCAATGTTGCCATTGAGGAACGTAGTCTTGACATGCATCTGCCATATTTCATAATCATGAAATGCAACAATTGCTAATAAAATCCGAATGGACTTAAACATCTCTACGGGAGAGAAAGTCTCATCGTAGTCAACACCTTGAACTTGCTGAAACCCTTGTGCGACAAGTCTAGCTTTATAGATAGTAACATTACCATCCGCGTCCGTTCTCTTCTTGAAAATCCATCTGCACTCAACGGCCTTACGGTCGCTAGGAGGGTCCACCAAATTCCATACTTGGTTTTCGCTCATGGATCCCAATTCGTATTTCATGGCCTCTAGCCATTTCTCAGAGTCTGGGCTCATCATTGCTTCCTCATAGTTCGCGGGTTCAATGTTGTCTAACAACAAGACGGTTAAGACAGGGCTGCTGTACCATTCAGGAGTGGCACGTGACCTTGTCGACCTGCGAAGTTTAGTAGTAGCATCGTTCGAAGTTTCATGATCCTCGTCATTAGCTTTCTCTCTTGTTGGTGCAGACGACACTGGAACAATTTCAGGTGCTACGCTACTCTCCAACTCGAGAGAAGGTTCAATAACCTCGTCTAGCTCTATCTTCCTCCCACTCACTTCTTTCGAGAGAAACTCCTTCTCAAGAAAGGATCCGTTCTTTGCAACAAACATTTTGCCTTCGGATCTGTGGTAGAAGGTATACCCAATCGTTTCCTTAGGGTATCCTATGAAGACGCATTTCTCCGCTTTGGGTTCGAGCTTGTCCGGCATCAACTTCTTGACGTAAGCTTCTGTGGCATCCCGCAAAACCACTGCTAGAAAATCGCGTTGAATTTGTGCATTGCATCGTCATCATCATGCATTGTTGTCTAAAACTATTTTCGCAAAGCCTGTTTTTGTTTTCTAAAACGCCCCGTCTTGTTTTCAAATGCAAACCCGGGTCCCCGGATTATTTTTACTTTGTCTGCTATCAGTTTGCAAAAGGCTTGTTTGGAATAAATAAAACATTTAATTCTTTTTGTGGGGGCAGTCGAACGGGCCGAATCGACCCGAACGACCACCCCCAGGAATTAAAACGGCCCACCCATAATCCTAAAGCTACCCAACCTAGTCTACCCACCCCTCCAGCCACCTCACCCCAACCTATCCTATGTCGCCACCTCACTCCTCCCCAAATCCCCACCAACCACCTTCTGCCACATCACCCCCAACCTCCCCCACTCACCCCACCACCCGCAGCCACCTCCCCTGGTCAACCTCCCCACCGCCAGACCCACTCCCCTGAGCACGACCCCACCCCTGGCCCGCGGTCCCACCTGGTCCCACCCTGACCTCGCCTGCTCCCTCCTCTCTCCTTCCTCCCTCTCTGTTCCTCCCCCGCTCGCTCCCCACCCCGCGCCCAGGAACCGGCCGCAGCCCCGCCGCCGACCAGCCGTCGCCCTCCCTCAGCCCGGCCACCCCTTCCTCCCCTCTAGCAACCGCCTCGCGCCGGACCGCCGTCCGCCGCCGCCCCGCGGTCGAGCCCGCGCCGCCCGCGTCCCCAAGCTCGTCGCCGGCTCGCGCTCGCCCCCAGACGACCCCGCGTCCCCGGCCACCCCGACGCCCCTCGCCTCCGCGCTTGCCGGCGTCTGCCACCGCGTCTCCCTCCTCCCGCTGCAATCCCCGCCGCCCATCCTCTCCAGAGTACCGTCGCCGCCAGCGACGCGTCGCCAGGAGCTCGCCTCCCCAAGCCTGCCCGCCCCTCCGACCGTCGCGTTCCAGCGTCGCCCGCGGCCGCGTCCTCGACCTCCCCGCCTCCGGCCAGGGCCCCACCTCCTCGCCCACGACCCGCACCGCCTCCGGCCGACCCCGGGCCCCGTCCCCGCTCCCCTCCACCGCCGCGTCTCGCCCGTCCCGCCGAGCTCAGCCGTCCTCGCGCCGCCGTCGCCAGGCCGTCCCCTCCTCTGCGCCTCCGAGCCGCCTGGACCCCGCCTCCTCGGCGTCCTCCTTCCCTTCCGTCCTCGTTGCGCCCTCTCCTGCAGTCGCCGAGCGCCACCGGCCGCCATCCTCCGGCGAGCAGCGCCTGCGCCGGCCGTCTTCGGCTGCCTGTGCTCCGATCGGCGTGCCCAAGTCTGTCGCCCGCAGATCCTGGCGACCCTGGGGTCCCTGCCGGCCTCCAGTACCACGTCTTGGTGCTCTGCTTCAGATGACCGCCGGTGACCTCTGTCACATCTTCCTCCTGGGTGCTTCCTGCCGCCTTGTACCAGGTTGTCCCAGCAGCTACATCCTCCTGCTCTTGCCCCGGACACGGCGATGCCTCCCAAGATCTTCGACACGGAACTTCGAGTACTTGTTCGCCGGCTCACAGGAACCCGGTCCCGGACCCGAAGACGCATCGATGCCAAACCAAGTGCATCGTCGACAACCGAAGCCGGAATACCTTGATCCCCAACACGGGACGCAGAGCGCTTCTACACGGACCCAAAGACCGAACCCGGAATGCCTAGTTCTCCCTCTCGGATCCGAGGACGCCGAGACCCCGGTGCGACAAGTACCCTTTTCGGACGCCAAGATCTCCGACAAGGAACGGCAAGACCCTTCCCGCATCGATGCTGACGACGTCGCACACAAGTTCTTCACCCCGGACGCCAAGACCGACTCGATGGAGCGGATCCGACAAGGTCTTCACGACGACAAGAACGACACCGACCAAAACGAACCCGATGCGCCCCGGCACCAAACCAAGTCCTGCTTTCCGGATGCGACAAGATCTACCCAGTAATCCGAGAACAATCTCGGAGTCCGAACCTCGTTCTCGTCGAACCCTGAGACCGACCCCGAACCCCGGAACCCAAGATCTGCCGAACCCTAATGTGTGACCCTGATCCGATCCTCTATTTTTCTAAATGCTATCTAATTAAAATTGTTGCATATTAAATTGTCATTCTCGCATGCATATCATTGGTTTGGGGGCCTTATGCCAATTCACCTCATAATTAAATATGGGGCCCATATGCGGGCAAATCTAGCCTTATATTGGCCTCATCTAAATTTGTGTAGGGAACCGGTGCTATCTTTTGCCATGTTAAAACAACATTTAAATTGCGGGGTAGCTAAATAACTTGAACCGTTTAATTAATTGCCGGGACCCCGGTTCCGCTTAATATGACCTAATTGCACCGCACCTTCGCCATGCCATACATCATACATGCATCATGCCGATCTTTTGCCGTAGTATTAAATAGTGCATCCGGTGTTTATTCTAGTGTTTTGCTTCTTCGCGGATTGGGCCGTTGAGTTGATGTGAGCTTCGCCCCGATCTTCGGTTGAACCTTCGACAATGTTTTCAGGTGAGCACCTCCCCCTTTCTACCTATCTTAATTTTATAGTATTTATTCCCTCCTGTTGATCTATTGCTATCTGTGTTGCGCTGCTCTAGTTTTCGTACCCGTGATATCCCTTGCAGCCCTATATTGCCATGGCCACCTCCTATTACCTGTTGTTTGGTAGATAGTTGGACTTGCGCGTCGTAGTCGCTTGCTCAGGTGCTGTTGCATGTCGCCATGTACCACAGTTGTTGGAGTATTGCCACATGTCTGATGTTGGAGATGATCTCGGCTTTATTTATCGTTCACTTTAATTCCTGTTTGACAACTAAAATTGAAGTAAGTAAGCAGAGGCATCGGTGGGTGATAGATAATATTTGGTTTCCGACCGCCCACTTGTGTCCCGTAGGACCCCGAGTACTTGATACCTGTTCCTTGATTTATCGCGCTATCCACATACGGGGAATTATGGGCCCCCCTTAGCCAGAGCTTGATTCCGTCTTATTTCTTGGGGCCACAAACTAGTTTGAGGTTTTATTTACGATCCTGTACTTATGCCATGCTACTGCCTTATTTACGATTGTGCGAGGAGCACACTGTACTGTTTAGGTAAGCGGAGTGTTTTCGCGGTATCGACAAGCCCAGTCACACTTTCGGGTTCCCAGTCGTTTACAGCCATTGACGCAAACCTTGAGTCCGTCTCGGAGCTAGCTTACTTCGTTGCGGGTCTACTCAATGGGGTGGCCCCCTGAAATATTTCTGAATCCTGTGATTGCTTTGTCGTGAAAGCCTCGTTGGGTTTTCATTTGGTTTTTCCGAGGTCGATCGTGTGTGTGTTGCTATTTGTGCACCCCGGCCGGGTTAAAACTTTCTGAAAGCCGTGTCCGCGGTTATGGACGACTTGGAGCACAGTATCTCGATCATAGACAACTATAACTAAAGTTTACTGTTATAAATTGACTTGTCTCTGATATGACTAGTAAATATTGCAACTACAACGGAATGGCTAAATAAAACTGCCAACAATTGCTTGTTTGATTTGTCGCTTGCGATAATTGTATATGACTAGTAAATATTGCAACTACAACGGAATGGCTAAATAAAAGTACCAACAACTGCTGGGTTATTGGGATACCTCATGCTATTTGTATCTGACTAGTAAGTGCCGCAACTACAACGGAATGGTTAACTAAAACGGCCCACGGCTTATTTTATCAGGATGACTATCTATACTTGACTAGTAATTACTGCAACGATAACGGAATAAATAAAACTGCCAACTGTGTGAGTTCCTCGGTTGACTTCCTCGTTTGGTCTCGAGGGGGGAAATACCAGGATGGGTTTGTTTTGTGGTAGTATCAGGTTGGTCCCGAATAGGTCTTTCTTACCCCTCTCTGATTGCCGCCAGTTGTATCGAGTCTCTATAGGTTGTTTAGTGCATGCTGCCGCTGTCGCTTCAGTCCACCATACCTATGTAGGCGAGGACCGCCGAATTCTAGCCTCGCCGTGTACTGGCCTCAGTTCTGACGCTCCTCTTTTTCCTTTGCCCTTTGTCGGCACCCCTTTTATTTAAGCAGGTTTTGAGATCGACGTCGTTAGCAGGGTTACCCTTCCGGCTTGGCCTGGGCAGGGTTATGGACGCCATTGGTTATTCTTCAGGGCTCTTAGCCCCATTTGCATCTTGTCCGTAGCTGGACGCTCTATCGTTTTCAAGGTGATTTGGATCTTTGTACTGTATATCTGTATTCTTGACTCATGGAGTTGTGTTGTATATATATATCTGTTCTGTGGGTCCCATCGAGGACTGTTGTGTAATGTTATTACTTCGTTTTCCACCCGCATGAAAGTGCCTGGTGGGCACCTTTGAATCGTTTCTATGCGGGTTTGGCGGATTTTTGCTAAAACTTGCATAGGGCCGATTCTGAGGGTGTTACAGCTTCTCATCCCCAAACTTTAAGAAACGAAAACTTAGGTTTAGCACCAAACCATAGTTCATACGGTGTCGTCTCAACGGATTTAGATGGTGCCCTATTTAAAGTGAATGCAGCGGTTTCTAATGCATAATCCCAAAATGATAATAGCAAATCTATAAGAGACATCATTGATCGCACCATATCTAATAGAGTTCGATTCCGGCGTTCGGACACACCATTGCGATGTGGTGTTCCGGGTGGCGTGAGTTGCGAAACGATTCCGCTTGCTTTAAGATGCGTAAGAAAATGATAACTCAAATATTCACCTCCACGATCGGATCGTAGAAATTTAATTTTCCAGTTACGATGGTTTTCCACTTCGTTCTGAAATTCTTTGAACTTTTCCAACGTTTCAGATTTATGTTTCATTAATTAGATATACCCATATCTACTTAAGTCATCAGTAAAAGTGAGAAAATAGCGATATCCACCGAGCGTCGAAACACTCATTGGTCCGCATACATCGGTATGTATGATTTCCAATAAGTCCGTTGCTCGCTCCATTATTCCAGATAACGGGGTTTTGACCATCTTGCCCATGAGGCACGGCTCGCACGTGTCAAATAATTCAAAATCAAGAGACTCCAAAAGTCCATCAGAATGGAGTTTCTTCATGCGTTTTACTCCAATATGACCTAGACGGCAGTGCCACAAATAAGTCGGATTATCACTCTCTACTTTGCATCTCTTAGCCTCAATGTTATGGATGTGCGTTTCATTGATTTCGAGATTCAGAAGAAATAAACCATTCACAACAGGTGCATGACCATAAAAGATGTTATACATATAAATAGAACAACCATTATTCGCCGATTTAAATGAATAACCGACTTGCAATAAACACGATCCAGATATAATGTTCATGCTCAACGCAGGCACATAATAACACTTATTAAGGTTTAAAACTAATCCCGAAGGTAAAACTAAGGAGAGCGTGCCGACGGCCATCACATCAACTTTTGATCCATTGCCAACACGCATCGTCACCTCATCCCTTGCTAGCCGCCGTCTATTCCGTAGCTCCTGTTTCGAGTTACAAATATTAGCAACTGAACCTGTATCATATACCTAGGCACTACAATGAGCGCTAGTAAGGTAAACATCAATAACATGTATATCAAATATACCTTTCATGGTGCCAGCCTTCTTGTCCGCTAAGTACTTCGGACAGTTGCGCTTCTAGTGACCCTTGTCCTTGCAATAGAAGCACTCAGTGTCCGGCTTAGGTCCAGACTTGAGCTTCTTCTTAGAAGGGGCAACGCGCTTGCCGCTGCCTTTCTTGAAGGATTTCTTTGCACCCTTAGATTCCTTAAAGCTAGTGGTCTTGTTAACCATCAACACATGATTATCTTTCTTGATATCCACCTCCGCAGCTTTCAGCTTAGCGAAGAGCTCAGTGATCGTATCAGTGGAACCAATTTGATTGTGAGTAACTACAAAACCTTTGTAGCTAGGAGGGAGTGATTGCAGAACTCTGTTAATTTTGAGCTCTTCTGAAATCTTGCAGTCCAGTTGCTCAAGACGTTGAGTGTAGCCCGACATCTTAATGGCGTGCTCACTAACAGAACTCCCTTCCTCCATCTTGCAGTTAAAGAACTTCTCAGAGATCTCATATCTCTCAGAACAGGCCTGAGTCTGAAACATGGTTTTCAGTTCCTCAAGTATCTCATAGGGCCCGGTGAACTCCTCAAAACGATTTTGAAGTTCCGGTTCCATAGCTAACAACATGGTACTCTTAATCACTCCATAATCATCTTTGCGTGACTGATAAACAGCTTTTTCATCAGCCGGCGCATCAATAGCAGGGGCGTCACCTAGCGCTTTCTCAAGTACATTGTCCTTTTGTCCGCCAGCAAGAATGATTCTCAGATTGTGGAACCAGTTGGTGAAGTTAGACCCATTGTTTTTAAGCTTTTCTTTCTCAGCAAAAATGTTGAAGTTGAAGTTGGACTTAGCCATTTGATCTACAAAATTTTGCAAATACAATTTAGACTATGTTCATGATAACTAGTTCAACTTAATCAAATTACTAGATGAACTCCCACTAAATTCAACATCCCTTAAGTTGTTTAGTGAACACGATCCAAATTCACCACACCTAATCCGATATTCACGAGAAGAGATGTGGTTTCAATGGTGGACAACAAATTGTTGATCATATCATTCATATGACTCATGTTTAACCTTTCGGTTCATGTGTTCCGAGGCCATGTCTGTACATGCTAGGCTCGTCAAGTCAAACCCAAGTATTTCCGCGTGTGCAAAACTGGCTTGCACCCTTTGTATGTGAACATAGAGTTTATAGCACCCGATCATCACGAGGTGCTTTAAAACGACGAACTTTCGCAATGGTGCATACATGGGGAGAACACAATTTTATCTTGATATTTAAGTGTGGAATCATCTTATAATGCTACCGTCGCGATCTAAGCATAATAAGATACATAAAAGGATAAACATCACATGCATATAATTTTATGTGACATGGTATAGCCAATCTCCGCGCAATGATCTCCATCTTGTGCACGCCAGCATGATATCCATCACTCCACCATGATTGCCTCCACCACGAATAGCAACTACAACTATTGCTAACTACTTAGCGATAAAGTGAAGCTATTACATGGCGTATAAGAAGTTGACACGCAGGTCATACACAATTATAATGACAACCATACGGCTCCTGCCGGTTGTGAACTCATCGACATGCAAGTCGTGAAATATTACAAAACATGATCATTGCATACATCTCAATTCATACACATCATGTCTTGGGCCATACCATATCACAAAACACTCCCTGCAAAAACAAGTTAGACGCCTCTACTTTGTTGTTGCATGTTTTACGTGGCTTATGAGAGTAACAAGCTAAGAACGATTCTTACCTACGGAAAGCCACAACGGTGATATTATGGTTGCTAACATCCTTTGTAAATCCCATGACTACTATAGTGAGAGAAACTGGCATCCACCAGCTGCATGTGTGGAACAAGCCACACGTCAAGTGCGGAGCCGGTCTCGCGAACGAGGTCGCGTAAAGTTGGCCTGGACCGCTTCGATCTCACTATGCCGTGCCATAATAAATACACAACAAGAGGTTTGCAACAGAAAACATCAACGCCCGCAACAAGCATGTTGCGTTCTACTCGTGAAACACATCTACGCATAGATCTAGCTCTGATACCACTTAAAGGATTCACAACATAGTAAATCAAAAAAATTCCTATGGATGCGAACAAGAAAGCCAAGATCTAATCTAGGAGATGTAATCAATGAGAGAGATTGATGAGATCTTCATACCCTTGAAGAAATCGCACAGCGGAAACGTTCAACAGAACGTGGTTGACGTAGTCGTACTCGCCGTCTCCTCCTCGCGATTCGATCCGATCCGATCCTACGCCGCAAGTGGCGGCGCCTCCGAGAGATGCACACGTACGATGCAGCGACGTCTCCTCCTTTCCTTGGTCCAGCAAGAATGGTGGAGAGATAGATTGGATCTACAGCACGACAGCATGGTGCTTATGGTGGAGAGTTTCTGCGGCAGGGCTTCGCCTACACGCAGTCGGGAGAGAGAGAGAGGAGGGGCAGCAGTTGGCGGCTAGGGTTGGAGTGGGGGGAGGGTGCGCCCCTGCCCTCCTTATATAGGGGGTTGGCCGGCCCCCTTGACCCCTTCTCCAAGCCCTAGGGCGGCGGCCCAAGGGGTGGAGTGGGGGGCAAGTCTCCCCCCTCTTCTAGAAGGTTTCCTTAGGGTTTCCCCAAGGGCTGGTCGGCTGGGCCTTAGGGGCCTTGTGCCCCTGGCCCAAAGTGGCCAGGGCACTTCCCCTTAGGCCTACGCAGGCCTCCGACAAGTGGGCCCACATTGGTACCACTCTATAACCTTCTAGAACCTTCCGGTACAATACCGATAAACTCCGAAACGATTCCGAAATCCAAAAACTGCTTTCCTTTATATGAATCTTATTCTCTGGACCATTCCGGAACCTCTCGTGATGTCCTGAGTTGTAGGGTTCGCAGCATAGAAAACAAAAAAATTCCTACGATGGGAACTATGTACCAAGATCTATCTACTAGATACAAACAACGGGCGGATGTATATCCATAGAGAACATACCCTTGAAGACCGACAAAGCTTCACGAGTTCGACTCGTGGTTGATGTAGACGATCTCTTGCCGATCTCAAGATCGAGAGGAAGTCCTAGCGCCGCAAATCAGCAGCGCATCCGTGCTCGCACACACGTTCGAGGCACCGAGCAACATCCGCCTCCTCGCTCCAGCGATGCAGCGGAAGCACAACTCTTTCTTGCCGAATAGCCACCGGGAACATGTATCTCGCTAGTCCGAGACCATGGGGGATAAATTCTAGAGGGGGAGAGAGATCCTTCACGAGGAGGTGTGAGTGAGAGAGAGGAGAGGGGTGCCTTTTATAGGAGGAGGGGGCACCCAAGGGGGTGGCCGCCGGCCATGGGCGCTGCCCCCTCCCCTCCTTCTTTCATGTGGGTGGACACTCCACTCACAAAAATCCATTCAAATCCCTCCACTCAAAATCCCACTCAAACATGCCATTAAATTTCCACCAAATTTAATGCAAACTCTCATTAAATAAAACTTTTTTATTTATTCAGAATTTTGTCAATTACTTTAATGACAAACATTCACAAATAACCCCTTGCTAGAATTCTATTTCACATGCATAACCACTTTATGCAATTTCACCCGAAAACCTGTTTCGGTATCTAGTGAAATAAATTCCTACGCTTGTTCATTCTTTCGGCATGAAACTTTTGCTCCAATTGGATGTCGGTGTCTCTTAAGTGTAGGGTTTCGTAGCATGGAAAACAAAAAATTTCTATCGCATACAAACAAACAAGCCAAGATCTATCTACTAGATTGTAGCAACGAGTCGATAGAATAACTCACCCTCGAAGATTCCAAAGTGTTTAACGAGAGCGGATTCTCGTGGGTGATGTAGTCGTACTCTTCCCGATCTCAAGATTGCGTAGATGATCCTTCCGGCGCTGCGTTCCGGCAACGCTCCCGCAGTCGGTCACACGTTCGGTACTCGACGAAGACCTTCCTCTCCCTTGTTCCAGCAGGCAGCGGAGGTTGTAGCACTCTCCTCGCGATTCCGGCAGCACAACGGCGTGGTACCGGAAGTAGAGGGGAGATCTCGCAGGGCTTCGCCTTAAGCCGGAGCGAGTATGGTGGAGTATGAGAGAGTCCCTCGACGATCTAGGGTTTAGACACGCCGAGGAGGAGCAAGCCGGCGGCTAGGGTTTAGCTAGGCGGCGGCGGCGGTTTGCCCTAGGGCCGGCGGCGGCAGCTTGGGGCTAGGGTTTGGAGGAGAGGATCTTGTGTGTCTAGGAGGAGATCCCTGCCCCTCCTTATATAGGTGGAGGGGGCCGGCCAGCCAAGGGGAGGGAGGGGAATCCCTCCCCAACTCGGCTTGGGTGGGCGTCGCCGGTTGGAGGAGGGAACTCCTCCCCAACTCGGTTTCCCACTCCTCCTCCTCTTTCCAAAAACTGCCGTTTGACTTTCAAACTAGCCGTTTGACTTTTCAAACTAGGATTTGAATAAACCATTTATTTTGATCAGCGATGACACCGAGTACATGATGCAATCATACCAACTTGATATAACACATTCATGTACCCTTCCCCCCGGAGTGCCGGACATTCCTGAACCTTCTAGAACATTCCCGATGAAAACACCGGAACCATTCTCCAACTCCGAAACGAGACTTTTCTTATATGAATCTTATTCTCCGGACCATTTCGGATCTCCTCGTGATATCCGAATCCTATTCGAGACTCTGAACAACATTCGGTCTCTTTCTCATCATTCCATAAATACTCAAACAACGTCGAATCCTTAAGTGTGTCTCACTACGGTTCGTGAATTATGCGGACATGATCGAGACACTTCTCCGATCAATAACCAATAGACGAATCTGGAAATTCATATGGCTCCCACATATTTCTACGATTACTTTGCGATCGAATGAACCACTTACATACGATATCAATTTCCCTTTGTCTCACGATAGTTTACTTATCTGAGGTTATGATCGTCGGTATCTCTCCATACCTAGTTCAACCTCGTTACCGATAAGTACTCTTTTCTCGTTCCCGTGATATGTGATCCCTTGTGGGCCAATCACATGCTTGCAAGCTAATTGGATGACATTTCACCGAGAGGGCCCAGAGTATATCTATCCGTCATATAGATGGACAAATCCCACTCTTGATCCATGTGTTTCAACCAATACTTTCCGAACACTTAATGCCACCTTTATAGCCACCCAGTTACTGTGTGGTCTTTAATGTCATCAAAGCATCCATCCGGTAAAGGTGATATGCATGATCTCATGGTCGAAGGAATTAGATTACTATGTATCATAAAGCATATAGCAATTGAACTATTAAAATGACTTGATCTTTATGCTACGCTTATCTATAGGAGTATGTCCACCATATCATTCTCCTAACGATATGATCTTGTTGTTAATAACATCTCAATGTTCATGATAGGGAAACCACAATCATCTATTAACCAACAAGCTAGTATTATATATAGAGGCTTTACTAGGAACTTCAAATTAAGTTTACAAATCACACAAGTATTAATGTTTCCTTGTTAATACTATTATAGCATGAATGTAAACATTTATCATAAACACAAAGATATAATAATAACTACATTTATTATTGCCTCTAGGGCATATCTCCAACATTAAGTGTGTCACCCTACGGTTCGTGAATAATGTGGACATGATAGAGACCCCTCTCGGATCAATAATCAGAAGCGGGATCTGGAGACCCATACTGACTCCCACACATTCAATGATGACTTTCTTGTGATCGTCGGAAACTTTTACGCTAGTATCTTAATCCCTTTGTTTCACGATATATTACATGTTCGATATTCGATCATCGGTATCTCCATACCTAGTTTGATCTCGTTACTGACATGCACTATTTTCTTGTTCAAGTGATATAACATTCTAGTGATCAAATCACTTACGTGCAAGCTAACCAATGTGATATCACCGAGAGGGCCCAGAGTATATCTATCCGTCATCGAGATGAACAAATTCCACTATCGATCCATGGGCCTCAACATAACACTTTATTAGTTCTGAGTCCATCTTTATAATCACCCTATTACGGTGTGACGTTTGATGTTATCAAGAAACTATTCCGGTGTTAGTGATTGACATGATCTCATGGTCTAAGTATTAGGATCACTTCGTAAGTTGTTATAGAAATATAAACTCAATGACTTTGATCGTAATGCTATGCTTCGGATGAATGTTCATCACACCATTACACTAATGTTGTGATCCCGTTATTAACAACATCCAATGTCCATGATCAGGAAACCTTGATCATCTTGTTAATCAACGAGCTAGTTTATGAGAGAGGCATAACTAGGAACTTTTTGTTTGTTTATTAAACACACATGTATTAACGTTTCCGTATTAATACAATTATAGCATGCAAAATAAACATCTATCATATACTTGGAATACACATAATAAACACTTTATTATTGCCTCTCAGGGCATATTCCCTTCAGTCTCCCACTTGCACTAGAGACAATAATCTAGTTAGATAGTGATAAATCTAACACCCATTCAGTTCTGGTGTTGATCATGTTTTGCTCTAGGGAGAGTTTTAGTCAACGGATCTGCTACATTGAGATCCGTGTGTACTTTACAAATCTTTATATCTCCATCCTTGACATGCTCGCGGATGGAGTGAAACCGGCGCTTAATATGCTTGGAATGCTTGTGAGACCTTGGCTCTTTGGCATTGGCAATGGCACCATTGTTGTCACAATAGATCACCATTGGGTCCAACGCGTTTGCAACCACTCCTATTTCGGATATGAACTCCTTCATCCAAACTGCTTCCTAAGCCGCTTCCGAAGCAGCAACATGGCCTCCGTTGTTGATCCCGCCACCACAGGTTGTTTGGAGCTCCTCCAACTAACCGCTCCGCCATTCATGAGAAATACGTATGCGGGTTGAGACTTAGAGTCATCCGGATCGGTGTCAAAGCTAGCGTCAACATAACACTTAGCGACGAGCTCTTCTTCACCTCCGTATACAAGAAACATATCCTTAGTTCTTCGTAAGTACTTAAGGATATTCTTGACCGCTATCCAGTGTTCCGAACATGGATCCGATTGGTACCTACTAGTCAAACTAATAGCATGTGCCACATCAGGTCTTGTACATAGCATGGCGTACATTATAGAGCCTATGGCTGAAACATAGGGGACTTTTTCCATTATCTCTCTTTCTTCCGCCAAAGCCGGACTTTGAGTCTTACTCAATGTCTTGCCTTGCAACATAGGTAAGAACCCCTTCTTACTTCCGTCCATTTTAAACTTCTTTAAAATCTTATCAAGGTATGTACTTTGCGATAGCCCTATTAGGCGCCTAGATCTATCTCTATAGATCTTTATGTCTAATATGTATGACGCTTCACCTAGGTCTTTCATTGAAAATTCGCTGTTTAGATAACTTTTAACATTGTTTAAAAGATCTATATCATTTCCGATCAATAATATGTCATCCACATATAATATCAGAAATGCCACATTGCTCCCACTCACTTTCTTGTAAATACAAGCTTCTCCATAAGTTTGGACAAATCCAAACTCTTTGATCACCTCATCAAAGCAGAGATTCCAACTTCGTGATGCTTGCTTCAATCCATAGATGGATCGCTGAAGCTTGCACACCTTGTTAGCATCCTTATAATCGACAAAACCCTTTGGTTGTATCATATACAACTCTTCTTCAATATTACCATTGAGAAACGCGGTTTTAACATCCATCTACCATATCTCATAATCGAAATATGCAGCAATTGCTAACATAATCCTAACTGACTTTAGCATCACTACGGGAGGGAATGTCTCATCGTAGTCAACTCCTTGAATTTGTCGAAACCCCTTTGCGACAAGTCGAGCTTTATAGACGGTCACATTACCATCAGCATCAGTTTTCCTTTTGAAAATCCATTTGTTCTCCACGGTCTTTCGATCGTGAGGTAATTCCACCAAGTTCCAAATTTGATTTTCATACATGGATTCCATCTCGGATTTCATGGCTTCTAACCATTTATTGGAATCCGGGCTCATCATCGCTTCTTCATACGTCGCAGGGTAATCATTTTCATCAACCTTGAAATTCATGACATGATTTCCGTACAACTCGGGAGCTGCACGCGTCCTGCTAGACCTGCGAGGTTCGGTAGTATTCTATTTTGGATTTTCATGATCATTATTATTAGTTCCCTCTTCAACTGGTGGAGCCAACTCCGGAACGACTTCCGGCACTACGCTACTCGCCATACTTTGAAGAGAAGGTTCAGTAACCTCTTCGAGTTCTACCTTTCGACTACTCACACCTTTCGCGAGAAACTCTTTCTCTAGAAAGGATCCATTGTTGGCAACAAAAACTTTGCCCTCGGATCTGTGATAGAAGGAATACCCAATAGTTTCCTTAGGGTATCCTATGAAGACGCATTTTTCCGCTTTGGGTTCGAGTTTATCCGGTTGAAGTTTCTTCACATAAACATCGCATCCCCAAACTTTAAGAAATGACAGCTTAGGTTTGTTTCCAAACCACAATTCATACGGTGTCTTTTCAACGGATTTAGATGGTGCCCGATTTAAAGTGAATGCAGCAGTTTCTAGTGCATAACCCCAAAATGACAACGGCAAGTCCTTCAGAGACATCATAGATCGAACTGTATCTAATAAAGTACGATTATGACGTTCCGACACACCATTTCGCTGTGGTGTTCCGGCAGGTGTGAGTTGTGAAACAATTCCACACTCTTTCATGTGAGTGCTAAACTCGTAACTTAGATACTCACCTCCACGGTCGGACCGTAGAAATTTGATCTTTATATTACGATGATTTTCCACTTCATTCTGAAATTCCTTGAACTTTTCAAAGGTTTCAGACTTGTGTTTCATCAAGTAGATATAACCCTATCTACTCAAATCATCCGTGAAAGTAACAAAATAACGATATCCACCTCGCGCCGACACACTCATTGGACCAGATACATCAGAATGTATGATTTCCAATAAATCTGTCGCCCGTTCCATTGAATAGGAAAACGGCGTTCTAGTCATATTGCCCATAAGGCATGGCTCACATGTATCAAATGATTCAAAATCAAGTGATTCCAAAAATCCATCCGAATGGAGCTTCTTCATGCGTTTAACGCCAATATGACCTAGACGGCAGTGCCACATATATGTGGATATATCATCGTTAAGTTTAATCCTTTTAGCATCAACATTATGAATATGTGTAACATTATCATCGAGATCTAATAGAAATAAATCATTCATCATCGGTGCATGACCATAAAAGATTTCATTCATATAAATAGAACAACCATTGTTCTCGGATTTAAATGAATAACCACTTCGCATCAAACACGATCCAGATACAATGTTCATGCTCAGTGCAGGCACCAGATAACAATTATTCAAGTTTATAACTAATCCCGATGGCAAATGGAGAGGTAGCGTTCCGACGGCGATCACACAACGCTTGATCCATTGCCGACACGCATATTGACCTCACCCCTTGCTAGCGGTCGCTTGTTCCGCAACCCCTGATTCGAGTTACAAATATTAGCAACTGAACCGGTATCAAATACCTAGGTGCTACTGTGAGCACTAGTCAAGTACACATCAATAACATGTATATCATATATACCTTCGTTTACCTTGGCTGGCCTTCTTGTCTGCCAGATACTTGGGGCAGTTGCGCTTCCAGTGGCCAGTCCCCTTGCAATAGTAGCACTCGGTATCAGACTTAGGTCCAACTCGGGGTTTCTTTTTAGGCACGGCAACCGGCTTGCCACCCTTACTTCCCTTCTGTTTTCCCTTCTTGTCTTTCTTGAAACCAGTGTTCCTATTGATCATCAACACTTGATGTTCCTTTTTGATCTCCACTTCTGCAGTTTTAAGCATTAACAGAAGCTCGGGGAGAGACTTCTTCATGCCTTGCATATTATAGTTTATCACAAAGCTCTTATAGCTAGGTGGCAGAGACTGCAGAACACGATGGATGCCTAAGTCAATGGGAATCGATATTCCCAAGGACACAAGCTTATCGGTGTAACCCGGCATCTTGAGTACATGCTCACTAACGGAGTTGTGCTCTTCCATCATGCAGCTAAAGAACTTTTCTGAAGCATTGTAGCTCTCTACAACAGCATGTGTGTTGAAAATAATTTTCAACTCACCCATTGTATCAAATGCATTGCTGTTTTCGAAACGCTTTCGAAGTTCTGGCTCTAGCCCATACATTATGCCACAATGAACTAAGTTGTGGTCCTCCTGACAAGTATGATAGACATTCTTCTCCTCGTCAGGGGCATCCTCAAAAGGTGGGGGGCCTAGCGGCGCTTCTAGCACATATTGCTTTTGTGCAGCAGAGAGGAGAATCCTCAAATTCATGGCTCATTCGGTAAAGTTGCTACCGTTCGTTGCAAGTTTCTCTTTCTCCATGAACACATTGAAATTAAAAGCAGGTGGTGCCATCTACAACAGAATTTGTAAAGTTTAGACTAAGTTTATGATAGATTGAGTTCAACTAATCCATATTACGAATGAACTCCCACTCAAAAACGACATCCCTCGTGCCATTTTGGTGATTACATGAACCAAATCCACTACACCAAGTCCGATCATCACGTGAGTCGGTATAGCTTCAAAGACGAGCATCAAATGGGCATCATATCTACTATATGACTCATGCTTAACCTTTCGGTCCGTGTTCCGAGGCCATGCCTGTACATGCTAGGCTCGCCAAGTAAGAACCTTAGTATTCGCGTGTGTAACTGTTTTACACCCGAAATATGGTCGTGGATCCAAGAACACCCGATCATCACGTGATGTCTTGGAGCGACGAAAACATAATCGGTGCATACTAAAGGAAGAACACATTCTATCTTGATATTTAAATGAGGGATCATCTTATTATGCTAACAAAGCGCTAAACAAGCAATATATGATGCAATCAAACATCACATGTTTATTAGTGGAATGATATGGTTCCCGCATATGATCTCTATCATGTGCATCGTGGTATGATCACTATCATACCTTTATGTGTAAATCCAAGGTCTATGGAGTTTACACGCTATGTGTGTTGTAAGAGTATCATCTCATACTTCTATTTACAACATCACCATATCATAACACTAGCCCAGCAAAAATCTAAACTAGAAGCCTCTAATTTATCCATTGCAAGTTTTACATGGCCTAGGGCTTTCAAGATAGAACCGTTGTTACCTACGAACATGAACCACAACGAGGATAACCAAATTGTTGACAACTCGTTGCAAAATAGATATTGACTATAGTAGGAGAGACAGACACCCGCTAGCCACTTATGCAAACTAGTTGCATGTCAAGCGTGGAACAGGTCTTATATGCGAGGACATGTAAAGTTTGTCCGGGCTGCATCATCCCACACCAATATCCAAAATTACAACTAAGGAGAAACAACATGATCATCATCGCCCACATACTCATATGTGTACTACCCGTGTAAAGAATCTACGCATAGAACCGGCTCTGATACCACTGTAGGGTTTGCAGCATAGAAAACAAAAATTTCCTACGATGGGAACTATGTACCAAGATCTATCTACTAGATACAAACAACGGGCGGATGTATATCCGTAGAGAACATACCCTTGAAGACCGACAAAGCTTAACGAGTTCAACTCGTGGTTGATGTAGACAATCTCTTACCGATCTCAAGACCGAGAGGAAGTCCTAGCGCCGCAAATCAGTAGCGCATCCGTGCTCGCACACACGTTCGAGGCACCAAGCAACCTCCGCCTCCTCGTTCCAGTGATGCAGTGGAAGCACAACTCTTTCTTGCCTAATAGCCACCGGGAACATGTATCTCGCTAGTCCGAGACCATGGGGGATAAATTCTAGAGGGGGAGAGAGATCCTTCACGAGGAGGTGTGAGTGAGAGAGAGGAGAGGGGTGCCTTTTATAGGAGGAGGGGGCACCCAAGGGGGTGGCCGCCGGCCATGGGGGATGCCCCCTCCCCTCCTTCATTCATGTGGGTGGACACTCCACTCACAAAAATCCATTCAAATCCCTCCACTCAAAATCCCACTCAAACATGCCATTAAATTTCCACCAAATTTAATGCAAACTCTCATTAAATAAAAATCTTTTATTTTATTCAGAATTTTGTCAATTACTTTAATGACAAACATTCACAAATAACCCCTTGCTAGAATTCTATTTCACATGCATAACCACTTTATGCAATTTCACCCGAAAACCTGTTTCGGTATCTAGTAAAATAAATTCCTGCGCTTGTTCATTCTTTCGGCATGAAACTTTTGCTCCAAATGTCGGTGTCTCTTAAGTGTGCCACCCTATGGTTCGTGAATAATGCGGACATGATCGAGACCCCTCTCGGATCAATAATCAGAAGCGGGATCTGTAGACCCATACTGACTCCCACACATTCAACGATGACTTTCTTGTGATCGTCGGAACCTTTTACGCTAGTATCTTAATCCCTTTGTTTCACGATATATTACATGTCCGAGATTCGATCATCGGTATCTCCATACCTATTTTGATCTCGTTACTGGCATGCACTCTTTTCTCGTTCCCGTGATATAACATTCTAGTGATCAAATCACTTGCTTGCAAGCTAACCAATGTGATATCACCGAGAGGGCCTAGAGTATATCTATCCATCATCGGGATGAAAAAATTCCACTCTCGATCCATGGGCCTCAACATAACACTTTATTAGTTCTGAGTCCATCTTTATAATCACCCTCTTACGGTGCGATGTTTGATGTTATCAAGAAACTCTTTCGGTGTTAGTGATTGACATGATCTCATGGTCTAAGGATTAGGATCACTTCGTAAGTTGTTATAGCAATATAAACTCAATGACTTTATCATAATGCTATACTTCGGATGAATGTTCATCACACTATTATGTTGTGATCCCGTTATTAACAACATCCAATGTCCATGATCAGGAAACCTTGATCATCTTGTTAATCAGCGAGCTAGTTTATGAGAGAGGCATAACTAGGAACTTTCTGTTTGTTTATTAAACACACATGTATTAACATTTCCGTATTAATACAATTATATCATGCAAAATAAACATCTATCATATACTTGGAATACACATAATAAACACTTTAGTATTGCCTCTCAGGGCATATTCCCTTCATGGGTCTCATCCGAGACTCTGAACAAAAACTCATAAACCAATTATCCATTCTATCCTAGCGTCGATGCACGTTAAGTGTGTGACCCTACGGGTTCGAGTATATGCAGACATGATCTTCTATCAATAATCAACAGCGGGATCTGGAAACCCATATTGACTCCCACATATTCATCGATGATCATATCGGATTAACCACGATGCCAGGATTCAATTAATCCCATATATGTATTTCCTTCGTCACGCGATATTTTACTTGCCCGAGATTCGATCGTTAGTATCGGCATACCTAGTTCAATCTCGTTCACAGCAAGTACTTTACTCGTTCTGTAATCCGATATCACTTTGTGATTAACTCCTTAACCACGTGCTTGCAAGCGGTGTTGATATCGATTACCGAGTGGGCCCGAAGTATATCTCTCCAACTCGGGAGGGACAAATTCCATCTCGATACATACAACCCAACAAGTACTTTCCGATCACCTGAGAGACACCTTTATGATCACCCTCACATAGGATGACGTTTGATGACCTCAAAGCTTTCTTCCGATACCAGGGAGTTGTATTATCTCATGGTCTAAGGAATACAATACTTGACATAGGAAAAGCTTCGCAAAGATGAACACGATGACACGATCTAATTGCTCTGCTTAATTTGGGTATGTCCATCATATCATTCTCCTAATGACATGATCTCATTATTAATCGACAACTCATGTCTATGGTTAGGAAACCTTAACCATAATTAATCAATGAGCTAGTCCATAGAGGCGTACTAGGGACATGGTGTTGTTCATAAACCACACAAGTATCAAAGTTTCCGCTTAATACAATTCTAGCATGGAATATAAACTTTATCATGAACAAGAATTATAATAATAACATCTTTATTATTGCATCTAGGGCACAATTCCAACACGGCTTCCTTCCAGTAGTCAGCATCAGGAGATGCATATGCTTCTGAAATGGAAGTGGGAGTGTCATCCACAAGGTACACAATGAAATCATCACCAAAATACTTTGCAGTCCTTTGTCTCTTGCTCCTTTTAGGAATTTCATGATCATCCTCCTTAGGACTTTTAGAGTGTTCAATTGGAATGGTAGGTTCAGAGAATGTAGCAAATTCCTGATTAGATGAACTAGGTATCTCCGGATTTGATGAGTTAGGTTTATCCTTCATTGGAAAGATATCCTCAAAGAAAGTCGCATCTGTCGACTCCATGATTGTACCGACATGAATGTTAGGCACTTCAGATTTTACTATCAAGAATCTATAACCAATTCTATGAAAAGCATAGCCCAGAAAAACACAATCAATGGTTTTTGGTCCAAGCTTGCGCTTCTTGGGCATTGGTACATTAAGTTTGCCAAACAACCCCAAGTACGTAAGTAAGAGAGGTTTAATCTTTTCTTCTCCCATTCTTCAAATGGAGTAATTTCTTTGTTCTTTGTGGGAACTCGGTTTAGGACATGACACACGGTCAATAGTGCCTCCCCCCACCATTCCTTAGAGAGACCCGATGTGTCTAACATGGCATTAACCAAATCTGTTAGAGTACGGTTCTTTCTTTCGTCTACTCCATTTGACTGCGGTGAGTAGGGATGCGTCCTCTCATGAATTATGTCATGTTCCGCACAAAATAAATCAAACTCGTTGGAAACATACTCTCCACCACGATCAGACCTAAGCCTCTTAATCTTTCGATCAAGTTGATTTTCTACCTCAGCTTTATAGATTTTGAAGAAACTCAAAGCCTCATCTTTTGATTTCAGAAGATACACATGAAAATATCTCGTAGAGTCATCGATCAAAGTCATGAAATATTTCTTTCCACCTTTTGTCAACACACCATTCATCTCACAAAGATCAGAATGTATGAGCTCTAGTGGTGTTAAATTTCTCACTTCTGCAGTCGTATGTGACTTGCGAGGTTGTTTAGCTTGCATGCAGACTTGGCACTTAGATCCCTTAACAGTTGTGAAATCAGGGATTAAATTCATTTTGGCTAGCCGCGTCATACAACCAAAATTAATATGACAAAGACGAGAGTGCCAGACATTTGATTCAAAATTCATGTAAATATGATTAACAACTTTATAACAAATGTCTGACAGAGATAAGCGGAACAAGTCTCCGCACTCATAGCCTTTACCAACAAAGGTTTTATACTTTAAAATTACAAATTTATTGGACTCGAATACAATCTTGTAGCCATCTTGACACAAAAGAGATCCGCTAACAAGATTTTTATTTATTGATGCACGTTCTTTAGGCGCACGGTCTTTCCCAAAGTGAACTTCAGATCGACCGTACCAACACCATGAACAGAAGCATGCGAGTCGTTCCCCATCAGCACGGTTTGAGTCCCTCTGACCTGATATGAAGAAAACATGGAAATATCAGAACAGACATGTACATTAGCGCCCGTGTCAATCCACCAATCAGGAGAATGACATAATGAAAGAACAGTAGGTAATATACCATACCCAACATCTTTCATCTCAACGTCGCCCATGACAATATTAGCAGTCTTGATGCCCTTGCCATGCTGGCGTTTGTCAAAGCGGTTGGGACAAGCAGGAGCCCAATGATCAGGATCACCGCACACATGACAAGCACATTTCCTCTTATCAGTCTTCTTCTTGAAACTGGTAGACTGTGAGGCCTTGTTCTTTCCATCGAACTTCCCTTTGTCGTCAAACTTGCCTTTGTTCTTGAACTTATGAGGCTGAAAGTTCCTTTTCTATACCAGATTGGCATTAGAACCTCCCTCGGTACCTCGAGCACGTGTGTCTTTTGCTCTCGCCTTCTCTTCCATATCAAGAGTCCCAATGAGATTCGTCATGGAGAACTCTTGTCTCTTGTGCTTCAGAGAAGTAGCAAAATTCCTCCATGACTGGGGAAGTTTGGCAATAATGCCTCCGGCAACAAACTTGTCCGATAACACACAAGTGAAGTGCTCAAGCTCCCTGGAAAGTGACTGTAGCTCATGAGCCTGGTCCACAATGGGGCGGTCCACAACCATCTTATAGTCATAGAATTGTTCCATGACATACAGTTCACTGCCAGCATCGGAGACTCCAAATTTTCTCTCGAGCATTCCCACATATCATTTCCATTGCTAAATGACAGATATGAATCGACAATATTTGTCGCCAAGAATGCTGATCAATGCAGCCTTGAAAGTGGTATCAAGTTTTGGAACGCCTCTTCCTGAGCGGGATTAAGTTCTCCCTCAGGTGCGCCATAGATGGCGTTATAGCAGCTCATGGTCTGAAACCAGAGCACTGCTCTCGCACGCCATCGTTTGTAATTGACACCTTCGAACACAGGTGGCTTCATAGAAGCAACAAAGCCACTTGGGGCAAATTGCCTGAAATAAGGTTTTTGAATTGTTGAATAAAAGAGCAATTTACCAAGCGAATTACCCATAATAAACGCTAGATAAAACATGATTAGAATAATAGACAAAATACTAATCATGTGAAATAGAAAAAACATATTAAGACAGATAACCAAACAGACTGCAAGACGAAGATCTTGAGATGCGATCAGAACAAGATTGAGAAATAAAACATACACGACAACAGCAGAAGAGGAACCGCCGGTGTTCGCGTTGGCACCATCGTTAGCCATGTCGTCGAGGCAAGAAGTCCTCGTTGGGGAAGACGTCGGCGCAATCGCTATCCGAGAGGGAGTCCGTGATGAAGCCAGTAGTCGCGCCGATAGCGCTCCCCAAAAACGTTATCACCCTTCTCCCGTACAGGACTCGAAGCAGCGGGGTCTCGGAAGCCTACTGTCCCGGCTCACGGTGCACGCCGCAAGACTGGATGGGGAAGATCTAGGTACCGCAGTGCTTCTGGAACTGGAGACGCAAAGGATGTGTAGCTGTGTCTCTGAGAGGAGGCGCGACATCTCTCTTATATAGGCACAGAGGGGAGGCAGACATGTTGCGCAGGAGATGAAACGAATAGACAGAAGTTGAAGGGAATAGGCGACAGCCTCCACTTAGTTCGTATTCATTTAGCTCGCATTAAAAGTCCACTCGAGCAAAACGTTTCAGCTTCTGTACAACTGTTCATATACCATTCGTGCGAGACAAAATAAAGCTCGGCTCGGCGAGAATTCCCGCAACGTGCACGCGTCGTGACAAGGCATGGCGTGGCGAGCGAGGAGAGGAGGAGCGCGCGTGTATATGTCTTCTCTTCTCAAGCTCGTATAAGTGGTGGAAGAGCTCACCTTATAAGTTGGTCCAACTTTCACTTAACTAGCAATGTGGGACTAAACATTTGTCCCAACTCTTGCCTTGCATGAATGGGCCAAATAGACCTCTAGAATTTTAGAAATTTATTAGCATATAATAAATGGACTGGTTCTATTTAGACAAAAATTCCAAAAGGCCTGACAGCACGCGCATGGTATCCACACGTCCTCTTAAAAAAACATAACATTTGGCACCTTTACCTTTTCTATTTTAACTGTTGGCACCTTTTCTTGATGCTTCAAGATATTATTTTTCCTTTTTATTGTAAAATTATTTGTTTCAACATTGATGACCGACAATTTTTCTGAACCATTAGACAGCCACCGTCTCAGCCTTTCTTCATCAATGTATAAAATCGACTCCTGTTAATAGATGCTTCCATCTCTGTAGCTCTTCGGAATCTCCCCTTGCGGGGACCGGATCCTCTAACGTGGAGAAACGACGTCGGAGAAAAGTAAGAAGAAAGTCAGAATTTTTTCTCATGAAACACCTAATTAGCACTCTATCTAATTACTACAGGAGATTACTGTAGATCTAAAAAAATAAACTTGTTTTTATTATATTATAATTTTGTCCCTATGTAATTAATCTAAATAACTTGTTTTTATTACACCTAATTAGCACTCTATCTAATTACTGCAGGAGATTACTTGTTTTTATTACATTATAATTTTGTCCCTATGTGCTTCGTGCTGTAATCTCTGTACATGAGTTGAATTAGGGATGCAAGTGGACAGTCCAATGGACTAGGCGGACAGTACACTAGATGACTAAATGACTGCATGCAAACTTATGAACTGGTACGATAATTAGAAAAAGAATCAGATTAGGAAAGGACGCGGACAGGCCGGAAGGATTTGGGCGGACGTCTGCCTGCATCCATAAGTTGAATGGAATTGTTTGAGTGCCTCCCTTGTTCAAAAGAAGAAGAAATAGCTGAACGTATTCTTAAACCTATCATAGAAAAACTTTAGTTAACTGGATCCCGGAAACAAGATCTCATGGAAGATCTAGTTATCCCTTGCAAACGATTGGCAACGCTGCAGGATAACATCAGTTTTTAAATAACATCACTGTCTAGATTTACTTGACGATGCCACATTTCTTTGACGGCATGGCATTGGCAATTGGACAGCCATAATGCACGCACAGATGACGCTTCATGTCTCCCTTGGAACCCCCCCCCCCCCCACACCCCCACACCCCACCCCACCCCACCCACACACACACGAAATTGGTACGAAACTACATAGTGTTTTTCCTTCGGAGACCAGAACCAGAGTTGGGGGCTCAGGGCTGGTCGGTAAAGTATGCATGGACCAGGCCGCAGGCGCTGGGCACACGTAAGTGACGTGCCGAGCCGAATGCGCACGCGACATTTTCGACGTTGGTTGTTGGGCAACGTAGCCAGATTTGAGGCTCGCTTGTCGATCGGCGACCGGGATGGTGCGCCCGCTTGGTGCTGTCATCTACACTCGAGAGTCGAGAGGATTCGTTTGGATCAAGTTTTTGGGTACCGGCAGTTAAGGGCAAGAAAAAATTACTGCAGGGGCAGGCAGGTCGAATACACCGATTCTCAAGCAAAATCTAGAATTCAGAATCCATAACATCTAGAAATTTCAAATTTGGAGGGAGTAGGCATCAAAAATTATTTATTGAGGACGCCAAACGGCATGCCATCGGCATACATCATGCATGGACGATGCCGTCTGCCTGCCTTCATACCTCACAAAATCGATGCGAAACCAAAGCACTTTCCCTCTGCAGGCTAAGAAGAAACTCCAGGGCGTGTAAGCGATTACCACGCCATAGTACTATCAGCACCTACATCCCCGATAAGGATTCGGAGTTGCCCCAATTTGTTTCCACTATGGAGGCATCCAGACCGATGAGAACGATTGCCCCTAACGGGTTCGTCCATATTTGCAAGAAAAATACTTACTAAAATTTAAACAAATGGTTGAATTTTATTCAAATTGTAGGATATTTTGCAACAAAGTTAAAATGAAATTTAACAAAATTATAAACTAGGTCCAAACTTAACCCCCTGATCTCCATCGAGTCTGAGACAATGATGATGCTACCACATACAGGCCGTGATGCACGGCGTGTCCTGTAGGACCTCAGGATGATGTGACAAGCAAAAGGCGGAGGCGCCGGCGTATTCTCATGCAGGTTACTGCTGGCTCCTTAGATTGTACGCTGCACAGGGTTAACTTCTCCATGCCCACTTGCATGCGACCTTGTGGAACTTGTAGTACTGGTTCAAATTAACATGCTAGAGGAGAGATAATGATATGTACATCCTGCCCAAAATTTCCCAGTGTATCCTATTCACAGCAATTATAGCAAGTGAATCACGGGCTGTGATTCGGCAACTGTGATACTATCTCCATACATCTAGCCATGTGTTCTCTAGAAAGGAAAGGGTGGTTTTTTCTTCAGACTAGTGGATGTTTATCCTTCCATGTTGAGAATGATATCAGTCAGATATATATCTTGGGGATACTTGGTGTGTGGGGGTAACTCAAACAATTAATGTTACCAACCGTATTGATCAGCTGATGGTTGTGTTCGTAGTACAATATCCGAGTATTAATTACAGGACAGTTCGTAAACTAAACTCTTACAACTCTCTTGTTCGCTGACATTGTCTAAATGCCAAGAAGACGGCATGTCCGGTGATCACTTATCAATAACCTGATTCACTGAAGCCGATTATTTTAGAACAAAAGTTCTAGAAACCGGCTGATGCAAGTTTTCAAATCAACGTAATAACTTTCTTCTTCATGTGAAAACCCAGATCCATGCAAAGAAACAGAAAGTTAGTCGAAAAACACTTTTGCCGACCGACCGGCATTAGTTTCCCGTCCAACAAACATATACTTTCCCGGCTGACATTAGTTCCCAACCGACATTGTTTTGCAAACCAACAGTCTGATGGCATATGTTTTTTACCGACCGACTTTTTTAGGCCAAGGTTATATATATCCTTTCCTGTCCAACAGTGTATGTTCTGTTGACTGATTTCCCATTACACAATCTAATGTCCTTTCCAACAGTTCCATTATATTTATATCTCTGTGTAACTTATCATCAAGCATATTATCATAATACTAGATCCACAAGAAAACAATAAACCAAATAATAATTTCATACAATTGTGTGCAGCCTTGAATGTCTAGACTTACTCTAGACATTATATGGCTAGGTGTAAATAGTATCATCTTGAATTCTTGATATTAATATATCCCTTTATCGGAAAAAAAATAGCTTCGGATCGCCACATGTTTCCACATGCAGATTCATATTTTGACTCTTTTTTATATATTTGTACTAAACTCAATGTTTGCATGTTCTCTGAAACATACTTATTTTTTACCGGATGTACATGGAATTGGTGGTTTTTGAAAACTGTGGAATTCTTGTTTGATCAACAAGGGTTTATCAAATCAGTACTATATGAGTCTCCTGGTTTTCAATGTCAATGGGGCAAAAGTAGACTTATCTTCAATTATCTCTCGAAATAGGCTTTTGCCTCGCTTTATAAATCAAGCCACACACGGCTGATCTGATACAAGTTGGTGAGGAGAACCTCTTAAAAAGCAGATAAAAAATAAACAAAAAATACAAGAATGGCCAAGACTTGCCACCGGAGCCACCGAAACAAGACCGTGTGGGATCGGAGCTCCACGACTACGCCCCCAAGAGGGTAGCAACGCATCTGCCGCCGTCATCAAGACCGCAAGGTCAAGGGTTTTCACTTGGAGCCCTAGCACGGCGAAGGTAGCCACAACGATGCCCCCAAGAGGGTTACGACACCCTCAGGCATCGCCACCGTTGGCGTCGAGACGCTAAGCTTTCGTCCGAAAAAACCTTCGCACGCGCCCGATACCTCGGACCGTCCAACGTTCCCGAGTCCGGCCTCCATAATGCGACCTGGGAGGAGTCGGTATGCCGCCTACCGCCTGCTACCCGCCATCTAAATGACCAAAGAACAGGACCACCACCACCGCAACATCGCTCGCCGAAGAGTCGTCCGTGCAGTCCACCTTCCAGGGCTGCCGTCCCGCGTCCAACACCTGGCGCTCAGGGCAACATGACATGGGGAGACCATAAACAACCAAGGTCAGCCAACAACAAAGTCAGGCCCACGTGGGCAGCAACTGCCACCAATGAAAGGAGACCAATCCTCCACTTATTGAGCGGGTCGAAGTGATGTGATTAGCCATTAAATGATACTATAGTATAAGAAAATGTGTACGCGGCGGTTGAGATTTCAAACTGTTTGGCATGCAACACCTTACAAGAAGAAGAAAATCCTAAGAAGCTGTAATAAATATATAAATATATAAAAGAGGTGCACCGTGGCTTCCACTTTTTTTCCTTCTCAGTCCAAATGGATGCCGGTTCCTCCAAACAAAAGAGGGGCACCCAATGCAACTACTGATTGGACGAACGAAGCCATGCTAGAAGAACAATGCATGCATGCGATGGCATATGAGGAGCAGTTGACATCTAATAGCAGAGTGTTTCTAGAGTTTTGAAGTTACCTTTCTATTTAATTATGGATTAAGGAAAACAAATGTGTTAGACTGATATGTCACGTATCGTCACATATCCACATATCTCTGATTGTCGTATATCGTGGAGTTGTAATTAGCATATCTCCCATTATGGCTAGAATTATTCTCTTATTATGTCTAGAATTGATTGTAGGATTATTCTTTCATTATGTCCAAGATTGATATTGATTGTAAATGTCCTATATATTGACAAGCAATGGAATAGCCCAAGTGTGGCAAATATTCCCCCATTCTCTCTTTCTTAAATGGTATCATAGCAATCGTTCCGTTGCTTCCGCACCCTCTCTCTCCCCGGTGCCGCCGGCCTCCTCCCTGAGCCGCAATACCTCCCCCCTCCCTTCCTCCTCGCGCCCACGCCCACATGCCGCCGTCAACCACGGCTACGGCGCCCCTCCTTAGGGCTACGGCGCACCAGCATACGGCGCCCCTCCGATTGGAGCCTCCCCCCACGGCCACGCCCACTTCGCCGCGCCACCAACATCGGCGCCCTCATGGGACACCGATGCCTTCTTGCAGCACTTCACGAACACGATGTTGCAGCAGCCCCAACCCGATTGGGTCATGGACAGAGGCGCCACCACCTACCTCTCGTCGGACGCCGGTATCCTCAACTCTTTCTCTCCCCATCCCATGTACCGGCACGTTGTTGTTGGAGACAGTTCTACCGTCCCCGTCACCACATACGGCCATTCCTCACATCCTTCTAACCTTCCTAATCATCCTCTTCATTTATGTCATGTCTTAGTCTGTGATGTATATCATCAAAAATTTATTTAATTATGTCTGTCAATTCACTATTGATAATTCTTGTATTGTCGTGTTCGCCCTTTTGGTTTTTATGTGAAGGACCTTCATTCCCGGCACAAGATCCTTCGGTGCAATAATACGGGAGAGATTTACACGTTCTCCCAAACTTTGCCCCCTCGCATCCTCACCGCCACCACCACCCCTCACGACGTTTGGCACCGTCGTCTTGGTCATCCCGGACATGACGCATATCGTCGTTTCTCACAACATATTTCTCTTCCTTGCATTAAACAAATAAATCATAGTCAATTATGGCATGCGTGTCAACTAGTACGTTTGCCATTTTCTCATTCATTCACTTCGTACCACCCGTTCATTCGAGTTAGTTCGTTATGATCTTTGGACATCGCTTATTCTGAGTGTTTCTGGCAATAAATATTTTCTAGTCATTCTTGATGATCTTTCGTATTTTTTATGGACTATGCCACTTCATCAAAAATCAGACGCGTACAACTCGCTTGCGGCTTTCCGCGTGTTCACTCACACCCAGTTTGGTTTTCCTCTTATGTCCATACAATGCGATAATGGTCGTGAGTTCGACAATAAAAAGCTCCACTCTCTTACCTCTGTGCACGACATCTATATATGTTTTTTTATCCATACACCTCTCAACAAAATGGTAAAGCTGAACGCATCGTTTGCACTGTCAATGACATTGTGCGCTCTCTTTTATTTTAAGCTAGTTTACCGCCACTTTTTTGGGTAGACAAATATTCCCCATCCTCTCTTTCTTACAAAATGGTTCTATTTTTTAGTTGTTTTCTTTTAACATGACTTTTTCTCCATGAATATTTTATATGGACAAACTGAAATAATAGAATGACATTACTATAATTTGAAGATATCACAACTTTTCGTGCTCTAACTTGTTAGAAACTCTTATATTTCTCTGAGTACATTACTACATTTGTGTCCACCAAATATTTGCACACGTGCACACATCCACTCTTTTTCCAAAATGTGTGATACATTACTTAAAATGTTTAAGTTTTACATCCAGCCTATGCATAATCAGGATGCACGCAACCGAAAAGAGTTCACAAACCAAAAAAAAGTAAAAAGTGGTGAATTGCATCAAATTAAACTCCAAAGAAGAGAAAGCAAAACACCTAAGTAGAAGGTGGGCCAATGTGTAGATCATGCTGCTAACCATGTTAGAAAAAAATATCCCTCTCTATATCCACCAAGCATGCACACATCCACTCTATTAGTTCGTATTTGGTCATTAAGTATCACCGGTCCTAGAGATCGATGTTGCTAAAAATGGCCGTCACAATTCTACATGAAATCCGAGTAGGCAAAACCACCATGGGTGTGACAAACCTCCTCAAATGTGAAACTCAATATATTAGGAAGGTGCAATTGACCTCATCCTCGCCCTCAACCATGCTACCCTGAGATGTTACATGACGACACCAAGCGGCAAAATAAGATACCATAAAAGCCCGTCAAGAACAGAATGTACAAACTAACATGCTAGACAAGCTGGTTGTTTCTAAGAGTCCTGCCAAATTTGTCCAGATGCATCCTATTCAAAGTAATTGTTGCAATTGACTAACTGCTTGTGGTTTATCATCAGGAAATCTTCATACATCTTGCTTGTTGTTCCTAAGAAAGGAAGTTCTTTCTTCAGTCTAGTAGATGACTAATATTTCTTCCTTGTTGAGATCGACGCTAGAAATATATCTTCCAGTCTTGGTGTGCAAAGTAACTCCGAGCTCAGTTTTGACCGACCGATTGACCGACTTTCTTCATTATTAATTTCTTAGTACATATTGTATTCCGAGAGTTAACTATTTGAGTATTAATTCTACGCAACCTTTAAACTAAGATCTTAAAAGCCTCTTCAATTGTGAAATTCCTTAATGCTTGTAGGAAGACACATGCATTGGTAAGTAGCAAGTTAGGTTCTAGAAATTGAGTATTGAAAGATAAAAGGTTCGAGAAGCTGTTTCTAGAGATATTCATAATTTTCATATTTTTTACTCCTATAAGATAGTAGACACATTTCTCTGTGTATCGTTAGTTGTATTCCATATTGGTATGTCCTCCAGAACAAACTTATCGACATGTGGGGAACTGGTAGGTTTGTACTTTGGAGAACTTTGAAACTCTAATCTATTCTATTATATACTAAAAGCAATATAAGAATGTTTTTCGAGACACCACGATCGATCCACATCATTTAGATTATTTGGACAGTCGGATCTATAATTTGCGGTCAGAATTTAATAGGAGAACCAAAATTACGTAACACACATAATTTAATTATGTAACACATAGGACGTGACAGGTCAAAAGGTTTAGGTTAATTCAAAGGGTATGTGTCTAGGTCCAAAGCTGAGTCCTACGGGGTTACGGGCTCCAATGCTGATTGGTGACTATAAAAATCCAAAGCTGGTCGGTATGCACCATGCCTACGGAGTTACGGCTCCAATGGTGATTAAAAAAATCTAAAGCTGATCGTATGTACCAATGAACATGCATATACGGGAAGCTAGCTCCAGAAGTCTAGCACAGATCGATTGTCTAAAAGAATTCTAATGCCGCTCAATATGTGTTCACAAAAATAGCTTATCAATATGATCTGATTTTTTTCTGGGTAATATGATCTGATGTTAGTTTAGTTAGCACGTGTGTGGGAAATAGGAGTACACACTGCATATATAGGACGTGGTGGCAGTTGACAGGAAAAGAATTGCAGCTTCTAAAAGTAATGATTTGTACGTAAATTATCACGAAACATTTTTTATAAATGTTAAATTAATCCCATAGGGTTTGAAAAATCGTATGAGATAATGAATTTCAAAGATGCCGTGCAAATAGTGTGTCTGGCACCGGCTCCTCGCATGACAAACTGTCCAGCATCCATTATATCATTGAACCACCAAGAAAAGAAAGAATCTGAAAGGAAAAACCATTAGAATGAGTTGTTCCACAAACGGTTGAAGGATAACACCAAGATGGAGCTATTGAGCCTTTATTTTGTACAACACCTTCTCAATCAACATAACATTTTGTAAAAAACACACTAATATACTATACCCGAACTAAACTACAGAGATTAATGGTTGAGGTAAAGAAAACTATTGAATAAAATAAAATACTCCCTCCGACCCAAATTTATCTAGATAAGAACGTATCTAGCACTAATCCAATTCAACTAATATGGGGCGGAAGGAGTAGGTTATTTTCAGTGGGAAGGAAAAAGACAGAGAAGAGGTTCGAGGTGATGGGAATTCCTACATCAAAGAGGCGGCTAGGCACCTAGGCTCCTTTAGGGAATATTTATCTGGCCGCACATCTTATTTTTAAGAGAGAAAGGCAAACAATTATACAATAACATTTTTTTTGACATCCTTACAAACTCCAATGAGAATACAAACAAATGAAACAATATATTGCTTCTATAGCATTTGATCCATACATTCAATACTCAAAACATTGATTATTTTTATAGAAAAGCTAAAAATCGTAATGTCAATCTATCATGTTCTAGAAATTCTCACAATTTTAAAGCATGCAATCAAAATAATACCATAGCAAAAATAAGGAGCAATATCATAAAATGCAAAATTATAGGACCATCAATCCAGATGACTATTTTTATAAATGGACCACAACTAACATATATTGATAAGTACAGAGAAACAAATCATTGTTGATCCATCATGATAATTTCAAATTATCATATATAAAACAGAGTGGAGGTGATGTTTTGGCTCCCAGGTGCAAATGAACCTATTACGAAAAATACATGAAAAATAAAATTCAAATTGTCAAAACAATCTGAACAATTTTTTGCATATACATCCGGACATTCTATGCCCGTACACAAGTTTTCAGAAAGAATGAACATTTTAAGTTGTTTGTGTAAAAAAGATAAAAAAACATGTTGGAGCACTGAAATTTGTCTTTTTTATATAGGACATCTAAAATGTTCTTTTCATCTGCAAACTTGTGTAAGAACATTTAGTATCTGGATGTACATGCAAATATTTTTTCTAAATGTTTTGACATTTTAAAATATGTTTTCACACAATGGGTTCATTTGCACCTATGAGCTGAATTGGATTTCTGAAATAGAATCTACTTTAGAACCAAAATATGGAGGGGAAAAAAGAGAGACATACCGGAAATTACCAGAAAAGCAAAACATCTAATAATCAAATTAGCTGATCCTATTTTTGTTTATTAGTACATCACACCTATTTGATATTCATAACAGTGCATAAATAGGATAAACACCAAGATATCACCATAATTGTGTTTGGAAAAAATCCCGAGTTAATAGTTTTTCGTATCTGTACTTCAACAAATCACAACCAGTTGATCATCATAACCATACCTGTGTAGGGTTTCGTAGCATGGAAAACAAAAAATTTCTATTGCATACAAACAAACAAGCCAAGATCTATCTACTAGATTGTAGCAACGAGTCGATGGAATAACTTAGCCTCGAAGATTCCAAAGTGTTTAACGAAAGCGGATTCTCGTGGGTGATGTAGTCGTACTCTCCCCGATCTCAAGATCGTGTAGACGATCCTTTCGGCGCTGCGTTCCGGCAGCGCTCCCGCAGTCGGTCACACGTTCGGTACTCGACGAAGACCTTCCTCTCCCTTGTTCCAGCAGGCAGCGGAGGTTGTAGCACTCTCCTCGCGATTCCGGTAGCACAACGGCGTGGTACCGGAAGTAGAGGGGAGATCTCGCAGGGCTTCGCCTTAAGCCAGAGCGAGTATGGTGGAGTATGAGAGATCTCCTCGGCGATCTAGGGTTTAGACACACCAAGGAGGAGGTGCTAGAGCCGGCGGCTAGGGTTCCGGGGACCCCCCAAGTCGGCGGCTAGGGCAAAACCCTAGGGGGCGGCGGCGGCTATGGTGGTAGGCGCCAAGCTAGGGTTTGAGGAGAGGTACTTGTGTGTGCTAGGAGGGAGCCCTGCCCCTCCTTATATAGGTGGAGGGGCCGGCGGCCAAGGGGAGGGAGGGGAGTCCCTCCCCAACTCGGCTTGGGTGGTGCGCCGGCTTGGGGAGGAGGACTCCCTCCCCAACTCGGTTTCACCTCCTCCTCCTCTTTTCCACTTTCCAAATTTAGCCGTTTGACTTTTCAATTTAGCTATTTGACTTTTCAAACTAGGATTCGATTAATCCTTTATTTGGAACAGCGATGACACTTAGTACATGATGCAATCATACCAACTTGATACAACACATTCATGTACCCTTCACCTCCGGAGTGCCGGACATTCCGGAACCTTCTAGAACATTCTCGATGAAAACACTGGAATCATTCCCCAACTCCGAAACGGGCTTTCCTTATATGAATCTTATTCTCCGGACCATTCCGGATCACCTCGTGATATCCCGGATCCCATCCGAGACTCCGAACAACATTAGGTCTCTTTCTCATTCATTCCATAACTACTCAAACAACGTCGAATCCTTAAGTGTGTCTCCCTACGGTTCGTGAATTATGCGGACATGATCGAGACACTTCTCCGAACAATAACCAATAGAGGAATCTGGAAATTCATATGGCTCCCACATATTTCTATGATTACTTTGCGATCGAATGAACCACTTACATACGATACCAATTTCCCTTTGTCTCACGATAGTTTACTTATCCGAGGTTATGATCGTCGGTATCTCTGCATACCTAGTTCAACCTCGTTACCGATAAGTACTCTTTTCTCGTTCTCGTGATATGTGATCCCTTGTGAGCCAGTCACATGCTTGCAAGCTAATTGGATGACATTCCACCGAGAGGGCCCAGAGTATATCTATCCGTCATATGGATGGACAAATCCCACTCTTGATCCATGTGTCTCAACCAATACTTTCCGAACACTCAATGCCACCTTTATAGCCACCCAGTTACGGTGTGGTGTTTGATGTCATCAAAGCATCCATACGGTAAAGGTGATATGCATGATCTCATGGTCGAAGGAATTAGGTTACTATGTATCAGAAAGCATATAGCAATTGAACTATTGAAATGACTTGATCTTTATGCTACGCTTATCTATAGGAGTATGTCCACCATATCATTCTCCTAACGATATGATCTTGTTGTTGATAACATCTCAATGTTCATGATAGGGAAACCAGAATCATTTATCAACCAACAAGCTAGTGATGTATAGAGGCTATACTAGGGACTTCAAATTAAGTTTACAAATCACACAAGTATCAATGTTTCCTTGTTAATACTATTATAGCATGAATGTAAACATTTATCATAAACACAAAGATATAATAATAACTACATTTATTATTGCATCTAGGGCATATCTCCAACAGTCTCCCACTTGCACTAGAGTCATCTAATCTAGATTACATGGTAATATACCGAACACCCATGGCAGTTTGGTGTTGGTCATGTTTTGCCCTCGGGAGAGGTTTAGTTAAAGGATCCGCCACATTCAGATCTGTGTGTACTTTGGAAATCTTTATATCCCCATCTTGGATATGTTCTCGAATAGCGTGAAAACATAGCTTGATGTGCTTCAGCTTCTTGTGTGACCTTGGTTCTTGCGCATTGGCTATGGCGCCCATGTTATCACAGTAGATAGACATTGGGTCCAGCGCACTAGGAACCACACCCAGCTCTGTAATGAACTCTTTCATCCATATCGCTTCTTTTGAAGCCTCCGAAGCAGCCATGTATTCCGATTCAGTTGAAGATCTCGCCACAACGCTTTGCTTTGCACTCCTCCAGCTAACTGCTGCACCATTTAAAATAAATACGTATCCAGATTGTGATTTAGAATCATCCGGAATGGTGTTCCAACTAGCATCGGTGTAACCATTAACAACGAGCTGTTCATCACCTCCATAAGAAAGAACCATATCCTTAGTTCTTCTCAAGTACTTAAGAATGTTTTTGACCGCTGTCCAATGATCCACTCCTGGATCACTTTGATATCTGCTAGTCAAACTAACAGAATATGCAATGTCAGGTCTAGTACATAGCATGGCATACATTAGAGATCCTATGGCTGAGGCATAGGGAGTCTTACTCATCCTTTCTCTATCTGCTGCCGATGTCGGACTTTGAGTTTTACTCAAGGTCGTATTGGGCAACATGGGCAAGAACCCTTTCTTGCTATCTTCCATTCCAATCCTCTTTAGAACTTTGTCCAAATATGTACGCTGTGACAATGATATTTGGCGTTTCGATCTATCTCTGTAAATCTTTATGCCTAATATGTAAGCTGCTTCACCAAGATCCTTCATTGAAAAACTATTATTCAAATATTCCTTGACACTATTAAGAAGGTCTACATCATTCCCAATCAACAATATGTCATCCACATATAGTATTAAGAATGCTACAGAGCTCCCACTCACTTTCTTGTAAATACAAGCTTCTCCATAAGTTTGTATAAAACCAAAACTTTTGATTACCTTATCAAAACGTTGATTCCAACTTCGGTATGCTTGCTTCAATCCATATATGGACTGTTGAAGTTTGCATACCTTGTTAGCATCTTTAGGATCGACAAAACCTTTGGGTTGCATCATATACAACTCTTCATCAATGTCTCCATTGAGGAATGCTGTTTTGACATCCATCTGCCATATCTCATAATCATAATATGCAGCGATTGCTAACATAATCCTCACAGACTTTAGCTTCGCTACTGGTGAGAAAGTCTCATCGTAGTTAACTCCTTGAATTTGTCGAAACCCTTTTGCGACAAGTCAAGCTTTATAGACAGTAACATTACCATCAGCATCTGTTTTCTTCTTGAAGATCCATTTGTTCTCGACAGCCTTCCGGCCATCTGGTAAGTCCACCAAAGTCCATACTTGGTTTTTGTACATGGATCCAATCTCGGATTTCATGGCTTCTTGCCATTTATTGGAATCTGGGCTCATCATTGCTTCCTCATATGTCTCAGGGTCATCGGTGTTGTCCACCAACATGACACTCATAACGGGATCATACCAATCTGGAGTGGTACGAGTTCTCGTTGACCTCCGAGGCTCTGTAGCAACTTCAACCGAAGTTTCATGATCATCATCATTAGCTTCCTCTCTAATTGGTGCAGGCACCACAGGAACTTCTTCCGGTGCTGCGCTACTCGCAATTTCGAGAGAAGGTTCGACAACCTCGTCGAGTTCTACTTTCCTTCCAGTCACTTCTTTCGAGAGAAATTCCTTCTCTAGAAAGGATCCATTCTTGGCAACGGAGATTTTGCCTTCGGATCTATGATAGAAGGTATACCCAATAGTTTCCTTCGGGTATCCTATGAAGACGCATTTTTCCGCTTTGGGTTCTAGCTTGTCCGGCTATAACTTCTTTACATAGGCTTCGCAACCCCAAACTTTAAGGAACGACAATTTAGGTTTCTTCCCAAACCATAATTCATACGGTGTCGTTTCAACGGATTTAGATGGTGCCCTATTTAAAGTGAATGCGGCTGTTTCTAATGCATAACCCCAAAATGATAGTGGTAAATCTGTAAGTGACATCATAGAACGAACCATATCTAAGAGAGTTCGATTACGACGTTCGGACACACCATTACGCTGTGGTGTTCCCCGTGGTGTCAACTGTGAAAGTATTCCGCATTTCTTCAAATGCTCGCCAAACTCGTAACTTAGATATTCACCTCCACGATCAGAACGTAGAAATTTAATCTTCTTGTTATGTTGATTCTCTACCTCACTTTGAAACTCCTTAAACTTCTCGAAAGTTTCGGACTTATGTTTCATGAAATAGATATACCCATATCTACTCAAATCATCGGTGAAGGTAAGAACATAACGATAACCACCGCGCGATTCTACACTCATTGGACCACACACATCGGTATGTATGATTTCTAATAAGTCCGTAGCTCTCTCCATCATACCAGAAAATGGAGTCTTAGTCATTTTACCCATTAGACATGCTTCGCATCTATCAAGTGATTCGAAATCAAGTGATTCAAGAAGTCCATTGGAATGGAGTTTCTTCATACGCTTCACTCCAATGTGACCAAGACGACAGTGCCACATATAGGTCGAGTTATCGCTTGATTTCAACCGTTTAGCCTCAATGTTATTAATATGTGTATTTCCACTATCGAGATTCAATAAGAATAGACCATCTATCAAAGGTGCATGTGCATAAAACATATTACTCATATAAATCGAACAACCATTATTCTCGGACTTAAACAAGTAACCATCTCGCAATAAACAAGATCCCGATATAATGTTCATGCTCAACGCAGGCACCAAATAACAATTATTTAAGTGTAAAACTAATCCCGATGGTAGATGAAGGGCTAGCGTGCCGACCGCGATCACATCAACCTTTGATCCGTTTCCCACGCGCATCGTCACCTCGTTCTTCGCTAGCTTCCGTTTATTCTGCAGCACCTGTTTCGAGTTACAAATATGAGCAACCGAACCAGTATCAAATACCCAGGCACTACTACGAGTACTAGTGAGATACACATCAATAACATGTATATCAGATATACCTTTCTTCTTGATGTTGCCGTTCTTCAAATCCGCCAAGTACTTTGGGCAATTCCGCTTCCAGTGACCTTCTCCCTTGTAGTAAAAGCACTCAGTATCAGGCTTAGGTCCAGCCTTGGTCTTCTTCGCCGGCGTGGTAACTTTCTTACCACCCTTATTGAAGTGTCCCTTCTGCTTAGACTTGCCTTTCTTGAATTTGGTGGTCTTATTGACCAACAACACTTGGTGCTCTTTCTTGATCTCCACTTCTGCAAACTTCAACATAGCAAACAGTTCTGGCAACTGCTTGTTCATGTTCTGCATGTTGTAGTTCATCACAAAGTTCTTGTAACTTGGTGGTAGTGATTGGAGGACACGGTAAATCCCCAAAGCATTAGGAATCACTATACCCAAGCTTTGAAGTTTGTTTGCGTGCCTAGACATCTTAAGCACATGCTCACTGACGGAGCTGCCCTCTTCCATCTTGCAGTTAAAGAACTTTTCAGAAGCCTCATAACTTTCAATTGCCGCATGAGTCTCAAAGATCAATTTGAGATCCTCGACAATATCATATGGGTCTGAATTCTCAAACCTTTTCTGAAGCTCCGATTCCAAACCATACAAGATAGCACACTGAACTATGGAGTACTGATTCTTCCGAGCGAGGTAAACATTCTTTACTTCATCGGAAGCATCAGCTGCAGGTGGGTCACCCAGCGGTGCATCCAACACATAGGTCAAATTACCAGCTATGAGGACAATCCTCAAATTGCGGAACCAATCCGCGAAGTTGCTTCCATTGTTTTTCAACTTTTCTTTCTCTAGGAACGCATTAAAATTGATGGTAGGGGCTGACATTGATCTACAACATATTTGCAATAGTTTAGACTAAGTTTATGACAAATTGAGTTCAAATTAATAATAAAATTAATCTAGGTGAACTCCCACTCAAAACAACATCCCTCACATTGTTTTAGTGATAACACGAACCAAATCCACTACATCAACACCGATCATCACGAGAGTTGATATAGTTTCAATGGCGAACAATCGTCATGTTCATCATATCTACTATATGATTCATGCTTTACCTTTCGGTGATCCGTGTTCCGAGACCATGTCTGTACATGCTAGGCTCGTCAAGATCAAACCTTAGTTTCCGCATGAGCAAATCTGGCTTGCTCACGTTGTATACACTTGCAGAATCTAACACACCCGATCATCACGTGGTGCTTCGAAACAACAAGCTTTAGCAACGGTGCTAACTAAGGGTGAACACTTTATGACTTGAAATTCATGTGCATGAGGGATCATCTTATAATGCTACCGTCGTCTACTAAGCAATACAAGATGCATAAAGGATTAACATCACATGCAATTCATAATATGTGATATAATATGGCATTTCTTATTTGTGCTTCTGATCTCCATCTTCAAGCACGAACATGATCTCCATCATCACCGGCATTGCATCAAGGTCAATGACGCTTCTCCATGGTTGTCGTCCACCGGCTTCAACTATTACAACTACTTTGAATAGACACGCGGGTCTTAACATAAATTAAAGACAACCATATGGCTCCTGCCGGTTGCCAACTTACAATAAGGAACATTGCATACATCAAATATAATCACAATCATGGCCATATCACATCACTGCACACCCCTGCAAAACAAAGTTAGACGCCTCTACTTTCTTTGCATGTTTTACGTGGTTTGGGGCTTTCAATAAGTGTCGTTCTAACTTACGAACATGAACCACAACATTGATACTAGTATTGTTAATCACCCGTTGTAAATTGGATCTTAACTATGCTAGGAGAAACAGGCACCCGCAAAGCCACTTATGCAATACAAGTTGCATGTCGAGCGTGGAGCAAGTCTCATGAACGATGTCATGTAAGATTAGCCCGGGCCGCTTCATCCCAACATACCGCAAGATGCAAAGTACACAAGAAGCAATCGACAATAAAAGCATAAACGCCCACAATGACCATTGTGTTCTACTCGTGCAACAGATCTACATATAGACACGGCTCTGATACCACTGTAGGGTTTCGTAGCATGGAAAACAAAAAATTTCTATCGCATACAAACAAACAAGCCAAGATCTATCTACTAGATTGTAGCAACGAGTCGATGGAATAACTTACCCTCAAAGATTCCAAAGTGTTTAACGAGAGCGGATTCTCGTGGGTGATGTAGTCGTACTCTCCCCGATTTCAAGATCGTGTAGACGATCCTTCCGGTGTTGCGTTCCGGCAGCGCTCCCGCAGTCGGTCACACGTTCGGTACTCGACGAAGACCTTCCTCTCCCTTGTTCCAGCAGGCAGCGGAGGTTGTAGCACTCTCCTCGCGATTCCGGCAGCACAACGGCGTGGTACCGGAAGTAGAGGGGAGATCTCGCAGGGCTTCGCCTTAAGCCGTAGCGAGTATGGTGGAGTATGAGAGAGCTCCTCGACGATCTAGGGTTTAGACACACCAAGGAGGAGGTGCTAGAGCTGGCGGCTAGGGTTCCGGGGACCCCCAAGTCGGCGGCTAGGGCAAAACCCTAGGGGACGGCGGCGGCTATGGTGGTAGGCCCCAAGCTAGGGTTTGAGGAGAGGTACTTGTGTGTGCTAGGAGGGAGCCCTGTCCCTCCTTATATAGGTGGAGGGGCCGGCGGCCAAGGGGAGGGAGGGGAGTCCCTCCCCAACTCGGCTTGGGTGGTGCGCCGGCTTGGGGAGGAGGACTCCCTCCCCAACTTGGTTTCACCTCCTCCTCCTCTTTTCCACTTTCCAAATTTAGCCGTTTGACTTTTCAATTTAGCTATTTGACTTTTCAAACTAGGATTCGATTAATCCTTTATTTGGAACAGCGATGACACTTAGTACATGATGAAATCATACCAACTTGATACAACACATTCATGTACCCTTCCCCTCCGGAGTGTCGGACATTCCGGAACCTTCTAGAACATTCCCGATGAAAACACCGGAATCATTCCCCAACTCCGAAACGGGACTTTCCTTATATGAATCTTATTCTCCGGACCATTCCGGATCACCTCGTGATATCCCAGATCCCATCCGAGACTCCGAACAACATTCGGTCTCTTTCTCATTCATTCCATAACTACTCAAACAACGTTGAATCCTTAAGTGTGTCTCCCTACGGTTCGTGAATTATGCGGACATGATCGAGACACTTCTCCGAACAATAACCAATAGAGGAATCTGGAAATTCATATGGCTCCCACATATTTCTACGATTACTTTGCGATCGAATGAACCACTTACATACGATACCAATTTCCCTTTGTCTCACGATAGTTTACTTATCCGAGGTTATGATCGTCGGTATCTCTGCATACCTAGTTCAACCTCGTTACCGATTACTCGTTTCTCGTTCTCGTGATATGTGATCCCTTGTGAGCCAGTCACATGCTTGCAAGCTAATTGGATGACATTCCACCGAGAGGGCCCAGAGTATATCTATCCGTCATATGGATGGACAAATCCCACTCTTGATCCATGTGTCTCAACCAATACTTTCCGAACACTCAATGCCACCTTTATAGCCACCCAGTTACGGTGTGGTGTTTGATGTCATCAAAGCATCCATCCGGTAAAGGTGATATGCATGATCTCATGGTCGAAGGAATTAGGTTACTATGTATCAGAAAGCATATAGCAATTGAACTATTGAAATGACTTGATCTTTATGCTACGCTTATCTATAGGAGTATGTCCACCATATCATTCTCCTAACGATATGATCTTGTTGTTGATAACATCTCAATGTTCATGATAGGGAAACCACAATCATTTATCAACCAACAAGCTAGTGATGTATAGAGGCTATACTAGGGACTTCAAATTAAGTTTACAAATCACACAAGTATCAATGTTTCCTTGTTAATACTATTATAGCATGAATGTAAACATTTATCATAAACACAAAGATATAATAATAACTACATTTATTATTGCCTCTAGGGCATATCTCCAACAACCTGGATATATCACAATCAATAGATTGTTTAATTTTGAACCATGTAAATCTTATAATGTGTTACTTAAAATCATAGTGAAGTGGAAATACAAAGTTGCATTGAGTATATTTTTGGACAATATTTATGTCTAATGAGTTCGTATAGTTTTCATGTTATGTGGTGGCATACACTTATATGTTAGTTTGTATGTTTTTTCGAAAATAAAATTCTACGGTTTCTTGACCTAAAAATTTAAAATGACATGTCCTTAGAATCTCTAATCATGTAGAAAAAAGACGAGTGATTAAGATGCCAAACTATGACATACATACCAGTGGAGTCATGTTAAATGACTTGTGAAGTACATTGACAAGGAGCATAGAATGGGTGGATTAAGGAGTAGTGTTTATGGAGAGAGTTAATTAAAACAAAGTTAAAAAATACATGTTTGTAAAATAACAATTTAAATAGTCAAATATCTATAACTATGGTTAATGATATGTAAATATATTATTTAAAATAACAAAATAAAGTAAGAAGCCTAAATTTTGACAAAAAATAGTACACCCTTCCTCCATAATAAGTGTCTATGTTTTATTACAACGACATCTATTATGGATCGGAAGGAGTATGTTATTTTCAGTAACATGTCCATATACCAATTATGGGTTAAAATTGAATAGTGCAGACTTCCCGTGTCTAACATGTGATATTTTTCATGCTAACATGAAAATGTCGTGTATTTTCCAAAGAAATGTAGAAAAAATAGGAACAAAGATCAACTCAAAGTAAAATTAAAATAATTATCGTTTACTCAACATGTATATTAGATTGGGTAAATTCTATTCTATTTTACTTTAACTATTATCGATTTGAAATGACTAAACATGGTATGTCAATACTCAAGTGAAACCTAATTAATTAAAAATTAAATGTTTAATCTTGCATATAGATCTAACATCACATAGAACTACGAGTTAGATCACTGACTGAACTTAACTATATATATTATTTTAATATCATGGAAAAATGACACATATTGTAGTTATACTATTTCTAAAAATAACTAGATAATCATTTACCCAAAACTTGAGACATATGGTAATCATAGTGGTGTCTATATACTTTGTTTAACATTCCAAGGATAGTGCTTCTATCTAAGAAAACCAACTAATGACAATACCCTCGCATTTGCGAGGGCCACCTTTCTAGTTCGAATTAATTGCACTAGAAGTCAATATAGTTTTAATTTCTTGTTCTGCCTATAGGACCAGACTGCAGACTTGCTCACTCCCTCGCATTATTTGGGTCTTCTACAGAGAACAAAAGTTTAGTTGGGTGGATGTTGCCTCCTGTTTGTTTCTGACTTAGTTGCTACTAGCGGTTTAGTTGAGCACACTGGTTAATGGAATCGCCACCTCCCTTCAAAATAAAGGTAATATATAGGTTTTCATGCGTTGTTGCGAAAACTTTGTTTCTTCATAGCATAATTAGGACTATCTAGCCGACTTGCACGGTCTTGACGTAAGTGAAGCAATCCATATTCTCAACTCTCAAGGTTGGCATGTCATCCATGATGGATGCAGCAGGAGAGAAGGGTTAAGCCATGATCTCTGTTGAAACGGGCCATCATGAAGGTATAATAGCCTTACAGCAGAATACACTGTAAAATTACAATGTACAGGTCAATTTATTTAAGATTCAGCCTCATTACATGTTAGCACACTGCCCACCTTGCCACAATATTAAGAAATAGTATAACTTTCTAGCTAGGAGCTTCCACAGCGATTTCAGATCCCGAACCGTCCGATCTGGCCATCTAATGGTCTGATCGCATGGAGCCTGGAGGACTCGAACCTTCGTCGTTGGGCTGGTGCTCCACAGCCACGCCTCACCTAGTTTAATGGGCCATAGAACGACTTATGGGCCTTCCAACTCGCCTTCTCGTTAATTGGGCTAAGTGTCCGCAAGGCGACAGTGGAGCTTCGACTTGGCTAATCGGTCTGCTGATGTGAATCCCAATTTCTCCTAACCAGGCGTACCATCACTACGGGAATAACTAAATAGGCCGACGGCCTTTTTATACGCCGACGGCAAAATGTTGGGGCCGTCGGCGTAGCTGGACGGGCCGTCGGCCCAGTTTTGCCGTCGGCGTAGAATAAATAGGCCGACGGCTGCCGTCGGCGTAAACACGACCGTCGGCGTATCCCATTGGGCTAACGGCAGAGCAACGGCGTCAAGTCTACGACGACGACATTTTTTCTTTTTTTGCCACATTGATCTTAGAAAAATCATAACTAAATCATTTAAATTCATAAAAATACATATAATATATAAAAATTTGCAGAAAAATAAGATATATCTATATAAACTCAAATATTATATATTTTTATTCAAAAAAATACATAAAAATACAAATACTTTTGTATAACATATTTTTCATTTTTCAAGTGCAAAAAACGGGGTATTTTGTGAATCAACCATCAAAAGAAAGTTTCAAAATGATAATACCACATTTTTCAAAAATACTAGACCATATGGAATGGACAATTTCCCAACCTAGGAATCTCAAACCTTTCCGTTCACCTCTCATGAAAAAGACAAATTCCTGCTGAATCGGTAGGAAATGAGTTAGATTTGAACTACAGGTACATGATATATTGCTCATGATTTTTTGTAAAAATCATTTTTAGGTTCACAATATGCTATTTCATCAGAGATCTCATACAAGTTTAGTGAGACTCGTCGCCGAGCTAAGAATCATCATGCCCCTCGATTTAGGAAGTTTGACGATAGTTTGAAATGGGCATAAAAAATTAAAAAATGATCGAAACAATGCAAAACCTTTGCGTGGTGTCATATTATATGACATAGTTCCATGAAAAAATATCAGACTTGGTATATTCATTGAGTCTTAAAAAAACCTTCACAAAATGGCCTATCTCAATCGAGGTTTTCTGGATTTCAGGTCAAATGACCAATGTTATTGCTATAATCGTGGTATAGTTTGCGATAATGTGTTCATATTGTGCACATATGTGTATCATGGGATGGTGAACAATGTTGCAGGAGGAAATTTTCCTTTTCGTCGCACCGAAAAGCCATTTTTCATTTTCCGAGTACAAAAAATGGGGTGTTTTTGTGAAGCAACCACCAAATAAAAGTTTCAAAATGATAATACCACATTTCTTAAAAATACTAGACCATATTGAATGGACAATTTCCCAACCGGGGTATCTCAAACCTTTCCGTTCACCTCTCGTAAAAAAAACAAATTCCTGCTGAATTGGTAGGAAATGAGTTAGATTTGAACTACAGGTACATGATATATTGCTCATGATTTTTTGCAAAAATAATTTTTAGGTTAAGAATATGCTATTTCATCAGAGATCTAATAAAATTTTAGTGAGGCTCAGCCCCGAGCTAAGAATCATCATGCCCCTCGATTTAGGAAGTTTAACGATAGTTTGAAATGGGCATAAAAAATTAAAAAAACGATCGAAACAATACAAAACCTTTGCTTGGTGTCATATTATTTGACATAGTTGGATGGAAAAATATCAAACTTGGTATATTGATTGTGTCTCAAAAAAACCTTCACAAAATGACCTATCTCAATCGAGGTTTTCTGGATTTCAGGTCAAATGACCAATGTTATTGCTAGAATCACGGTATAGTTTGCGATAATGTGCCCATATTATGCACGCATGTGTATCATGGGATGGCAAAAAATGTTGTAGGAGGAAGTTTTCCTTTTCGTCGCACCAAAAAGCCATTTTTCATTTCCGGAGTGTAAAAAACGGGGTGTTTTTGTGAAGCAACCACCAAATAAAAGTTTCAAAATGATAATACCACATTTTTAAAAATACTAGACCATATTGAATGGACAATTTCCCAACCGGGATATCTCAAACCTTTCCGTTCACCCCTCGTGTAAAAGACAAATTCCTGCCGAATCAGTAGGAAATGAGTTAGATTTGAACTACATGTACATGATATGATGCTCATGATTTTTTGCAAAAATCATTTTTAGGTTCACAATATGTTATTTCATCAGATATCTAATGCAAGTTTAGTGAGGCTCAGCCCCGAGCTAAGAATTTTCATGCCCCTCGATTTAGAAAGTTTGACGATAGTTTGAAACGGGCATAAAAAAATTCAAAAACGATCGAAACAATGCAAAACCTTCGCGTGGTGTCATATTATATGACATAGTTGCATGGAAAAATATAAAACTTTATATATTGATCGTGTCTCAAAAAACCTTCACAAAATGACCTATCTCAATCGAGGTTTTCTGGATTTCAGGTCAAATGACCAATGTTATTGCTAGAATCGCGATATAGTTTGCGCTAATGTGCCCATATTATGCACTCGTGTATATCATGGGATGGCGAACAATGTTGTAGGAGGAAGTTTTCCTTTTCGTCGCACCAAAAAGTCATTTTTTATTTTTCGAGTGCCAAAAACGGGGTGTTTCATGAATCTTGACATAGTTTCAGTTGGTCTAATATTTAAAATTTATGATATATAATTAAATAGATGATAGGGATGTCATATTTGGATTCTCTCATTTTTCTGATCGATTTGGATATATTATTTGTCGAATTGTGATTTACGGATTTGTAGGTATGAATTATTCAAATTTAAATAAAAAAAGCAAAATAAATAAAATTTATTTTATTTTTATTTGAATTCAAGATTATTATTACTTATTTATTGTTGTTTACTCAAAAAATTGTATGGAATGTAAAAAAACAAATATGTCTAACATTATAGTGTAATGGTTAATAGGTTTGATATGATAATATTCATAACAAGTTCTAGTTTCTTTGTCGGAAGCTCATGTGGAAGGAACGAAGAAGTTAAGCGTGCTGGGGCTGGAGTAGTATTAGGATGGGTGACCGGTTGGGAAGTTTGACTAATTGTGCAATTTAACTTGAGACTAAGTATACTTAGAATTAAAAATGTCCATGTGAGATTAACAAGTTAAACAATACAAAAATGTTAAAAGAAATTGAAAAAAAAATTGAAAAAAAAATTGAAAAAAAAATTTCGAAAAAAAAATTGAAAAAATTTAGGCCAACGGTAAAGCCGTCGACGTAGGCAAACGGCCGTTAGTCATCTAGGTGGGCCCCATATGGTCTACGCCGATAGCTTTGGCAAAGCTATATACGCCGACGGCTTTTCTACGCCAATGGGAGGAGAGGCTACGCCTACGGAGTTGTACGCCGACGGCCATAGGCCGACGGCAGCCGTCGGGCCAGCCTACGCCGACGGCATTTAGGGCCTACGCCGACGGGACCCGGCCGTCGGCGTATTCAGCTTCTCCTGTAGTGCATCTGCACATCCGTTCGGTAGGGTGGAGCGATGACAATTTAGGGAAAGCGGAGTGGCAGCGACAGATATATGTAGAGCTGCCATTTCTTCCTGCTTTTAATGGTGGCTGATCCTTCCGTTACTTCCCTTTTCGGCTTTAATTGACGGTGGTTTCTGTCCTGCTCAACTTTTCTTCCTTACTTCTTATAAGGCCGATCAACATCCGATTCTTGCTTCATTCGGCATCCACCATGTTGAGGCTACAGTGGTGGAGATGATGCGTGCAGCCCAACTAACCTCGCGTGCACCCTTCTCTGTGGTGCAGGTCGGCTCCTAGCCGCACTTCCCCTCCCCTCTTCCTGACTTCCAGTTGGCATGCAATAGTGGAGGTGTTTCACAATGGCTTCCTGGCCATGGCGAATCTGTTGGAACATGGTGAGACTGAGGTTGGGCCATGACCCATGAGTTCCATCTTGGTTGGGGGTGATGCACGAGGGGCGACATCAATGGCACATGTGTCGGCAGCAACGAACAGGGACCTCCTAGTGGCGTCCCAAACCCACCGCCACGGTCATCTCCGGTACGAACTTTTTTCGATTTAGTTATGTGGACCTGTGGAACATGCACACGATAACTCTACTTCCCTTCTATTGAGATGGCTCTTTGGCCTTTGCAATTGAATGTTTTTTTACCTATATTTGATTTTTTTGATGAATCACAAATGATTGCGATGTGAAAAAAGATTTGATGTCAATGGTCACCATATTCCTTAGGTATTTATCCCTCCTGAAAAAATTAATTTCCAATACTCACTCCTCATAACCAGATGTGGCTTTCAAACGTTTCCATCTTCCTATCTATTTGGTGGATGTCGATCAGGTATGATGATGTTTACACGTACATATATTCCAGATACATGTACTTCATACCAAAAATTAAGTGGTCTCTGTACTTCAATAGTTAGACACTGATGGCTGTACACGTAGTTGACATGGAGCCTGTTGGGAACCCCAAGAACAAGGTGTGAATTAGTACAGCAGCAAGTTTCTCTCGGTAAGAAACCGAGGTAATCGAACCAGTATGAGGAATAAAACGTCACACAGGTGTTGTAAGCAACGTGGAGACCTACACAACACAAACTCAAGACTTTTCCCCAACGAATCAGTGAGGTTATCAAGCTCACCGATTTTCTGTAACAAAGGATTAAACGTACCGTGTGGAAGGTAATAGTTTGCATCAAGTAAACAAGTAACAGTGGAAGATGTATCAATGGTAAAGATTGAACCGGGGTCCATAGTTCACTAGAGGTGCTCTCCTTAGATAAACAACATGGCATGAAGGGTAAACAAATTACAACAGGGCAATTGACAGGAACTGAGCAAGGCATACCAATGCAATACCAGACAAAAAGATCATATGAGGTTCGATTGGGCAATAAAACAATATACATAGACCGCCATCCAACTACATCTATGACTAGAAGTCCATCTTCAGGTTATCATCCGAACCCCCTCCAGTATTAAGTTGCAAGCAACAGACAACTGCTTTAAGAAAAATATGTAAGGTAAACAATCCATTTGTTCTATGAACAAGAGATAGTTGTTTTCTCCCTAGTAGAAACATCACATCTACAACCGAAGAGATTTCTGGCACTTCCCTTGGAAACTAGAGGCATGAACCCACTATCAAGCATAAATACCCCCTCTTGGAGTCACTAGCAACTACTTGGCCAAGATAGCTACTAACAACGGAGAGCATGCAAGATCACAAACAACACAGACATGATAGAATCATAAAGACAAAATCATTAATCAATATGACATAGTAATATCAATATCCATCGGATCCCCGCAAACACAACATGCATGATTACAAATAGATTAGATCTTAATCATGAATGGAGCTCACAAGATCTATACATGAAAGCACAAAGGAGGAGATACAACCATCTAGCTACTACATGGACCCATAGTCCAAGGTGGAACTACTCACGCATCATACCGGAGAGAAGGCCTCTGGGATGATCTACCCTCTGGCATGGTGCCGGGAAGAACTTCAGCTCCCCCCCCCCCCCGATCTAGGGAACTTCAAAACCAAGATCAAACCATTTGCAAGCATTGAAAGCTGGGATCAAAGAACTCTAAACATGTGCATGAAAGATGGAGTTCTAACAATAGGACATAGTAACTATGCATGCAGCATGAAAGGCTACAAACAAAGATCATGAATAACATGCATTGAAAATCGTTTGTTTGTTTCACATACAGAAAACATGACATAGTGGCATTCAGTTTGTCCCTCATAGAGTAGCAAACATATGCATAGGACACCTTCAAAGTTCACAAGGATGATTAGAAACAAGTAGCACAAGAACAAGTAATATCACAATAAGCATCAATCAATAAGTTTTGGAACACTGCACACAGAATGACAACTATGCTCTCTTAATGGTGCCTAAAGGTAGAAGGTGGAGACTCAAATAATGGTGGAAGAAAAGCCTTTCATAACGTAAGCAGGGAATTCAAGTTTCAAAAGAGCTTCCAAAAATTATGGTACTTGTTAGCTTTCAGCCCTCATTGCCCCTATCATAAGCATCTTAAAGTGATTAAGGTTAAAGTGAACAAACTATGGAGTATATGATTGACGAAGTATAAGTTGGAAATCTCAAGTCCCTTGAATACGAGGGCCACACCTCATACTACTCAACTTTAGTGACCTGTAAGTTCTTGTCATTGTAAGTATTTGCATATCATAGAGAACTGCCAACGGGGTACCCCTTGCACATGGTACAAGAGCTATCCCATAGCAAAAATGACAAGGCAAGTAGACAATAAGCATCTCAGCGATCTTTTTATTTACCATATGCATATAGATTTTTATTGAGGATGCTTCATAGATAGCTCACTATGGTGATGCTGCAAGTTTCTACCATGATTAGGCATGGATTAGGCTAGCGGCCTAGGCGTTTCTCTAACACAAAATACAAACTTCATGGACTTACAAGTTCCCTCTTTATTTCACACCGGTAACATCCATAGACAAAAAGTATGATATCAACTGAGTATAAAGTATAAGTGCAATGTTGAAAACGTTCCCCGTGACAGCACGGTTCTGCTAATTACAACATATAAGTGCAAGCATATACAACATAGAAGACACAATGGTTCAAGTTTATTAGGGGCAAAGAATATAAAGTGTGCCATCAAGTTTTTGAGGGCTTTAATCACTAAGTTTTCACATAACAAAATAGTTTTTAATTGGAAGATAGCTGAAAACAAGAATATACTTGGTATGGTGTAACACACCATGCATAGGAATTTATAGTGGACACTTTGGAATAACTTAGTTTCTTGGGATTTGGAAGCATGAGTAGAGCTTACTCATACAAGTGGAGGCTAGCAAAAGACTGGGAGCAACCAACTAAGAGAGCATAATGGCCATAATCATGCAGAGCAACAAAACATTACTAATCAAAGCATAGAGTGGTACAAGTCAAGGACTAAATGATCATAGAGGCTAAGGTGACTTGTTAGAGTCATAACATGGTGTGAGCATGTGCCAAGTCAACCCAAGCAAAGCATCAAAGGAGAATACCACAATACTATGCTTTTGCACGCTAAAACAACGCATAATTTCTTCAAGACACACTAAGCAATACCAATTGTTTGGAACTAGACATGCTACAACAATAATCACTAAGCATAAGGTCAAAACAATGCCTAGCATGTCATGCTAAAGTCTAAGTCACAATCAATGCAAGTTCCTCTTGCACTTACAAGCAAGAACTTACTACTCCTTTCCAACACCAAGCAACTTATTTGCAAAACAACACAGCAAGAATGGGGGTCCAAACTACTTTATTCAAGCAAACTAAACAACCTAAGCAAAGAAAACGAAAACTAAGACGCTCCAAGAACAACACAACTATGCATGAAACAATAAAAACGAAGTGTCTAGACAGACCTCAGCTTTTTATTGATAAAGAAGGGGATGCCTTGGGCATCCCCAAGCTTTGACGCTTGTACCTCTTGGATATTTATTGGGGTGACACCGGGGTGGTATTTCCAAGCTTGAGCTTTTGTCCATTCTTCATCTCATTACATCATTCTCTCTCTACACCTGAAATCTTTCGTTCATACAAAACTCACACAATCTTCATTAGCAACATTAGTGTATTCAAAAGATATTATACCTCTGGCAAAGCTTTGGAAAAGCAAGAATTTTCACTAAAAACACAAGATATTGTATTAACTCCTTCAAAAAGCTCAATTCACCTAAAGAGAACTCAAAAATGAATCAATAAGAAGCAAATGCAAATAATGGCAAAAATCTGTCAAAACAGACCAGCAGGTAGAAACCGATTTTTTCGAACATCTTCTGTTGCTCAAATCAAAACTTGTTGAACTAACGAAAGATATCTAATATACTGGGGGATTTATTAGTAAATTTTCAGCTCAACCCGAGTTACAGAGACTCCTCACGAATTTTTATGATGAAGGACAGAAATCTGTTTCGGGACGGCAACTCTCCAAATCTTACTACCCTCTCATTAGAGGTCATTCTGAAGGAAATATGCCCTGAGAGGCAATAATAAAGTGTTTATTATGTGTATTCCAAGTATATGATAGATGTTTATTTTGCATGCTATAATTGTATTAATACGGAAACGTTAATACATGTGTGTTTAATAAACAAACAGAAAGTTCCTAGTTATGCCTCTCTCATAAACTAGCTCGTTGATTAACAAGATGATCATGGACATTGGATGTTGTTAATAACGGGATCACAACATTAGTGTAATGATGTGATGAACACTCATCCGAAGTATAGCATTACGATCAAAGTCATTGAGTTTATATTGCTATAACAACTTACGAAGTGATCCTAATCCTTAGACCATGAGATCATGTCAATCACTAACACCGGAAGAGTTTCTTGATAACATCAAACGTCACACTGTAACAGGGTGATTATAAAGATGGATTCAGAACTAATAAAGTGTTATGTTGAGGCTCATGGATCAAGAGTGGAATTTGTTCATCCCGATGACGGATAGATATACTCTGGGCCCTCTCGGTGATATCACATTGATTAGCTTGCAAGCAAGTGATTTGATCACTAGAATGTTATATCACGGGAACGAGAAAAGAGTGCATGTCGGTAACGAGATCAAACTAGGTATGGAGATACCGATGATCGAATCTCGGACATGTAATATATCGTGAAACAAAGGGATTAAGATACTAGCGTAAAAGGTTCCGACGATCACAAGAAAGTCATCGTTGAATGTGTGGGAGTCAGTATGGGTCTCCAGATCCCGCTTCTGATTATTGATCCGAGAGGGGTCTCGATCATGTCCGCATTATTCACGAACCGTAGGGTGACACACTTAAGAGACACCGACATCCAATTGGAGCAAAAGTTTCATGCCGAAAAGAAAAGGAAAGCGCAGGAATTTATTTCACTAGACACCGAAACTGTTTCGGTTGAAATTGCTGAAACTGGTTCTGCATGTGAAATGGAATACTAGCAAGGGGTTTTATGTGAATGTTTGTTAATTAAAGTAATTAACAAAATTCTGAATAAATAAATAAAAGAGTTTTATTTAAATGAGAGCTTGCATTAAATTTGGTGGAAATTTAATGCATGTGAGTGGATTTTTGAGTGGAGGCTTTTTAATGGGAGTGGAGGCTTTTCATTTTGAGTGGGAGCTCCACCCACATGAATGTGGAAGAGGTGGGGGCAGCCCCATGGCTGGGCGCCATGCCCCTTGGGTGCCCCCCCTCTCCCCTATAAAAGGCCCCCCTCTCCTCCTCTCACACCACACCTCCTCGTGAAGGATCTCTCTCCCCCTCTAGAATTTATCCCCCATGGTCTCGGACTAGCGAGATACATGTTCCCGGTGGCTATTCGGCAAGAAAGAGTTGTGCTTCCGCTGCATCGCTGGAGCGAGGAGGCGGAGGTTGCTCGGTGCCTCGAACGTGTGTGCGAGCACGGATGCGCTGCTGATTTGCGGCGCTAGGACTTCCTCTCGATCTTGAGATCGGCAAGAGATCGTCTACATCAACCACGAGTTGAACTCGTTAAGCTTTGTCGGTCTTCAAGGGTATGTTCTCTACGGATATACATCCGCCCGTTGTTTGTATCTAGTAGATGGATCTTGGTATATAGTTCACATCGTAGGAAATTTTTTGTTTTCTATGCTGCGAACCCTACAGTGGTATCAGAGCCGGATCTATGCGTAGATACTTTACACGGGTAGTACACATATGAGTATGTGGGCGATGATGATCATGTTGTTGCTCCTTTGTTGTAATTTTGGATATTGGTGGCATAGTGGGATGAAGCGGCCCGGACAAACTTTACATGTCCTCGCACATGAGACCTGTTCCACGCTTGACATGCAACTAGTTTGCATAAGTGGCTAGCGGGTGTCTGTCTCTCCTACTATAGTCAATATCTATTTTGCAAGCGAGTTGTCAACAATTTGATTATCCTCGTTGTGGTTCATGTTCGTAGGTAAGAACGGTTCTATCTCGAAAGCCCTAAGCCACGTAAAACTTGCAATGGATAAATTAGAGGCGTCTAGTTTAGATTGTTGCTGGGCTAGTGTTATGATATGGTAGTATTGTAAGTAGAAGTATGAGATGATACTCTTACAACACACATAGCGTGTAAAATCCATAGACCTTGGATTTACACATATAGATATGATAGTGATCATACCACGATGCACATGATAGAGATCATCTGCGGGAACCATATAATTTCACTAATAAACATATGATGTTTGATTACATCTTATATTGCTTGTTTAGCGCTTTGTTAAGCATAATAAGATGATCCCTCATTTAAATATCAAGATAAGAATGTGTTCTTCCTTTAGTATGCACCGATTATGTTTTCGTCGCTCCAAGACATCACGTGATGATCGGGTGTTCTTGGATCCACGACCATATTTCGGGTGTAAAACAGTTACACACGCAAATACTAAGGTTCTAACTTGGCGAGCCTAGCATGTACAGACATGGCCTCGGAACACAGACCGAAAGGTTAAGCATGAGTCATATAGTTGATATGATGCCCATTTGATGCTCGCCTTTGAAGCTATACCGACTCACGTGATGATCGGACTTGGTGTAGTGGATTTGGTTCATGTAATCACCAAAAGGACACGAGGGATGTCGCTTTTGAGTGGGAGTTCATTCGTAATATAGATTAGTTGAACTCGATCTATCATACACTTAGTCTAAACTTTACAAATTCTGTTGTAGATGGCACCACCTACTTTTAATTTCAATGTGTTCATGGAGAAAGAGAAACTAGCAACGAACGGTAGCAACTTTACTAAATGGGCCATGAATTTGAGGATTCTCCTCTCTGCTGCACAAAAGCAATATGTGCTAGAAGCGCCGTTAGGCCCCCCACCTTTTGATGATGCCCCTGACGAGGAGAAGAATGTCTATCAGACTCGTCAGGAGGACCACAACTTAGTTCATTGCGGCATATTGTATGGGCTAGAGCCGGAACTTCAAAAGCGTTTCGAAAACGGCAATGCATTTGATACAATGGGTGAGTTGAAAATGATTTTCGACACACATGCTGCTGTAGAGAGCTACGATGCTTCAGAAAAGTTCTTTAGCTGCATGATGGAAGAGCACAGCTCCGTTAGTGAGCATGTACTCAAGATGTCGGGTTACGCCGATAAGCTTGTGTCCTTGGGAATATCGATTCCCATTGACTTAGGCATCCATCGTGTTCTGCAGTCTCTGCCACCTAGCTATAAGAGCTTTGTGATGAACTATAATATGCAAGGCATGAAGAAGTCTCTCCCCGAGCTTCTGTCAATGCTTAAAACTGCAGAAGTGGAGATCAAAAAGGAACATCAAGTGTTGATGATCAATAGGAACACTGGTTTCAAGAAAGACAAGAAGGGAAAACGGAAGGGAAGTAAGGGCGGCAAGACGGTTGCCGCGCCTGAAAAGAAACCCCGAGTTGGACCTAAGTCTGATTCCGAGTGCTACTATTGTAAGGGGACTGGCCATTGGAAGCGCAACTGCCCCAAGTATCTGGCAGACAAGAAGGCCGGCAAGGCAAACAAAGGTATATATGATATACATGTTATTGATGTGTACTTGACTAGTGCTCGCAGTAGCACCTGGGTATTTGATACCGGTTCAGTTGCTAATATTTGTAACTCGAATCAGGGGCTGCGGAACAAGCGACCGCTAGCAAGGGGTGAGGTCAAGATGCGTGTCGGCAATGGATCAAGTGTTGATGTGATCGCTGTCGGAACGCTGCCTCTCCACTTACCGTCGGGATTAGTTATAAACTTGAATAAATGTTATCTGGTGCCTGCACTGAGCATGAACATTGTATCTGGATCGTGTTTGATGCGAAGTGGTTATTCATTTAAATCCGAGAACAATGGTTGTTCCATTTATATGAATGAAATCTTTTATGGTCATGCACCGATGATGAATGGTTTATTTCTATTAGATCTCGATGATAATGTTACACATATTCATAATGTTGATGCTAAAAGGATTAAACTTAATGATGATATATCCGCATATATGTGGCACTGCCGTCTAGGTCATATTGGCGTTAAACGCATGAAGAAGCTCCATTCGGATGGACTTTTGGAATCACTTGATTATGAATCATTTGATACATGTGAGCCATGCCTTATGGGCAAGATGACTAGAACGCCGTTTTCCGGTTCAATGGAACGGGCGACAGATTTATTGGAAATCATACATTCTGATGTATGTGGTCCAATGAGTGTGTCGGCGCGAGGTGGATATCGTTATTTTGTTACTTTCACGGATGATTTGAGTAGATACGGTTATATCTACTTGATGAAACACAAGTCTGAAACCTTTGAAAAGTTCAAGGAATTTCAGAATGAAGTGGAAAATCATCGTAATAGAAAGATCAAATTTCTACGGTCCGACCGTGGAGGTGAGTATCTAAGTTACGAGTTTAGCACTCACATGAAAGAGTGTGGAATTGTTTCACAACTCACACCTGCCGGAACACCACAGCGAAATGGTGTGTCGGAACGTCGTAATCGTACTTTATTAGATATGGTTCGATCTATGATGTCTCTGACAGACTTGCCGTTGTCATTTTGGGGTTATGCACTAGAAACTGCTGCATTCACTTTAAATCGGGCACCATCTAAATCCGTTGAAAAGACACCGTATGAATTGTGGTTTGGAAACAAACCTAAGCTGTCATTTCTTAAAGTTTGGGGATGCGATGTTTATGTGAAGAAACTTCAACCGGATAAACTCGAACCCAAAGCGGAAAAATGCGTCTTCATAGGATACCCTAAAGAAACTATTGGGTATTCCTTCTATCACAGATCCGAGGGCAAGGTTTTTGTTGCCAAGAATGGATCCTTTCTAGAGAAAGAGTTTCTCGCGAAAGGTGTGAGTAGTCGGAAGGTAGAACTCGAAGAGGTTGTGGAACCTTCTCTTCAAAGTATGGCGAGTAGCGCAGCGCCGGAAGTTGTTCCGGAGTTGGCTCCACCTGTTGAAGAGGGAACTAATGATAATGATCATGAAACTCCAAAAGAGAGTACTACCGAACCTCGCAGGTCAAACAGGACGCGTGCAGCTCCCGAGCTGTACGGAAATCCTGTCATGAATTTCATGGTTGATGAAAATGATGACCCTGTGACGTATGAAGAAGCGATGATGAGCCCAGATTCCAACAAATGGTTAGAAGCCATGAAATCCGAGATGGAATCCATGTATGAAAATCAAGTTTGGAACTTGGTGGAATTACCTCACGACCGAAAGGCCGTGGAGAACAAATGGATTTTCAAAAGGAAAACTGATGCTGATGGTAATGTGACCATCTATAAAGCTCGACTTGTCGCAAAGGGGTTTCGACAAATTCAAGGAGTTGACTACGATGAGACTTTCTCTCCCGTAGCGATGCTAAAGTCAGTTAGGATTATGTTAGCAATTGCTGCATATTTCGATTATGAAATATGGCAGATGGATGTCAAAACCGCGTTTCTCAATGGTAATATTGAAGAAGAGTTGTATATGATACAACCAAAGGGTTTTGTCGATCCTAAGGATGCTAACAAGGTGTGCAAGCTTCAGCGATCCATCTATGGATTGAAGCAAGCATCACGAAGTTGGAATCTCCGCTTTGATGAGGTGATCAAAGAGTTTGGATTTGTCCAAACTTATGGAGAAGCTTGTATTTACAAGAAAGTGAGTGGGAGCAATGTGGCATTTCTGATATTATATGTGGATGACATATTATTGATCGGAAATGATAAAGAACTTTTAAACAGTATTAAAAGTTATCTAAACAGCAAATTTTCAATGAAGGACCTAGGTGAAGCGTCATACATATTAGGCATAAAGATCTATAGAGATAGATCTAGGCGCCTAATAGGGCTATCGCAAAGTACATACCTTGATAAGATTTTAAAGAAGTTTAAAATGGACGGAAGTAAGAAGGGGTTCTTACCTATGTTGCAAGGAAAGACATTGAGTAAGACTCAAAGTCCGGCTTCGGCGGAAGAAAGAGAGATAATGGACAAAGTCCCCTATGCTTCAGCCATAGGCTCTATAATGTACGCCATGCTATGTACAAGACCGGATGTGGCACATGCTATTAGTTTGACTAGTAGGTACCAATCGGATCCAGGTTCGGAACACTGGATAGCTGTCAAGAATATCCTTAAGTACTTACGAAGAACTAAGGATATGTTTCTTGTATACGGAGGTGAAGAAGAGCTCGTCGCTAAGTGTTATGTCGATGCTAGCTTTGACACCGATCCGGATGACTCTAAGTCTCAATCCGGATACGTATTTCTCATGAATGGCGGAGCGGTTAGTTGGAGGAGTTCCAAACAACCTGTGGTAGCGGGATCAACAACGGAGGCCGAATATGTTGCTGCTTCAGAAGCGGCTCAGGAAGCAGTTTGGATGAAGGAGTTCATATCCGAACTAGGAGTTGTGGCAAACGCGTTGGACCCAATGGTGATCTATTGTGACAACAATGGTGCCATTGCCAATGCCAAAGAGCCAAGGTCTCACAAGCATTCCAAGCATATTAAGCGCCGGTTTCACTCCATCCGCGAGCATGTCAAGGATGGAGATATAAAGATTTGTAAAGTACATACGGATCTCAATGTAGCAGATCCGTTGACTAAAACTCTCCCTAGAGCAAAACATGATCAACACCAGAACTCAATGGGTGTTAGATTTATCACTATGTAACTAGATTATTGTCTCTAGTGCAAGTGGGAGACTGAAGGGAATATGCCCTGAGAGGCAATAATAAAGTGTTTATTATGTGTATTCCAAGTATATGATAGATGTTTATTTTGCATGCTATAATTGTATTAATACGGAAACGTTAATACATGTGTGTTTAATAAACAAACAGAAAGTTCCTAGTTATGCCTCTCTCATAAACTAGCTCGTTGATTAACAAGATGATCAAGGTTTCCTGATCATGGACATTGGATGTTGTTAATAACGGGATCACAACATTAGTGTAATGATGTGATGAACACTCATCCGAAGTATAGCATTACGATCAAAGTCATTGAGTTTATATTGCTATAACAACTTACGAAGTGATCCTAATCCTTAGACCATGAGATCATGTCAATCACTAACACCGGAAGAGTTTCTTGATAACATCAAACGTCACACCGTAACAGGGTGATTATAAAGATGGATTCAGAACTAATAAAGTGTTATGTTGAGGCTCATGGATCAAGAGTGGAATTTGTTCATCCCGATGACGGATAGATATACTCTGGGCCCTCTCGGTGATATCACATTGATTAGCTTGCAAGCAAGTGATTTGATCACTAGAATGTTATATCACGGGAACAAGAAAAGAGTGCATGTCGGTAACGAGATCAAACTAGGTATGGAGATACCGATGATCGAATCTCGGACATGTAATATATCGTGAAACAAAGGGATTAAGATACTAGCGTAAAAGGTTCCGACGATCACAAGAAAGTCATCGTTGAATGTGTGGGAGTCAGTATGGGTCTCCAGATCCCGCTTCTGATTATTGATCCGAGAGGGGTCTCGATCATGTCCGCATTATTCACGAACCGTAGGGTGACACACTTAAGAGACACCGACATCCAATTGGAGCAAAAGTTTCATGCCGAAAAGAAAAGGAAAGCGCAGGAATTTATTTCACTAGACACCGAAACTGTTTCGGTTGAAATTGCTGAAACTGGTTCTGCATGTGAAATGGAATACTAGCAAGGGGTTTTATGTGAATGTTTGTTAATTAAAGTAATTAACAAAATTCTGAATAAATAAATAAAAGAGTTTTATTTAAATGAGAGCTTGCATTAAATTTGGTGGAAATTTAATGCATGTGAGTGGATTTTTGAGTGGAGGCTTTTTAATGGGAGTGGAGGCTTTTCATTTTGAGTGGGAGCTCCACCCACATGAATGTGGAAGAGGTGGGGGCAGCCCCATGGCTGGGCGCCATGCCCCTTGGGTGCCCCCCCTCTCCCCTATAAAAGGCCCCCCTCTCCTCCTCTCACACCACACCTCCTCGTGAAGGATCTCTCTCCCCCTCTAGAATTTATCCCCCATGGTCTCGGACTAGCGAGATACATGTTCCCGGTGGCTATTCGGCAAGAAAGAGTTGTGCTTCCGCTGCATCGCTGGAGCGAGGAGGCGGAGGTTGCTCGGTGCCTCGAACGTGTGTGCGAGCACGGATGCGCTGCTGATTTGCGGCGCTAGGACTTCCTCTCGATCTTGAGATCGGCAAGAGATCGTCTACATCAACCACGAGTTGAACTCGTTAAGCTTTGTCGGTCTTCAAGGGTATGTTCTCTACGGATATACATCCGCCCGTTGTTTGTATCTAGTAGATGGATCTTGGTATATAGTTCACATCGTAGGAATTTTTTTGTTTTCTATGTTGCGAACCCTACACATTCTTGGCACAAAAGTCAAAAAAAAAGGATAAGAAGAGGTCATTACTGAAGTAATAACTTTCAAGACTTAAGGAAACTCTTGGGTTATCTCCCAATAAGTACTTTTCTTTAACGCCTTTAAGTTAGGCATGAAAGCTTGAGAAGATGCTCACATAAGAATTATGAATTGAAGTCAAAGAGAGCATCAAGAAGCAAATTAAAAACACATTTAAGTCTAACCCACTTCCTATGCATAGGAATCTTGTATGAAAATAAATTCACAAAGAACAAAGTGACAAGCATAGGAAGATAAAACAAGAGTAACTTTAAAACTTTCAGCACATAGAGAGGTGTTTTAATACCATGAAAAATTCTACAACCATACTTTCCTCTCTCATAATAATTTTCAGTAGCATCATGAATAAACTCAACGATATAGCTATCACATAAAGCATGATTTTCATGATCTACAAACATATAATTTCTATCAATCTAAAAAATAGTAGGATTAAAACCTTCGCAGGTTTTACCCAAAGTAGATATTTCAAAAGGATCCACAGGAACATAACATTCATCCTCCTTTGGTAAGCATGGGGTACAATCAAATAATATAAGAGGTAAAGAGTTACTCTCATTATAAGGTAGGCATGGGTATATCCATTCTTCCTCCTTTTGTTCATCACCCTCCTCCTCTTTTTTATCTAATGAGCTTTCAGTTTCAACAATTTCTTCTTCCATAGGCTCCTACAAGGCATTGGTCTCTTCCATTTGTGGAAAGCATCTATTAAAATATTCAAAAATATAGCCATTTGCTTCCTTGTAATTATCAAAGCAAAATTTAAGTATCGCATAAACCTCATATTCATAAGGTGCATCATTAGTATTTTCAAGCAAACTAGCAAGTTCAAATGCACCCTTGAAAGCAATAAATTCTTCAATTTGTTCCACATCATAGAAGTCATCATTTCCCTTAACATAAGAAGATATGGTAACATTATTATTATACTCACATTTAAAAGGAAGGTGTTTATACCTCCTACAACAACAAGATTTATCAAAGCAATAAGTAACATTATAAGTAGAGCACACGTCTCTAGCAATAGTATTCAACTTATCAATTTGTTTCCATAAGTGTTTCCCTTTTTGTGACAAACGGTGTTTCTTATAATAATACTTATGTTCTTCCGTGAACCCGCCTTTCCAATAAGAACTAGTTTTAAAGAAACCATCCATTGATAGAAAGCATGACCAAGCAAGGCAATAACAGACCAGCAACTAGAGTAGGAACTAATTTTTTGTGTTTTTGAATAAAGGAAGCAAACCAAACTAGGCTATTTTTTTGGAGTTTTCGAAAAGAGGCAAACAAAACCAAGCAAAAGAAACTAAGCAAACTAAAAACAAAGTAAAGAAAAAGGAAGTGGATGATTCCCCTTGTGATGACGTCCTTAGCCTCCCCGGCAATGGCGCCAGAAAAGAGCTTGATGGCTGTACACGTAGTTGACGTGGAGCCTGTTGGGAACCCCAAGATCAAGGTGTGAAGTAGCACAGCAGCAAGTTTCCCTCAGTAAGAAACCGAGGTTATCGAACCAGTAGGAGGAAGGAAACGTCACACAGGTGTTGTAAGCAACGTGGAGACCTGCACAACACAAACTCAATACTTTGCCCTAACGAATCAGTGGGGTTGTCAAGCTCACCGGTTTGTTGTAACAGTTTGCAGCAAGTAAACAAGTAACACTGGAAGACGTATCAATGGTAAAGATTGGACCGGGGTCCATAGTTCACTAGAGGTGCTCTCCTTAGATAAACAACATGATATGAAGGGTAAACAAATTACAGCAGGGAAATTGACAGGAACTGAGCAAGGCATAACAATGCAATACCAGACAAAAAGATCCTATGAAATTCGATTGGGCAATACAACAATATACATAGACCACCATCCAACTACATCTATGACTAGAAGTCCACCTTCAGGTTATCATCCGAACCCCCTCCAGTATTAAGTTGTAAGCAACAGACAACTGCTTTAAACAAAGTGTGTAAGGTAAACAATCCACTTGTTCCATGAACCAGCTATCGTTGTTTTCTCTCTAGTAGCAACAACACATCTACAACCGAAGAGATTTCTGGCACTTCCCTTGGAAACTAGAGGCATGAACCCACTATCGAGCATAAATACCCCCTCTTGGAGTCACTAGCAACTACTTGGCCAAGATAGCTACTAACAACGGAAAGCATGCAAGATCACAAACAAAACAGACATGATAGAATCATAAAGACAAAACCATTAATCAATCTTACATAGTAATCTCAATATCCATCGGATCCCCGCAAACACAACATGCATGATTACAAATAGATTACATCTTGATCATGAACAGAGCTCACAAGATCTATACATGAAAGCACAAAGGAGGAGATACAACCATCTAGCTACTACATGGACCCATAGTCCAAAGTGGAACTACTCACGCATCATACCGGAGAGAAGGCCTCCGGGATGATCTCCTCTCCGACAGGGTGCCGGGAAGAACTTTAGACCCCCCCCCCCTCCCCGATCTAGGGACGACGGTGGCGGCGGCTACAGAAGGTTTCGTGGAATATTGATCGGGTCTTTAGGGTTTCTGCATCGGGGGCTTCTTATAGGTGAAGAGGCGAGGCTAGGAGGCGGCCAGGGGCTCCACACCCTACCCAGACGCGGGACAGGGCCCACCCGTGCCTAAGTGGGGTTTGGATGCCCTGGGTCGCGTCTTCGTCTCGTCTTCTGGCTTCGTGTCCCTCGCGGTAAAATATTGACTTTGGCTTTTGTCCCGTCCAATTCCGAGAATATTGATTTTCTACCTTTCTGGAACCAAAAACAGAAGAAAACAGACAACTGGCATTATGGCAACTTGTTAATAGGTTAGTTCCAGAAAAGGTATAAAAACACCTCAAAGTGTAGACAAAGCAAAGCAAAGTAGATACTAAACAAGCATGGAGCATTAAAAATTATAGATACGTTTCCGACGTATCAGCCACAAACTTAAAGTAAAGCTTCATATTAGTGAATATATCATATGTGATAAAAGAGCTAGGTTTTTTATTGAAACAATATATATATATGGAATACATTAAAGTACTCTCTCTGATTTTGGTCTTGCATATATGCTATATATTTCTATACATTCATGCATTATTAGTATATGTGGTACTGAAGAACAATAGATACATTTTTGCCCATTGCTTATGCAAAATGTATCAGAACTCCAAAATAAGGCCAGAGCTTTTGATTCTAAGATGTTTTTTTTCCTTGGCTGGTGTCCCTGTTTCAAGGTCTAGTTTATGCTCCACACGAGTCAGCAGCATGTCGTGCGACAAACATCCTTGGACGAGACAATAATGTCAAACTCAATATATTAGGATGGTGCACTTGACCTCATTCTCTCCCTCAACCATGCTACCCTGAACTGTTCAATGCCGACATCATGCGGGAAACTAAGACACCACAAAAGCCTGGCAAGAAGAGAATGCTCAAATTAACAAGCTATAGGAGTAGGTTATTATGTTGTATCCAAGATTCCTACCAAAATTCTCCCGGTGCATCCTATTCATAGTATTTGTCACACTTGACTAACTGCTTGTGGTGTGGCCACTGGTCAAGCTATCTTTATATATTTTGCTTGGTTTTCTCTAGAAAGGAAGCTCTTCCTTCAGTCTAGAAGATGACTAAAACTTCTTCATTGTGGAGATCGATGCTAGATACATATCGTCGGCTCTTGGTGCCCGGAATAACTCAGACTTCGGTTTTCACCAACCCATCGACCGATTGTCTTCATTATAGCTTACTATGTAACCCGAGAGTAAACTATTTGAGTATTAATTATAGGTAAACCTTTAAAATAAGAGCTTACACGCTTCTTGAGTCGTGACATTGCTTAATGCCTACAGAATGGCGGATGCCTGGTAACAACAACCTGAGTTCTAGAAGCTGAGTATTTAAAGAAAAGAGGTTCAAGAAGTTGCCCCTAGGATGATTTGGGGAACTTGGAAATTCCAGTTAGAAGTAAATACTTTTTCCGTGTACCAATAATAAATAATTGCATTGGGAGTGTTGATAGTTTCGATTTGTTGTTCAGCCTATGGGCTTGTAACACTAACACAATTGCCCATTCCCTCGCACGAATTGGGTCTTTAGCGGAGACCGAATGTTCAGGTTGGGCGGATGTTGCGCTGTTTCTAGCATTGGTTAACGGAATCACCATTTCCCCGTAAAAAAGGTAATACATGCAGGAAACCCTGTTTCTTCAGAGCAAAATCAGGACCATCTGACGACTTGCACGGTCTTCACGTAAGCGAAGCGATTATTTCAAAAAAAAAAAAAAAAAAAAAAAAACGTAAGCGAAGCGACCCATATTCTGAAGGCTGGCGTGTTGTCCTTGAGGGATGCAGCACGAGAGAGGTATCAAGCCATGATCTCGGTCCAAAATGTGTTCTTATGCCAGATTTAGTTATCCTTGACAAATCATTGGCAAGGCTGCAGGTTAACATCACAGTCTTGACAAATCATTGGCAAGGCAAAGCAGTTCGCCTAACCACTGATTTGTTTTTTCGAGAATGAAACCACTGATTTGTAATAGAATAGGGACGACTGTTTACACCAGGACCCGCGCTTCTTCTTCGGCATGGCATTGGCAGCCATCACGGACGGATGACACAGCATGCCTGCCTTCGAACCTCATGGAATCGATGCGAAAAAGAGCATTTCCCCTTTGCAGGCTCGACCACAGTTTGGGAGTAAGATGCAAACGAATCCATCAGATGTATATCAGATAGTGCACTTTCCATATTTGTTTTCATATTTTAGAATTGAAAACGGATGCAAATACGGTATCTAACACGATTGCGGAACGGATGTTACCCGAATACAATATAGATGTGGACCGGATGTTTTCACAATTTGAAATAGATATGAATAATGAATAATAGACTCGTGTGTCTTATTGTGAGTCAATTGTACAACGATGAGGAGATAAATATATTGATATAATACACAATAATTTCAAATTCAAAAATACATTTAACCACTGTCTTTGCTATTTTAAGTTGGATAATTTGCATATCGGGCTATAACTACTAAAACAAGCTAGCACAACTTTACTCTGATACAAGTATATCCATTTTTATATCCAAATTTGATTCAAAATCGAATACCATATTTTCAATATATTTGTATTAGTAAAACGGATCCTACTATTTACCACATCCATTTTCATGTTCGTCCAGATCGGATATTTCCACAACCATTTTTCAGTTTCCTAAATACTAATGTCGGATAATTTGGATTATCGACTACCAGATCCCACCTCTAGTGGGGGCACATAGGGTATTGAGCGCCGTACACGCGTAATGTGAAATGGCAAGCCGAAAGTGCACCCGTTGTTAGAGTATATGCGCATGTGCCCCGGTAAAGTGTCTGGGTCCCCGCTATTCGTGCCCTATATGGGGGGGCCTCCGGACACATGTGTAGATTGATTAGAACGGCTGCCCCGATCGACGTTGTCTATATTTTTTTTAAACAAAATACACTTAAATTCTAACGAATAGGTCGAATTTGATTTGAATTTTAGGATATATGTTATAATAACATTTGAACTAAAGAGTAACCAATGTTGCTGTATATATATTAATGGACATTATATTGTCTCCAAGTTGTGCATTTTAGTTTATTAAGTTTCCCCATAGTTTCCCCTTCCTTACATTTTTTGGCATGCACCTTGTGTCAGCTCGTACTTATAATGTCTTTGACTTACCAATTGAAAAGGAAACAAAAGATGGAAATTCGAATGACGTATCCAATTGATTTGAAAAGGAAACAAATGTCGGGGCCGTCGGCGTAGGACCGTACCAGGCCAGCCCTCGGCGTAGCCGCGCCATCGGCGTAGGATAAACTACGCCGATGGCTACCCTCGGCGCACGCAAGCCCTCGGCGTAGCTCGCAGACACGTGGACTTTGCCGCCAACGACAGGACGGACCCCTAACGGCGGCAACGTTACGCCGACGGTCGGCGTAGAGTCAACCCAGATACGCCGACGGCAACCCTCGGCGTACCTCCTTTGCATTTTTTTTGCACCAAACTATGATCTTATTTTGCATTTGTATTTATTTACCACATGAAATGACGTTGCGAATCCTACCCGGTGGTCCGAATAACAGTCCATGCCCACACCAAATTATGATCTTGTTTTGTGTTTGTTTAGGTCATATGATGATATAAAACCATGTTGGTTCATAGGTTGGGGCACTATCCTACCCGGTTCCACCTGAACGACCCTTATACAAGTCTAGAACCTTCGCTTCTAGGTTACAGCGCATGCATGCACCCGGAGACTAGTAGGTTTTGGATGTTTCAACACAACACCACACCTCCATGCATGTGTTAGGGCCACATGCAAGTTCTTGAGGTATTCCTACGCCCCAGAGCACGGTTTTCCTCGGAACCCTGCTCTGGGGGCCTCGGATCATCTACCCCCCTAGACGTTCCTCTGACAGGGGTAGCCCGGCGTAGCTCTCTCTTGTTTTGTGTTTGTTTAGGTCATATGATGATGTAAAACCATGTTGGTTCACAGGTTGGGCACTATCCTACCCGGTTCCACCTGAACGACCCTTATACAAGTCCAGAACCTTCGCTTCTAGGTTACAGCGCATGCATGCACCCGGAGACTAGTAGGTTTTGGATGTTTCAACACAACACCACACCTCCATGCATGTGCTAGGGCCACATGCAAGTTCTTGAGGTATTCCTACGCCCCGGAGCACGGTTTTCCTCGGAACCCTGCTCTGGTGGCCTTGGATCGTCTACCCCCCTAGACGTTCCTCTGACATGGGTAGCCCGGCATAGCTCTCTCTTGTTTTCTGTTTGTTTAGATCATATGATGATGTAAAACCACTGGTGGAAACGGGGCTATAGGTCCCGGTTGGTACGGGGCTTTAGTCCCGGTTGCCCAACCGGGACGGGGCAATCGGGACTAAAGCTCTAACCTTTAGTCCCGATTGCCCCACCAACCGGGACAAATGGGGCACACGTGGCGGCATCAGAGCGCGAGGGGGTGGAGCATTAGTCCCGGTTCGTAACACGAACCGGGACTAATAACCTGCTGCCGCGGCAGAGATTTGGCCCATTTCTCTGCCGCGGCAGAGATTTCATTTTTGCACATTTTGTTGCCGCGGCAGCATTTTCGCCACTTTTTGTGCCGCGGCAGAGAATTCATTTAGGTTGTTTTATTGTTTATTTAGTGTTTTGCACTTATCAATGAAGGAACCTTATATTACACAAGATCATCATGACAATATTACATTCAATACACGGATCGAGTTCATGCACTACATACAAAAGTTGCTATTCGATGCTACCGGCCAATTCCTTCAAAGTTGCTATTTTTACAATACCTATTGTCTATACACAGCAGAATAGTATTCCCCTTTTGGGTCTAGGACTTCTACATCCAAGAATCCCGCCAATTCCTCCTGAATTGCTCGTACGCGATCCTTTGGCAGAAGACCGTCTCGTAGACGTTCGATCTGATTTAAAAAAGGAGTCAGCCTATATGAATGAAACTAAACACAATTTGTTTGAAATTAAAAACTATAGAAATGTTTTACGTACGTGGAGTTGCTTTAAATTTCTGCCCTTCTCATCACACGTCTGCCGGATGAACTCGCAAACATAGTATCCACATAGATTGTTACCTGGTCCCTGCGTCAGGCACTTTACGAGAACAGAGTTCAATCAAAATAATAATCAAGCATGATAATAACTGTATCAAAACTAGAATCAAAGAGATGCGCGGATATAGCTAATGGTGCTTACATTTAGTGGTTAAAATGTAAGCTTCTCTTTCCAAACACCCCTAGCCTTGTTGGTGAACCGTTTCCAAGCGCTGCCCGGCGTAGAAAACGAATAAAATAAGTTATTAAGTACTTGATATCATAAAATTCACGAACGTTGCCGATATAGTGTCGTAATGATTAGAATTACCGTTGGAGAAGTATCTGCATGTCCTTCCACGTCTCAAGGGGTTTATGTTTCGAGTCCATGACTAGTACACGCCCTTTGTCAAGTTGAATGATTAACAGAATATAGTGGTACATGTGAATGCATAACTAATCAATTATATACTTAACTTCGAGTAAGCGAAATAGAAAGTGTATACAAGACAATAACACTCACTGGAAGTTGTAAGGAAATAGTATTTCCCTTTTGGTTTCTTGAATCCTTAACGCGTGTACTATATTATCCTCCGTATCCTGGGGGCTTATTTTGAGATTAGCTTCATGAACCCAATATGGGTCAATGAAGCCAATGTCATAGATTTGTCCTCTGCTGCATTTGAGAATCTTCATTCTGCATATTACAGTATGATTATACACATGCAATAAACAAAATAATATAGCTGGAGACTAAATTAATTACAGAATTAGTACTTACAGACAATAGGCACTGATGATCGATTTGTCCAAGGCGTCTTGATTGAATAATTAAAATAGTTCATCAAATTCAATGGATATCATGTCATCCTTTTCTTTCCCATGATGCTTTTTTGTAACCCTCAACACTATCCAGTTACCCCCGGCCCTTGTGGCATGCATGTACCAGTTATGCAATCTTCGCATTTTTGTTGAAAGATTGTTTACCTCCTCAGGTTTGACGAGAGGTTTGCCATACTGGTATTTGTATGCTACTTCACTCACGGGGAAGAACTCTAACTGGGATAAGTACTGGGCAATACTCATACCTTGAGCAGCGGCAGCTTCTCCGTATTGTGCAACTACCTCTAGATCATACTGCTCTTCGGCCCCATATTTGCTCGACCCCACATTGGTTTGAGAAATCACCTTGAGAGGGGCGCAAGTCTGTTTTGCTTGTTCTCCGAGCTGGGCAACAGATTTCCCGCTTGCATCAGTACTGCTCTTCGAGGCTTTTTGTGCCGCATGTGACTTGAGAATAGAACGGTCATAGTCTGATGACAACTTAGGCTCGGGTTGATGAAGATTCTTTAGCATTTTAAACACTTTGGCTTTTTCTTCTTTGGTGCTGGGGAACTCTGGCTCTTTCGGCCGCCTCAGCTTAGAGAAAAACGATGTCGTTTCCGCATCAACGATCGCCGCAGTCTCCTCTTCAGTACAGTCATAAGCTCTCTTGAGAGGAACCTTTGGTACTTTTGGAAGAGGCTCTTGTTTACGTTTCGGCGATCGCTTACGACGCACAGTAGCGGTACGCTTACGCTTTTTATCCTGAGGCATCGGCGATGGCTTCCGCGGCGATGGCTGCATCGGAGATTGGTGAGGCGACGGAGCCGGGTGAGGCGACGAAGACGGCTGCCGCGGCGGCGACGACCTCGCTGGAGACGGGTGAGGCGGCGGCGAAGATGGCCTTGGCGTGTGATTTCGAAGCACGATACATTCCTTCGGCCATAGAATGGTGACGTTTTTTGCGTCACCCAGCACAGTCACATCCCCTTCACTAGTAGGGTAGTGAAGATCCAAAACCTCAAAGGTGGGCATGATTTCATCCACGCCGACAACAGTGTAGCCCTCTGGAACCGGACGACAGTGGTAAGTTGGTGTGGGTCCAATTGGTAAGGCATAGCCGACCGCCACCTTCATTGATATGTTCACAACTTTGACATGTAGCTCGCAGTGTGTCATCTCTATGATATCATCCACTGGGTAGCCAACAGGAGCCATCGTCGGTGCATCATCGTCATCGCCATTGTCATCACCCGGGACCTCGGTGGAAGCCACACTGCTTTTTCGATTATTCGATAGGCCGGTAGCATCGAATGGAGTATGCTGCTGAGATGGGCCGGTAGTACTTTTCTCTTTAAGTGCGTTAATTTCATCTTGTTGTTGCTTTAATCGTTCTTCAATTAAACGCATTCGCTCTTTCTGACTATATGCTTCAACTTCCGCCCTGTCCTTTCTCCTCTGACGGCTTCTATCAGGATATTTCTTCCTCTCTTCGGGAAACCCAGTCCTCCATGGTTGGGAGCCACTTGTGCCTCGTGTTCGTCCATCATGTTCCTTATTTCCAAGGGCAAGTGTGAGCTCATCATTCTCTCTATCGGGAATGAAATCCCCATCTTTAACAGCCTTTACTACTTTTCTGATCCTCTCGATTGGCAAGGGGTCTTCTTTATGTCGTATGTTATATATACACCTCCCTTCCGAGTCCAACGTGCCCCCATGCCCGTAAAACCAATTCCTTGCACGTTCTACCCAATTGTCTGTCTCTGGGGTGATCTTTTTATCACGCAGTTCATTCTCAAGTTTCTCCCACTTAGGAATGCCAGCCCTGTAGCCACCTTGCCCCATAGTATGGTGATACTTCTTGTTAGCAGCATTCAGCTTATTCGTTTCAGACATTTTCTTAGCTTTTTCTGATTTCTTGTATTCCACAAACTCAGCCCAGAATGGTTTTATCTTCTCAAACTGAATATTCTTGAAATCGGGAGTCTTGTTTTTCACGACATAGTCAAGGTGCAATCTTTTCTTCCAGTTGGTGAAACACTGGGCCATCTTCTTCAAAGCCCACTCCCTGACCTTAGCCTCCATGGCTCTCCCATGTTGTAAGGCGTCCTCAACTGGATCCTCCGCATTTGGATCCAGCTCTATCTTCGGTAGTTTGAAATTAACCATGAGCTTCTTCCACAGTAAATCTTTGGCGTGGTTAGGGACAAATAAACATGTTCCCTCTTCATCCGCATTAGCAGGCCTATTCCAATTTCTAATGGTGATCGGGATTAAGTCCCTAACGATTACTCCGCATTGTGCCACAAATTTGGTTGCGACAACTTCGGGAGCTGTCGGTTTGCCGTCTTCAGCGACATCTTCGATCCTAAACCTCTCATGGTCTTGCAACTTTTTGGTTGGGCCTCGTCTGCTCTTTTCAGTAGATTCCTTCGATCCGGAGGGCTAAAAGAAGAAAGATCATCGTTACTATTTCTATATAGATAGCAGATGATTAATTAATGAATTGATTTATATTACATGCACCTCGTCGGAGCGGTCGTCTTCTCGATTACACAAGGCATCGCCTTCTCCCTCGCGGAAGGCAACACCTTCAACCTCAAACAAGTTGTCTATACCGGTAAAAAGAGGATCACCCTCACCGGAGTTGTTCAGAAACGTTGATACGTCTAAATTATCTTCCCCACGGATCACACCTTGGATCAACTCTTCCTTTTCTTCGTCTCTGACGTGTGGGTCCATATTTTCTGCATAGGTGGAAAAACGAATAAGTCAAAGCGGCTAAAGGAGAAAGTTAAGTACGGTGTTGAGAGATATAAACCCTAATTCAGAGAAACCCTAATATATACATACACAATAATAAAAATTAAGAGAAACCCTAAACCCTAAACCTAGCTACAAAAAGGAAAACGTGTAGTAGATAGGCACATCGTCGAACCCACATACACCTAAGTTGCTTGACAATGTGAATCGGGTCTTGGGCTACCCACAGTGACTGACCAATGGGGCCGAAGAGCAATAATACCAAAGTAATTAATAAACCTAATAATACCTAACTAATAATAAACCTAATAATCGAAACACCGAAAAGAAAGGGAAACAATCAACACATGGCATCGATGCAATGCTCAAGCAAGTATGATGATATGACAAGTTAATTTGCATTGGAATGTAACCCTAAGACATGCTCGACGATTTAATCGGGGTTCCGAGGGGTGAAAACCCTAACTCGGGGAAACTCCGGAACATATGAGAGGGGTGCATTTGTTCTTCTAATTATACTTTTCATTTAAGTTGTTGAACAATGCATGATTATAGTTTAGATAGATAGGTTTCATTTTTCTGAATAATTTGATATATTATTTGTATTTTTCTGACTTATAAACAACAAGTTATTGATTTTACAATATTAAATCATTTTCTGGAATTAAAAAAAAGGCAAATAGTTTTTACACCGGGGCGCCCCCTAGCCAGTGAGACTGACAGAAGGGCCCCAGTGCCAACTCAGCCTCCACGCGTACAGATCATTTTTATACCACAGAGTGGCCTACCCACTGAGGCTGACTGATGGGCCCTAGGCCACATCAGCTGCCACGCGAACACGAGTGACGTCAGCACGACGTCACGCTGGCGGTGAGCTCCCAGGCAGCGGCAGCGGCGGCGATAGCGGGCACCCCTGGACTCGCAGATGGGCGCGTTAGAGAGAGCGCGATGCAGGGAGAAAGGGAGTGGCGGCGCCGCTCCTTGTTGGTCACCGGAGCGTCGCCTCCATCGAGCTCGAGCGGCGGCGTCGTCGGGCACACGCGGGGAGAGTAGTACAGGAGGAGAGGGAGAGAAAGAAGAACACCGTGAGGATCAGCAGCTCACCAGGAACATGACGGAGGTGGTGGCGAGGCCGGTCAAGCTCGGGAGACGCCGGAATCGACGGAGGCGACGCGCGGACGGAGCTTCCAATCCAGGCGATTGAGGTCACGCGCGAGGGGGAAAAGTAGCAGGGGCGCGCGTGGACGGAGGCAGCGGCGATGGCGGACGAAACGCGCGGGTAGCGGCGAGCTCGGGTAGCCTGCCGGCGTCGGGGGTGCGCGCGTCGGTGAGAAGCAGAGAAGTGAGATGGGGAATAAGAAGAGGAGGCGCGTCAGTTATAAACGAAGGGCCTTTAGTCCCGGTTGGTGGCTCCAGTCGGGACTAAAGGGGCATACGTCCCGGTTGGAGTATACTCCAATATTTTCAGCAGAACAAGGGTTGGCGCGCAGGGGGTCTTTAGTCCCGGTTGGTGGATCCAACCGGGACATATTCCCCTGATTTCAAATTTTTTCAGGTATTTTCTCTCTGTTCCTGCCTTAATTTTTATTTTGGGGTTTAAATTTGTATTGTTTTTTAAATGATAATTAATTTGGAATTTAGAAAAACTTTAAACATAAAAAGTGTTTAGATTTGAATAAATAATTCAAAACCATTTTCTGTTTTAAAAAATAATTAATGTAACCATTTAAAATATGAACCATTTACAATTAAAAATGAATTAACTTATATTTTTTTAATATCAATTTGGAATTTAGAAAAACTTTAAACATAAGAAGTGTATGGATTTGAATAAATAATCCAAAACCATTTTCTATTTTTAAAAAATAATTAATGTAACCTTTTAAAATGAATTAACTTATATTTTTGAATATTAATTTGGAATTTAGAAAAACTTTAAACATAAAAAGTGTTTGGATTTGAATAAATAAATCAAAACCATTTTCTGTTTTAAAAAACAATTAATGTAACCATTTAAAATATGACCATTTACAATTAAAAATGAATTAACTTATATTTTTTTAATATCAATTTGGAATTTAGAAAAACTTTAAACATAAGAAGTGTATGGATTTGAATAAATAATCCAAAACCATTTTCTATTTTTAAAAAATAATTAATGTAACCTTTTAAAATGAATTAACTTATATTTTTGAATATTAATTTGGAATTTAGAAAAACTTTAAACATAAAAAGTGTTTGGATTTGAATAAATAATTCACAACCATTTTCTGTTTTAAAAAATAATTAATGTAACCATTTAAAATATGAACCACTTACAATTAAAAATGAATTAACTTATATTTTTTTAATATCAATTTGGAATTTAGAAAAACTTTAAACATAAGAAGTGTATGGATTTGAATAAATAATCCAAAACCATTTTCTATTTTTAAAAAAAATAATTTAACCTTTTAAAATGAATTAACTTATATTTTTGAATATTAATTTGGAATTTAGAAAAACTTTAAACATAAAAAGTGTTTGGATTTGAATAAATAAATCAAAACAATTTTCTGTTTTAAAAAACAATTAATGTAACCATTTAAAATATGAACCATTTACAATTAAAAATGAATTAACTTATATTTTTTTAATATCAATTTGGAATTTAGAAAAACTTTAAACATAAGAAGTGTATGGATTTGAATAAATAATCCAAAACCATTTTCTATTTTTAAAAAATAATTAATGTAACCTTTTAAAATGAATTAACTTATATTTTTGAATATTAATTTGGAATTTAGAAAAACTTTAAACATAAAAAGTGTTTGGATTTGAATAAATAATTCACAACCATTTTCTGTTTTAAAAAATAATTAATGTAACCATTTAAAATATGAACCACTTACAATTAAAAATGAATTAACTTATATTTTTTTAATATCAATTTGGAATTTAGAAAAACTTTAATCATAAGAAGTGTATGGATTTGAATAAATAATCCAAAACCATTTTCTATTTTTAAAAATAATTAATGTAACCTTTTAAAATGAATTAACTTATATTTTTGAATATTAATTTGGAATTTAGAAAAACTTTAAACATAAAAAGTGTTTGGATTTGAATAAATAATTCAAAACCATTTTCTGTTTTAAAAAATAATTAATGTAACCATTTAAAATATGAACCATTTACAATTAAAAATGAATTAACTTATATTTTTTTAATATCAATTTGGAATTTAGAAAAACTTTAAACATAAGAAGTGTATGGATTTGAATAAATAATCCAAAACCATTTTCTATTTTTAAAAAATAATTAATGTAACCTTTTAAAATGAAGATAGGGGACGAGCATCGTTAGAACTTGCATTGGATCTCTGAAGAAACCACATATTGCGAGTCTAAAAATGATTTTTTCAAAAAATAACGGGCGATAGATCATGTACCTGTAGTACAAACCGGACCCACTTCCTACCGATTCGGTAGACATTTGTCCTTTTTACCCTGGATGGACGAAAAGGTTTGAGATGTACCGGTTGGGAGATAGTCCATGTAAGGTGGTCTAGTATTTTAGGAAAATGGGACGGTAGCATTCTGAAACGGCATTTTGGTGGTTACTTCACAAAACGACCCGTTTTTTTGCGCTCGGAAAATGGAAAAGGGCTTTTCCGTGCGCCAAAAAGGAAAACTTCCTCCTGCAACATTGTTCTCCATACCAATGTCCACACACATGCATAATATGGGCACAACATCACAAACTATGTCGTGATTCAGCACATAACATCGGTCATTTGGACCGAAAGCCATGAAACCTCGAACATGATAGGTCATTTTGTGAAGGTTTTTTCGAAACATGATCAATATACCAAGTCTGGTATTTTTCCTTTCAACTATGTAACAAAATATGACACCACGCGAAGGATTTTCATTGTTCGGATTTTTTTGAATTTATTATGCCCGTTTTGAATTATCTGAATTTCTAACTATGGTCGAACCGGTGTGCATGAAGATAGGGGACGAGCATCGTTAGAAATTGCATTGGATCTCTGAAGAAACCACATATTGCGAGTCTAAAAATGATTTTTTCAAAAAATCACGGGCGATAGATCATGTACCTGTAGAACAAACCGGACCCACTTCCTACCGATTCGGCAGACATTTGTCCTTTTTACCCGGGATGGACGAAAAGTTTTGAGATGTACCGGTTGGGAGATAGTCCATGTAAGGTGGTCTAGTATTTTAGGAAAATGGGACGGTAGCATTCTGAAACGGCATTTTGGTGGTTACTTGACAAAACGACCCGTTTTTTGCGCTCGGAAAATGGAAAGGGCTTTTCCGTGCGACAAAAAGGAAAACTTCCTCCTGCAACATTGTTCTCCATACCAATGTCCACACACATGCATAATATGGGCACAACATCACAAACTATGCCGTGATTCAGCACATAACATCGGTCATTTGGACCGAAAGCCATGAAACCTCGAACATGATAGGTCATTTTGTGAATATTTTTTCGAAACATGATCAATATACCAAGTCTGGTATTTTTCCTTTCAACTATGTAACAAAATATGACACCACGCGAAGGATTTTCATTGTTCGGATTTTTTTTGAATTTATTATGCCCGTTTTGAATTATCTGAATTTCTAACTATGGTCGAACCGGTGTGCATGAAGATAGGGGACGAGCATCGTTAGAACTTGCATTGGATCTCTGAAGAAACCACATATTGCGAGTCTAAAAATGATTTTTTCAAAAAATCACGGGCGATAGATCATGTACCTGTAGTACAAACCGGACTCACTTCCTACCGATTCGGCAGACATTTGTCCTTTTTACCCGGGATGGACGAAAAGGTTTAAGATGTACCGGTTGGGAGATAGTCCATGTAAGGTGGTCTAGTATTTTAGGAAAATGAGACGGTAGCATTCTGAAACGGTATTTTGGTGGTTACTTCACAAAACGACCCGTTTTTTGCGCTCGGAAAATGGAAAAGGGCTTTTCCGTGCTACAAAAAGGAAAACTTCCTCCTGCAACATTGTTCTCCATACGAATGTCCACACACATGCATAATATGGGCACAACATCACAAACTATGCCGTGATTCAGCACATAACATCGGTCATTTGGACCGAAAGCCATGAAACCTCGAACATGATAGGTCATGTTGTGAAGGTTTTTCCGAAACATGATCAATATACCAAGTCTGGTATTTTTCCTTTCAACTATGTAACAAAATATGACACCACGCGAAGGATTTTCATTGTTCGGATTTTTTTTTTAATTTATTATGCCCGTTTTGAATTATGTGAATTTCTAACTATGGACTACCACGCGAAGGATTTTCATTGTTCGGCACACATTTAGTCCCGGATGTAGTCACAAACCAGGACTAAAAATATTTTCCGCCATTTCCCACCTCTTCCCGCCAAGTTTTCCCGCCCTTTCCTTTCTACTAGAGCTTTTAGTCCCGGATGTAGTCACTAACCGGGACGAAAGATATTTCCCGCCATTTCCCAAAGCTTCACGCCAAGTTTTCCCGCCCTTTCCCTCTATATTTAGGGTGATCGTGTCATGGATATCCACACATCCACACCTTCCTCTCTTAGAACAATAGACAACGCCTACTGGGCCATTCTGACCCTCGAGGAGACCGAGGCGCTGTGCGCCTCCAACTACCCTTGTCCGTCGGGCTACCGGCCGCCCGCCGTCTGGATACTGAGTGCTGGAGGGGTTCCTGTCCCTCATGTCCCTCAAGGTTCCGCACGCCAGGCGGCCATCACAAACCACTTCTACCACGAGCTCACGCCGGAGCAGCGGATGGATCCCCGGTGGGATCCCGACAACTACGACACCTGGAATGCCTTCTTCGCTAATAGGCGGGAAAGGGAGCTCGCCAGGTACGAGGGTGATGTCCCGCCACCGGTGAACCACAACGAAGCCGGCCGTCGTCTGTGGTGGGCGAACTGTACTATCATCGGAGTGATGCGCTACATCGCCGGGGGAGACCATCCTCGCCTACGGTGCCCATGAGTCCACCCGCCACAGGCCCCACATTGTCCCGGCGGTAGCGGCATCGTCTTCCAGGAGACCTCTCTCCCACCCGCCGTGAATCCGAGGCTGGAATGGCCCCTGGTATATGCCATGGATGGGCTGAGGATCCCCGGAGTGGCAGGTGACGATGACGATGATGATGACGACGACGATGAAGACCCTGAAGCTGCGTACTATAGGACTAGGCATGATTATGACTAAAGGGGGCGGCTTTAGTCCTGAGTGTTAGCTACTCCCGGTTTGTCCCGGTTTTTAATATTAATAAATGTCTTGAGTGTTACCTAATAAATAGAGGGAAATGCCTATATAAAGAGAGGGTTCATATTTAGTCCCGGTTGGAGAAACCAACCGCGACTAAAGGGATTGCGGCAGAGTGGGCCAGGCAACACTAATAATAGGGGTGAGTGTCGACATTATGTCGTGCGGCTTGTACCTTGTCCCGGATGGTGTCACCAATCGGGACTAAAGATGAACCTTTAGTCCCGGTTGGAGACACCAACCGGGACTAAAGATGAGTCAGCACTAATAATAGGGGTGCGTGTCGACATTATGCCGAGCTGCTTGTACTATAAATATGCATCCTTGTGAGTCCAGTCCTCCAGCCAGTTTGAGACATCTCCAAGATGGTTTTAGAGAGCAGGGACACCACTACGACCAGTTTCAGGGAGATGCCGACGGAGCCCAGTCCTCCGGCATCTCCGAGAAACTGGTCATAGAGGCACTCCCTAATATGTGAAATTAGTTAGCTCCGAGGCGTATTGATCTACTTAGTGAAGTTACAAGCTGCAAGATGGTTTTCGAGAGCAGGGACACCACTGCGGCCAGTTTCAAGGAGATGCCGACGGAGCCCAGTTCTCCGGCATCTCCGAGAAACTGGTCATAGAGGCACTCCCTAATATGTGAAATTAGTTAGCTCTGAGGCGTATTGATCTACTTAGTGAAGTTACAAGCTGCAAGATGGTTTTCGAGAGCAGGGACACCACTGCGGCCAGTTTCAGGGAGATGCCGACGGAGCCCAGTCCTCCGGCATCTCCGAGAAACTGGTCATAGAGGCACTCCCGGTCCAGCCACAAAACGGGACTAACACTAAAGACATTTATTAATATTAAAAACTGAGACTACAAAACCGGGACTAAAGGCCACAAACCGCGAAAGATATCCTTCGGTCAAGCCACAAACCGCGAAAGACATGAACTAGAGTTACATAATATGAGCATGAACTTCTTGGCATATGTCATTCCTTATGACCGCTTCAGACGTAACCATGGAGCATCTTCTTTACTTAACGGAATGCTTGGGTCGGTTTTCACTGTGAAGGGCGGAATTTCATCAAACTTATTATAATCTTCTGACATGTCTGTCTTGTCCTCGATTCCCACGATGTTTCTTTTCCCTAAAAGAACTATGTGACGCTTTGGCTTATCATATGATGTATTCGTTTGCATTTTTTTTTGGTCTGGAGGACATGTCCTTCACATAGAAAACCTAAGACACATCATTGGCTAGGACGAATGGTTCATCTCTATAACCAAGATTGTTGAGATCCACTGTTGTCATTCCGTACAACTGGTCTATCTTTACCCCTTCCCCATTCAGGTTGACCCATTTGCAGCGAAACAAAGGGACCTTAAAAGAGACTCCATAGTCTAGTTCCCATATCTCCTCTATGTAACCATAATATGTGTCCTTTTGTCCATTCACGTCTATTGCATCAAAGCGGACACCACTATTTTGTTTGGTGCTCTTTCTATCTTGGGCGATCGTGTAGAATGTATTCCCATTTATTTCATACCCTTGGAAATTCAATACAGTAGAAGATGGTGATGCGGCCAACAAGTATAGCTGATCTCTAGCAGTGGTGTCATTCAAGAGATGTGTCCGCATCCAACCACCGAAAGACTTCATGTGTTCATCTGTAATCCATGATTCAGGCTTCCCCGGGTTTTTGGAGCGTACAATATTCTTGTGTTCCTCGATATACGGAGCTGCCAAGGTGGAATTATGTAGAACTGTGTAGTGTGCTTTAGTGAAAGAATCCCCGTCCCTACATATCATTGCTTTCTTTCCCAGCGTGCCTTTTCCACTTAGTCTTTCCTCATGCCGCGAGTCAGAAACACCAATCGGCTTAAGGTCAGGAATAAAGTCAACACAAAACTCAATGACCTCCTCTGTTCCATATCCCTTGGAGATGCTTCCTTCTGGTCTAGCACGGTTATGAACATATTTCTTTAAGACTCCCATGAACCTCTCAAAGGGGAACATATTGTGCAGAAATACCGGACCGAGAATGGCAATCTCTTCCACTAGATGAATCAGGAGATGCGTCATAATATTGAAGAAGGATGATGGGAACACCAATTCAAAACTAACAAGACATTGTACCACATCCTTCTGTAACCTTGGCAGAATATCTGGATTGATTACCTTCTGAGATATTGCATTGAGGAATGCACACAGCTTCACAATGGGTACTCGAACATTTTTCGGTAGAAGCCCCCTCAATGCAATCGGAAGCAACTGCGTCATAATCACGTGACAGTCATGAGACTTCAGGTTTTGGAACTTTTTCTCTGCCATATTTATTATCCCCTTTATATTAGATGAGAAGCCCGACGGCACCTTGATACTGTAAAGGACTTCAAAAAAGATTTCCTTCTCTGCTTTGGTAAGAGCATAGCTGGCATGACTTAAGTGACGCCCTTTATCCGTCTTGTTATGTGTATGCATGTTCTTTGGGTCTTTCATAATTTGTTGGTCCTCCTGTGCTTCAGGTGTATCTTTTGTCTTCCCATACACGCCTAGGAATCCTAGCAGGTTCACGCAGAGATTCTGCATCACGTCGATTGAAGAGCGGACACGCAGGACTTTCCAATATGGCAGCTCCCAAAATATAGATTTCTTCTTCCACATGGGTGCGTGTCCTATAGCGACGTCGTTCGGAACTGATTGAGCGCCGGGACCCTTTCCAAAGATTACTTCTATGTCCTTGATCATACCAAATACATCATCACTGGCAGGAAGTTCAGGCTTCTTCCGGTGATCTGCCTCACCGTTGAAATGCTTGCCTTTCTTTCTTACGGGATGATTGGTCGGAAGAAATCGCCGATTCGCCAGGTACACAACCTTCTTGCATTTATGCAAATATGTACCTTCGGTCTTATCTAAACAGTGGGTGCATACCTTATATCCCTTGTTTGTCTGTCCTGAAAGGTTACTAAGAGCAGGCCAATCATTGATGGTTACGAATAACAACCCTCGTAGATTAAATGGCTCCTGTTTGTTCTCATCCCACGCACGTACACCTGGTTTGCCCCACAACTGTAAGAGTTCTTCAACTAATGGCCTAAGGTACACATCAATGTTGTTGCCCGGTTGCTTCGGGCCTTGGATGAGCACTGGCATCATAATGAACTTACGCTCCATGCACAACCAAGGAGGCAGGTTGTAGATACATAGAGTCACGGGCCAGGTGCTGTAACTGCAGCTCTGCTCCCCAAAAGGATTCATGCCATCCGTACTTAGACCAAACCATAAGTTCCTTGCGTCACCTGCAAAGTCTGGGAAGTCTCTCTCGATTTTTCTCCACTGTGACCCATCCGCAGGGTGTCTCAACTTCCCGTCTTTCTTACAGTCTTCTTTGTGCCATCGCAACAACCTGGCATGCTCTTTGTTTCTGAACATGCGTTCCAACCTTGGTATTATAGGAGCATACCACATAACCTTAGCAGGAACCCTCTTCCGGAGGGGCTCTCCCTCAACATCACCAGGGTCATCTCGTCTGATCTTATACCGCAACGCGTTGCATATCGGGCATTTATCTAAATTCTCATACTCCTTACCGCGGTAGAGGATGTAGTCATTAATGCATGCATGTATCTTTTGCACATCTAATCCCAGAGGACAGAGAGTCTTCTTTGCTTCGTAGGTAACCTCGGGAAGTTCGTTATGTTTTGGATACTTCGGCTTCATTATTTTCAGCATCTTTTCAAATGAGGAGTCAGTTAGACCACACTCTGCCTTCCATCGCAACAATTCTAGTGTGGTACCGAGCTTTGTGCTGCCATCTTCACAATTTGGGTACAACAATTTCTTGTGATCTTCTAACATGCCCTCTAACTTCAACTTCTCATTTTCTGTTTCACAGTCTCGCTTTGCATCAGAAATGACCCTACCAAGTTCATCAGCCGGCTCATCTGATGCCCGTTCTTCACCTCTTTCCTCTCCATTGTCTTCCATTGCAGTATCACTGTATTCAGGAAACATATGATGATAGTTGTTATCATCTTCTTCTTCTTCACCATCTTCCATCATAACCCCTCTTTCCCCGTGCTTGGTCCAACAATTATAGTTGGGCATGAAACCTTTCATAATCAGGTGGCCGCGAATGATTTTCGAGGAAGAGTACTCCTTGTTGTTCCGACATAGAACACATGGACAACGTATAAATCCGTTCTCTTTGTTTGCCGTAGCCACATCGCTAAATTTATCCACGCCTTTGATATACCCGGCTACGCGCCGGTCACCGTACATCCATTCCCGACCGTTCATCTGCATCATATAAGTAAGTCTATCAAAAAACAGGACATCATAAATAGTGAAATAACCAATTCACACCGACACATGAATTGTATCAATGACCTAGAAAAGATAAGATAACTAACCTCGATCGAGGGAAATAAAGAGGAGAAAGCTCAAGTGCGTCTCGGACACCTTCTATATTTTTGTTCGATGAGAAATTCAACGGGATTATTCACTCAAACATTTCAACAAACACCTTCAATGCATGCATGAGAAAAAACTAGCACACCCCCTCACACCTTCCACCATTCGAAAAAACAAAGTAGAGGCAGAGGGGGTTGGGGCGTTGCATTTATAGAGGGCAGGGGGTATTTAGTCCCGGTTGGAGCCAGCAACCGGGACTAAAGGTGCGTGCCACGCCACGTGGCTGTGGACGCAATCTTTAGTCCCGGTTGCTGGCTCCAACCAGGATGTATTCCCCTTACCAACCGGGACGCATGCCCCCTGGCCCCGTGCCCGCTCCAACTGGGACGCGTGCCAGCATTAGTCCTGGTTGGTGGCGCAACCGGGACAAATGCTCTGAGGGGTCGCGAACGGATAGCCCTTTTTCCACTAGTGAACCATGTTGGTTCATAGGTTGGGGCACTATCCTACCCGGTTCCACCTGAACGGCCCTTATATAAGTCCAGAAACTTCGCTTCTAGGTTATAGCGCATGCATGCACCCGGAGACTAGTAGGTTTTGGATGTTTCAACACAACACAACACCTCCATGCATGTGATAGGGCCACATGCAAGTTCTTGAGGTATTCCTACGCCCCGGAGCACAGTTTTCCTCGGAACCCTGATCTGGGGGCCTCGGATCGTCTACCCCCCTAGACGTTCCTCTGACATGGGTAGCCCGGCGTAGCTCTCTCTTGTTGTGTTTGTTTAGGTCATATGGAACGACCTGCATTTATTTCTCGTCGTGTTCCTACTTGATATGCATAACATTTCTTTTTGCGACGCAGGTGGCCGAGGCACCACCCGGGGAGGTGATTCATGACGTCGCGGTCTATGAGAAGATGCGGCTCAAGAAGCCCGATCTCTCGAAGCCTCAGCCCTCGCTCCCCGTGTTCTTCGGAAATGCCCAGGAACACTTGCAGTCCTACACCACGATGGTGAAGGCTCGTCACCTGCATGTGGATGACCCCATCAATGCGGAGACCGACGAGGAGTCGTTGCTCCTATCTAGCCACGGATTGGAGCATGGACGTCTCAAGATTTTTAATAAAAAGGTCAAGCCTACCCTCAACACGAGATTCACGCGTCTCAAGGCTACCTACCCTGCCGATGGCCCCCCTATCCCGCCTCGTGGCCGGCCTCGTCGATCCACCTACACAGATGATGTAAATTTTCCTTATTTTCATCATCTTTACGCCTTTCGTTCCTGCATGGCTAAGTGTTGACGGGATTCATTGTATTTGAAATTGTAGGCTGAGTTTGACGCGGCCTACGATGCTGCTCATAATGAATATGAGGTGGCCTTTTAGCAGCATCAGGCGGCGAGTACGGTCTACACGCAGTACATAAATGTAAGTTTGAACTTTTACATTTGCAAAACATACAAGTCCCACTTCCCCTAGTTTGGTGCTTTAGGGCCTGACATTTAATCTATCTTGTAGGCGGTGATTGTGGCTATGCAAACGGGTCATAGTGTTAATGACCTAGGGCCCATACCTCCCATGTCGGGGCCGGCGTCATTCCTGCCATCGAGGGAAAGTTTCCGTCGGACATACTATGCAGCGTCACCGGTAAGTTCTTTGCCAAACCACCGGTTACTGCTTTACTTTGCCTCAGCTAGTTGCTAACATGTAGGGAACTTGTAGGGGACGGGATATTCCGAGAACGAGCACTTTGGTCATGCCTCGCCGGGTAGCCATCAGATGATCACACCCACCCACCCCGATGGTCCTTCGCCTGGCCGTTCTGCTGGTGGTTCTCCCACAAATCCCTCGCCTGGTGGTTCTTCTGCTGCTTCTACTGGACGGCAACCTCGCCGCAGGATGCCTTCTCTCACCACGGGAGATCTCGAGTTCACCCCGTCTCCCCCATAGTTATAGGAATGATGTCTATGTTTGTGTATGAATGATGTCTATGGTTGTGTGATAATGTTTGAATGATGTATGAACGATGTGAGCATGTTTGAATGATGTATGAACGATGTGAGCATGTTTGAATGATGTTAATAATTACTGCTGTGTGAAATGTTTATGCTTTTGATGATCTAATATTGCTGTGAAATAAAATCGAATAAAACATCCTAGCTGCAAAAAAAAACTGGACTGAGCCTACGCCGACGGTCAGGCCGTCGGCTTAGCTGCCTGCGTGTGACCAAATGGTCAGGGCTACGCCGAGGGCCAGACCGTCGGCGTAGGTGCTCGCTGGAGGGGCCTGGGGCTGGACGCGTGTCCATCTAGGCCGAGGGCTAGGCCGTCGGCGTAGGTGCTCGCTGGGGGCGCTAGGGCTGGACACGTGTCCATCTAGGCTGAGGGCGAGGCCGTCGGCGTAGCTCTGCGCCGTTAGCCTCGCGTTGTGACGGCGTGGACACGCGACGCCGACGGTCTGTACGCCGACGGTCGAGGTGGGGCCGTTGGGTTAGCCTACGCCGAGGGCTTTTTAGCTAGCCGAGGGCCGTAGCATCTCCGCCGAGGGAGAGCATCGCCGAGGAGCTACGCCGAGGGCGACCGTTGGCGTAGCGTACGCCGAGGGTTTGTTTGGCTACGCCGACGGCTATTTGCCCTCGGCCTAGCATTTGATTCCTGTAGTGACATATCATAAAAAGACTTTAGTTAACTGGATCCTCAAAAACAAGATCTCATGGAAGATCTAGTTATCCCTCGCAAACGATTGGCAAAGCTGCAGGATAACAACACTGTCTAAATTCTGGAACCCCACACCACAGAGCGAGCCGTCTAACCTCTGATCTGCAGGTTAACATCACTATCTAGATTTACTCGACGACGCCACGTTTCTTCGACGGTATGGCATTGGAAATTGGACAGCCATAATGCACGCACATATGACGCTTCCTGCCTCCCTTGGAACCCCCCACGAAATTGATACGAAACTACATAGTGTTTTCCCTTCGGAGACCAGAACCAGAGTCGGGGGCTCAAGGCTGGTCGGTAAAGTATGCATGAACCAGGCCGCAGGCGCTGTGCACATGTAAGTGACGTGGTGAGCCGAATGCGCACGCGACATTTTTGACGTTGGTTGTTGGGCAACGTAACCAGATTTGAGGCTCGCTGATCGATCGGCGACCTGGATGGTGCGCCCGCTTGGTGCTGTCATCTACACTTGAGAGTCGAGAGGATTAGTTTGGATCAAGTTTGTGGGTACCGGCAGTTAAGGGCAAGAAAAATTACTGGAGAGGGCGAGCAGGTCGAATACCTTGACACGATTCTCAAGCAAAATCTAGAATTCAAATTTGATTAACATCTAGAAATTTCAAATTTGGAGTGGTAGGAATCGTTATATCGGAAGAGAAACACCTAGGGTTTAGTGTTACACTAACAAAACCAGTTCAAATTCAAGAGGTCTGAGATTTTCTCACCGATAAACTCATTTTACTGGATATTCCAACATGTAACCAAATCTCTTGGTTGGATGGAGATAATAACAACTCGGACGTCCATTTCAAATGCATATAGTAAGGCAGACGTGGTTACTGGCTCACTAGGTTGTACGCACGTTGTGTTCATCTCAAAAAAAAAATGTCGTGTTAGGCTGTTAGTTGCTCCATGCATGCGACCATGCAGACTTTAGGAGTAGGACTTTCTTGCCCAAATTCTGCTGGTGCATCCTATTCATAGTAATTGTAGCAACTGAATCACACGGTGTGATTTGGCGCCGGACATATATCTACCTATCTTTTCTCTAGGAAGGAAGGGAGTTTTTTTCTTCAGGCTAGCAGATGATTCTACTTCAGTTTATGTTGAGAAGTATGCAGCTATATATATCTTAGGGGTCTTGGTGTGTGTTGTAGCTCAGATATATATTTTGGGGATCTGAGTGTAACCAACTGATCGACCAACTATCTTTACTAGCTGACGGTTGTGTTCTAAATGTGTGCATTGGTTAACGGAATCAGCATTTTCCCATAAAAAAAGGTAATACATGCAGGAAACGCTGTTTCTTCAGAGCACAATGCACGGTCTTCTCGTAAGCGAAGCGATTATTTCAAAAAAAAAAAAAAAACGTAAGCGAAGCGACCCATATTCTGAAGGCTGGCGTGTTGTCCTTGAGGGATGCAGCACGAGAGAGGTATCAAGCCATGATCTCGGTCAAAACATGCCACATCATGCAGGGAAAATAGCCTGACAGCAGAATACGGTGTAAAATCACAAAATATACAGGTCAATTCATTTTAGATTCAGCCTCGTTCCACGGTGCTTTCAAGGCGTTCTGAACCGATTAAGCACGGTGCCCACCATGTGAGCAAACTTAGTCCGTGCAGGTTAGCCTATTCTTAAACTAAACATAAAAATAAGTCTAGGTCGTTTCCCTGATCGAAAATGCGTTCTTATGCCAGATTCAGTTATCCTTGGCAAATCATTGGCAAGGCTGCAGGTCAGAGTCTTGATTCTGGAACAGTCTTGATAATTAGTGTCACAGTCTTGATTCTGGAACCCCACAAGGCAAAGCAGATCGCCTAACCACTGATCTGTAACAGAATGGGGAGGACTGTTTACACCAGGACCCGTGCTTCTTCTTCTTCGGCATGGCATTGGCAGCCATCACGGGCGGATGACACAGCATGCCTGCCTTCGAACCTCATGGAATCGATGTGAAAAAGAGCACTTCCCCTTTGCAGGCTCGACCACAGTTTGGGGGCCTTCGGACAAAACTTTACTGGTGCCCGTTTGCACCGCTATTATTCGTGTCCAATATGGGGGCCTTCGGACACATGTGTAAACCGATGAGTACGGTTGCCCTATCCACATTGTCAATATTTTCTTAAACAAAATACACTTAAATTCTAACGGTCTGGTTGAAATTATTGGATATGTCATAATAACATTTGAACTAAATTTAAGAGTGAATTCCACTTTTTACTCTCTACTTGTGCATTTCTGACACTAATTATCCTATATAGTAAAAATTCATCTAAATTACCATGTTTGGAAACTGTAAACCCTTATTTTCTGATGCATATCTATTGGGCAAGATACGAGGGTGACGATTGAACCTCGAAATTATCGAGATGGTAACAAAGAATAAAACATTTGGTGCAGAGAAGGATAGATATAATCAACGACGACATCCTCCGATCTTGACATATTTTGTGGCGGCAGATCGTCCTAACATGTTAGCCTTATCCAAAAACACATGTTGAATGCTAAAACATGACAAAATTATGTTTAGAATTTTCTTAAATAGGACATTCAGGTACAACTTCTACTAAATGGGGTAATTAGTGTCTCAAATGCACAAATAAAGGGTAAAAAGTGGAATTCACTCTAATTTAACTAAACTAGTCCAATCTTCATCTAACTCCGAGACAACCACGATGCTCACGAGCAGACCACTATAGAAAGGATGTGGGGCCCATCATGTCCTCTAGGTCGTCTGAATGGCGCGCGACGACGGAGGCGGAAGCGCCGACGTGTTCTCCTACAGGTTAGTGCCTGGCTCGCTAGATCATGCATTGCACTGTGTAAGCTACTCCAAGCCTACTTTCATGTGAGAAAATTAGAAACCAACAATGGATGTTCAAATAAACATGCTAGATGAGCGACAACCAGTGGTTCGTCCTGCCCAAATCTTCCTGATGCGTCCTATTCATAGTAATTAGGATACCTTGGTAATTATAGCAAACTGAATCACAGGGTATGATTCGGCACATGTCATACTATTTCCATATATCTAGCTATCTATGCTCTAGAAAGAAAAGGGAGGTTTTTTTTCTTCAGACTAGCAGATGATTATCCTTCCATGTTGAGAACGATGACTGTCAGATATATATCTTGGGGGTCTTGGTGTGTGGAGTAACTCAGACATTGTCACAAACCAATCAACTTGACAGCAACGGTTGTGTTCTGAGTACTATGCGAGTCTTAATTACAGGACAATCGTAAACTAAGAGCTTGCAACTCTCTTGTTTGGTGACATTGCTTAAACACCTAGAGGATGACACATGCCTCATTGCCTGACAATCAGTAACCTAAGTTCTAGAAGCCGATTATTCTAGAAAAAAAATGTATGAGCTAAATGATGGAAGCTTATTTTCCATAGGATTTGGGGAGCTATGAATTATTAGAAATAATGCGGCTAATCCATTTAGGCTCACGTGTATTTCAGATTTTCTCTAAATCTTAAAGCCCAAATTTGTGGCAGCCTATATGTGTTTGGGCTCATGTTTGTGGTAGCTCACATGGAAGTGGAGTGGGAGCTAAAGTTTAGTCCCACATGAAAAGTTAAAGAAGACTTGCACCACCTTATAAGGTGAAGTGTTGCACAATTTTGTAAGTGAGTCGCAATAAGAGAGATACACGCGCGCGCTCCTCCGACGACGACGTCCGCCCCGTCCCGTCCCGTCCCGTCCCGCGTTGCGGGAATCTCGTCGAGCCACGTACGCCTCCGTTAGGGTTTCCTGAGCCGTTCTATGTAAAGTCCTACACGGCTAGGGTTTTGCCATCCTCTCTACTTGCGCCGTCACCGTAGTCTACTCTATCCCGCTTGCCGGCGGACGGTGTTTTTTGGGAAGCGCTCCGCCCGACTGCTCGAGTTCTTCAGCACGGGTCATCTTCCATCCAAATCGGGCGGTGTTGCCTACCACCGTCTTCGTCGCCGTCTGCTTTGATCAGTCTTCCTCAAAGTTTCTACTACGACAATCGAACGGTACGTGCTACGTGATCCTGTTTGGCTATTCATCATGTTCTGCGAGTACATGTTTAGCTGCTGTTTGTTTTCGTTCATCCCTTTGTTTAGTATATCTAGTATATTCGAGTTACATGAGCTAGTAGATGGTTTTGTCATGCTTAATATTCTGGAATTAATCATGAAAATTATGCCTAATATTCCAACATGAATTCCGGTTAGATCAACAAGGGGTTGATCACATGAGTACTATGTGAGCCTCTAGAACATGCTAGACGATTTTTAGGTTTCAGTGGATCTAAGGCGAGCTTATCTAAAGCTATTGAGTGGGTTGAAGTGATAAGAACAACAGCTAAGTAATAGTAAAAGAAACTCGTTAGGGGGTGGTTGAGGTTCGGAATTTTGGCATGCAACACTTTACAAGAAGGAAAAGATGATGAGAAATTATAAATATAAAAGAGGGCACCGACACTTGATACAACTATCGATTGCACGAAGCAATTCACACCCAAAATGTTCACATGAACAGGCTAGAGGAGCAGCACGTACCCAATATACCTGCCGAAATTGTCCCGGTGCATCCTATTTCTAGTAATTGTCGCAACTAACTGATTGTGGTTTGCACCCGTCAATCTATCTTCACATATCTAGCTTGTTGTTCGCTAGAAAGGAAGTTCTTTCTTAGGTCTAACAGATGATTAATTTTTTTTTCCTGTTGAGATAAATGCCAGATATATATCTTCTGGTCTTGGTGTACAAAGTAATTCAGACTTCAGTTTCGAACAACCGATCGACCGACTGTCATTATAGCTTAGTACATGTTGTATTCTAGTAACTTAATGTGTATTAATTCTAGGCAACCTTGAAACTAAGATCTCAATAGCCTCTTGAGTTGTAAAATTGATTAATGCTTGTAGGAGGACACATGCCCGGGTAAGGAGCAACTTGGGTTCTAGAAGCTGAGTCTTCAAAGAAAAAACGTCCGATAAGCTATTATTGATCCTCTATGAAATACACTCATTTCTCGTGTATTGTTATTTGTACTGCATATTTGGTATGTCTCGAGAACAAACTTATTGATCGTATGGGGAACTAGAGTGCAACTAGCCGGTTTGGCTGGTTTGACCGGTTTCACTTTTTGCACACCCTTAGAAAACATGTGGGTTTGGAAAACTTGGAAACTTTAGCTAGAAGTAACACAGTTTCCCATTCCCTCGCATGAATGTCGAGGTTGGGCAGATGTTTCCCCCTGTTTGTTTCTGACTTGGTTGCTAGCGATTTAGTTGAGCACATTGGTTAGTTAATGGAATTAACATTTTCCCATAAAAAAGGTATATAGATTTTCATGTATTGTGTGCTAGCTGTTGAAGGAACCCTGTTTCTTCATAGCACAGTCAGGACCATCTGATAAACATGAACAGCATTCATGTAAGCGAAGTGATCCATGCTCTAAAGGCTGAGGTCTTGTCCATGAGAGATGGCGCTGGCTAGATGGGTCAATCCATGATCTGTCCAAACAGCCGACAGTGCAGGAAAATAACGTGACAACAAAATATGGTGTAAATAGAATTACATAATATATACTCCTAGTTCATATTCAGCTGCATTCCATGCTCTCCTACCTTTTGAAGGCTTAATGAAGGGGTTAAGAAAAGTGCCCACCCTGTCAGCAAACTTGGGCTCTACTTGTTTGCCGGTCCTGAACTGAACTTATTTTATAATGATGTACCATAAATAAAAATAGTTGCCTCTCCGAAAATAATATTTCATGTTAGATTCAGTTGTTGATGGGAAATCATTGGCAAACCCAGCAGGTTAACATCACTGCCTGGATTCTGGAACCCCATCCGACAAAGTAGGTTGCCTAACCCCATCCGACAAAGAAGGAAAGTGCTATCAAGAAGGTAGACGATTGTTTACTCGTGGACGCCGCGTTTATTCTACGGCATGGCATCGGCATCCATCATCATGCACGGATGATGCCGACTTCGAACCTCACAAAATCGATGCGAAACATAGCATCCTTCTGCATGCTAAGACCATAGTCGGGGGTGCGTAAGTGGTTACGGCGTCGACCGATGAGAACAGCTGCCCCTAACTGTCAGTCCATATTTCTAAGAAAAATACACTTAAATTTAAACGAACATATCTAATTTTATTCAAATTTTCTGATATTTTGCCAAAAAAATTAAACTAGGTCTAAACTTAACCCTGACCTTCATCAAAGTCTGAGACAATGATGATGCTCCGGAGCAGACCATAACAGAGAGGCCGTGAGGCCCGGTGCTTGCTCTGGGTCGTCGGGATGGCGGGACCCCAGTTGTGGAGGAGCTGTATTCTCGTGCAGGTTACTGCCTGGACCGTCAGATCGTAGGTTGCACAAGGTTAACTGCTCAATGCCCGCTTGCATGCGATGACTTCAGCAAATGAGAATGGTTGTTCATATTAACAGGCTAGAGGAGCGACAGTGATAGGTCTATACTACCCAAATTCTCCCGATGTATCCTATTCATAGTAATTATAGCAACTCGGATCACGGAACGTGATCGGGCAACTGTCATACCGTATCCATATATCTAGGCATGAGTTCTCTAGAAAGGAAATGGAGGTTTTTTCTTAGGACTAGCGGACAAGTATCCTTCCATGTTGAGACGATGTCTCGGATACATATATCTTGGGGGTTCTTGGTGTGTGGAGTAATAACTCAAACAATGTCACCAACCATCCTGACTAACCGATGGTTATGTTCAGAGTGTATGCTATCTGAGTACTCCCTCCATTGCAAAATACTTAAAATGATTTTAGTTCATTAATTATAGGACAGCCATGAACTAAGAGCTCACAGCTCTCTCGTTTATTTACATTGCTTAAACGCAAACAGGATGGCATGCCTCCTAATCACTAGCCGGTAACCTATGTCCCGTGGAAGCCTATTATTACAGAAAGAATAATTCTACAAGCCGACTGGTGCAAAGCTTTCGAACCAACATAAGACGTTTTACAATGAACTGCATCTTAGCATGTTAAACGTAAGAGACATAAATAACTAAGAGACAACATCTCTTCAATGCATTGTCTTTTAAAGGTTATATCTTAATTTAATAAATTTGCTCCCATGCATACATGTAATTGGGCCTTCAACTTTTTTTTGCCTATGAATATGTGCAAGGGTTGTAACCCTTCTCTTTCATCATTAAATAGGGTGTCACATAAGCATTTTATCTAGGATAGAGCACTAAGAGACTTTCATTATAAAAGGCCTAAGAGCATGTACAATAAATCGTATATAAGCAAGCAACAAGACTTTATATACTAATATTATGGACGAGCTGGAGGAAAAAAAAAAGAGTATACATGTACTCTCGTCGGTTGGTGTTTGGTGATTTCATACCACCGGTACATGTTGCTGGAAATGGCCTTCACGATTGCACGAGAATCATGTGTGTGCCAAACCACCTCGGACAAGCCAAGAGTGTAAAATCTCATTCCCAATCTCAACCATGGCATACCAAGAAACGCTGAATACTGATTTGCATGCCGCCAACTAAGACACCACTACGACCCGTCACGAAGAGGATGTTCAAATTGACAGATTTGCATGCGGCCAACTAAGACACCACTATAACCCCTCAGGAAGAGAGTGTTCTAATTAACAGGCTAGAGGAGCAGGATGTTTGCAAGAGCCATGCCGAAATATTCCCGGTGCATCCTATTCACAGTAAGTATCGCAACTGAATAATTGCTTGTGGTTTGGCATAGGTCAAGCTATCTACATATGTGTAGCTAGTTGTTCGCTAAAAAGGAAGTTTTCTTCTTTAGTCTAGCAAGCAGATGAGTAATATTTCTTCCCTATTAAGATCGATGCCAGATATATATCTTCGGGTCATGGTGCGCGGAGTAACTCAGACTTCACTTTTCACCAACCGATTGAACACGATTGTCTTCATTATAGCTTACTATTGTGTAGCAAGAGTAAAAATATTTGACTATTAATTCTAAGCAACCTTTAACTAAGATCTTAAAATAAAGTCTCTTTGGTTGTGACATTGCGCAATGCCTAGAGGATGGCACGTGCCCGGTAAGAAGCGGCCTGAGTTTTAGAAGCTGAGTATTCAAAGCAAAAAGGTTTGAGAAGTTGTTTCTAGAAGATTCATATTTTATATTCTTGATCCTCATATGTAATAGACAACGTATGTCTATATCATTATTCGCATTTCAATGGTATGTCCTAAAAGATAAACTTATTTCCTAGGGGACGTGTGGAAGAAAATGGAAATTCCAGTTAGACCAACAAAGATCGGTCAAATTAGTCATAAATATAGTAGTACATACATGGGTTATTGCCATCATGGCCCCGTGAAGGCTGCAAGAGCAAAAATCGTTTGTAGCTAGTTTAAAAATAAGAGTATCGAATCCATTGAGAACTATTGGTTAAGGTCTTGATGCCCCTCGCCACTATTTATATAGAAGTGTTTGGAAGTTGTCTTTGATTTCAAGTAGGGGGTTTTGAGAGTGTTCGAGCGTGTGTGAACAAAACAGTAATAAGTAATGCAAGTAAACAAAGAGAGATTCATGATGTAAGGTATTTCGAACTGCGGTAGGACTAAAGCGTTCTCAGGGAGTGTTGGATCCACCACTATCAATTATGTTTAGGATATATCTATTATGTCATTCATGTATATGTATGGGAGAAGTTCCAAAATAGATGATCAAAGAAGTCATCTTTTATTTCATCCCTCATAACCATAATAGTAATCTTAGTCAAGCCACCCACGATTTCCTACTATTAAGAGTTGCCTCATGGTTATGGATTTAGATATGTGAGTCCCCTCTTATTCCCTCTCGAACACATGAGTAATGATCAAATGCAATATGTCACTTGGCACCTTCACAACATCACATTCCCAAGGGTAGTTTCCTCCCTTATCCCGAAGGCAAATATTGTGTGGTAGACTTCACACAACATCAAGAAAGAAAGCTAATACATATTGATGAACAAACTTATGAATTATCTTTATTTTAATTCATCGGCATGCTAGGGTTTCTCTATCTCCCTAAACAAGGAAAACTACTCACACATGGAGGCAATCAACATCATCATAGTAATATGGATGGATACAAATAGATTGGTAAATACTCATTCAAATTCACAACAAAGTCTAGGAAATACAACAAGATGAATGCAATGGAGATGCGAGTGTCGATGGTGATAGTGGAGTTGCAACGGTTGATGAAGATGGTGATGGAGATGATTCCCAAGACTTCAAGGATCTTCGTAGTGGTGAGGATCAAAGTCTCAATGTGAATTCCCCCTCCAGATCCCTTCCGGGACGAGGTTTCTATGAACTATGGTGTCTCTGAATGTCGGACCTTTGATGTGTCTGCACGGGCCGAAAGTATTTGAAGAGGCGGCTCAAACACCACATGGTACAGGCGCATCATACGGGTGGGCTCTGCCCGTATGGATGGTCGTTAAAGCCTCTGATTATCGTAAGTCAGGGGGATTTTCTTCCCCTTCTTACCAAGTGGGAGGATATTTATTTAGGGTAAATTGGATCCATGCCACTACAACTTCCACGATTTGGAAAAATGCCATTACAGAATCCAAAGTTGGAGAAATGCCATTACAATTCTACCATACCTCTACAGATGTCATTTTGTTCACTTAAAAGATAATAGCGTTTCATAACAGACTTGTATTCAGATTGTGTTTTAGTATTGACTATACTATCCTTGTCAAATTTTGGCAGCTCTCTTCCTCACTGGGACGAAACAAGAGCGATTTTTTTTCTAGATATTGGCAGCATGCTCTCTTCCTCACGGGACTTTTTGACAGCATTTGGATAGAAATTAGACCGCAACCCGCCAGTGTTCTGGCCGTTCACCCGTTCCAGGTACTGAGAGGAAAGGTTGGAGAGAGTCAACGCGGGAGCATCAGGTATTAATGGTGGCTCCATCGAGATGGACGTGGCCCATTCGACGTGCCCACCGGGTCACCTACAGACGCCGCCTCGCTCCCTTCCGGCCGCCGTCTAGCCTGCCTCCGCCTGCTGCCACGCTCGCCCGAGACTTGGGGCCGCCGTTCGCCCTTCCAGCCACCGCGTCCCCCCGCTTCCAACTGTCGTTGTAGACCTAGGTTCGTCTTCAATGCAGGGCCGGTGGAGTTAGGAATTTTCGAACCGGCTGGTGTTTTAGCTGTCTGTGGACAATTGTATTTCGAGATGTACAAAAATATGGGGCGGATTAAAGGTTGTATTTGGTCTGGTATTGGAGAAAATGGCATCTATAGAGGTATTGAAAGTTGTAATGGCATTTTAACAACTTTGGTTTTTGTAATGGCATTTTTCCAAGTCATGGAAATTGTAGTGGCATGAATCCAATTAACCCATTTATTTATGGGGCATTATTGACTTCCAAATATCATATTTATGTCCATTACTTGTCCAATTGATTTATTCATCCACACCTTCAATTTTGGGGTATTGGCAAAATAATCATAAAAGTGACATGCAAGCGCGGTAAAATACCAAAATTCTAGCACTACTCATGCAAAAAACACAAGGTAAACATGCTGCAAAATGCAGTTATCACCCTGATCTCCTAGGGACGTTAATTTGTACCCCCTCTGTCTCAAAATACATGTCGTAGATATATAGATACATTCGAATTTAGATAAATTCTCGACATGTATTTTGAGATGAAGGGAATAGTATTGATTAAGTATGGAAAGAAATTTCACAAAAAAGTAAGCAAAGTACATCCACATAAACAAGCCGGTACTTTTCTTGGGAAGGTGATTGAAACTTCTTAGACATGAATGTTCTTCGGTACTGTTGTCTTGAGTTTAATAACCTTAGACGGAACACCATAAATGTGGTCAAGAAATTGCATAAAGACCAAAGTTGTACAAGATGAGCTAGCCTCAGAATTTTGAAAATGTTATATGAGAGAACAACAACTATATATAGAATCGAACGCACCATAGCCGAAGATGCACCCCTTGATAGGCAAGTTGTGGACCAGTGGCGTCGAAATCATAAGGTTTCACGCTTGACACTATCGTCGACATCGCCCCATCCCAGGACAGATCGGAGCACCGGATGACAAACCGTGGCATCGAAAGTTCGATCCATGGGACCAAAACGTTACAATGGTCATATATCAAGACAAGAGTCGAACCGTCCAACTTTTATTCCGTGCAAGGTCGCCTTCGCTTCTAATACATCCTTGCCAAGTACATATAAAGAGCCTAGATGGTACAAACTAACATTGCACTTGAGCATCGATCAGTGACCGCCTTGTGTTCGAGTGCCGGAGATGAAGAGAAAAAACCTATGAAATCATGGATGGAAAACCAAAAAAACTTCTCTCTCGGCTAGGGCTTGATTAGAACTACTCCAACCATGTAGTGGCACTATATCCTCATTTTGTTTTGTCGATTTCCTCAGCATTTCTATTTCTTCGGTGCCAAACAAGACTGCTACAAGTACTCCAAGATTAGATTTTATGGTCTACCAAAAATAGCAACCAAAAAGAAGATGTTCAAAATCAAAGGCTTGAGGAGCAAGGTGTATCCAAGATTCATGCCGAAATTCTCCCCGTGCATCCTATCAAGAAGTAATATTCTAGCCCCCCAAGGGAGCTTTTAGAGGCCATGTGCCCTCCTGGCCATCGGATTGAGTTGACAAAGCGATCCTAGCCGTCCACCTCGCCTTCGCGTTTCTACCCGCACTGGCATTCATCCCCGCTTTTCCACTGATTTGAGGGCCTGCGTCTCGCCTGGCCCGCTTGTCGGAGACTGAGTGTACGTGGCGCTATGTGAGAGAGGGAATCAGAGAGAAGCGTGGTGGCTACCCCGTGTTTTCGTTGGATGGCCAGGGGCAAAACCGTCCCGTGCTTGGCTATGGAGAGGAGGCAGGGTCGGCCCTAGCCGCCACCCACTCCCGTGCTCTCCCTTCTTCCCCATCCTTCCCTCCTCAAAAGCCTAGCCCCCATGGCTGCTAGTCGGTGGCGGAGATGACCAGGGAAGCTCTCGACGAGCGTCCAGGAGGGGAATGGAGCCGACGGGGCGACGGATCGAGCAGAGCCCGCGAGGATCGGACAGGAGGGTCTCGCTGATATCTTGGCATGGCGGCATGGTGGAGGACGAGGAGGGAACAAGGCTGCATCGTCCCTGCCTTGCTCGGAGCAGAGGCGGTAGGCCGGGCCTCACCGGTCTAGGGTTCCCCAAGAAGCAGGCGTTGGTCGTGGTATTGTTAGGGCGGCGATGGCCTCTTCTCAGTGTGGCGGCGGCGGGCATGGGCCCATCCACGCCACCACAGCTTGGTCAGACGCGTCCTTCTCGAGTTGTGCATCCAGCGCCGCCGCGGGGAGCTCGATCCCATCCTCCTCCTCGACCTGAACAACACCTACTCCACCTACAGGTTCTCTCCCCCCATTTATCTCTTGTGGCGGCTTAGGCTTGCGAAGGAGTGGTATAGACTACAATTTGGTAGATCGTTTTCTAGACAATAGAACCACCTAACTTGCTAGTCATGAATTGCTTGTTCTTTGCTATTTTCCTGTTAGTTTTTACATCTGTGAAATGACCAGACGTAGTATGCTCCGATCCACTGCATGTAACCCCATTCCTCTCCAACCGTAGAATTCCCGAGTCACATTTTCTGACCAATGACCATGCAGTAACCCACCATCTACTTTCCAGGTGGTTGCTAATGCCGGTGGGGCTTCTCTCCCTGCTTGAAGCTGACATGAAATCTCATCTTCGTTTGAAACACACATATCTGTTTTTATTTGTGCTCGTAAGGTGTTCGATGAAAATCCTAACTAGGATTACTCTATGTACTATTTAAGGACAAGAGAGTGGAACATATAGAGATGTGGAGGAGCTGGAAGAGTTGTGTCTCACGTTCTGCTGGACATGGTACTATAGATTAATTCCTCTTCTCCGCTGCATCAGTGCCATAGGCCATCCCCGATTTCCTAGTGAGCTGGTTCCCTTCCTTCCGGAACATCTTCAGTGATTCATGTGAACGCCAGATTTAATCCTTGATGAGTACAGGTCGTAGATTTGGCAGGTGAGCTCATATATGTTTTGTGCTTGGTTGTTCTAAAAGCTCCCAACATTATTGGTACTCAGATTATTTGTTAGGTAAGTTTTAGAATTCGTATGATGCAATAGAGGTATACATTTTTACCGGAAGACCGTATTCAGATTATCAAATCATTCATCTCTTCTGGAAGAGTTGGTTCTTCCAAACATTCGAATCTATACATGTTAGCCATATAGTACTAATTATGTGCGTACTGAATCAAATGTATTTATGTTAGCCATTAGGTACTAACATACTATTTTTCTCCATATATAGAAATTCCTATTGGTTTCTTTGCAAGAACAGTTGATGATCTGCATAAAAGCATGAATATGCCCCAGTTAGGTATAAGCTATTGGTGCAGAAAGTTTTACTTCAACAAAGAGGTGCCTATGCTGATTTCTCCGATGTCTACACATGGTTGTTTTTACCCGCGGTTACAAATTATAAGTCAGGTAACATGTATATCTCATGTTATTTGTTTTTCGTATTACTAAAAAGTTTTAAGTCATCATTTATAGATTTGTTCGAGAAAAACTTCTCTTACTCTTAGGGCACTAAAATTTTCCCTTTCTCGCTGCTGGAATTCCAGTATTGCTTTAGTTGTTTGTCTAACTCTATACATGATTATAAATCACAATATTTGGTATTTAGTTTGCAATCCTGGCTCACTTTCTACAGGTCTCTTGGATTAGAGGAATAACTCAAACATATTATATTATTCTTGAAGAAAAAGATATTTTGTATATTTCTGCGTTTTCTACTTCCGAAGGTGTAGACATGTCATCACATTCTATTTGTACAGTTTTCCTGTTTCTGCTTGGATCCTCTCAGTAGAGATAAAATACTACTCTTACATGTGAAACCTCTGACGCTCGTATCAAGTTAGGAAAATTGTAATTTTGTTGTGTGCAAATTGAACCTTTGTTTTCAGACGTGTGTATAATAGTAAAAATAGATTATGCAAGACATGTATATAAAAGCGAGCTGGTTCTCTGTATATTGGGAGTGATTGCAGGTTATGGAGTTGATTTGTTTGGAGTAATCAGGAAGAAATATTCTAGCCCCCCAAGGGAGCTTTTAGAGGCCACCACCCTTCTGCACCGTTGGATTGTGGTTCCAAAGAGATCCTGACCGTCCCCACATCCTGTTCATCTAGACCGGTACTGCTGCGTAGGCTAGCTACCCTCCCTGACCGGTGGGGGCCTGCGTTTTGCGAGCCCCGCTCGTCAGGGAGTGTGTGAGCGTGGCGGCTGGCTGCCCGTGCGTTTGTCTGGGCCGACCGGTGCGAGAGGACGAGCTGCGCGGTGGTTCGGTCATGGTTTCCTTCATCCGGGGAGGGGCGGTTAGGTCTTTTCCGCGGGCTGGACTGTTCCTCCCCTGTGGAGGGTGTTCCCGTGTCCGCTTCGCCTTGGGCGTCGGGTATGGCGACCCCGCGCCGCCCCATGCCGGTCCATGCCGCCCCATGCCCGTCGCTGCTCCTGAGGAGAGTGGAGGGCGTGGGTGATGGCCATGCGTCGTCATTCGGTGCTTGTGCCAGGGCTATAAGCACCATCTTGATGGAATCGCGCATCGCCCGGTGTCGACGTGCCGTGGCTTGCTTCGTCGGAGGGTACTCTTCTACAGCAATCGAAGAAAGTTGCTTGCCCCTGGTTTCCCCTTCTTATCTTTGCATGCCCTCTTTCTTCTTCCTCCCTTCCAGTTTTCCTTCTCCTTACAGGCCCCTTGTGCTTCCTGTTCATCACCAGATCTGTCTCCTTTCTCTCTTCCTGATACCATGGAGTTCGTCGGTGCTGGAGCTGGTTGAGGTGACCTAAGCCCGGACCCGTGTTCTTTCTCCGTTCTTCTTCTTGACTTGCTTCTTTCACTCGTGGCGAGGTGATTTAATAGTGGTGATTGTTTTGTTCTCCTGTGTGTTCTGTGCAGGGATTTTTACAGCTCGTCTGATGACCCGAGGAAACCCAGTTATTGCTAGCTCACCAGTACTTGCCAGGGAGATTCATACAAGCATATATATTTTAGGTATCAATCTGGAACCTTTAGACAAGTGATCAGTGATACGTCATTGGTAGTCATAAATATGCTGTCGTTTATAGGCAGATTCTATAAATATTCTTGTATGGATCTATATGCTTGTATTCAGCGTCATTCTTACTATATGTTTTAGGTATCAATCTGACTATAAACATTCTTCGTCATTTATAGCCATTCTGTTTTAGAGAGATCTGGTAATATTGCTTTTAAGAAATCCTAAAAACTTCACGCATAAAAACAATGTACTTAGTTTTGTCCTCCATTCTCTTTTTTCTGGTGCAGATCACATATCAAATTATTTTTTACAGGCGTTTGCAAGTACATAATTCATTGCCATATGTATTAGAATAGGAAAAAAAGACACGGCAGTACTGGTAGATGCACTCCATCAAGAATTGATAGAGGAAATCTAGATATAAAAATGCACGTGCAAGCAAACGGTTATTATTTCAGAAATCTAACACCACATGTTTTCTGCAATTACCGGGTGATTATTTTAGAGCGGTTTACGGTTTGAACATTAGGCACATTTGAAGGACATCTATCTGATTAGATGTAAATGATGTGGATAAAATAGTTACTGATTACCTCCTTCTCACTGCGGTATGCTGGAGCACAATCGATATGACTGATATCCAGCATGTAACATAGAGGCATTAGAATTTCGGGTCAGGGTAGAATAGCATAGTTTGATATTCCCAAACCGGTACTACGGTAGGCTTCAGTATAAGCATTTTCCGTGTTTAAACCGCACAGTGTGTACATAGCACGCGAACACTTGATTTTAGTATAGCTGCATGCATAAATCGATGCATAGGCCAGAGATATCCCCTTTCTAAAAAAAACTTAATCTTTAATTCAAAACAGAACTGCTGTGATTTGCTACTTTACTATGTCCCTTGTTTTACTTCTTATTCAGTCACGTGCTTGGTCTGGTGTTCATTGAGGTTTGCAGAGTCCCATTTTAACCACCTGCTTGTTTATGTCTTCTGCTTTGCTTTATTAGGATTCTGCAGATTTTGGTTGTGGTTTTACATGCGGCTGCCATCAGGTTTTGCTTTTAGTTTTAGATGCGGGTTTTGGTTGCTCTGCTAGGGTGCTACAGGCCTCAAGGGAATATTGTGCCCTCCTCAAGGGAGCTTCCAGTTTAGCTAATAGAGTGGCTGCTTGCATGCAGTTGCCAGCAGATTTTTGTTTCAGTTTTAGATATAGATTATGTCCTGGTAGATTCTAGCTGTTCCTGATCTATTTCTTCTTCTTCGTCTTGCAGGGGTTCGGTCTGTTTGATACGAGGATTGCTGCTTTCAGGTTGTGGTCTGTTGGTTGGTTGGCAGGTATGACCTATTCTTGTGTTCGTGGTAATTTTCCTTGTGTGGTTTGGCTGGGTCAGGGTTATGCTTTATTTGTTCCGTTGCTGGTTTTGCTTATACCAGGTATGTGCGTTACTGTACCTTCCCCCGTCTGTTTGGTTTCCTGTTCGGGTTATGCTTAGTTTGGGTTTTCATGCAGGTTAGGTTTTTAGCCTGCTGTGGTTTTTTGGGGCCCTTGGTTTCGTCTTTCGTCTAGGTCCTGAGGAGCTTATTTAGATCAGCTATTTACTTGTGGCCTCCGTTTTCTCTCTTGAGATGTTACCGGGTCTGCTTGTAATTTTAGATGAGGTGCCGCTTGCATGGCATGGATATTTGTTCGTGTGGTTCGTAGCTCTAGAAGGTGGTTGTTAGGCCTGTAAAATCATGTTTGTGGCCGTGTCGTCTTCCAGGGATGGCTTAGGTCTCTTATCAGGTTGTCTGGTCCTTTCTGTCTTGAGAATTTGTGACTGTTCCTGATCTATTTCTTTCTTGTCTTGCAAAGGCTTGGCTTCTTTAGTCCGAGGATTGCTATTGTCAAGGTGTGGTTTCTGTGATTGATTGTCAGGTGCGATTTATTGTTGGGTTTGTCTTATTTTTGCTTCTATGGTTTGGCTGGAATACGTTTGCGTTTTCCTGATGTTGCCAGAGGCTTTACTTTCTCCTCATAGGTGTATTGTCTGTGCTGCAGGTGTTGAGCCGTTGTCAGAGTGAGAAATTTAGTATTAGTTGTGGTTTCTTCGCACAGCCTGGCATGTATGATTTCTTTCTCTTCTGGTCCTCCGCACTCTATGCTCGTGCATTTTCTCTGCAAGAGCAATTATCTACAATGTCAGGGACTGTCGTTACAACCAATCAGGCAAAAGCTCGCGTACCGGTAAGGGTAAATTTTACAGAATAGTTTAAGTTTGTTATTTTTATAGATAGTATCATATCTCATATCCCTTCCTTTATCACACACGTTAGTACATCTTGACTAAAAGTGACCAATCCACATCTCCCTCTAGCACTACAGAAGCATCTACCAGGTAACGTTCCTAGGCTATTAGTAGAACTGTTACTGCATATTTCTGGGTCAAGTCAGTCAATCTTTAGACATATTTTTGATCTTTCCCTGCCGTTTATGCCTTGCGACATAGCTTGGAGAGGACGAAGGAAAAAACACTGTCTCGCTGTGCCCTTCGGAAGGAACTGTTCCCATAGAATTAGCACTAGATCTTCAACGTGTGAGGTAATATGTATGCTGCTCATCTCTTAACATGATAATATTCTGCTTATACTAAGCAAAGCATGTACCGTGTCTCTTTTTTTGTAACCAGGTCGTGCTCTGTCACTACAACCGAGCAGAAACACGTTCTCACCACTCTATAGTATCATCTCCTTGACATTATCCTGCGGCTGCTCTGTACTGGTCTTGAAAACCAACTCTCTAGGACTGCCAGGCTTAGAAAGGATTCTATTTATGTAACTTAAGACATATACAATATCACTACCCTGTTCTTACTTCTGGTTAAGCTATCAGGCTTCTGTCGTTTCTCTAGATCATGTATGGGCAGTTCAATGTGTCTGCTCTGTAATCACACCACCTTTCTTTTGTTCTTGTTAAACCATCAGACTTTATAATCTACCTTTGTTCTTAGATATGTGTTATCTAAAGTTTGTATAAACAACTGCATTTATCATCTAATCATCGTTAGTTTGTAGCTGATAATCCTCCAAGAATCGTACTTTCGCTGTGGATTTTATATGCTGCACCTTTAAGTATCTTACTATTTTAATATTTCCTACATTTTTAACCATTCCTTCTGTGGTTGATTCTTAAATTCCGATTGTAAAGCGTGGTTCCTTTAAATTTTCCTCTTTCGTTGTAAGGTCGACTATGAAGCATCATTATCTTCTATTTATCATATAAAATAACTCTCGGTCTAATAAAAGTGTCTTTGTATACTATCCTTGCTACATTTTCTTCCAAAACAATTATTTATGTCGTGTTGCCGGCGAAGCGGGCAAGCGAGCGGCAAGCCGCGTTCCCTACCTAGTTCATAAAAAGTGTGGCAACTGAATAACTTCTTGTGGTCTGGCAACAAACAAGCTATTTCTCCATATGTCTAGCTTGGATGTTCGCTAGACAGGAAATTGTTTCTTCGGTCTAGCATATGACTAGTATGTCTTCCTTGTTGAGACACGTGCCATATATATATCTTCAAGTCTTACTGTACAAAGTAACTTGAACTTTAATTTTCACCAATCCATCGATCGAGCTTACTACTACATATGGTACGTATTCCGATAGTAAATTATTTGAGTATTAATTATAGGAAACATTTAAATTAAGGGCTTAGACCATCCACACCGTGACTCCGGTTCAAAGGAGAAGATGCTCTGCTCCCAATCGCTAGCAATTTGCCCACATTGTATGGAACCGGTTCAACCTGTAGCAATAGGGCTCAGCTCAAAGGGATAAATATTTATTTTCTCCCTCAACCCTATCCATTCGCGGGAAGAAAGCTTCCGCTGCAAATTCCCCAAGTTCTCCACCGTTTCCTCCACTCCTTCCTCCATAGCTTTTGGACATATTCGTCGATTCCAGCTTTGCAGCTCCTCTGGCAAGCCAAGCTACGACGGGGGACTGGTTAATCAACGGGCTTGAGCGCGTGGCTCGCCGTCCCAGCGACCTCAAAGGTGGCCATGTTGTGTGCGGCGTCGCCGGGCGTGGGGACGATGGTGATCCGCGCGAGCCTACAGGCTAGGTATCCGGCTCGTCAGGATGATGTGGCCATGCGGCATCAGCTGGACGGGGCGCAGCACGCCCGCGGCGCGCGCTACTGACTCCACCACAACGCCACCACACAGTCTGGTTTTACGGTTGGACCTGTAGGTTTCTTTTTCATTGTTCCTTGCAAGTTCTTTTCTTTTGCTCTAGTTTTGCTCACTATGAAAGAACCCAAATTGAAAGAACCATACTTGTTATTACATGAATAAAGTTCTGCCGAAAAATATTATTATTACATAATGAAGCTCTATTACAAGATACCGCATAAATAAATGACAAGTAGAAACAACTAAATTTGACAGTTGTGGCTGCATAGAAGACACCGGTACTAATCCTCATCACCTCCAAATTTCTGCCATATATGCTCAACCAAGTCATTCTTGAGTTTTTGATGCATTCCCCGATTCCGAATAGCTTGGCCTGTCTCTAAAACTGTAGGGAAGTCATGAATTGGCCCATGTCCAAATTCCGAAAATTGTGGAGAGTGTCCGGATTGTTCATACTCATTGTAGTAGTCGATGTCATATCGGACCTGATAAGTATCTCTCTCATCCTCGACAATCATGTTATGCAATATAATACAAGCATACATGATTCTAGCAAGTATTTTCTTATGCCACATACGAGCTGGATTACGTATGATGGCAAAGCGAGCTTGTAGTCCTCCGAATGCCCGCTCAACATCTTTTCTTGCTCCTTCCTGCATTTTTGCATATAGCTTATCTTTGTCGCATTGAGGAAGCGGGATTGTTTTTACAAATGCTGCCCACTCTGGATAAATTCCATCTACCAAGTAATAACCCATGTTATATTCATTCCCCCTAACTGTGAACTGAACCTCCGGAGCCCTTCCTTGTATCTTTTCTGTGAACAAAGTTGATTGGTTTAACACATTGAGGTCATTATTTGATCCAGCAACAGCAAAATACGCATGCCAAATCCAAGTGTCTTGTGATGCCACCGCTTCAAGCATGACGGTGGATACTCCATGATCACCCCGGGTATACTGTCCCTTCAATCCCACTGGACAATTTTTCCACTCCCAGTGCATGCAATCAATACTTCCCAACATTCCTGAAAAGCCACGAGCCTGTCCTATATGAAGTAGCCTCTAAATATCTTCGGCATTAGGCCTTCTTAGGTATGTCTCTCCAAAGTTATGCATGATTCCTTTGCAAAACTTACGCAAGCACTTGAAAACTGTAGATTGAGCCATCCGCAAGTTTTCATCAAATAGATCAGCGGAGGTCCCATATGCTAACATTCGCATGGCAGCGGTGCATTTGTGCAAAGGTGAAAAGCCAGGCTTGCCAAATGCATCGGTGCTTTGACGAAAATATGGAGACCATGCACTAAGAGTTTGCACTATGCGTAGAAATAGTGGTCGTTTCATCCGAAACCTTCGGCGAAATTGGACATCAGTGAAAACTGGATTCTCTACAAAGTAATCTGCTAGCACTCTGTTTTGACCCTCTTCACGATTTCTTTCAATATGCCTTCTAGAACGATTTCTAAACTGATTGGACGTACCTCCGAGCTGCTCTGCAATCTGAGCAGAAATGTCTGTTTCTATCTGAGCCTCGGCTGGGTCGTTGATGAAGTCCCAAATTAAACCAAATGGGATGACATCAAGGTTGCAATCTTCAGGATTTTCAGACTGGGAGTTTGCTTCAGTGGACATTTTTAGAGGGGACTTCTTTGCTGTTGAAACTGGAAGTCTCAAAACAGTGAGAAGCTACTGGTTGGGGAGAACTAGGAGGTGAGTGAATGGTATAGAAGGTTGCAACACTCTATTTATAAACTAGTCTGTAGCGGCTAGCTTCTTTGCCACCTATATTTTATTGTATGCATGGTCGTTGCAGCAACTAGGAAACGGCTAGTTTCCATAGTTAATATTTGTATGCATGCATGGCCTTTTCAGCAACTAGCTAACGTCTAGCTTCTCATTCACTATTTAGTTATTGCAAGTAATTAAAGCCTCCTGACTAAATTGCATAGATAGATGATATATTGGTTACAATCTGAAGGGTACACACCAATTAGAAATCTAAAATTACATAGAGGGTACAAACATAAATGGGAAGCTGCATTACATAGAGGGCAGGCACCAATCAAAAGGCTAAACTACAGATATAATGAAGTCTTGATCTAGGCTAAACATCTGAACCGAATAACTCCTTGGATAAGTGATCAAGGGCCTTCTCATGGCGAGCTAGTTGGGCTGGAGTATATCTTGTAGTGTCAACCGTTGTGAGAGTAACATATTGTTGCATTCTGTCACACTTGACCTTCTCAGATATAGCTGCAGCATGTTGTTGCGCGGCTGCTGCCATTTTCTCAATAGCTTCTGACTTTCTCAATGTAAGATCATTGAATTGCACCACGGTTTCATTGAGTTTGCTACGTGCTGAGCTTTGTGATGTTGCCTTCTCTCTGTTCTTCCTTTCTTCTCTCATTGAGCTTTGTGATATTGCCTTATCTTTGTGCTTCCTTTCTTCTTTCGATGCTGTTTTTGCTGCCTCTCTACCAATGGTTCGTTCATCTTCAACTTCTTCAGCTTCATCAGTGTCCTGATTTGAAGAAGTGTAAGCTCCTGACAAGTCTAACTTATTTCTCTTACTCATCTCTCCAAATCCATACGAGTTTTTCCATTTAGCATGATCCTTCACTGCTCTCCACCAATACTCTAGGGGGAATGGTTTATCTGTCCCCATCACTCTTTTGTATTCCTCTTGAGCTTTATCCATAAGTTGCAGGTCAGATTGCCCACTAACATATACGCTTTTCATTGACTTGAAAGCTGCATTGAACTTTGCAACCAAAGTGCTAGTCCTATTCCAATGATTCTTACATTGCACTGATGTCCTTCTTTCAGCCTTACATGAGTGCTTGTTGAATTCATCAGCAACTTGCTTCCAATAATGCTCAGATTTCTTGTTATTTCCATGAATTGGATCAATTGAATGCTTCAACCAAGCACTTACCAGCCTTTCATTCTGTTCCTGGCACCATTTCTTGCGCCCACCTTTCTGTTCTTCACCATCATCACTGCCTTCATCAATGCTAACAGCTTGTTGATGTTTGTTTTGTGTAGCGAACATGGGAGAAGCAGACATGGGAGAACCTGACTCGTCTCCTCTTGAACTGCTTCCTCCAGCACCTCCAAAAAAAGTTGCCGAACCAGCCGGTGATGATGGACCACCAAGCATACCTCCGCCTACAAATGCTTGTGGGTACTTCCCAACATTACCTTGGTAAGGAGCACCAAGATGGCTCCCAGAAGGCACCCCAGACATGAGCTGATGGCAATTGAGTTGAGCGCCGGACATCAGTTGCTGTAAGCTTCCTTGACCTCCAAAAGCCATGTAATTCTGTGGGTGGTGAGGCTGATAGCCGTAGTGTTGGGGAGGCAGATTCATGTGAAAATTGGGTGGAGTGTAACCTGGGACCTGGTGTGGGATCTCATGTCTGTTTTGTGAGCTTGAGTCTGGCTGGGAACTTGGAGACGAGCTGAGCAAATCTGTGAATGGGGTTGATGAATTTTCCATGGCTGAAGCTTTGTTCTTTTGTTTCTTGTTCTCTGTTTGAATTGTATGGGACTATATAGAGGGAAGAAGGAAGAAGAAGCAACGGTTACATGTGCCAACGGCTTGTTGCTATGTCAGCCAGGAAATCAATTTTTTATTCATTCAAGCCAAACCAAGAAATTGAATCGCTTCTATGTGTCAGAGCCTTTGAACCGATGCCCACCAATACTTTGCACTGTATGGAACCGGTTCGTACCATTCTTTGAATCGCTTCTCAGCCACAGTGTGGCTGGTCTTAAACGCCTCTTGAGTTGTGACATTGCTTAATGCCTATAGGACGGCACATCCATGCCTGGTAAGCAGCAACATGAGTTCTACAAGTCGAGTACCTTGAAGAAAAATGGTTCGATAAACTGTTTCTAGAAACATTCATATTTTGCCATCTTTTTATTATTTGTTTATATTTATCCCCATATGAAACAAACACATGTCTCGTGTATCATTATTTGTACTTCATGTTGTTATGTTCTCCGGGACAAACTTATTCCCCAGTACAGATATAGGGAACTTGTGGTTTTGAAGAACTTGACATTTTCAATTGGAAAACAAAATTCGGTAAAATAAGTACTACTGAATACAATACTCTAACCACTTAAGAGTGTGCTTGTGTCGCATCATAACTCTAGCCGCGGGTACGTGTGTTATCCCCATCAAGCATGGCCCCAATTCCGTGAGGTAAGTTAAAATTGATATCAAGTTTTAAAACCATTGTCGTCCCAAGTTTAATAACCTTTCAAATTTAGACGTGACATCATAACTCCGGTTAAGAAATTGATCAAAGTCCTTATACAAGCCGAGTTAATCTGATCTTTTTAAATTTGGTATGAGTCATCCACCAGGATAGGTAGCACCAAACGCACTTTAGCTGAAAACACACCCCTTGATAGGCAGTTTATCGAACCGTTGTGTTGAATACAACAGGTCTTACACTTGACACTATTGTCCGCACTACCAAGAAAGTCAAAGCACTGGATGACATATGGCACCAGGTAACAAGAGTAAAGAGAAGTGATCCCTAGGTGGCGGTTAGGGTTTCCATCCCCATTGCCGGCGACGATGGCAGTCTGTGTCACTGATGCATGTAAAATACATCTATGATCTTTTTAGTTTATTATGTTATATTCCTTTATAATTGAGTCATATAAGATGTTATAGTGATTTCAGGATTTTTTCTAAAATATCTATTTTATTTGTATTATAACTCTGCAGACAGGGATCCTGTTTTGTGTATTTTTGACTTTCAGGAACCTTGATGAACTCAAATTGACCTGGGATTTTTTCCACGCGAGTTTTTATGAAAAAGGAAGCTCTGGAGCGCTTGTACCTCAACTGGAGCCAGAGGAGGGCCAGGAGAGGGGCCCGACTCGGCCAGGTACCCCCCCAATGGATCTGGTTCCATCGATTCCTTTGCACCGGCTTCGCCTTGACCTTAGACCATCAATAAAAAGGACCTCGATTGAGATTACGAAGTACGGTGTAACACGGAGACAGAAACACAAAACAAAGAATTGAAGGGTTTCCGGCATAGTAAATCAAAATTTTCTACGGATGCGAACAGAGGGAAAGCCAAGATCTAATCTAGGAGATGCAAACAACGAGAGAGATTGGATTAGATCTTCATACCCTTGAAGATTCGCACAGCGGAACGTTCGTCGGAACGTGGGTGATGTATTCGTACTCGCTTCTCCTCTTCGCGATCCGATCCGATCTAGCACCACAAGTGGCGGTGCCTCCGTGAGATGCACACGTGCAGCACCTCGACGTCTCATCCTTCCTCGGACCAGCAAGTATGGTGGAGAGACGGATTGGATCTACAACACGACGGCGTGGTGTATATGGTGGAGAATTTCTGCAGCAGGGCTTCGCCTACAAACAGTCGGGAGGGAGAGAGGAAGGGCAGCAGGGCGGCTAGGGTTGGAGGGAAAGGTGTAAGGGGTTGGTGCGCCCCCACCCCTCTTTATATAGAGGGGGGCCCTAGCCCCTTCCCCAAGCCCAAACCGGCGGCCCCAAAGGATAAGGAGTGGGGGGCAAGGAAACCCCCCCTTCTAGAAGGTCTATCTCGAGTTTAAACCTCTCTTGGCCGGCTGGGCCCTATGGGGCCTTGTGCCCCTGGCCCAATGCGGCCAGGGCACTCCCTCATAGTCCCATGCCCCCTCCCGGAAGGTGGGGCCACGTTGGTCCCCTTCCGGAAGGTTCTAGAAGCTTCCGGTACAATACCGATTAATCTGAAACAATTCCGAACTCCAAAAACTGCACTGCCTTATATGAATCTTATTCTCCGGACCACTCCGGAACCTCTCGTGATGTCCCGGATCCCATCCGAGACTCCGAACAAAAAATCATAAACCAATTATCCAATCTATCCTAGCGTCGAGACACGTTAAGTGTGTGACCCTGCGGGTTCGAGAATATGCAGACATGATCTTCTATCAATAATCAACAGCGGGGTCTGGTAACCCATATTGACTCCCACACATTCATTGATGATCATATCGGATGAACCACGATGCCAAGATTCAATCAATCCCATATATATATTCCCTTCGTCTCGCGATATTTTACTTGCCCGAGATTCGATCGTCGGTACCGTCATACCTAGTTCAATCTCGTTCACAGCAAGTACTTTACTCGTTCCGTAATCCAATATCACTTTGTGATTAACTCCTTAACCACATGCTTGCAAGCGGTGTTGATATCGATTACCGAGTGGGCCCGAAGTATATCTCTTCGACTTGGGAGGGACAAATCCCATCTCGATACATACAACCCAACAGATACTTTCCGATCACCCGAGAGACACCTTTATGATCACCCTCTCATAGGATGACGTTTGATGACCTCAAAGCTTTCTTCCGATATCAGGGAGTTGTATTATCTCATGGTCTAAGGAATACAATATTTGACATAAGAAAAGCTTCGCAAAGACGAACACGATGACACGATCTAATTGCTTCGCTTAGTTTGGGTCTGTCCACCATATCATTCTCCCAATGATATGATCTCATTATTAATAGACAACTCATGTCCATGGTTAGGAAACCTTAACCATCATTAATCAATGAGCTAGTCCATAGAGGCATACTAGGGACACGGTGTTGTTCACAAACCACACAAGTATTAAAGTTTCCGCTTAATACAATTCTAGCATGGAATATAAACATTATCATGAACAAGAATTATAATAATAACATCTTTATTATTGCCTCTAGGGCATAATTCCAACAAGAATGTCTTACTGAGATTGGAGGGATAAACATCGTCGGAATGCTGCCAGCTCGCATCTCCAAGCTCTCCAACGACATCTCCATCATCACCATTATTAAGAGGGAGTAGTACACCCCCGTACTATTGGTTTGTGGAAGTATCTTGTTCTATCTCTCTCATGCTATCAATGTGCTAGTGCCATATGAGCTACCCAACATAATTATGGTCATCTATTTATAAACCCTTTGTGGTGGATCTTTGGTTTTTTATCAACTGAGTATTTGAGATTGGAATTTTAAGATTGTGTTTGATGTATAAGTAGATGTATATTATATATCCTATTCTTGATTACTTTGTTCTGATCAAACTTGTATGATGGGACATGAGAGGGGGGAACATGTGCATTAAATAGAATAACATGGTAGTATGGAATTGGACAATGATAGAAAGTCTGGTTTCTGCTAATGTTTTTTACATTTCTGTTATTATCTCACTAGGGATAAATGAATGCATGTACTACTATTTCCTAGTGACAATCTTAGGTGAGCCCATATCTTTTGAGGTAGTATCTTACGTTATCAATTTCATGACATAGAAGCAAAAGCAATAATTTGTTTATCTTAAATGTAGTTCAAAGAGGTTTAATAGCTGGAAGAGTAGTGGGATGTGTTGCATCATATCAATCATAGAAATGTGATGCCCATATGAATATCTATCAAACACATTATTAAGTCACATCAATATTATGATTTATTTGGAGTTGATTTGATCTCGCCATGTTTATGAGAGAGTAGACAAGTGAAACTATTAACACTGGTCCGTTTTAATCATAAGAACACCTTTTTCTTGCATTTACAAGTCCGTTTATTTTCATAATTCATTTAATCCGAAAATACAAAAAACAAAGTTGCATTTAGTTCTTTCATATAGTTTGCACCACTACCAACACTACTACAACACACTCTTGCATTGCACTTAGTTTACGTGTTTGCATTGTAGTCAGTTTACTTTACTTGATGCATATTTACTTTAGTTATTTTGTTTAATCATTTATCTTCAATTCTAATTTGAAACCTTGCACTTGACAGCCACTTGTGGAGTTGGGGACACAAGGCTTTGCTTTGCATGTTGCTAGAAAAGATGAAGGAAGAAGGGATCTCTTATTTCCCTGAGAGTTCGATATAAACCCTCGAGTCATCCTTGTGGGGAAACACTCTTGTTACATCACTTTGCGCTTGGAGTCCCAACGAATTGGTGTCCATGTAGTTTGGTGCCATCAATCGCCTACGATGGTCTTATAGGTCTTAAGGTGTAGCGGATGCTGGTCTCTCACCTGCCGGAGGTTTTTGTTTATTTTCTTTCAGTGAATTATTCAGGATGGTGAGGCGGTGAAAACATCCCAGTCATAATAAGGTCCTTCCTACCCTACCCTTGCTCCGTTGATGCACCTAGCGCCAGCAAAGGACACGTGGAGTCGTGTGTCCCATAGATCTCCTATGATCTTGTTGGTTTTTGACTTTGTTGGTGTGAGTTTAGATTAATCTATTCTGATCTACAGTTTTCATCATTGGCGATAATAACTGCTATGGTGTGTTAGTCCTTTGGGTTTTTACCACAAAGACTTCCTATTTATCTAATACAACAAGCTCTAATACGACAAGCTTTATGATGTCGGCTCGCGCTAGTGTGTCTGGTCAACTCTAGGTGGTCCAAGAACCTATTTGTAAAAAACACTTTGGATATATACGTGTACATATATTAATACCACGGATCTCGTTGAACCGCACAATAACCGCCATTTTGCAGTTTTGCGGTGAGAAATGTGCTATTGCAGATACCATGAAATCGATTGACCCACAATATTTTTTCAAAACCCACATATATGTGGTACCACCGGCTAGATATCTGGTTTCCAGCATCTGTACGTAGTAGTTGGCGTGAGGGACATTTAGCCCACGTTTCCTGCTTGCGTGTTGCCGATGTCGATCTCCTCATCTCCGAGTTGTGTATTGTTTACCCGCCACGTCGTCGTCGCCATAGACCCTCATCCCCCCCCCCCCCCCGCCATAGTTCCCTAACTTGCGCATCCCTAATTGAAATTGCCTGCCACCGCTGCTTCTCCCACGGCCAAGAATGTGAACGCACCTTGCGCTACGACAGCCGTGCACCAAAATGGAAGAGGGTGGACAAGTGTGTCGTGAATGGGCGATCTGCTTGCAGTGAGGTCTAGAATCCTTCTCCACCGGTGCCTACTCCACCTACAGATTTCGCCCCTCAGGTGTCCTATACCCCCGATGCCAACTCCGCCGCCTCAATTAACGCATGTGCTCGACCAATGGCCACCGAAAGGTATGAATTTTTCCTCCATTATGTATGTGTGGCTCAAATTCAATGGGAATGATTAGATTTTGTGTGTTTCAATTTTGTAGCATCGATTTGCACTCGGTTCCTACTTCATATGTGGATAGAGGAAAACTTGGTAGACACACAGAGCGAGCCACTCAACAGTTTTGAACAATAGTTCGATGGTGTGGGGACTACCTTCACCTCCAAGTGTTGTTCTTTCGATTGCCTTAAATATTTCTGTTTCATCGGCGCCAAACAAGACTAGGTGTATGTACCTCTGCGGACTAGATTTGATTTGGTGGTCTAACAAAACCAGCGACACTGGCCTAGTCATAACGGGCATGCTGCGTATACTAGTATTATTTCCGCGACGCCAAACCGAAGCAGGAATTAATTAATTTCTTTTTCTTTCCGACAGTCCGGTCCAGAAAGAAAACCTCTGCCTGCATAGCCCGGCCGCCGCTTAGCCGCGAAGCAAAACCTAGTGCCAAGTCTGCGAACGCAACTGCAGCAACCCGCACTCAGACTCAACTCTTGCTCCAGACGGAGTCCACCGAAACCTTACCTTACCCCACCGCAAAGCATCAGCGCTCAGCACGGAACGGAAGCCAGCGGCAGGCAACCGCTTCCCGGAAACCAGACCGAGAATCCCCCCGCCCCTCCCCCTCCTCCTCGCCGGCTCGCCGCCGCCGCCGCCCGAGACGGATTCGGCCGCCCCCTCCCCGCTCCCAAAACCCTAGCGGATTCGAGCCCCGATCGAGCCATCGGGTGCCCGCCCGAGTCGCGGCGCGCTGTTTCCAGGTAATATAATCCCACGATTCTCCGGCGATTTTCTGTTAATTCTTATGGAGGGAGGGGCCGGGTATATAGTTCCTCCTCGCTCTGGTTTTGCTGACAAAGTTCAGGATGGCGCCGTATCTGTTCGTGTGAATTATCATGTCACCATCGTGCCCTACTGGCTGCTTCTGCTGCTGCTGCTGCTGGGATATTGCTAGTAGTTTTTTTTTTACTGGTTGGCAGTTCGCTAAGCCTGCCGGCTCGATGGCCTTGCTGAAATAAGAACTCAATAGTTGTTTTCCTCTGTTTGTGGTGCCAGGTTTTGACTTACTACTGCCCCAAGATCGCATCTCCAGTGGGAGGAGCATCGATTAAATAACGCCAGTCGCTGTCTGACACTAACTGGGTTTGTATCCCGCTGGAGTCGAGGCTGTTGCTGGCCTCCCTGGGAGTGGCCGAGCACAGGCTAGTAGCGGTGGCTTTATAAGCGCGTCAGAGTGCTATGGCGACGGCGACAATGGCGACCGCCGCCGGCGCCGCCGCGCTGCTGTACTACACGCTGAACCGCCGCCTGCAGACGGAGAAGCTGGACAGCGGAGAGGATTCGGACGGCGGGAGTGGCAGGGACGCGGCGGCGGGCGGGGCGCTGCTGGAAACCACGAGCAGGAGCCGGAGCCGGGTGTCGCGGAGGGACGTGCGTGCCCCCGCCACGTGGCTGGAGACCATCTCCACACTGTCGGAGACGCTGCGCTTCACCTACTCCGAGACGCTCGGCAAGTGGCCCATCGGGGACCTTGCTTTCGGAATCAGCTTCCTCCTCAAGAGACAGGTTTGGTTGCTCGTTACTTTGCTCACGATATGTTCTGTTGTTATTTTTACTAATCCGGTGCATAAAAGTTGGAAGCATATTGGGAGTCTTTTATACTGTGAGGTGTTCTTAAGATATCATTCCTTTTAACCATTACAAAATTCCTTTGAATATCCTTTGAACCAGAGAGGCCCTACATGTATCATTTCACTGTTTAGAACTGTACACCATGCTATCTATGCCAGAATTGCACAAATTCTGTGCATTTTCGAACGTATAAACTCAGACTATAATCTTAGAACAAGTACTTGAACAAAGTTCCTGACAGCACGACTTGCTGCATGTGTTTCAGGGGAACTTATCTATAGCAAGCATATACGCTGGAGATGATAGTGTGGAGCTCAAAGGAGCTCCAGTAGTTACTGAGTTGAAGTATCTTCTAAGTTTGTTGACACTGTGCTGGCATTTCTCCAAAAAGCCATTCCCGTTATTTTTGGAGACGACTGGCTATTCCGTGGAGGATGTTCTTATTCAAGAACCTAAAGCAGGAGTAAGTGGAATTTATCTTTCATTTTTTATGTGTAAACCATTATTTTCCTATTTTTGCAGTGATTTGCAAGAAAAATACTTTCTTAGAATGATAGGGTTTTTTTCTTGGGATACTTGCAGATTTTGAAGCCAGCTTTCACCATTCTAATTGATAGAGACAGACAATGTATACTTCTACTAATTAGGGGAACCCACAGTATCAGAGATACCCTGACAGCTGCTACTGGTGCTGTGGTTCCATTCCATCATACAGTAGTCCAGGAAGGTGGTGTTAGTGATTTGGTTTTAGGGTATGCACATTTTGGGATGGTTGCAGCGGCTAGATGGATTGCAAAGCTTGCAGCTCCTTGTCTCACAGAAGCATTACATATGTATCCAGATTATAAAATAAAGGTACTGTACACTACGCTTTACAGTATCTTTATTTACTGCTCCTTCTCTGTGCTAGTAGTTGGGTTGTTCTATCATGGTTGTTGAAGCATCATAATTGATGTTGTTTGTGGAAAATCTTCAAAGGTTGTTGGACATTCACTTGGAGGTGGAACAGCAGCTCTCTTGACATACGTCCTGAGGGAGCAGCAGGAGTTTGCCTCTGCTACTTGTGTGGCATTTGCTCCAGGTGTGCATGTGATGATGTTTTTCTTTCTGAATATTGGATCCATGTGCATCCTTTTCCACTAAATTGGCCACCTGCTTTGTCAAACATCACTTGCATATGTAATTTAGTCTGTAACCCCTACCCCTACTAGATAGTGAACTTGTCATATTTTCTCAAAAAAAGATAGTGAACTTGTCATATTTTCGATAGCTCTGTTTATTATCTTCAAATGCTGGGTCCCGGATAGAATAAGCATCCAAATTTTTTGGCGCAACAGAAGTAGCCTATGAACTCTTTTTGAGTAGTACCCTTCGTGACATTCATTGTAAGCATCCAAATTTTTTGGCACAACAGAAGTAGCCTATGAACTCTTTTTGAGTAGTACCCTTCGTGACATTCATTGACCACCTAGATGGAAATATGATGTTGACAAAACAATTCATCATTGATCATAAGACATAATTTTATGCTATCCTAAACATGGTACTGTCACACTAGAATCTCGGACAACCTTATGTCTCTGAGAATTGAGCTCCTGTACCCCAGATTCTTTATAAGCTAGACCTCTCCAATACAATAGATATCTGTTGCAGACTTGGCTCCTGTCCTTTGAATAAGGAAGTGATTTAGTTCTTGTTGGATGCTCTATTTTGCAGCTGCTTGTATGACATGGGAGCTGGCAGAGTCAGGACAGCATTTTATCACTACAGTCATCAATGGAGCTGATCTGGTGCCAACATTTTCAGCTGCAGCAGTAGATGATCTTCGTTCAGAGGTTCCTTATTTTTACTTCTTTTTTAGCAATGCCATAGCTGCTTATTCAATAGGACATTGACTCATCTGCATCGACGAGATCTTTATAAGTCTAGTGAGTTTCATTCTGGAAACAACATGAATGCATGTGACTGTAGCAATGCATTTGTTCCTTGTTTTATTTGTAATGAAAACAACTTCCCCATGTAACAGGTGACAGCATCTGCTTGGCTGAATGATCTTCGTCACCAAATCGAGCAAACTAGAATCCTGAGCACTTTCTATCGTTCTGCATCTGCCCTGGGATCACGACTTCCTTCTATGGCAAATGCTAAAGCCAGAGTAGCTGGGGCTGGGGCCATCCTAAGACCTGTATCTACTGGGACACAGGTTACCTTGTAGCTTCATTTTTTGTTTGCCCCCTTTTAACACAAATTCAATCTGTCATTGATGAATCCATGGGCATTATGCATGACTAACAATATTGGCAATGTGTTCATGTGTTCAGGTTGTAATGAGGAGGGCTCGCAGTGTAGCACAAGCAGCCTGGACAAGACCAGGGCTACAACTATCCTCATGGGCATGTATTGGGCCAAGGCGTCGAAATAATACTACATCTACCTCAACTGTCATGTCAGAAGAAATAATGACTTCCACTGCAAGTGGTGGCTCTGAATCCACTTCACTGTTGTCCGAGACCACTGTGGAAACCACGCAGACAGTTACATCTGAAACCATGCAGTATGCTACATCAGAAGAGGTACAGAGCTCCAGTACAGCATCTGATGCTGTTAGCACCTTCGATGACAAGGCAGATAGTGATGGTGAGGACATCATCGATCACCATGTGGACGAGGACAGGATCACTGATGTAGAGCTGTGGCAACAACTCGAAAATGAGTTGTACCGAAAAAGGGTAGAGGAGGATGGCATAGTCAAAGATACGACTGAAAATAATATTGCTGAAGAGGTGGGTGGCACAGCGCAAGATGTCCTCAGTGAAACCAATGAGAAGGAGGTTCACAGATTCTACCCTCCAGGAAAAATTATGCACATACTGACCTCCAGCAAGTTAGCAGTCATAGATGAAGATGCAGAAGCAGTCATAGACGAAGAGGAGAATGGCATTCATCAGGATGATACTGTCGGGGAGTCAGAGACAAGCATAGGGATCTACCTTACACCGAGATCTCTGTATGGCAAGCTGAGGCTTTCAAAGATGATGATCAATGATCATTATATGCCGATATATAGAAGAAACATCGAGCAGTTGGTTGCTGAGTTAGAGAAAGATTTGGCTCTGTAGGTGATAGCCTGACAATACAGCTTGCTAAGTCCAAACCAGATACTCACATTTAGTTTCAACTGTTGTAAAAGCTGATGACATAGGTTATTAGTTCCATATGTGTATCTAACATTATTGGAATAATATCACAATGTTTATCAGAACTTCAGACCCTACTGGTTATGCACTGTTGCAATACCCAGAGATATGCTAACAGCAAAACCGTGTTACTCTGTCCGATACAAATTACTTGTCAGTCTTAGGCAAAATGTTGCCTTAAATTTTTCTACGTTCAGTGAATCTGTGACAAGTAATTTGAATATACAAAATATTGTCATGTTCTCCTTTTAAGAAATGAAATGATTCACTAAGAAGCAAAAGTGCAGTGCTTGATTAGACAATTGCTAGTCACATTGCTACAGCAAAATTAAGAGGAAGTCGCATGTACAAACAGAGAAGTTATCACTCATGATTTCATCTTATTGGATGTTCCTGTGGTTCCTTGCTGATCATAGGGCTAGAATTGCTAGGAATGCCGCGAGGTGCTTCTCTGCTCTTGAACTTGTTGCGTGATTCCTTCCTTTTTTGGCTCATGAATTCTCATGTAAATAAGAAAGTTGCGTGTAAATAGAGAACTCATCACTCATGATTTCATCTTCTTGGACGTTCCTTCCTTACTGATTACAGGGCCAGCCTTTCTAAGAGTACCGTGAGGACGGCTCTCTGCTCTTTTTTGGCTCATGAACTCCCCGAAGGATGGTATCTTGGGAAGGTCCATTGTACTGATCATGCAATCCTTTCTTTCTTCGCTAATGAATTCTCTAGAGGTTGACATACTGGAACGCTCCATATTTTGAGTCGAAGCGGCAACCTTAGAAGGCTCAGTTTTAGCAAACTCGGAGCTGTCACTAGCCTCTCCTGGCTTTTTACCCAAGCCATCTGGGGCGGTGCAAGGGAAGCTGGTGACTGCAGTGTGATCGGTAATCTGGTCGGTTAGGGCCTGGAGGCGATCATGAATTTGGTCAGAATTTGAAGACGACAGCCACCGGAATGTCGCAGCTATCTGGGAGTTGTAGAACGTTTTTCCCACTTTCTGATACTTCTTGAAGCACTCTGCTTCAAGGTGTGTGGCAGAAGCCTCTTCGGTGATCCTGAAAGTGTGCACAATGTAGTAAGTAACGAAAAAATATTGATATGATGTCACGGTGTGAGGGGATAAGTTTCAAATGCCCAATTGTGATACTCCCTCCGGCCCATATTAATTGACTCAAATTTGTCTAGATTTGAATGAATCTAGACACTATTTAGTATATAGGTTCATCCAAATTTTGACAAATCAAAGTCAATTAATATGGATCGGAGGGAGTACTATATTTCTAACAGCGTCAAACTAGACCTACCGTAGATTGCCAAGGCGCAGCTTTGCTTGTCCAAGGGCATCCAACAATCTTTTCCTGCTTGCATCTCTTAGAGTCTGAGATATGCTCTTCTTGTCAGCAAGGTTGCCACCCTATATTATATTACCAATTGAATATTATGAATACTTATAAAAGCTTGATCAAGGGGCATTTTTACAACGAGAAAACAGTTTTTACCAAACTCTCAGACAATTACTACGAAAAGGCAGCATCTGAATCACCTGCTTTTTAGGCTGACCTTTGGCTTGAAAATAAGCATTTTCAGCACGCTCCAAGGCATCAAGTTTTGTTTCCAAATCTCCTTTGGATGGAAACTTTGACATGGCAATATCGCTCACTACCTCCTCATCTGCCATTCATCAATACCAGCCAATATTAATGCACCCCAGTCTATGAAAATACGACAGTAAAATTATTGATGCTAAAAGGAAAAGAGAGTGATTGTTCTACCATCAGAATCTGATATATCTTCTGCTGATACGCTAGCGTCATCTTCACGATTCCAAAATTCTGTGTCCAAGTGTTTTGGATTAACTGATGAGCTGCTAGACAAATGAGAAGTTATACTATGCCAACATGGTACAGTTAATCCAAAAGAATCGAAATATGTATTAAAGCATTCTTCATGAGTAAAATTGTAGAGGAAAACAAAACCAAGAATTACTGCACAGTGACCACCGCATACCTTTTGAAGACTGGAGAGATATTGTTAAAGCGGCAATTGGGGACACGACGAAGTTCCTCCAAACGTGAGGACACTTGATTTGGGTGCTTACAAGCATCACATGAGCGTTGGCATAAAGTTGGTTGTACCTGCTCCAGTTTAAATATTAACATGCAGTACCACAAAGCAGAAACACTAACCAGTTTGGAATTAATGTTGTACCTTCTCTCCAAAGCTCTCAATGATCTTTTTTCGACGACAGCTAGAAGTTTCACAATAATCAACTATCTGTGTAAGGAGAGGCAAAATATAATGGCATGAAATATGCTGCATGGTCCAGTATACCATTACAATGTTTGGTTATAACCTGACTAAAGTCTGCTAGGGCCTTCTGTGAAAGCTCAGTCGAAGAGGAGGACGGCTGTGGTTTTTTACTGCTACTGTTTCTCAAAATAAATTCCTGTTAAACCATAGAAGCCTCAGTTTTGACATTCAGAATGGCATACTTTATTATATGTACACTTAATTACCATTCTCCTTCGGTCGTCTAATCCATAATATAAAACACTCTTTGAAGGCTGTAAGTCACGACCAGCTCGTCCAGACTCCTGGTAGAACGATTCCATCGACTTAGGCAAGTTGAAATGGCATACAATACGGACATCTTGTCTATCAATGCCCTGAAAAGATGAATAGCGCCGATATATTAGCAAAGCTCCACTGCAGAAAGAGTTATGAAACATAATGCAATTAGAGTATTACATACCATTCTGTGGAGCAGTATACACATAACAATCCGGACAAGGTCCCATATCGGAAAAGGCAATGCATGAGAAAAACAGAGTATGAATAATTTTTAGAACTCAAGTATAATATTGGTGCAAGTAAAGATAAACTATATACTGCAAGTTGGAAGTTAAATAGGTAACTATTGTCCGATAAAATACTCTAGGACTCAAAGACATGGAGTCAGCATGTCATATGCCCGAAAGATGGAGAAAGAAGCTATACCCAAATGCCACAGTTGCAGCAACAACTTGAGATCTTGATGAAAGCCAGTCATCAAGAACAGCACTTCGCACCTTACTATTCAAGCCAGCATGATAAGCTGATAAGGAGCAACAAAAAACTCATGAGTGTTTCTGCACAACTGTCCTAATAGGGGCTTCGACTTGTCATTTTTTTACATAGTTTAACGTACCAGCACAAGAGATGCCCTGTTCTGACAAATGCATAGTTAGATCATCACAAGCAGCACGCTCAAGACAATATATAATTGAGCAAACATTTCCACTGGACTTCAGTAAATTTGATATATCGGCATAAACATCGTCAAGAAGATCCTTGTAACGAACTGCAAAATTAGTTCATGATTAACAGCTAACACTTCATGGATAGAACGCAGACACAGAAAACCAGCTAAAATAGGTTCAGAGGTAATGAATAACAAGAGCCATAGGTTCGTCACTAGGTAACAAACAAATAATATTGCACAGTCTTGAAGCAACGGCAGTCACAGTTTCAAGAAAATGTAAAAATAAAGACCTTCAGAAAGTGAAAACGGCAAAGTAGTATGGATGCCTGGAAAAACAAAGCCTTCAGTCCTTAAAAATGATCAAGGAAGTCGGGAATAATACCTTCATAAAATATATTAGGTCGATTAAAGGATGCTTTAAGAATTACTGGGTTTTGCAAGCACAATGATGATATCACATCCTTCTGGACTCTGGTACAAAGAAAGAAATTGAAAGCTGAACATATGAGACAATACTAAATATCATGATCAAAAGAAAAAACAGATTAAGTGAAACTGCACTGAGGATAGCAGGCATTGATCATTAAGAGGGTAATGTGTTACTTTGGAACAGCGGTTGCAGTCAAAGCCAATATAGGGATATCTGGGAACTGCTTCCTCAATGATGAGATCTTCCGGTAGCTAGGTCTGCATTTCATAGAAACAACAGACTAAATATTCCATAGAAAGGAGGAATGTTGCAACTCATTTTACCAAATAAAACTATGGAAAGTTCAAAACTGGTAACAGATTAAAGGCGAATATTCAGATCAAACACAGAAACCAATGCATACCTGAAATCATGGCCCCAAGTTGAAATACAATGAGCCTGTGGAGAGGGAGAAAAAATTGCAAAATAAGCACCACAAGGTTTTTAGAAGAGATCCCAGAACAACAGAATGTTACTAAAGGAGTAAAAGTGTTACTTAATTTAGACCTCATCGATAGCAACAAGGCCAAGAAGGCCTCTGCTGTAGAGCTTTGTAAGCTTTTCCTTGAACCCATATGTTGCAACTAACTCAGGAGTAACGTACAGCAATTTTATAGAAGGATTGCCAGAATCAAGATCTTCGTGTATCTGATGAAACAGCATATATTTGTTCAAATTGTGAAGTAAAAAAGGAAGAGCTGTCATGCAGACGATGTTCATTATCTAGATCCTAGAGATGGTGACCAAGTTCAATATTAAGAGTATGAACTCCAATTCTCAGGGGATTAGTACGACCGGAATAACTGAGTGCACCACCTCAGCCAGTATGAATTCATAGGGTTAAGACGTCAATTACCACATTTAAAATAACTGAGCATTTCTCATGACAGCCTTACTTTGCAGTGTGTACAGATGTTACCTTGTTTTTATTATGAGTTGTTTGTGTCGAAGAGAGAAATTCAGCTGGAATCCCTTTACTTTTCAAGCTGGTAACCTGATTCTCCTGGAAATTTAATATACAGGCCACATGATATTCAAAGGCATCCCAAGATTCAGGGGTAATAGAAAAAAGAGAAGGTAGGATAATACAACTTACCATCAGAGCTGACCAGTAGATTTTACAACAAATCAATAATAAACTGTTAGTATAGCTAAAATTTGTGTACATACATTCTTTTCAAGTAGTAGTAGATTATAGGGAAACTTGACGGATCAATTCACCTATCAAGGGTGAGATAACTAGAACGATGCCAGTCTTGACTAGAGCAGGGATCTGGTAGCACATTGACTTGCCACCTCCAGTTGGCATCAAACAAAAGCAGTCCCTTCCTGCAGATTAGTTCCCTGACATGTTAAAACAGAGTTCGTGTTGCAGGAACAACTAAATCCTACCACGCGGGATTCAGCACCGAAAGATGGAAACCCGTGAACTGATCACATCAATATTCAGAGGATTGAACAGTTTAAAATGAACACAAATCTGAGAAGAGGGACAGAGTGAGGACCTGAAAGAACAGCCTCTATAGCCTCCAGCTGCCTTCCTCGGAACTCCGAATACCCGAAATACTGCTTCAATACGCTCTCCAGGTCCTTTCGAGTTTTCGTCCCATGTCTCGAGCCCGCCGACACGCCTTTCAGGGGAAGTGCCTTCTTCATTGTTTAGCTGCACCACTCAATGCATCAGAAGGTCCATGAGTGTGGCCTAACACGCAATGTTCTTAAACTCCTTTTGATTAACACAAAATGATGACAAACAAATCAATACGATTGCTATATTTCATTTTTATTTTGAGATTGGTGATCACAAGTTCACAACATACCGCCGCCTAGGATATATGAACCCAGGGCTCATTCTTCCGATACGCACAGATAAATCGTGCAAATCTAAGGTGAAAACTACCATCCCTCAGAATCAATCAGCGCGCAGTGCGCCATTGCCAACCCAATCGGAACCCGGGTTGGGGAATCAATAAGGGACGCGCGGATGGTGTCCCAAGTGCGGCTGGAAGCGAGGTCTTAGGGTTTGGGGAATGGAGGCGGAGATGGCGAGATGTACCTGCGGTGGGTTCGTCTGCGGCGATGCGGGGAGCGGCGCCGGCACGGGCGGGAAGCGAGCGCGGCGGCGTGGCGTCCCGCCTGACCTGACTCGCCTGAGCCTTGGGGACAAACAGGGCGGCAGACGGCTTGTGGAGCACACTACTTCCCCGGCACGTGTTCCCCACCTGACGGGTTTGGATTCGAATTTAGAAATTCCCTTGGAAATGCACACGCTCAATTACTTCGTTTTAAAAACGTGTGAGTTTTCCTCAGATCCAGGAGAAATCCAGTTTGTTTCCTTTTGCACGTCTTTATGGCAACATGTTTTGTTCATTTTCAAATCTTTTTCCGGTAAATTTTCAGATCTAGGAGTCTAATTTTTCTTATCTAGTTAGTATTTCTAAGAGTAATATTATTTTTTACAAACAGTTCGATTCACCTTTTGACGCATCATTACATCCATTAAAATTTATAGTCTTTTTTAACCGGGGACCGAGAAGCTTCATTCCATATCGACGGTGGAGGTACAACTTACAAATAGGAGCAAAGCAAAGTGAAAGAATACAAATTGGTCCTCATTTTCTGCACAAAGGACCTCATATCTAAATTCCAAAACTGATCAGGTCCACCTCCTTCTCCACTGCATCGATGCATTGTAGCAAAGCCGACACGCATCGCCGGGGACTTTACCACTTGGGATGGAGCAACGGGTAGAGTAGAAAGGCCTCCTTCTTGGCATAAGAGCGACTCCACTCGTTGGGCGCCAAAAATCGGACCTTTTTTCGGCCCACTCGGCTTGGGTACGTCTAGTTTCCCACTCGTGTATTCAGGCTGAGTTTTCAAGTTCGGCTAAGATTCATTAAAGATGGGCGAATTTTATTAAGTTGGACGAATACAGACGGATTACATCAAATTTAAACTAAACTAGTACATAATAAACTTAAAAAAGGTCGTCGTCGTGGCCTCCGCCGTTCTACATGCCGAAGTTGCTGTAGAACGCCGTCTAGACGGGATCGGCGCGGTCGTCATCCTCGCCGCCGCCGCCGTCGTCATTGCTCGGCGGCTGGTTCTGGCGTGAGCTCCCCTGGCCTGGGTCGCCGAACCTCCACGGCTGGTAGGACGGGCTTTCGTCCTCGTCCTCGTCGTCGAGGACGTAGAGCGGGGCGCCCTGGTAGGCGAGCTCCCGCCCGAACAATGCCCGCCACCGGGCCGCCTGCTCCTCGGCCTGCTGCTACAGGCCGAGGATGTGCTGCCGCTCGGCCTTCTCCCAGTCCTTCCTAGACCACTCCTGGATGTCCGGCGAGGAGGGCTCCACCGGTGGCGGCTGCGGCGCCGAGTCGCGGAGCGACTGCTCCAGCACCATCCTCAAGGCACCATCTTCGGGTGGCGCCGAGTCTTCAGTCTTGGGGCGGCGAAGGCGCAGGTGGCCGGTTGGCGACGCCGTCGCCCTTTGCTCGCCAATGACGATGCCGCGGGAGCGTGTTCGCGGCGACGAGCGTAGAGGCGAGCCCGCCTCGCGCTTGACTACTGTCGGCGTGCGCAGCGGCGCCGAACCGGAGGAGTGGGATGCCGAGGTGGAGCAGGACGAGCTCATCCTTACCATCCTCCTTGGCATCCAATTGGCCAGAGGACGCCGCCCAGACCTCGCCGTCGGCATGGGCGTTCGTGGGAAGCCTCGGCGTGTTGTCGGCATTGGTGTGCTCTAGCACCGCCCTCAGCGTGCGGCCAGGCGCACTCCACCAACGCCGGCGGCCCGACGAGTTGTTGCGCTTCGGCGGCGACTCATTGGGTGGTCCTTCATGGCGGGCGAGCTCCTGGGCGCGGCGATCCGCGAAGAACTCCTTCCAGTACAGGAGGTTGTCCGGTGACTCGGCGGCGGAGGGTTCGTCCATGGCCGCGATGTACTCCTCCACTTTGTACGACAGCTCCTCCGGCATGGGCGCCGGCGATATAGGGATGCCGTCGGCGCTGAGCTTCCACCCCGGAGGATTCCGTGTGTCCGGTGGCGCCATGTAACCGGCCTCGTACAGCAGGCGTGCCTCCTAGGCCTGCAGCGTGCGCCGCCCGAAGCCATTCGCCGCCGCACCGTTGCCGGGGTATCACTCGGCCATGGCTGGTGGAGAGGGGAGAGTGACTGAGAGGAGGAAAGTTCACCGGAGTTTGGGCTGGTGGGCTGGGGAGCTGTGAGAGAGTGTGAGAAACTCCGGCGAGGGGTACGGCTTATATAGGCCGGGGTGGGCGGCGAGGACGGGAGGGGTGTAGCGGTGAGCGCGGGAAAAGAGGAAACAGCGGGAAGTTAGTGCCCGCCGGTCCGTCGCGGGAGCCGATGCGGCGGCGGTGGCGCCGTAAATCGGCCACGCGTGGCCGACGCAACGGGCAGTTAATATCCGGCGGTCGCCGCGTGGTTCCGAGGATGATGACGACTCGGCTTCTATCGCTGACTCGGCGGGTCCTGCTGTGACCCGGCATACCACTACATGATGTAGTATACTATAGTCGTTGACATAACACCAATGAAACACCGTTCACTAGTATTACATCCCTCAGAATGGCACAACAAAAACACAGCAGGTCCAATACATGGCTAAAGGTTACAACTCACTCTTTTACATAATATCCAGAGAACACTCTAGGTTAAAGATAGAGAAAGAGTTTCTTATGGAGAAGAATCAAAGATAAACAACGCAAGATTTCTTATACTATTGAAACTAGTATTTTAACTAAGGGATTGGCATTTGCTGCTAATGCAATGCATTACAAAATTAGGTTCTCGGGTTAGAGATTAGATTCCTATCTAATCAATAACTTCGTCTTCACTCGAGTTTATGTATATGTTGACTTTCTTGACTTTAGTGAATAGCTTTAGCTTTGGATGATGAGTCCTGGAACATAAATTGATGTAGATGTAGTCTTTCCCGGCTTCAGAATCTAGCAAGGGTTAAGAAGATACTTTGAGTACGAGCGTACTCAGCAAATTGACTAGAAAAGGAGTGTTTGATGCACTATATCTACAGCCAAAGATCATAGGTCGTAGGCAATGCAAGTTTTCATAAATATTTCTTCAAAGGTTGCTTTTATTCTGAAAATCTATGTCCGTCAGCCTTCACGGGTTTACCAGAACTTTCATAGAGTTTCTTTCCCGCCGTGTTCGCAGCTCCTTCCTGGAACAAGGAGTAACAAGTTACAGTTCTTACACTCTGCAAAGGTGCGTCACTTTACCCATGAGAGATCAACTCTTTGTTGCACAACTGGGCAGCTTATTCCTGTCCACAATTCCATGATGTGGGGCCCATAAGATGATCCAAGCCAATCATTGCCCCCTTCGCGACCCCGCATGCCACCTTGGTGTACACCATACCCACATAAGAAATTACGACAATGGTTTGTACAAACTGTTAGATGTCAGAACTATCGTGGGACGTTGAGGGTTCCCACCCATATGCTGCATATCCTCTACGAATTATCAATTAATATGCACGCTACGAGGATAACAGCTACGACCTGCACATCCGGCTTCATGCGAGAGGAAGAAGATACAGCTGACTTCTCCGTCCCATTCCAAATCTCATGGTCAACGCGTAATATACGGCGCAAGAATCACTGGAACATTGGTTGTTAAGTCCTAAGTGATATAGTTCTGAACAGTGGTATTCCAACTATCAGATTTAATAGATTAGCCGATCACCCTAGATCAGTAATCAATAGTTCACATTATTATCTAAAATAGTGTTTTCAGACCTTTTTCAAATGCAGGTGATGACAACACTAGATTTGTAAAATACTTTACGGAAAATAAACAAAGGACATGAGAAAGTGTGAACTTGTCTGTTGTGATTGCAAGATTATGCACTCACAGTCTTCGAGACAGTATAAGATCCAAAATCTGAAATCAGCATCATTGGTACGGTAAGGACTAAAGTTTAAAGAAGCAATATGCTTTTATGCATAAGTAATGTGATGTACGTTCTAAACGCAAATCCCGGGGATAACGTTGTTCTAGGGTTTGGATTCCGGAAATGGTTACTTTAGAGTGTGTGGTTCTTTTAGATAAGTTTCACAATTGTGCTTCTATTAAGGTTTATGAGTGGTTGTGAACAACTCATATGTAGAAGTAAAATATATATACTTTGGACATACCAGTCAAGATTGCTTATACAACAGTGCTTGTTTGAAGGGGCAAAAAGAATAACCTTCGAAGAAAAGGTTTCTCTTCCAAGGTCTAAACAAACTTTGTGGTTGGTTAGTGATGGTTGATGTTATTGGTTTGCTCAAATGGTTTGGCTTGAGTTGCTTTATAACTTAATTACTTCAGACCAAAGTTAACTATAAAACATATAATAATGTTTATCGTGTTGTATTAAGATTTTGTAGACTAAAGTTAACTTTAAAACAAAGATAGTTTTGAAAGTATAATACTTATATATTTGTATCTTGTATATCTGAAATGTTTTCTTTAAGTTACTTAAGAATGGTTATTCTTTTACTTGGTGTAATGGTTTCTTGATTCTATAATAGAGTGGTATCATTTATCTTTTATAAAGGAGTGGTTGTGGTTTTATAAACCAGAATATAATATTGCTTCACTACTAATGGATTTATTATAATGTTGGGGTAGTTTTTTGGTAATCTGGTAGTTAACATGGATGGAAAGGATCTGATTTATTCACAAGGTGTTCTTTAAGGTTTTTATCATGAATTGAAATACTTTGAAAATATAATCTTCACTTAAGATTGAAGATAATTTAATAAAAAGGTATTTATAATGTTTTAACCCATTATGGTCTTATATTATTCATATTAAAGACTAATACTATTTATTGGATTTATTTTACTTATTTTAGAAGTATTAATAAATTTTATTTATCTTTATATGAATTATTAATGAAGTAAATAAGTTTAAATTTGAGTTATTAAAATATTTAAATTTTTATTTAACTCAAAAGAAGAATATTAGATTTTTTAACATGTAGATATTATTTTTGTGATTATTTTGGTATATTACATTTATTTTTGTGATTTATAAATAATAAGATATGATTTTTACAATTCTTATTACTTTATAATTACTTAATAAATAATAAATATTTAATTAAGTGAAATAATAATACATGATTATAGTTTTAAATTAGAATTCTAATTTTTATAAGATTTTTGGTATTTTTTATATTATTAACATTCATCATTATAAAAATATGAATTATCAAAGTTTTATTACTTATAAAACTTTTATTAAATAATATTTATTTAAATAATTATCATAATAATATTTGATAATAGTTTTAAGTTGTAGATTTTATTTTTCTGAAAGTTTTCATATATTATAGACATTTTTCTGAATTATAAATCAAAAGTTATTAATTAAACAAGATTTAATCATTTATTTGATTTATGGAATATTATTAATTGAATTATAACATTTTATTTATTTCTTAATAGAAAATATTTTTTACACCGTACCAAGAGCTGCCCCAGTCACTGACCTGTGGGCCATTGTCCACTTCATTTCTCAGATGAAAGAAATGCATTTGTACCGACCCAGTCTTTACCCCCAGTCAATGACCTGCGGGCCCTAGGCCATGTCATCGGCCACGCTGGCAAAGACCAGTCAAACTAGCTGACGTGTTTCAACCATGAGGTGAGCATGACGCAGCGATGGCGTCAGCACCACCGCCGCCATCGGTGTGTGGTCACCGGCGACAATCTACGGCGCCCTAGCAAACGAAATGGGCCTAGTTCGAATCAGCGCAACCTACTGAACATAAAAGTGGCGACGCCGCTCAGAAATGGTCATCGGAGCTTCAGCTCCAACAAGCTCCGACGGTGGCCGATGATGGCATACAGTGAGACGTCGATTTACCACGAGATCGGGCGATTCAAGGATGTTGGTGTTGGAGATATGCCCTAGAGGCAATAATAAATGTAGTTATTATTATATCTTTGTGTTTATGATAAATGTTTACATTCATGCTATAATAGTATTAACAAGGAAACATTGATACTTGTGTGATTTGTAAACTTAATTTGAAGTCCCTAGTATAGCCTCTATACATCACTAGCTTGTTGGTTGATATATGATTGTGGTTTCCATATCATGAACATTGATATGTTATCAACAACAAGATCATATCATTAGGAGAATGATATGATGGACATACTCCTATAGATAAGCGTAGCATAAAGATCAAGTCATTTCAATAGTTCAATTGCTATATGCTTTCTGATACATAGTAACCTAATTCCTTCGACCATGAGATCATGCATATCACCTTTGCAGGATGGATGCTTTGATGACATCAAACACCACACCGTAATTGGGTGGCTATAAAGGTGGCATTGAGTGTTCGGAAAGTATTGGTTGAGACACATGGATCAAGAGTGGGATTTGTCCATCCATATGACGGATAGATATACGCTGGGCCCTCTCGGTGGAATGTCATCCAATTAGCTTGCAAGCATGTGACTGGCTCACAAGGGATCACATATCACGGGAACGAGAAAAGAGTACTTATCGGTAACGAGGTTGAACTAGGTATGAAGAGATACCGACGATCATAACCTCGGATAAGTAAACTATCGTGAGACAAAGGGAAATTGGTATCGTATGTAAGTGGTTCATTCGATCGCAAAGTAATCGTAGAAATATGTGGGAGCCATATGAATTTCCAGATTCCTCTATTGGTTATTGTTCGGAGAAGTGTCTCGATCATGTCCGCATAATTCACGAACCGTAGGGAGACACACTTAAGGATTAGACGTTGTTTGAGTAGTTATGGAATGGATGAGAAAGAGACCGAATGTTGTTCGGAGTCTCGGATGGGATCCGGGATATCACGAGGTGATCCGGAATGGTCCGAAGAATAAGATTCATATAAGGAAAGTCCCGTTTCGGAGTTGGGGAATGATTCCAGTGTTTCCATCGGGAATGTTCTAGAAGGTTCCGGAATGTCCGGCACTCCGGAGGGGAAGGGTACATGAATGTGTTGTATAAAGTTGGTATGATTGCATCATGTACTAAGTACCCTCGCTGTTCCAAATAAAGGATTAAATTGAATCCTAGTTTGAAAAGTCAAATAGCTAAATTGAAAAGTCAAATAGCTAAAATTGGAAAGTGGAAAAGAGGAGGAGGGGGGAATCCGAGTTGGGGAGGAGTTCCCTCCTCCAACCGGCGGCAACCCTCCAAGCCGAGCTGGGGAGGGACTCCTCTCCCTCCCCTTGGCCGCCGGCCCCCCTCCACCTATATAAGGAGGGGCAGGGACCCCTCCTAGAGCACACAAGTCCCTCACCTCAAACCCTAGAAGCTGCAGCCCACCATAGCCGCCGCCGCCCCCTAGGGTTTTGCCCTAGCCGCCGACTTGGGGTCCCCGGAACCCTAGGCGCCGGCTCTAGCACTTCCTCCTTGGTGTGTCTAAACCCTAGATCGCCGAGGAGATCTCTCATACTCCACCATACTCGCTCCGGCTTAAGGCGAAGCCCTGCGAGATCTCCCCTCTACTTCCGGTACCACGCCGTTGTGCTGCCGGAATCGCGAGGAGAGTGCTACAACCTCCGCTGCCTGCTGGAACAAGGGAGAGGAAGGTCTTCGTCGAGTACCGAACGTGTGACCGACTGCGGGAGCGCTGCCGGAACGCAGCGCCGGAAGGATCGTCTACGCGATCTTGAGATCGGGAAGAGTACGACTACATCACCCACGAGAATCTGCTCTCGTTAAACACTTTGGAATCTTCGAGGGTAAGTTATTCCATCGACTCGTTGCTACAATCTAGTAGATAGATCTTGGCTTGTTTGTTTGTATGCGATAGAAAATTTTGTTTTCCATGCTATGAAACCCTACAGTGGTATCAGAGCCGTGTCTATATGTAGATCTGTTGCACGAGTAGAACACAATGGTCATTGTGGGCGTTGATGCTTTTATTGTCGATTGCTTCTTGTGTACTTTGCATCTTGCGGTATGTTGGGATGAAGCGGCCCGGGCTAACCTTACATGACATCGTTCATGAGACTTGCTCCACGCTTGACATGCAACTTGTATTGCATAAGTGGCTTTGCGGGTGCCTGTTTCTCCTAGCATAGTTAAGATCCAATTTACAACGGGTGATTAACAATACTAGTATCAATGTTGTGGTTCATGTTCGTAAGTTAGAGCGACACTTATAGAAAGCCCCAAGCCATGTAAAACATGCAAAGAAAGTAGAGGCGTCTAACTTTGTTTTGCAGGGGTGTGCAGTGATGTGATATGGCCATGATTGTGATTATATTTTATGTATGCAATGTTCCTTATTGTAAGTTGGCAACCGGCAGGAGCCATATGGTTGTCTTTAATTTATATTAAGACTCACGTGTCTATTCAAAGTAGTTGTAATAGTTGAAGCCGGTGGACGACAACCATGTAGAGGCGTCATTGACCTTGATGCAATGCCGGTGATGATGGAGATCATGTTCGTGCTAGAAGATGGAGATCGGAAGCACAAAGAAGAAAGGCCATATCATATCACATATTATGAATTGCATGTGATGTTAATCCTTTATGCATCTTGTATTGCTTAGTAGACGACGGTAGCATTATAAGATGATCCCTCATGCACATGAATTTCAAGTCATAAAGTGTTCGCCCTTAGTTAGCACCGTTGCTAAAGCTTGTTGTTTCAAAGCACCACGTGATGATCGGGTGTGTTAGATTCCGCAAGTGTATACAACGTGAGAAAGCCAGATTTGCTCATGCGGAAACTAAGGTTTGATCTTGACGAGCCTAGCATGTACAGACATGGTCTCGGAACACGGATCACCGAAAGGTAAAGCATGAATCATATAGTAGATATGATGAACATGACGATTGTTCGCCATTGAAACTATATCAACTCTCGTGATGATCGGTGTTGATGTAGTGGATTTGGTTCGTGTGATCACTAAAACAATGTGAGGGATGTTGTTTTGAGTGGGAGTTCACCTAGATTAACTTTATTATTAATTTGAACTCAATTTGTCATAAACTTAGTCTAAACTATTGCAAATATGTTGTAGATCAATGGCAGCCCCTACCATCAATTTTAATGCGTTCCTAGAGAAAGAAAAGTTGAAAAACAATGGAAGCAACTTCGCGGATTGGTTCCGCAATTTGAGGATTGTCCTCACAGCTGGTAATTTGACCTATGTGCTGGATGCACCGCTGGGTGACCCACCTGCAGCTGATGCTTCCGATGAAGTAAAGAATGTTTACCTCGCTCGGAAGAATCAGTACTCTATAGTTCAGTGTGCTATCTTGTATGGTTTGGAATCGGAGCTTCAGAAAAGGTTTGAGAATTCAGACCCATATGATATTGTCGAGGATCTCAAATTGATCTTTGAGACTCATGCGGCAATTGAAAGTTATGAGGCTTCTGAAAAGTTCTTTAACTGCAAGATGGAAGAGGGCAACTCCATCAGTGAGCATGTGCTTAAGATGTCTGGGCACGCAAACAAACTTCAAAGTTTGGGTATAGTGATTCCTAATGCTTTGGGGATTTACCGTGTCCTCCAATCACTACCACCAAGTTACAAGAACTTTGTGATGAACTACAACATGCAGAACATGAACAAGCAGTTGCCAGAACTGTTTGCTATGTTAAAATCTGCAGAAGTGGAGATCAAGAAAGAGCACCAAGTGTTGTTGGTCAATAAGACCACCAAATTCAAGAAAGGCAAGTCTAAGCAGAAGGGACACTTCAAGAAGGGTGGTAAGAAAGTTACCACGCCGGCGAAGAAGACCAAGGCTGGACCTAAGCCTGAAACTGAGTGCTTTTACTGCAAGGGAGAAGGTCACTGGAAGCGGAATTGCCCAAAGTACTTGGCGGATTTGAAGAACGGCAACATCAAGAAGAAAGGTATATCTGATATACATGTTATTGATGTGTATCTCACTAGTACTCGTAGTAGTGCCTGGGTATTTGATACTGGTTCGGTTGCTCATATTTGTAACTCGAAACAGGTGCTGCAGAATAAACGGAAGCTAGCGAAGAACGAGGTGACGATGCACGTAGGAAACGGATCAAAGGTTGATGTGATCGCGGTCGGCACGCTACCCCTTCATCTACCATCGGGATTAGTTTTATACTTAAATAATTGTTATTTGGTGCCTGCGTTGAGCATGAACATTATACCGGGATCTTGTTTATTGCGAGACGGTTACTTGTTTAAGTCCGAGAATAATGGTTGTTCGATTTATATGAGTAATATGTTTTATGCACATGCACCTTTGATAGATGGTCTATTCTTATTGAATCTCGATAGTGGAAATACACATATCAACAACATTGAGGCTAGACGTTTGAAATCAAACGATAATTCGACCTATATGTGGCACTGTCGTCTTGGTCACATTGGAGTGAAGCGTATGAAGAAACTCCATTCCGATGGACTTCTTGAATCACTTGATTTCGAATCACTTGAAAGATGCGAAGCATGTCTGATGGGAAAAATGACTAAGACTCCATTTTCTGGTATGATGGAGCGAGCTACGGACTTATTGGAAATCATACATACCGATGTGTGTGGTCCAATGAGTGTAGCATCGCACGGTGGTTATCGTTATGTTCTTACCTTCACGGATGACTTGAGTAGATATGGGTATATCTATTTCATGAAACATAAGTCCGAAACTTTCGAGAAGTTTAAGGAGTTTCAAAGTGAGGTAGAGAATCAACGTAACAAGAAGATTAAATTTCTATGTTCTGATCGTGGAGGTGAATATCTAATTTACGAGTTTGGCGAGCATTTGAAGAAATGCGGAATACTTTCACAGTTGACACCGCTGGGAACACCACAGCGTAATGGTGTGTCCGAACGTCATAATCGAACTCTCTTAGATATGGTTCGTTCTATGATGTCACTTACAGATTTACCGCTATCATTTTGGGGTTATGCATTAGAAACAGCCGTATTCACTTTAAATAGGGCACCATCTAAATCCGTTGAAACGACACCGTATGAATTATGGTTTGGGAAGAAACCTAGATTGTCGTTCCTTAAAGTTTGGGGATGCGAAGCCTATGTAAAGAAGTTACAGCCGGACAAGCTTGAACCCAAAGCGGAAAAATGCGTCTTCATAGGATACCCGAAGGAAACTATTGGGTATACCTTCTATCATAGATCCGAAGGCAAAATCTTTGTTGCCAAGAATGGATCCTTTCTAGAGAAGGAATTTCTCTCGAAAGAAGTGACTGGAAGGAAAGTAGAACTCGACGAGGTTGTCGAACCTTCTCTCGAAATTGCGAGTAGCGCAGCACCGGAAGAAGTTCCTGTGGTGCCTGCACCAATTAGAGAGGAAGCTAATGATGATGATCATGAAACTTCGGTTGAAGTTGCTACAGAGCCTCGGAGGTCAACGAGAACTCGTACCACACCAGATTGGTATGATCCCGTTATGAGTGTCATGTTGGTGGATAACACCGATGACCCCGAGACATATGAGGAAGCGATGATGAGCCCAGATTCCAATAAATGGCAAGAAGCCATGAAATCCGAGATTGGATCCATGTACGAAAACCAAGTATGGACTCTGGTGGACTTACCGGATGGCCGGAAGGCTGTCGAGAACAAATGGATCTTCAAGAAGAAAACAGATGCTGATGGTAATGTTACTGTCTATAAAGCTCGACTTGTCGCAAAAGGGTTTCGACAAATTCAAGGAGTTGACTACGATGAGACTTTCTCACCAGTAGCGAAGCTAAAGTCTGTGAGGATTATGTTAGCAATCGCTGCATATTATGATTATGAGATATGGCAGATGGATGTAAAAACAGCATTCCTCAATGGAGACATTGATGAAGAGTTGTATATGATGCAACCCAAAGGTTTTGTCGATCCTAAAGATGCTAACAAGGTATGCAAACTTCAACGATCCATCTATGGATTGAAGCAAGCGTCCCGAAGTTGGAATCAACGTTTTGATAAGGTGATCAAAAGTTTTGGTTTTATACAAACTTATGGAGAAGCTTGTATTTACAAGAAAGTGAGTGGGAGCTCTGTAGCATTCTTAATACTATATGTAGATGACATATTATTGATTGGGAATGATGTAGACCTTCTTAATAGTGTCAAGGAATATTTGAATAATAGTTTTTCAATGAAGGATCTTGGCGAAGCAGCTTACATATTAGGCATAAAGATTTATAGAGATAGATCGAAACGCCAAATATCATTGTCACAGAGTACATATTTGGACAAAGTTCTAAAGAGATTTGGAATGGAAGATAGCAAGAAAGGGTTCTTGCCCATGTTGTCCAATACGACCTTGAGTAAAACTCAAAGTCCGACATCGGCAGAAGATAGAGAAAGGATGAGTAAGACTCCCTATGCCTCAGCCATAGGATCTCTAATGTATGCCATGCTATGTACTAGACCCGACATTGCATATGCTGTTAGTTTGACTAGCAGATATCAAAGTGATCCAGGAGTGGATCATTGGACAGCGGTCAAAAACATCCTTAAGTACTTGAAAAGAACTAAGGATATGGTTCTTTCTTATGGAGGTGATGAACAGCTCGTTGTTAATGGTTACACCGATGCTAGTTGGAACACCGATCCGGATGATTCTAAATCACAATCCGGATACGTATTTATTTTGAATGGTGCAGCAGTTAGCTGGAGGAGTGCAAAGCAAAGCGTTGTGGCGAGATCTTCAACTGAATCGGAATACATGGCTGCTTCGGAGGCTTCACAAGAAGCGATATGGATGAAAGAGTTCATTACAGAGCTGGGTGTGGTTCCTAGTGCGCTGGACCCAATGTCTATCTACTGTGATAACATGGGCGCCATAGCCAATGCGGAAGAACCAAGGTCACACAAGAAGCTGAAGCACATCAAGCTACGTTTTCACGCTATTCGAGAACATATCCAAGATGGGGATATAAAGATTTGCAAAGTACACACAGATCTGAATGTGGCGGATCCGTTGACTAAACCTTTCCCGAGGGCAAAACATGACCAACACCAAACTGCCATGGGTGTTCGGTATATTACCATGTAATCTAGATTAGATGACTCTAGTGCAAGTGGGAGACTGTTGGAGATATGCCCTAGAGGCAATAATAAATGTAGTTATTATTATATCTTTGTGTTTATGATAAATGTTTACATTCATGCTATAATAGTATTAACAAGGAAACATTGATACTTGTGTGATTTGTAAACTTAATTTGAAGTCCCTAGTATAGCCTCTATACATCACTAGCTTGTTGGTTGATATATTATTGTGGTTTCCATATCATGAACATTGAGATGTTATCAACAACAAGATCATATCGTTAGGAGAATGATATGATGGACATACTCCTATAGATAAGCGTAGCATAAAGATGAAGTCATTTCAATAGTTCAATTGTTATATGCTTTCTGATACATAGTAAACTAATTCCTTCGACCATGAGATCATGCATATCACCTTTGCCGGATGGATGCTTTGATGACATCAAACACCACACCGTAATTGGGTGGCTATAAAGGTGGCATTGAGTGTTCGGAAAGTATTGGTTGAGACACATGGATCAAGAGTGGGATTTGTCCATCCATATGACGGATATATATACTCTGGGCCCTCTCGGTGGAATGTCATCCAATTAGCTTGCAAGCATGTGACTGGCTCACAAGGGATCACATATCACGGGAACGAGAAAAGAGTACTTATTGGTAACGAGGTTGACTAGCTATGCAGAGATACCGACGATCATAACCTCGGATAAGTAAACTGTTGGAATTATGCCCTAGAGGCAATAATAAAGATGTTATTATTATAATTCATGTTCATGATAAAGTTTATATTCCATGCTAGAATTGTATTAAGCGGAAACTTTAATACTTGTGTGGTTTGTGAACAACACCGTGTCCCTAGTACGCCTCTATGGACTAGCTCATTGATCAATGATGGTTAAGGTTTCCTAACCATAGACATGAGTTGTCAATTGATAATGAGATCATATCATTGGGAGAATGATATGATGGATAGACCCAAACAAAGCAGAGCAATTAGATCGTTTCATCGTGTTCATCTTTGCGAAGCTTTTTCTATGTCAAATATTGTATTCCTTAGACCATGAGATAATACAACTCCCTGGTATCGGAAGAAAGCTTTGAGGTCATCAAACGTCATCCTATCAGAGGGTGATCATAAAGGTGTCTCTCAGGTGATCGGAAAGTATCTGTTGGGTTGTATGTATCGAGATGGGATTTGTCCCTCCCAAGTCGGAGAGATATACTTCGGGCCCACTCGGTAATCGATATCAACACCGCTTGCAAGCATGTGGTTAAGGAGTTAATCACAAAGTGATATCGGATTACGGAATGAGTAAAGTACTTGCTGTGAACGAGATTGAACTAGGTATGACGGTACCGATGATCGAATCTCGGGCAAGTAAAATATCGCGAGACGAAGGGAATATATATATATGGGATTGTTTGAATCCTGGCATCGTGGTTCATCCGATATGATCATCGATGAATGTGTGGGAGTCAATATGGGTGCCCAGACCCCGCTGTTGATTATTGATAGAAGATCATGTCTGCATATTCTCGAACCCGCAGGGTCACACACTTAACGTATCTCGACGCTAGGATAGATTGGATAATTGGTTTATGAATTTTTGTTCGGAGTCTCGGATGGGATCCGGGATATCACGAGAGGTTCCGGAATGGTCCGGAGAATAAGATTCATATAAGGCAGTGCAGTTTTTGGAGTTCGGAATTGTTCCGGGTTAATCGGTATTGTACCGGAAGCTTCTAGAACCTTCCGGAAGGGGACCAACGTGGCCCCACCTTCCGGGAGGGGGCATGGGCCTATGAGGGAGTGTCCTGGCCGCATTGGGACAGGGGCACAAGGCCCCATAGGGCCCAGCCGATCCTAGAGAGTTTAAATCGTTTAAACTAGAGATAGGGTTTCTAGAAGAGGGGAGAGTCCATGCCCCCACTCCTTATCCTTTGGGCTTGGGGGAGGGGCTAGGGCTGCGCCCCCTCTATATAAAGAGGGGTGGGGGCGCACCAAACCCCTACACCTCTCCTCCAAACCCTAGCCGCCTTGCTAGCTTTCCTCTCTCCCTCCCGACTGTTTGTAGGCGAAACCCTGCTGCAGAAATTCTCCACCATATACACCACGCCGTCGTGTTGTAGATCCAATCCATCTCTCCACCATACTTGCTGGTCCGAGGAAGGAGGATACGTCAAGGTGCTGCACGTGTGCATCTCACGGAGGCACCGCCACTTGTGGTGCTAGATCGGATCGGATTGCGAGGAGGAGAAGCGAGTACGACTACATCACCCACGTTTCGACGAACGTTCCGCTGTGCGAATCTTCAAGGGTATGAAGATATAATCCAATCTCTCTCGTTGTTTGCATCTCCTAGATTAGATCTTGGCTTTCCCTCTGTTCGCTCCGTACAAAATTTTGATTTACTATGTCGCGAAACCCTTCATAAACTATCGTGAGACAAAGGGAAATTGGTATCGTATGTAAGTGGTTCATTCGATCACAAAGTAATCGTAGAAATATGTGGGAGCCATATGAATTTCCAGATTCCTCTACTGGTTATTGTTCGGAGAAGTGTCTCGATCATGTCCGCATAATTCACGAACCGTAGGGAGCACACTTAAGGATTCGACGTTGTTTGAGTAGTTATGGAATGGATGAGAAAGAGACCGAATGTTGTTTGGAGTCTCGGATGGGATCCGGGATATCACGAGGTGATCCGGAATGGTCCGTAGAATAAGATTCATATAAGGAAAGTCCCGTTTTGGAGTTGGGGAATGATTCCAGTGTTTTCATCGGGAATGTTCTAGAAGGTTCCGGAATGTCCGGCACTCCGGAGGGGAAGGGTACATGAATGTGTTGTATCAAGTTGGTATGATTGCATCATGTACTAAGTGCCCTCACTGTTCCAAATAAAGGATTAAATTGAATCCTAGTTTGAAAAGTCAAATAGCTAAATTGAAAAGTCAAATAGCTAAAATTGGAAAGTGGAAAAGAGGAGGAGGGGGGAATCCGAGTTGGGGAGGAGTTCCCTCCTCCAACCGGCGGCAACCCTCCAAGCCGAGTTGGGGAGGGACTCCTCTCCCTCCCCTTGGCCGCCGGCCCCCCTCCACCTATATAAGGAGGGGCAGGGACCCCTCCTAGAGCACACAAGTCCCTCACCTCAAACCCTAGAAGCTGCAACCCACCATAGCCGCCGCCGCCCCTCTAGGGTTTTTCCCTAGCCGCCGACTTGGGGTCCCTGGAACCCTAGCCTCCGGCTCTAGCACTTCCTCCTTGGTGTGTCTAAACCCTAGATCGCCGAGGAGCTCTCTCATACTCCACCATACTCGCTCCGGCTTAAGGCGAAGCCCTGCGAGATCTCCCCTCTACTTCCGGTACCACGCCGTTGTGCTGCCGGAATCGCGAGGAGAGTGCTACAACCTCCGCTGCCGGCTGGAACAAGGGAGAGGAAGGTCTTCGTCGAGTACCGAACATGTGACCGACTGCGGGAGCGCTGCCGGAACGCAGCGCCGGAAGGATCGTCTACGCGATCTTGAGATCGGGAAGAGTACGACTACATCACCCACGAGAATCCGCTCTCGTTAAACACTTTGGAATCTTCGAGGGTAAGTTATTCCATCGACTCGTTGCTACAATCTAGTAGACAGATCTTGGCTTGTTTGTTTGTATGCGATAGAAAATTTTGTTTTCCATGCTACGAAACCCTACAGTTGGAAGGTTCAGGAACTCACCCTGATGATGATAGAGTGGTCGACGAGGACATGCACGGTCGGGAACGAGCTTCCCGACAAGGATTCCGAGGAACTGCTGCGAAGAAGAACGACCAAATTCGTCCCCTCCAGTGCTCCCCTTGACGCATGACTTTTCTCAGAGGATCTACTGAGGATGACACTTCTCCATGGCTGCTCGGAATGGTGTGGGAGGATGTGATTCGACGACGAGGGGTGGCTCCAGTGAGCTAGGGTTTCGGTCCCATTCGCATCTGAGAGGATAAGGAGGAATTGGGGATAGGGATTGAGGCAGGGCATCGCGGTGGCCTTCTTATCCCTTTCTAGAACGACGACAAGCATCTTGGCGCATGGCTGATGACGACGACGGCATCGAGCGGCGGCGAGCTCCGCCAGCGAGCTGTCTGTGTGTGACGATGACGACTATGGTTGTTTCGCGGATAACCCCCTGGCGATTCTTTCAGCTCAACCCGCGGTCCTCCTCTGACCCCACTTGTCAGTCACAGACAGAAGAGAACTGGGCTGGTTACTGGGCTGTTGTGGGCTGCACAGGGGCGTCAGATAGGTGGAGGGGTGTTGGGCCACGACCATGTAGTGTTTTTATTTTTTTATCCTTTTTCTATTTTCTGTTTTCTTATTCAGATTTGAATTTGATTTATATTTTGAACATTTCTTTGTATGATTTCTTTGCTGGATATTTGCAGCAATACTAAAATATATTTTGTATCATTTGTGAATTTTTATTATATCATCTTTTTGTATTTCTTTTATTTACTCAATATGAACCCCTTGTTAATATTTTGTAGAAACTTTTCTTATTATCTTTATCTCCTATTTTAGTTAGGGATTTCTTGAATGATATATTATTATTTGTTTATAAACTTAACTCTAATTGGTTCATAGTTTCAATAGAAACTTATATATGTATAATGAGCCTGAATCATTATTTGATGCATGAAATATAAAATACACTGATATGGTATTACTACTCCCATTAATTTGGAAAATGACAATGTATATATTCTATTGTGATAAACAAAGAAGTTTAAGGTTTTGAATTATGAATATTTACCCTAAGGTTTAGGGGTTTTAATATACTTAGATTCCTTTATGGATCTGAGTAAAGAATTAATAACTGAGCATATTGTTTTATGTTTGAGATGATTGATGACATCACCTTTAGGACTTGAAAGTTATATCTTGAATGTTTTATAGAAAGTAATTGATAAAGATATACTTAAGCACATATAGTTATGATGGTTGGAATTAACAGAGATGTGCTTATGTGATTTACTATAGGGAAATATTTCTATAAAGTGTTATAGACATCAGATGATGGATCAATAACATGAGATGGATATTATGTTGATCTGATATTTAGAGTTAGTTGTTACCAAGAATGTCTATTTTCCATAATTCACAATTCTGGATCTTTAAATAAGGAATTCCTTTCCTAGATATACTACCTATTCCTATCCATCATCACGATTAACATGATGAGCTTTACTTCACAAAAAGGTTCTTATTCACCTTTTAATATTCTAAATCCATTGATAAACCTAATGAGCTTGACATTGAAAATTTTATAGTTTCCTTTTTATTCATTCTGCATTATACCTACTACTCTACTATTGATAACCTTCCATTTAATAAGTAGTTCTTTTTAGTTCACTCACAATCTTCCTTAATCATCAATCACTAATATTTCTTCATCATATGTATGTATATATATCCAACTACCTTTCTCTAAGGCTTACTATCCTTTAAGATAACTAACACTACTTCTATAACTCTATGCTATACTAGCTTTAATTGAATAATACCATCCTATATTCACTTTACTCCAATCCTACCTTATGTTAGTATGGCTGGTAATTACTATTCTAGGATAACTTATCCCTACTAGATTTTCAATCATGTTCTACCCACCAGTATTACTTATACTAAATGTAAGCATTCAATATTGGTGGCTAAAGCATCACCATTATAATCCTTTAATCACTTATGGCTTAAGTTCTTAGTTGGCTAAACAAGGCTTTAGCAATACAATCTTTCAATTGTCTTGGAATTATCATCTGAGTATCTTTAATTGGATTAAGACTGTTATTCAAGGACTATGCACACTTGGTCTAATAGAATTACTACTGGTAACTATCTTCAGGGTTCATCCTTGTAATCTTCTTAACTACCATATATTTAGATGGTATAAATAATTCTTCTATTTATTTATAAGTGATTTAGATCCATCAATGATCCTATTGATTGGATGCTTTCAATCTTTCCCATCCTATAGATGATTTCTAAATCTAACATCACTATTTACCCCTTCTTAATTATTTCTATATAGGTTCTTTAAGTCTAAACTATGATATGGTTAAGAGTTGATAGATTGAAATCTGGTGAATCAATGGTTGATTCCTCAACATTAATGAATAACAGATCTTGAAATATAACTCAATAGAGATGATAAGGATTGATATGGAAAGAATGATGTAGGTGAATAATCTAAACTTAGTTTCTTTCCTACTCAATCTTACTTAGGAAGTAGGGTTGAACATTACCATGATACTCATGGTATATGCAGATGAGATTAAGATATAGTTGTTAAATTCACAATTGGTGTTATATCCTTAACTTGGTACTCATGAGTGATTATAATGAATACTATAATATGATCACCTAATGATCAAGTATAATTCACATTGTATCAGGGTTTAACTTTTATTACATTTGATCTATCCTTAGATCAAATCTCCCTTACCCAAAATAAGGTTTTAGCAAAGGTCTTATTGAAACTTATCGCAGTCAACTTGATGATCTACTTCAATTCCATCAAGTTAAGAGAAACTTCAATCACTTTGACAAGTTTTGTTCAAAAGCGCGAAAATTATTCGGATTTTGTATGCGAATTTTATTAAGATGGGCGAATATAGGCGGATTACATCGAATTTAAACTAAACTAGTACATAATAAACTAAAAAAGGCCGCCGCCGTTCTACATGCCAAAGTTGCTGTAGAACGTCGTGTACCCGGGATCGGTGCGACCATCATCCTCGCCACCGTCGTCGTCGTCGCTCGGTGGCTAGTGCTGGCGAGAGCTCCCCTGGCCTGGGTCGCCGGACCTCCACGGCTGGTAGGGCGGGCCTTCGTCCTCGTCGTCGTCGAAGACGTAGAGCGGGGCGCCCCGGTAGGCGAGCTCGCGCCCGGACATCGCCCGTCTCCAGGCCGCCTTCTCCTCGGCCTGCTGCTGTAGGCGTTGTACGCGCTGCCACTCCGCCTCCTCCCAGTCCTTCCTAGACCATTCCACGATGTCCAGCGAGAATGGCTCCAACAACAGCGTCTGCGGCGCCGAGTCACGAAGCGACTGCTCCAGCGCCATCCTCAAGGCGCTGTCGTCGGGCGGTGCCGAGCCTTCAATCTTCGGGCGCCGAAAACGGAGGAGGCCAGTTGGTGACGCCGTCACGCGTGGCTCGCCGATGACGAGGCCACGCGAGCGTGTCCGTGGCGGCGAGCGCACAGGCGAGACCGCCTCGCGCTTGACTAGCCAAGTTGGCGTAGGCAGAGGCGTGGATCCAGAGGAGCGGGAGGCGGAGGAGGACGAGCTCATGCTGGCCATCCTCCTCGGCATGTAGTTCGCTGGAGGTCGCCAGCCTGACCTGGACGCCGGCACGGGTGTTCGCGGGTAGCCGAGACGCGGCGTGTTCCCGACGTTGATGTGCTCCAGTACCGACCTGAGCATCCGGCCCGGCGCGCTCCAGAAATTCCGGCGGCTAGCCGAGTTATTGCCCTTTGGCGGCGACTCGTTCGGCGGCCCCTCGTGGCGGGCGAGCTCCTGGGCGCGGCGGTCGGCGAAGAACTCCTCCCAGTAGAGGAGGTTGTCGGGGCTCTCGGCGACGGAGGGATCATCCATGCCGGAGATGAACTCCTGGATCTCGTACGACAGCTCCTCCGGCGTCGGTGCCGACGGGATAGGAATGCCGCCGGCGCTAAGCTTCCACCCGGCAGAGTCCTCGTATCCGACGGCGCAACCTAGTCTGCCTCGTAGAGCAGGCACGCCTCCCACGCCTGCAGAGTGCGCCAGCCGAAGCCGTTCGCCGCCGCACCGTCGTCGGGGTACCTCTTGGCCATGGCTGGGGGAGAAGAGATGCGAGAAAGAGTTCGCCAGAGTTTAGGCTGGTGGGTTGGGGGAAGCTGTGAGAGAGTGTGAGGTTCTCTGGCGAGGGGGTACGGCTTATAAAGGCCGAGGCGGGCGGCGAGGGCGAGAGGGCTGTAGCGGCGAGGGCGGGAAAAGGGGAAACGGTGGGAAGTTAGTGTGCGCCGGTCCGTCGTGGGAGCCGAGGCGACGACGGTGGCGCCACAATTCGGCGACGCGTGGCCAACGCGACGGGCAGTTAATGTCCGACGGTCGCCGCGTGGTTCCGAGGATGACGACAACTCGGCTTCCGTCGCTGACTCGACGGGCCCCGCGCTGTTTTATTTTTTTTCGCTGTTTTCGTTGCGTCCGACATTCCCAGGGTGTACCCGGGAACCTGGGTTCGGCCTGGGTAGTCCGGACCAAAATTGGCCCAAATCCGGCCGAAAACAGGTTCCTGGGTACGCGACTGGGCCAATTTTCGGTGTTTGGACCGAAATTCGATGTCCGGATCGGCATCCTGGGTAACCGAGCGGAGATGCTCTAACACCCGGTTGACTAAGTCCATTTGTCATTGTCTAGGAAAATCCATTGTTGTCGACAACAAAGGCAGGACTGGTCGCCCTTCGACCATCATAGACGACATCAGACGGTGTGTCCGCGTGGATGTACTCCCTAGAAAATCCTCACAACTCTCTCATCGTAGGCCGTCGTAAGAGCATCTCCACTCGCCTACCCGGGACACCGATCCGGACGCCGAATTTCGGTCCGAACGCCGAAAATCAGCCCAGTCACGTACCCAGGGACCTGTTTTCGTCCGGATTTCGGCGTGTTTTGGTCTGACCTACCCAGGCTGAACCCAGGTTCCTGGGTACGCCCTGGGACTCCGGGCGCCGCAAAAAAGGGCGTGGGCCAGCTCTGTCGGCGAGACAGTCCCATTCCCACCCACTCCACTCGCCCAGGCTGCGGCGAACAACTCTGTCGCCATGACTTCGTCGATGGAGCTCCCCCGCGTCGAGACATGCCCACGTCTCTAGATACGCTCGCCTTAGTTTCCGCCCACCTCCACGCCTTCTCCGCCACCGCTTTTCGGCGCACGAGCTTCGCCGTTGCTCTGTTTCGCTGCGCGCTCCCACCACCACGCCCACCAAGTGTTTGGCATTTGGCCGGATTCGGCCATGGACTCCGAAGACGACGATATGCTCGCCGTTGACTCCGATGAGGACGAGATACTCGCCATGGACTCCGACAACGAGGAGATGCTCGCTGTACTCCTGGAGGAGGAGTACGCTTAGGTCGCCAAAGGTGAGGAGCACGTGCAGATCCTCGCATCGCTCGCCCAGCTCTACTGCAGATGGCGAAGCCAAAGCGTGGTGGTTCGGCGCCAGGTCGCCGGAAGTGCAAGGCGAGACAAAGGATAGGGGGCTACTGCATGTTGTACGCCGACTACTTCGCCGACCAGCCACTCCATGGAGAGGACGTGTTTCGCCGCCATTTCAGGATGATCCAGAAGCTCTTCCTCAAGATCGTGCATGCCATCCGGGAGTTCGATCCATATTTCCTTTGCAAGAAGGACTGCACCGGCTTGGTTGGGTTTTCCTCGCTTCAGAAGTGCACCATGGCGATGAGGTTGCTTGCATATGGAGCGCTAGCTGACAGTGCCGATGACTACCTCCGCATCGCCGAGTCCACCACCATTGATTGCTTGTACAGGTTCTACAGGGCAGTGATTGCAGTGTTCGGTGAACAGTACTTGAGATCACCCACTGTTGAAGACACTACTCGGATCCTCGCAGTCAATGAAAGTAGAGGATTTCCTGGTATGCTTGGAAGCATAGATTGCATGCATTGGGAGTGGAAGAGCTGTCCATTTGAATGGCAAGGAATGTACAAATGCCATAAAGGAGGTTGCACTGTGATACTTGAGGCAGTTGCTACACATGATCTTTGGATCTGGCACTCCTTCTTTGGCATGGCAGGATCGAACAACGACATCAACGTCCTCAACTCCTCAACTGTCTTTTCCAAGCTTGTTGAGGGTCATGCTCCCCCTGTGGAATTTGAGATCAGTGGACACCACTACAACAAGGGATACTATCTAGCAGATGGCATCAATCCAAAATGGCCAACATTTGTGAAGACTATCTCAAGCCCAATGCTCCCCAAGCATTCTCACTTTGCCAAGGAACAGGAAGCTTGCAGGAAGGACGTGGCGCGGGCATTTGGTGTGCTCCAGCAGAGGTTTGCAGTTGTCCGGTTCCCTGCTATGACCTGGTCGAAAGATCAGATGTGGGAAGTGATGAACTGTTGTGTGACCTTGCACAACATGATCATTGAGGATGAGAGGAAGGATCCAATGAGTTTGCTCGAGGAGGACGAGCCATACTACAAACAGGGTCCTCTTGCCGAGCCTGATCATCAGGTGCCTCCAACCTGGGCTGCATTCATCGCCATGCGTCAGGAGATCCGAGATCCGGCAGTGCATCAGCAGCTGTAGGATGATCTTGTTGAGCACCTATGGATATGGAGGGGCAACACGACGTAGATGTCGAGCATGAACTGGCCGAACTTGGCCGAAATATGTTGTACTTTCACTGCAGGCCGAACTATGTTTATATTTACTCCAAACTTTGTTTAAAATTTCGCCGAACTTTGGCCATAAATTGTTCTGTATTCATTGTATGCCGAACTATGCCGAAATCTAGACGAACTTGAGCCGAATTTGAGAAGAAACGGGCGGAAACTCGGGTTGGGTACGCGAGTGGGAAACTGGGCGTACCCAGGCCGAAAACTTGCGCCGTCCGGCCAAATTTTGGTCCAGATTTCGGCCTAGGTTCGCCCAACGAGTGGAGATGCTCTAACTCTGCCCCATATCAACATGCACTTCCTCCTCTAGACCACCATGAGCAGAGGAGAAGAGCATCGTAGTACGACCGCCTTTGTCGAAACTGCTGAAGAGCGGGCCTTTATTGATGGAGGTCCCAACAATTCTCCTTCCCACCGCCTTCGGCTCCGACCACCAGAGCGCCACATAGAGAAGAAGCTCCATCAGGAAGCACCGGATACAACCCGACAAATCCAATATCCACCTCCCGACATGAAGCCGAAGACCAGCGGAATGTTGAAAACAAATCCTAGACCTAGCCCTACAATACTTATTATGTACTCCCTCCATTTCAAAATATAAGATGTTTTAGCTTTGTGAAGCAAATGTATCTAGACTACTTTTAGTATCTAGCTTCACTCAAGTTTGGAATGAATCTACACACTAAAAGAAGTCTAGATACATTTTCTTCACAAACCTAAAACATCTTATATTTTGAAACGGAGGGAGTACAAATCAAAGACTGACACATCTCCTTAGCCATATCCACCTAGTGTCGCCTCCGTGGATGGCCTCGGGTCGACACGGGGCACATATGACGACTCTAAAAAGGGGAGAAGAGAGATGAGACTTTAAGAGGGGAAAAGAGAGCTCTCTGGTCCACTCGGGAATATCTGTCTTAATCATAGCCTTATGTAGATAAAATTCATTGTATGTTTGGAACTGTCACGGGCTTTGCACGATAGATGCTATTAGGGGTATCTTACGAGAGGTGGAAAACAATGACTGCATTAGCATCTCTAGATCAGGATGGGGAGTCGGGGTTTACATAGGTCTAGCCTCTCTCGGTGGAGGTTACAACCTACTCCTGCAAGATTGGTATTTCTCAAGACGATTACAATGGTGCTGGAGATGGAGTATCGACTAGAGCTAGGGTGTGGTGATTTCTTAGAGCGTAACCTCTAGGGTTCTCCTGCTGAGGCTTATTTAGACACCTCAACTAGGGTTTACAAATATAAACTCTAAGACGGTTTAGAAATGGAGTCGAGTAAAGGGCTGGATGGGCCGTTTATTGTAGTCCAAGTCGACTCGTCATGGGCCTCCTCGAGTCGGCCTGCTTGTCTCTAGTGAGCCCATTAACAAAATAACTTTCGACCTGTGATTTCACATTCTAGGCCTACATGGTTGTCCATTCCCCCATCGGGCCTTAATAAATAAGTAAAGCCTAAATGAGTAAGATGGAAACAAAGTCTCCATGAGAGCATCTCCACTCGTTGGGCGAACCCATGCCGAAATGCGGACCAAATTTTGGCCGGACGAAACTCGTTTTTGGCCTGGGAACGCCGAGTTTCCCACTCGCGTTCCCAGGCCAAGTTCCCACGTTCGGCTAAATTTTAGCCGAGTTTAGCAAATTCAGGCGGATTTCATAAAAGATGGGTGAATATAGGCGGATTACATCAAATTTAAACTAAAGTACTCCCTCAGATCCTAAATAAGTGTCATGGTTTTGAACTAACTCTAGTTCAAAATGACGACACTTATTTAGGATCAGAGGTAGTAGTAGATAATAAACTAAAAAAACATTAAAAATGCCATCGCCGTCGCCGTCGCCGATGTCGTCGCCGTTCTACATGACGAAGTTGCTGAAGAACGCCGTGTATCCGGGGTCGGCCCTGCCATCATCCTCGCCGTCGTCGTCGCTCGGCGGGAGCTCCCCTGGCCGGGGTCACCGCACCACCACGGCTGGTAGGAGGGGTCGGCTTCGTCGTCGTCGTCGAGCACGATGAGCAGCGCGCCTTGGTAGGCGAGGACGCGGCTAGACCAGGCCTGGCGTTCGGCCTCCTGCCGCAGGCGGTGGACATGTAGTTGACCGGATCCTCGGCGTGGTCGGGGTCGTCCATGGCGGCGATGGCCGCCGCTATCTCTTTGTCAAGCTCCTCGGGCTTTGGTTCCGGCGGGATAGGGATCCCACCAGCGCTGAGCCTCCAGCCGCCTAGGAGGCGGATGTCCGGCGGCGCCATGTAGCCCACCTCGTACAACATCCGCGCCTCCCAAGGCTGGAGGGTGCGGCGGCCGAAGCCATTCGCCGCGGTCGGATCGCTGGGGTATCGTTCGACCATGGTTTGCCGGAAAAAGAGAACTCGAAGTTCGCCGGAGTTGGGGAGCTGTGGGGAAGGGGAAGTGGAGGAGCGTCGAAGGTGAGTGAAATGAGCCGCCGATGACGCTTGATTATATAGGCCGAGAGGGGCGGCGATGGCGGGAAAAGGGGAAACGGCGGGAAGTTAGTGCCCGCCGGTCCTTCGCGGGAGCCAAGGCGGCGGCGGTGACGCCGTACTTCGTCGACGCGTTGCCGAAGCGACGGGCAGTTATTGCCCGAACGGTCCGTGTGGTTCCGAGGAGGACGACGACTCGGCTTCCGTCCCTGACTCGGCGGGTCCACACGCCGCTTCGTTTTTTTTTCGCCGAGTTCGCTGTGTCCGGCGTTCCCAGGGCGTACCCGGGATCCTAGGAATGGCCTGGGTAGACCGGACCAAAGTTAGCCCAAATTCGGATAAAAACATGTCCCTGGTACGCGACTTGGCCGATTTTCAGCGTCCGAACCTAAATTCGGCGTCCGGATCAGCGTCCTAGGTAGGCAAGTGGAAATGCTCAGGCTACACGGGCCATGGCCTGAGGTCGTGGGCCAAAAGATCAGTCTAAATTTTAGATTTGGCCTGGGGTGTAGCCCAGCCTAGCCCCGTTAAAAATTGGGCCTTTTGTTTTTTGTCTGGGCCGCAGCCTATTTCTGACTACACCACAGAGGACATCAGCTTGAGTTTAGGGAACATCCCTAGTCAAGCGAGTTTTATTTTCGTTCTACTACTATACTTCATTCTCCAACCATTTATGTTTCATCGGTAATTTATATGTCTTGTATAGAGGAAACTCATGTGTGGTATAGCACAATTGTTAGCATGGCTATATAGTAGTCTGAATTTTCTAGGCTCAAATGAAACTCTAAAAATGTGGTTGCCGAATCTTTCAAAAAAAAAAGAGCCGCATAAGCTACGTTTGCGGTTTCTGAAAAAGGCACCATTATACTCCCTCCGTTTTAAAATATAAGATGTTTTAGGTTTGTGAAAAAAATGAATCTGGACTTCTTTTAGTGTGTAGATTCATCCCAAAGTTGAATGAACCTACATACTAAAACAAGTCTAGATTCATTTTCTTTACAAACCTAAAACATCTTATATTTTGAAACGGAGGGAGTATTAGTTTGGCCTTTCACGGGCTTCAGGGGGCATCACGGTGTCTAGTTCTTAAAGGGAGGTGATGTGGAGAACTCACCAAAAGCCTCTGTAATCTATATCTAATAATAATCTATATCTAATAATAAAGGAAGAAAGGATTCTCTCTTCGTCCGTACTATTTACGTTTTTGTCCGACCGTCTGTGCGCCTTCGTATGTTTTCTTCATCGTGGACAATACCGATTTAAAAGAGTCAAAAGCGTACACGAGCTGGACATCGATTCATACAACACTAATAAAATCTCTATCCGATCTCCATCGCTATGCTGTCACCCAAAGTTTCACAGATCAGTTCTTCATCGACACGCGCCATCAACGGAACAGAGGCCAGAAGATTGGGTAGGAAACGACACCGACACCAACCCAGCCTCCTATCGATCTACACGGTAAGCAACAATGGCGAACTTACCTCGTCGCGTCGTTGACTGGGAGCGGGGCGAGCTTAGAGAGGAGGGGGGGGGGACCAGGGCGAGCTGAGAGACGTAGTAATAAATTCACAAGACAAAATAGTACTCCCTCCGTCCATGAATAGATGTCTTGAGTTTTTTAAATTTTGAATGAATCTATATATAAATAATGTCTAGATTCATTTAAATTTTGATAAATTTAAGACATCTATTTTGGAACGGAGCGAATACTATTCCAATAACACTGCAACTGACTGGTTAGCTCACTGAACATGACGCTCCATCCGGACATTCTGATCTGATCCCATTGGTTAGTAACACAAATTCTTGCTGTCATCGGTAGAGCTTCAATTAAGATCAAAGAGCATAAGCAGATAAGATAAGTCTGGCTGATCTTTCAGGGTTTTTCTTTTGGCTCATCTTAATAGAGTGAACAATAGCACTTCACATGCAAATGTTTGTATTAAACAAACAAAAAACATACTCCCTTCGTTGCAAACTATAAAATATTTTAGATTTGTAAAGAAAACGTACTCACTTCGTCTTAAAATAGATGTCTCAGATTTGTCTAAATTTAATGAATCTAGACACTATTTAGTATATAGATTTATCCAAAATTTGAAAAATCTAAGACATTTATTCTTGAACGGAGGGAGTATTTAAATTTCTATTGGTATGTAGATTCACTCTAAAGGTAAGTAAATCTACGAATACTAAAAAAAAATCTAGATATATTTGGTTCATAAAGCTAAAACATGAAACAGAGATACTACTACATGCAAAGATCGCACCAGGTTAGGTAGATAGGTAGGTTCACCGATCTCGATCGATCAGATCGCCCAAAGCTGAGGCGTCCATCTGTCGATGCGATCTGGAGTAGCTAGCTAGCGGTGTACCCTGTGTCGATCAGCTTTAGCGAAGAGCACGTCTCACCAAACGCAGCGGCCGGCGAGTCGAGGAGTGGCTGCGACGCCTCGCCAGGTCCGCCGTGTCATTTCTCACCGACCTGCATGCCCGCCGGGACGACCGACGTGACCCATCGAATAACTATTCGTAATGGCTTTTTTTTTTTTTTTGCTTTGTGCGCGCGCGGTCCATAAAATGGCTTTAACTCAAAGCAGGCTGTTCTTTCATGCATGCATGGCTTTCCTTTAGCATTGCACTTAAAAATGGCTTTTCTAAGCGGTTTACACATCTTTTCTTTCATGGAAACATCTATGGACGCGTGTGTGTGTTTGTCACTCCTCATAAACCACGTCTCACGTTTGTGGCACGGAATTACAGGCCTCTTTGATTTTCCAAGTTAGTATCGATTAGAGAAAAAAATAACAAAGGAAAAAACAGAGTTAAAAGAAGAAACATGAGATCAAGCAACGGATGTCCCTCATAAGGTAAAGTTTTGATGTTCAGACGCACTATCTTGTTTCCTTCAAACCGTGATTCCACTGCCTCTTTATAAGATTCTTTCGGTCCCTAGACATCGTGCCACAAATTTTACTATCGTCGGCCAAGATGTTTGATTTCTCGATGTATTAGACGATGATAGAAGAACATGTTGTATCCCATATTTCGCAATAGTGAAAGCCGATTTGGATGGCTTCGGCTAGTGTCGAAAGTGATTCATTATCCTGTTGTTTATTTTTGAGATCACGTTATGTAAGTGGATTGTGGTAATTCCCTAATAGTTTGACAAGGGTATTTGGTTGTAACCTTAATTTGTATCGATATCTACCACAAATAAAGTCCAAGAGTGGGTTTTAACATTACAAATCAAACATTCTTCATATTAGAATTTCTTAGGCTTTGTTTTGTACTAGAGGTTTTGTGGGGATTATGTAGGGGATAATCTCCAAGAGTATTGGATGAAACCCCTATCTTCACCCTATCCCCTCGAATCCTCATAAAACCCTAATCCCCAACAATCTACTAGGTATGGTTAGTGTATTGAGTATTGGAAAAATCACACAAGAATTTGGGAAAAAGTGAGAAAATGTGGGGATTAAACTAGCCCAATCCACTAGAACCGAACAAGGGTTTTGAAATAAGTGGGAATTTCGGGTTTGGTGGGGATAGTCCCCACAATTTCTGCAAATACACTAGTACCAAACAAAGCATTAAGGATTGGAATCTTTCAAGAAACTTTTGAATCAAGGAGGCTCTACGCTTATGTTGTTCATATTTTTTTGGACTTCATAATAACTATCACATAAAGAACTGATAACAGTTTTAGTGGAATTTTTTATATAAAAAATAGTAGTAGTACAACACCATCCAGTGTGTCTATCTCTAGGATTAACATTAGATAAATAGATAATTATGTTGCACCGTCGGATCTAAATCTGATGGCTCGTACTAAGCCACGAGCCCAGATGATTCTGACCGTCTTCTTCCGCTCGACTCGACAGACAGCGTCCGGCGTGAACGACCGACCGGGGAACACGCGCCCCGCCCGCGATGGCCACATCTGTTCCTCCTCGCTTCCACCTCACTCAAACGCCGTTTCCCTCCTATAAACCCAACTCCGCACCAACCACTCCCCATGGCGGAGGCGGAACCCCCCACCTCCACGGAATCCCAGCCCGGCGCGTCCCGCGCCACCAATTGACCTCCGCCGAGCCGCGCGCCGTGCCCTAGATCGGGAGATCCCACCTCCGCCCTCCACGGCCTGATGGTGGAGACGTCGGGCGGGAGGTGGAGGCTCCACCTCCACGGCCAGCGCCGGAGCGCGGCCGCCTTCCTCGCGGCCAACAAGACCCTGCTCGCCGCCGTCTGGGTCGCCGGGTTCACGCTGGTCTTCCTATGGCAGAGCGCCTCCATGTTCGCCGGGAGCGGGGGCGGGCTCCTCGCGCGGCCGTCGCGCCCGGCGCCGCGGCTGCGTCCGAACGCCTACAACCTGACGGACTTCGGCGGCGTCGGGGACGGGCGGGCGGTGAACACCCAGGCCTTCGAGCGCGCCGTGGAGGCCATCGCCGCGCTCGCGGACCGCGGCGGAGGGCAGCTCAATGTGCCTCCGGGACGGTGGCTCACGGGCCCGTTCAACCTCACCAGCCACATGACGCTGTTCCTCGCCGAGGGCGCCGAGATCCTTGCCATCAAGGTGAGATTTTCTCGCTCCTGCCTTCCTTGGTGTAGCCGTAGAAACTGAGCAATGCGGTTGATTTCTTAGTGCACCTCATGGTAATAAGTTCAGTAACACGGTGAATGCATCTTTGGGTGGCTAATGCTTAAATAAAATAGATTTTGACTAGTTTGCTCGATGGATAAAGAGACCATCAAAATGACTGAAATCAGAATAACTGTTACTGAATGTTACCGAATTTCACCATTTGTTAACAGGTGGGTAAATGTATAATGTAGTTGCTACCACTTTGTCTGTTTAATTCCAACTTTGGTTGTTTTTAGCTTGGTGAAATACTGTTCTTAAATGCAAAGAAAAATGTTCAGAGCTTGGTGGCACTGTGCCGGATGCTTAGAATAGAATGTGTGTTCAGAGTTGAGTGGAATATGTTTAGAAGAACTATGCTTCTAGCTCTTTGTATCTACAGACTCTAGCATGGTACTCCCTCTGTTCAAAAATATAAGATGTTTTAGCTTTTTTCTGGAAAACATGTATCTAGACGCCTTTTAGTTTGTAGGTTCACTCATTTTGCTCCGAACCTACACACTAAAATATGTCTACATACATGCGTTTCAGAAAAAGGCTAAAACATCTTATATTTTTGAAATGGAGGGAGGACCATTCACAGATTACCAAGTGTATCTAGCTGGATTCTGATTTTTTTCTGGACAGGATGAGAAGCATTGGCCTCTGATGCCAGCATTGCCATCTTATGGGTATGGGAGGGAGCGGAAGGGACCTCGTTTTGGGAGTCTGATTCATGGACAGAATTTGAAAGATGTAGTCATTACAGGTTTGTTTTTTCATCTGAGTAAGCTGTCAACATCAGCTTATGAAGCTGTGCAGTCTAATCTACTACAGCACCTCTTATCGTAGATTTGTTGGTTAACTATGAAGCAAGATCATTGAGGGAATTGCATAATCTGCATATTAAGCAATCTAGTGACAGTAACCATGTACCAGCATGCCTGGCTGTTTGAAATAATATCAAGCAACTACTTGACCAGTTCTGGTCCTCTAGTCTGAATGCACTTGATTTCAGTATGCACAGTTGGATTTTCCACTCATTCTTTTTTACATAGAACATTATTCCATACCTTGAACTATGTAGTGAACTTTAAATGAATTAGGCGAGTTCATTGAAACAGCAGTACTTGCACTTGCTTTCACTATGCTTTTATTTCTGAATTGTATTACTAAATTACCAACATAATAATGATGGTATTCCTGTGCTACTGCGTTTTAACTATCACGATTTTCTTCTTTCCACTCCACTAAATAGGATACAATGGGAGCATAAATGGCCAGGGTGAAGTTTGGTGGTTGAGGCATCGCAGAAGAATGCTGAAGAACACAAGACCTCCACTTGTGCAATTGATGTGGTCCAAGGACATTATTGTTACAAATATAACGTTGCGGGATTCACCTTTCTGGCACTTCCACCCATATGATTGCACAAATGTTACTGTTTCTAATGTTACAATCTTAGCTCCTATATCTGGCGCTCCAAACACGGATGGTATAGATCCAGGTATTCATCCTGCACCTGTTTTTAATGACTTCCAGTCCTATACTTTTCTGGCAACATTTGTGTGTTGCTTATGGCACCAACATAATTGTAGCATTAATTATCTGTTGATAATTCATACCATCTAGGATTGATTCTTATCTTAATGACATAATTTTCTGATCAAGAAACCATTTCTAGGCATCTTCAGCTGACATATATTCATATGCATTATGCAGACTCTTGTCAGGATGTCCTTATTGAGAATTGCTACATATCTGTTGGTGATGATGCAATAGCTGTAAAGAGCGGGTGGGATCAATATGGGATTGCATATGGGCAGCCATCTTCTAATATTTTAATACGCAACGTGACCGTCCGTTCTTTGGTCAGGTATATATTGCTTTGTCAACAATATGTATGTGCATTTGTCTTCTGATGCAAGTCTGGTGGTCAATACAAAGCAGTAGAGTATAAGGCTTTATACCAGGATAAGCTATCTAATGCTTTTGCATAGAATATTGAGTATTAGCTGGGGTTTACTTTCCAAAATGTTGAGGCTTACACTATTCCTCTTGGCTGTGTGCAGTGCTGGAATTTCAATTGGCAGTGAGATGTCTGGTGGAGTTGCAAATGTTACAGTGGAGAATGTACGCATCTGGGATTCAAGGCGAGGTGTGAGAATAAAGACTGCCATAGGAAGAGGGGGCTACATCCGCAATATCTCATACCGCAACATAACCTTTGACAATGTTCGTGCTGGAATTGTGATAAAGGTTGACTACAATGAGCATGCTGATGATGGTTATGACAGGAATGCCTTCCCAGACATCACCGACATATCATTCAAAGAAATACATGGATGGGGTGTCCGGGTGCCCGTCCGTGCTCATGGCAGCAACACCATCCCCATCAAGGGTATCACCTTTCAGGACATGTCAGTAGGCATCAGCTACAAGAAGAAGCATATCTTCCAATGCTCCTACATCGAGGGGCGTGTTATAGGGTCAGTGTTTCCAAAACCATGCGAGAATTTGGACGTCTACAACGAGCATGGGCAGCTTGTGAAGCGTGCGGCAATGCTGAACAGCACAGAAGTTGACTATGATATATGAGACTCATATATATGTTGTAGTACAGATAGTTTCTGAACAGTGTAAATTAGGTATTCTCATTTCTTGTTCTTTTGCATTTTTGGTAGAACTGTAAATGCAGAGGGGATTCTCCTCTTCGTAGGTTGTTTACAGTGTCTTGTTTGTGTCTCACCAGTGATATGACATTTCGTTCTGTGAAAAGATAGAAAAGAGCATTGTGATGTTATAAGGTTTTGGCCTTAAATTTCTAGTCTCTGTTGTGCTAGACTTCTGATAACCCCTGCCCCACCCACCCACAAAACAGAGAAACAACAGCAAGATATTGAAGGCTTTTACTTTAACCATTAAGTTTCTATACTATGTACTCCCTCCATCTCAAAATAAGTGACTTGAGTTTATCTAGATTCGCATACATCTAGACATGTTTTAGTATATAGATGCATGTGAATTTAGACAAACCCAAGTCACTTATTTTAGGATGGTGGGAGTACTATATATTGATAGCTGCGGATGTGGACTCGGTGCCAATTTTTCTTATAGAGAATATTTTGTAACTTCCTTTTCTTTCACTTTCAACTCCCTCACACTTGGAAAGAGTAAGGCAGAAAAGGTAAAATTGTTTGTAAATTATGTTTCTAAATGCTAATTGTTAGTAGCATTGTTCATCTCATAAGCTCATCAGTTAACCTTATTTGACAGTGAAAATTACAGGGTAGCATGATAGGATATGAAGAATGGCAGAAAAAGCGAAAGATGTGATCAAGAGGAGGTTGACCTTAAAGCAGAGCTGGACAGAGGTCAATCGAGGGAAGTACTCTCTCATGCTTTCTCAGCCAGGTGATTCACTCGTTCCATCATATGTTTCTAACCATTCCATTGTTCCCAGTTCATTCTGATCTCTACTACCACACGTTTTTATCGATTTCACTAAAGAGAAGAGCACCCAGAGCGATACATCAGTGGTTTCTGTGGCTCTGAGAGATCGTAGGCATTTTGTAGCCGGTAGCTGTCAGACCGAAATTCAGATAGCTGGGGATTTGCTGACCTTTGCCCTAGGACAGATAAGATCCTTCATGCCTATCGCTGTTGTTGGATGCCACACATCAACAACCACGTCACGTTTACAAACATGTGCTCTTATTTATTATTGTATTCCCACTGCTGTCAGCATGATCATTTCACTGTTACTGTTTATCCGTGCGGTCTACTGACTTGGTCTCTGGATCAATTACTACCTCATGCTTGACAATTGAAAGTAATTGCCTATGTTGATGTTTATTTGGGGCAGTAACAATAGTTATTCCATAAGTTATATTCGTAGTTTAAATACTGTTACTTACACGGTTTTTCCTGCAAGATAAACAACCCTGCAAATTTTCCTTTCTGTAGTTTGTGAAGATTCTTGGTTTCATACTATATTCCACCGTTTTCACCTTGTATTGTACTCTCTCTTTAAGGTTGACATTTACTTTTTTTATATGAATATATTTTAGTCAAAGGGAGAAAAAAGTTGCACTAGGAAGAATCCATCACTTTACCAAATCTAAATAATTGCATACTAGTATATACCACTACCAGTGGCAGTCAGAGTTAGAGTAGTTCCACTTTCACGGTGCACTTTCTAAAACATGGTTAATTTTTTAATCGAGTTAATATTTGACTTCTAAATGTACCTGCGTGATTCTGAACGAACCATGAAACAACCCCAAAATTTTGCAGCGTGTTCGTCCTGGCTGCATCATGATAAACAGCGAGATCACATTGTAGGCAATTAACACAAGCATCCTGTGCTGAGGGCAGAAGAGAAATCTATTTTGGGCTACTATATAAGTACTGTTGCTTAATTTTTTTTGGTAAGGAACCTGCAAGATAATCAACCCTGCAAATTTACCTTTCTGTAATTTCTGAAGATTCTTGGTTTCTTACTATGTTCTACCATTTTCACCTTGTAGTATACTCTCTCTCTCTATTAAGTTTAACATTTACTTTTTTTATATAATTATATTTTAGTCAAAGGGAGAAAAAAGTTGTACTAGGAAGAATCCATCACCTCCTTTACCAAATCTAAATAACTGAATAGTGTATACTAGTCTCAGTCAGAGTTAGAGTAGTTCCACTTTCATGGCGCACTTTCTAAAACATCGGTGTATTAATTTCTGAATGGAGGTAATAGTTGACTTCTAAACGTACCCACGTGATTCTGAACGAACCTTGAAACAACCCCAAGATTTTGCAGCGTGTTCGTCCTGATTGCATCATGATAAACAGCGAGATCACATTGTAGGCAATTAACACAAGCATCCTATGCTGAGGGCAGAAGGGAAACCTATTTTGGGCTACTATATAAGTACTGTTGCTTAATTTTGTTTTGGTAAGGAACTGCATCTTTTGTCCTGCAAGATAATCAACCCTGCAAATTTACCTTTCTGTCATTTCTGAAGATTTTTGGTTTCTTACTATGTTCCACCGTTTTCACCTTGTAGTGTACTCTCTCTATTAAGTTTAACATTTACTTTTTTTATATAATTATATACTAGTGGCAGTCAGAGTTAGAGTAGTTCCACTTTCATGGTGCACTTTCTAAAACACGGTGTATTTAATTTCTGAATGGAGGTAATAGTTGACTTCTAAAGCGTACCCGCGTGATTCTGAATGAACCATGAAACAGCCCCAAAGATTTTGCAGCGTGTTCATCCTGATTGCATCACGATAAGCAGCGAGATCACATTGTAGGCAATTAACACAGGCATCGTGTGCGGAGGGCAGAAAGAGAAGTCTTTATTTGGGGCTGTTTCTGGGGCGCATGCATGCATGTGTGTGTGTGTGTGTGCTGGTGGTCCAGACTCAATAGAGGAAAATTGATATGTAGATCTAGAAGATCCAGAGGAGGGGATTGATATATAGATCTAGCGGATCCGAACGCGTGCCACCTTTCGTATCTTAAATGTTTTTATTTTGCTCTTGCGTGTTTTTAGCTGGGCGTCACACTCAGGAGAGAAAGAACTGTACTACTAGCTAGGTTGATGATTGTCAGCTACTAGGATAAGGGGAGGAGGAACCCCAGAAGAATGTGCCTAGCTAGTTCACACATGTTAAGCACTGTTTCTCAACCGCTGCTGTCCAGTTGGCTCCATGCTTGCTGAGTGCTGACTAATCGTTTCTGCCATGGATCAGGCAAGAAACGTTCTCTATCAGTGACTCCCTCCTTACTATTATTGGACTTCTCAGAAGTTTAGGATGAGTCACACTGGCTGATTGTCATCTAGAATAAGGGGAGGAGGAACCCCAGAAGAATATGCCTAAGTTCCCACATGGCCACATGTTAAGCACTGTTTCCCAACTGTTCCTTTCCAGTTTATGTCATGCTGTACTAATCATTTTGGCCATGGATCAGGCAAGAACATTCTCTGATAATGACTCCCTTATTCCCTTGTGATCATTGGATTTTCTAGAAGATGCTGCTGCCCTAAGCTGAGCTTAGGATATGGGCCAGGCAGATCCTGAGATTTATCTTAGGTGAGTGGCAATATTTTACTACTCCCTCCTTATCCATATTACGTGTTGTTAAAATGGATGTATTTAGCACTAGAACATGTCAGATATATCCATTTCAGTGACAAATAGTAATATGGATCGGAGGGAGTACCTCCGATCTATAATAAGTGTTGTTGTTTTGAATTAATGAGTACTAGAAAATTTCATATTTGTTATCTTATACTATTTGATAAGCTATGGTGGTGACCACACCATACATGTTTAACTGGAGTACTTGATGCTGCACTGTTGTTAACCAGGGCGACCAAATAGCTAGAGAAGCCGAGCCCCCACCTAGGCGCACGCCACTCACGTGGGTGATATATATCGCCAGTGTGGAGCAAGCAAAGGCGTATCTGCTGGCTGACTGACAGCCAAAGGACAAAAGTACAGTACAGTAGGAGATTCAACTCCTTTGACTTTTCTTTAGAAGATCAACATGCAATATTGCCCCAGATATTCTTGCAGTTTTTCTTCTTCTTCCTCGAGGACTGTACTTGGTCCCGCCTTGGGTATCTTTGCAAGTGCCCTTCGCTGCTAAAAATTACTGCTCCCTGCTCCCTCCGTCCCAAATTAACTGACGGCAAAACATGGTAGGACAGTATTAGCACTTAAAGTGAACTATAACTTTGGAAGGAATATTGCCGTAGATGAGCTTTGGGATGCATCCGCTGCTGCTTCGCTTCGGGTGATTTAAGGTTGCTTTAGTGCTGCTATCAGACCTAAATATTATATTGATGCTGTCTGCGCCACGAGCTAACACACCATGCTACATCTCCATCAGTTTTCGTGTACCGGTGTATGTATGGGAGGAGTTGGTCGACATATCATTATCTGTTGGTACCGATCGGGATCGAGGGCAATGTTCTTGCTTGACTGGTTGCAATCACTGTGTACTAGCAGAAACCAGATTCGACACGCGCTCTATGTCTCACGAATCATTTTCTTTCGGTGGTTATGCAATCCGTCGACATGGGGGAGCTTGTGGTGGTAAAGAAAAACTTACATAACAATTTTCTTTTTAAAAAAAATCGGCTAGTTCTCGTCAGCTTAATTCTTGGCCACCATTCTGCGTGATGAGAACTAGCCGATTTTTATTAATTTTTTGTTTACAACCGATGAGTACTCTTTGTTTGAGATATACTGCATCCAAAGAGACGAAAGAGAAGGCAGCAGGAGGTAGTGCGCGTGTCCTTCTCAGCGCTTCAGTTGAACTGTTGCGAGACACAAAGGAATCCGACCCGGAGTAGACACAGTGGATTGCATACTCGATCGGATCATTGCTTGCTAATATGGCACATGCTTGAAAACAACGTCCCGTGTGTTTCTCTATGGTCTATCCTCCTGCAAGTTGCCGGTGAATATATATGCAGGTATAGCGCTGCTACTGTCCACGTAGCCTTTATTCTTCCTACTATCATTATTATTCACAGCGTCTGCACATGAAATTGTGTGTACCTGCAGCTGAAATATCATTGTATATTCATCAGTTTTTTTGGGGATATTATTATAGGTTGTGTTAAGAAAGTCAAGAGAGGCACATGTCATGTGGAAATTGACCTATATCTTTTAAAATAAGCTGGACATATCATGTGGAAATTGACCTAGGAGTTTATCCTTTTAAAATAAGCTGAATGGCCCATTTCAAAACAAACCGAAACGAATTGTCTTGAAATATTTCGATTTTTTTAAAAAAGTTCTAAAGGACACACACATATACAGTACAATTTTTTTAGCCGCACGTTTGACTGATCCGTTTGCGAGAGATACAAATGAGACAAGAAGAAATTAAAGCGGCTGTAAATTGAACTAGTATAGTGTCAAAACATAGCAATGCATTTTTAATAATATTGGTAGCAATGCACCTGAAGCTATTAATTTGCACGGCTGGGTTAATCGCAGCAGTATAGTAGTACGTGTTAGCTAGATCGAGCTAGTATCTGAAGTAGGAGTCTCTGGGGTCAAAGCTCCACAGGGAAGCGCTGGCGCCATGGTCGTCACTCTCCTCCATCTGCAGGTCATCGTCTACCGGTGGTAGAGGCGGCGCCTGCAGGAAGTCGTACGCATTGCCGCCCCAGCCGGCCGCCGGAGAGAAGAGCGGCGGCTGCTGCGCCATGACCGCGCGCCAGTCGATGCTGCCGTCCGCCGCCTCGCCGCCGTCACCAAGATCCATGTAGTCCATGCCGTGGCCGCGCTGCGTGAAGAAACACTGCTGATCCATCGACAGCGCGGCCGGCGCAGGCGAGCGGTCTTCGTCCATGAGCGCCGCGGCCGCCTCACGGGCCGTGACGGTGGCCCGGTTGGCGTGGGACAGTGCGGCCGCCTGCACGGCCTCCGGGTCGACGCTCTTGCGGCACGGCGGCGGCGGCGAGTCAGGGAAGTTGAGGTCTGCGCTGGCGGCTGCTTGGGGGCCGCGGAGGCAGACGAAGGCGGCGTCGAAGGCGCGCGCGGCTTTCTCCGGCGCGTCGTAGGACCCCAGCCAGATGCGCTCCCGGCTATTGGGCAGCCGGATCTCCGACACCCACTTGCCCCACTTGCGCCGCCGCACGCCCTTGTACTTCCTCCCGCCGCCGCCCTCCGTCCTCTCCGGGGAAGCGGCGCTGCTCGCCGGCGGCGAAGACATGCCAGTGGTCGATCGGATTGACGATGGCCGGAAGCTAGGTAGTAGTTTGAAGCTCGAGTGGTGTTGCTGTACGTCGATCGATGTCGAACGGTGGCTCACCGGTGATCGATGCTGTTGGCGGCAGGGATATGGAGCAGCTACTTATAAGGTTATGCGCCGTGGTCGCCTGCCGGGGTCGCGCGCGGGCGCGGCGCGTTGACTCGAGGTCGAGGATGGCGCGTAGGGACGGGGACGTGCATGGTCTCAGACTCTCAGGCTCAGCTAGCCACCTGGCGTAGCCCCGGGGTTGCTTTGCTTTGGGAACGCGTGGAGATTCCAGAGCTGCTCGGTGGGGCCTCACTCGGCTGTCGTTTTGGAGTAGGTTCTCTCTTGTCTTATTTGTGTTTTTTTCTCCTTCAAGTACATCGACACATGACCTCTAAGGTCACAAACATGTGACGTTTTGGAAGTGATCCGAGTCAAAATTTTAAAACTTTGACCATAAAAATGTACTCCCTCCGAGCCGACTTGGATTTGTCAAAATTTGGATAAACCTATATACTAAATAGTATCTAGATTCATCCAAATTTAGACAAATATGAGTCAACTAATATGAGATGGAGAAAGTATCACTTTATTTAGTTAGATTTGGATCAGAAATGATTTGTGTGAACTTATGCTAGATTTCTATGAGAATAAATTAGATATTTCTAGAATAGACTATGGGGGTGATTTCTTTGATTCCTAAAGGCAAAGATGCTCGTAGGATACAGAAATACGGACCCATATGTTTCTTAAATGTCTTATCTAAAATCATAACAAAAATTCTTGTTAGTAGAATTTTTGCAATTGATGTGGGGAGTGAGGAAAAAAACCTCGTGCCCCCATGTTGCCTCCCCTTGCAAGGCGACCGGGCGACCCCTCCCACCCCCGCCTCCCTATAGCTTTTCCCTCCCTCCTCCCCTCCCGTCGCTGTCGCTGGCGTGCGCCGCCGGGCGTTGCCCGTGCGGTGTCGCTGCAGGGCCGGCGGTGGTGGCCCCTTCCTCAACCCGCGCCCAGGAGGCCCTGCTTGGGAGGGACGACACGGCGGCGGAGCACCTAGGTCGGCGGCGCTCCGGTGTCCCGGTGAGTCCCTGGATGGCGGCGAGGCGGGTGGCGCGACCAGTTGGTGGCGCAGGCAGCGAGGTCTCGCGGGCTGGCCGGCCCTGCTAAGGATGACAATTTTACTCATGGGTACGGGTACCTGCGGGTACCGTACCCATATGGGTAGGGTATGAGCACACTTTTATACCCATGAGTAATACCCATACTCTGCCTGTTAAGTCACGGATACAGTATAGACTTGTATCCATGGGTATACCCATATTCTGCTTGTTTAAACTGACATGTCAAACTTATCTATAGAGTTTGAACCTATGCGGCCGAGAAGCCTAGGGACGAGTATGAGATTGCAACTTCTAAACTTTAATTTGATACTTTCATATACTCGTCTACTACTAGTAAGTAGAGATTATTGTATTTTTTTCAAATATGCTATTGATGAAAGTAAAATTTTGAATAACTTGTATACTATTGGATATACCTGCCGGGTACCCGCCGGATATGGGTATGGGTAAAGTTTTATACCCGCGGGTATGGGTATGGTATTACTCTACCCTGTCCATACCCTACCCATTTACATCCAGGGCCCCTGCACGCCTACATCTGGGCCCATTTGAGAAATCCTAGGAGAAATTCGGGCAACAGTGTCACCATCGTCGCACTCCTTCGTAAAGGTGCTTGGTACACGGCGATTCAGAGGCATATGAGCTGAAAGGATACAAATGTCGCCTAGAGGGGGGTAAATAGGCGATTAAAACATTTTCGAGAGGGGCTCAACAAAGGCGGAATAGAACTAACGTTTACTTTGTTAAGCACAAAACCTAGAACAATCTAGGGTTCACCTATGTGCACCAACAACTTATGCTAAGCAAGACAAACAACTATGTGATAGCAAGATATATACTTCAAGCACGGAGGCTATCACAAAGTAAAGTGCATAAGTAAGAGCTCGGGTATAGAGATAATTGAGGCACGCATGGACGTCGATATTTTACCGAGTTCCTCCCAATATGGAGTACGTCTCGTTTGGAGAGGGGGTGGTATCTAACCACCTACGCCAAAAAAGACCTCCCTTATTCTCCGGTGGATCTCACCCCAACGGGATCGATCCATGCTTCCACTATCGATGCACTTGTCGGTGGCAACCGGAACCTCTCACAAGATTGGGGCACTTCTCCACAACTTAATTGGAGGCTCCCAACAAACGCCACAAAGGCCACAACCTGCAACACAACAAACTGTCTAGAGTTCCAAGAACCCAAGAGTAAAAAGCTTCTCAACTTTCACTCACCAAATCCTCACCGAGAACTCAAACCGATGCACCAAATGCAATGGCAAGAACACAAGAAGTGCTCAAATCCTTCTCTCCCAAATTCCACCAAAGCTACAAAAGCTTATGGGGGAATAAGAAAGGAAGAAAAATGGAGGAAATCCACAAAAGACTCCATGATCTAGATCCTAATATGTTCCCCTCACTTAGAGGAGAGATTTGTGGGATCGTAGATCTAGATCTCCTCTTTCAAATCCCTCAAGAATATGCAAGAATCATAGGAAGGATTGAGGGGAAGCAAGCTCAAAAAGGTCAATAATGGAGGGGAAAACTTGCAATAATAGTTGAGAAACCATTGGGGAAGAAGGCCCCTTAAATAGGTCCCTCCAAAATCCAACCGTTGCAGCCCAAAAACGCGATTCCCTGTACTATCAGACTTTTTCCCGGTACTACCGGACTTTCCCGGCACTATCCGACATTCCCTGGGGTTCCTGGGACGCCAAACGCATTTCTCTCTGTACTTTCAGGTACCAAAATGCGGTACTACCGGATCTAGGTCCGGTACTACTGATCATCACAAAACGAAAACAGCCATAACTTTTGCATTCGAACTCCGATTTCGATGATCTTGGGCTCGTTTCGAAGAGGACAACAACCTCTATAAGGTCATGCAAAGAAACATCATAGTCCAGCAAGGGAGGATAGATCCAAATGACGAAGTCAAAAACCTTCTGCCGTGCTAGGTACTAAAATGCGGTACTACCGCTTTTTGGTACCTAGCGTGGCAGTGGCTTTTGGCAACTTGTTAAAAACCTTTTGTCGTGCTAGGTACTAAAATGCGGTACTATAAGACCAGCAGATATTCAAATGGCTATAACTTTTGATTGGTAACTCCGATCGACCCGATTCCAATTGCGTTGAAAAGAGGACGACATGAGCTTCCCTATAAAAGGTGAAAATATTGCTTATCACCAAGTGAGAATGTATCAAGTATAATAATATGAGATACCTCACTTGGTGAGAAATGAAAAACCGCATAGATCAAAATTGCAATAAGATATAAAAGAGGGATCTGATTTTGATGAACAAGAGCTTGTTATGGAGATTACCACAAGCTCTATATCCTCACATGGATAAGACCAAATAACAACCAAATACGATGATGCAAGTATGCAAAGGTTTGAGCTCTCTCCAAACGATGTGATCGAGTTACTCATTCGAGAGCCCCTCTTGATCGTACAGTTATCTATCCTAAACCCGGTCTTCCATTAACAATATGAGACCGGCAAAAGGGAAAACCTATCAAGATTATACTTTTGCCTTGAGCATTCCACTTGAGATCTATGTAGACAATCTTTCCCTACTCAAGATGGAACGCCTTTCTTGATTCCTCATCATCGATCCATGATCACCGAGGATGGCAAGCATCAAACATGATATCTTCTATAGATGGCGCATTTTGAGCTTGCACAACATATCTTCTTCTCATTTCATCGACCTTGAAGCCGACACAAGATCCAAGCGATGCCAATGGACAATTCCTACAAGTATAAATTAATACACACATTAGTCCATAAAGATTGTCATTAATTATCAAAACCACACATGGGGGCCCACATGTTCTTTCAGGAGCGTGTGAGACTACTCTAGGGGCGCAGCGGTTGCGATTCATTGTTGTTTGTCGATTCGGCGCTGCTGTGCATTAGTTTCTTTCTCGTTCTTTTGTATTTCCTTTTGGGCGTCTTTGTGCTATCGGCCCTAGCAATGAAGTCATTGTATCGTGTGGTTGATATATTAATATAGTAGGACGAAAGCATGTTTCGAGGAATTTTTGCTATTCATATGGCATGTTGTTGGCTTCTATCTCAAAGAATCAAACTGCATTTATAAAAGGGAGACATATAATGGAAGGAGTTGCTGAGGTTTTGAGTGTACATACAAAATAAATCCGATGGAGTCCTCTTCAAGATAGAGTTTGGGAAAGCTTTTGAAAAGTCAAATGACCTATTCTTTAAAGGTCTTGAAATGAAAGGTTTTCCACACAACTTCAATGATCTAGTAATGAAAACGGTAACATATGGGAAAGTAGGGATTAGAGTGAACGGATGAATAGCCCCCTATTTTGGCACCCATAGGGGTCGAGACAAAGGGACCCACTTTCTCCAATACTCTTTTTTGACTTGGTTTGGGATGTTTTATCAATCATTGTTTAAAGAGCCCAAGATGGAGGTTTGGTTAGTGGTTTATGTCCTCATTTTGCAGAGAAGGGTATATGAATTCTGCAATATGCAGATGATACTACATTCTCACTACAAAATCATTTGCACCAGGTCAAAAATTTGAAATTACTACCATGTCTCTTTGAACAAATGTCACGTTTAAAAAATCAGTGCCCGCAATAGTGATTTTTGTTTGTTTGGGAGAGGCCAATAACATAAAAAGAATATTTTGAAGATATTTTCACATAGTGTCAAATTACCAATGAAATACCTGGATGTTCCAATAGATGAGAAAAGAAATAGTAGTAGCCACTACAGACCCGCAGAGAATAAGATGTAAGTGAAAATTGGTTGCTGGCAAGGGAAAATGCTCGCGATGGGTGAGAAGTGAGATTGCAAAGAAGAAGAATGTAAGTGAAAGAAGTGAGATTGCAGAAGAAGAAGGAGAAAAAGTGAATGCTCAAAAAAAGAGATGTTCAATTGCAACGACGAGCAAAATGCTAAATTAAAACCGTAAACTTTTTTGTGAGCGGTGAGCGTGTGTGTTTATGTGTCAGACGAGATTAGCATCACTAAAACACACATGTATACTGCTTGTTTGCGTAGACGAGATTAGCAGTAGAACACATTTCGTAATTCCAGACGGAACGACCGATCGATCGCCAGGCCAGGCCGGCGTGTCCGTCCCGTCGAGGCATCCATCTCTCGGAGGATCGCAACTTTTGATTTGGAAAGACCCTGTGTAGGCAGAATGGACAAAAATAACCCAAAATCAAAAGGATTTCACGAAATGACCTTTTTGGATAACTATTTCACTGGACTAACCCTTTGGGTAACGCCCAACAGCTAGGTGTTACACTCTACAGTGTAGCGCCTTTCAGCTAGGCGCTATGCCCCTGCCAGAGTGGCACCGCCTAGCCCCTCCCTGGCCCCACCCGGCCGTGTGACGCCCAGGCGCTATGCCTGGGGCGAGTAACGCCCAGACGCTATGCCCAAGGTGTAGCGCATGTCTCATAGGCGCTATGCCTTAAAGTGTAGCGCCTATCAGACAGGCGCTACACTTTGAGACATAGCCTGTCGCGTGCATCCCCCCTCCCCACCCCTCCCCATTCACTCCCAGCTCGACCCAAGCAAGAAGAACAGCAAGGAGGCGCCCCCTTCTCCCCTCTCTTCTCCCCCCTCAAATCTCTCACATTGGAAGCTTTATTTGGTGGATTTGTGCCTCTCCCCAGCTGCTAGAAGTACCCTCTCTCATTCCCCTCCGTTTTGACCTCTTGAAATCTTTCATTTTGGTTGGACTTGGCTTGAAACCCTAGAAATTTGACTTGGTGAGAAATGTTTGAAAATTTGTTAGATTCATTGGCCAATGTTGGTTATAAAGATGTGTATGAAGCATTTAATTAGGTTTAGGGTTGTTGAAATGACATTGTTTGGTATATTGGAATGGTATGGCTAGGGTTAGGGTTAGGGTTTTCTTATGTAAGAGAGGGTGTTCTTGTTAGCTTTATGGTTTGGTAATGTGTCTAGTATAGTTTTGTTTATCTTGTCATGGTTAGTTAATGAACATATTCTCCTATGTGTTAGGGATGGCAAGAATTGTTCATGTTCATCATGTGGACAAGGATGCCTTTTTGAAAGGCAACATAGAACCGAACCCGGATGAGCTAGATATTGTGTTTGAGCGTAGTCCCACCTATGCCGAGGTCTTGGAGCAAGTGAGGATTGAATTGAAATGGATGGACCCATGTGACGTTGAGTTGGAAGGAAGACATAATGTGGGTTTTGGAATGCATATCCGTTGGAAGACCATGCGTATCTTCTCCGAGGCTCGTTGGCTTGCATACAAGGAGGTGGTGGCCGAATCACTAGACAAGGCTCTTGAGCTATTTGCCACCAAGAAGGTTGATAGTTCATTGCCTTTGGACTTGAACCGTCGTGCTTCCCCATTGGATAGTAGGAGTCCTCCACCCGTGGAGCAAGAGCTATGGATTAAACCTCCTTTGAGCCAAACATTGAGCCCGATTTCAAGACACCAAGACGAAGTGTTGGAAGAGGACAATGATGATTGTGAGGGTGAAGATGATGATGATGTTGAACTCCATGACAACAATTTTGGTGATTTGGAGAAATATATCACTCAACATGACATGGACCGTGAACTCCCGTATTCTCGAGGCTATGCTTCGGACTTGGATGATGGGGACGGTGTGAACTACTCGGCTATCTGGGCGAATGCTATGAAGGTGGTGGAGAAGAGGAAGGAAGCCGAGGAAGAGAGGAAGAGAAAGGAAGCTGAGGAAGAGAGGAAGAGGAAGGAGGAAGAAGAAGAGAAGAAGAGGAAGATATTTGAAGAGGTAGTTCAACTTGTTCGAGACTTGGCGAAGAAGAAGGACGAAGAGGACGAGAGAAAGAAGAAAAAGGAAGAGGAAGAGAGGAAGAAGAAAAGGGAGAAGGAAGAGGAAGAGAGGAATAGGCAAAAGGAGAAGGAAGAGGAAGAGAGGAAGAGGCAAAAGGAGAAGGAAGAGGAAGAGAGGAAGAGGAGGGCCAATGCTAGGCCACCTTGTGCCGACCAAGAGGAAAGGCCACGGAAGGCGTTTCGTACTTCTGAGGCCCATGGGAAGGAGGTTCCTATTTGTTGGTGTGGAACCGATTGCACTGTTAAGCAATCCCAAGACTGGGGAAAGAAGTTCTTCATGTGTGCCAACTACAACCGCTCTCCTGAGCGTAGCCGCAACCCATACGACACTCCGCGGGTATGCTCAAAGCTTTTTAGTTCTTCATGTGTCCCAAACTATTCCATATCATATCCTCTAACATGCACTATTTTCTTGTAGTCTCCCCCTTCGGTATGCAGGTACTACACTTGGATAGACCTTGAGCAACCTCAATCCAACAAGGCTATCCAAGAGATCAATTTTGCCATAAGAAGAAGGCGCTACCAAGAAGGGCTGCTTGACGAGGAGATGGCGAGGAAGAGCAAGGAACGTAATGACGAGATCCGCAAGAAAGAGGAGGAAGAGGAGCGCCAAGCTAAGGAGGCTCGTGCTGCGGAGAGGGAAAGGCTTCGTCAAGCGGCGTGGCGATCCATGGAGGAAGAGGAAGAGATGAAGAGGAAGGGAAAATGGCCTATGATTTAGACTTGTAGACGGAGCATGTTGACAATGTTGTGAACTTTGAGCACTATCGAACTATTAGTATGTAAAGCCCCTTAAGGGCATGAACACCATGACCACCTCCTCTTCTTGCGACTCATCTTCATCATCATACCATAGGCCTCCCGTCCTCCTAGTCGCTCTTGACCTCCGTGGCGGCTCATCCTCGACAACATTGGCCTTTTCCTTGTTACGGAAGTTGTCCGGCGTCCAGCGATTGAACTGTTTCCTTGGCTTCAGCTGGTATGCGAAACGAATCCGGTACTCCTCCTCAGTCTCATTCTCCATATGAGGCAGCTACATGTAAGATTGTATGGCTATGATAAATGCATGTGAAACAGAAAGCACTAAATGCATGTAAGGTTGTCCCATACCTCATCTTCCGAACGAATCGCCGAAGTGGTGTCATCCTCAACATCATCCTGAAGATGGGCCGACAGATCAGTAGTCGACTTGGACCTAGAACCGGACGGGGTTGTGTACTCGGGATCGCGGCAACCTAGCACGTTAGATAACTGACGCATCTTTTGGGCCGAGCGCTGTAACAAATAACAACATAAGTCAAAACAAGAACATGCCTATCTTGAGAAAGTCTCACATCCATTGACATGGTTATACCCTACGGGTACATGACTTCAGCATACCTGGTCCAGCCCAAGGAAGGCCCACAGCAGACATACGCTGTCCCATGAAGATTTTCGGGTGACCAAGGCCCATGACGCCTTCGGATCCTTGGAGAGCAAGACTAGCCTAGATAGGAAATTTAAAGGGGTAAAACCCTAGAACCTGTAACCGACTAGGACTATGCCCGGGACCTGCCTAAGTCTATATAAAGGCCAGGAGGGCACGTCCTAGATCTCTTGACTCATACTCTCTCATACGCACCTCACGCCAGATCGAATCTGCGCACCCTGTAACCTTCGGTTCCGCCGTAATCAAGAGCAGACAAGCAGGAGTAGGGTTTTCCCTCCGGGGGCCTGAACCTGGGTAAATCTCGTGTCCCCTGGTTGCTTGTCTGTTAACCGTTCCACGATCTCCAGCATCCCCATCTTCTCCAAAACCCAAGTCCATAACAATGGGCATTGACGAGATCCAACCTCGTCAATTGGCGCCGTCTGTGGGAAACGGGGATGCTGATTGTGTGATTGTGACGGTCCCAACCCGATCGATCTACAACTCCGCGGCGACGGAGAATCACCTCCTCTTCGGCGCTTTCGACTTCACCGCCCACTCGCCGGCCACCATGAAGGATTTCGAGCCCGTAGGCGACGGACTCGAAATTTTGTTCGGGAGCTTCTGCTTCCAGGTGGGACAAACTGGCACCCTCCGCCTTCCTGAGCGGGTGCCCGTGCCATCAATCAGGCCTGCCTCGTGGGCTCCACACCCTGTGCTGCGCACATCACCATCGACAGATGAGTTCTACGACAGCAACAGCTGCAACTCCGATCTGTGTGATCCACCCTCGGATGAAGGGACCTACAGTTCCGAATCCGAAAGCTGCGGCAGCAGCGGACTGATCTACGAGCGCTACCAGTGCGCCGCAGTCATCCAGGAGCAGCAAACGCCTAACCCGCCGCCCAACATGAACCCCAACCCGCAGGACAGAAACGGTGGGAACAGAAGAAGCCAGTCCCCCCCACCCGAAGGGGAAAACAATGGCCACGTCATCCAACTTAGCAAAGAAGGATGTGTCCAGGCACTCCGTGCCGTCGCAGGCGACATAGTCCTGCCTGTGGACTCACCACGTGACCTACTGATGGCATACCACTACCTCCTCATCGAGGAGCACAAGAAGCAAGTCAAGATGCAGGAGACGCTCGACAAACGCAAGCAAGCAGCCTCTGAGTCTAGCGCGCGACGAGCCGCGCTCTCCGCCATGGCACCCGGCTCAAGCACGAACGGAAACCAGGGAAACAAGCACCGCTCGCGGGTGGAGAACATGGATCCCAAGGAGCGCCGTGATGTGACCCGAACTCTCCACACATCGTTCATGGATATGGATGCCGACGGCAACATTATCCCGAAGATACTGCAAGCTGCGATCATGGCAGCCACTGCGTATCTCGCGGCCCACCAACCTCCGGAAGGGGACCCGAAAAGAGCCATGCATAAGTCCGCACTCACTGGACTCGGACTCGTCGGAGCTGCGCTCCACGAGGATGCTCCTGCGGAGCCGAAGAAGAAAGCTCCGGCCAGGCGCGACTGGAGTGCCACCCCTTCATCCGAAGAGGAAGAGGAGCACGACCTTCCTCAAAGGAAGAAGAGCTCGCATCGCCATAAACGCGACTACAACGCCAGAGACGCGCTTACACAACGCAAAATCGACAAAGCACGAGCCAAGCGCGCATGCTCGTCCGAGTCCGAGATGGATGAAGATGAAGGAGAACTCTGCGGAGCTCGATGCTTCAGCAGATCTGTTCGGCGAACACAGATGCCACGCAATTTCAAGATTCCTTCGGATACTCCGAAGTTCAACGACACGCAATATCCAAAATCCTGGCTCAGCGACCACCTGTCATCCGTCAAGCTGCACAGCGGTAACAAAGAAACCGCCATGCAATGCCTTCAGCTGCAGCTGACAGGCGCAACGCGGGTTTGGCTCAGCAGCTTATGATCAGGGTCCATACGAAGTTGGGAGGAGTTAGCTTACAGCTTCATCCGAAATTTCAAGGGCACCAGCAAGAGGCCCGCCTCAATCGAAGAGTTGCGAGCCTGCACTCAGAGAACGGGCGAATCAATTCGCTCGTACATATTACGCTGGTCTACCACCAAGAACTCCGCAGCACATATCTCCGAGGAGAGGGCCATCGACGCCTTCAGAGACGGCGTCAAACGCCAAGATTTCAAGGAGGAACTTGGGCGCGTCAAGCCCAAGACACTCGACCACCTCATGTACATCGCCAACAGGTGGGCTGACGGCGAAGATTGCATTCACCGAGCACAATCGGATGAAGAGGACGACTACGGCCGAAGACGGGAACGCCACAGCAAGAGGAGATCGCGCGTCTATGAGGACCGCGACGGACCCGACATAGTCGCGGCCAGCTACGCCGATTGCCGCAACGACAACAGCCGCAACAGCGGAGGATACCGCGGAGGAAACTTCCGCGACAGCGGACGACCAGCACAGTCGTGGCAACGCCGTGACCGCGACAATGGACCCTCAGCATTCGACAAACTTTCGGGTCCATGTATCATCCACTTCTACATCGACAAACAGGATGGCAAAAAGAAAGCCAGCCACATGCTCAAGGACTTCCGCGAGTTCCAGAAACTCAGCGAAAGCATGGTGCAGATGAGGCAATAAGCCCCAATCCCTGCGTTCGGAAACACGCCTGCGCCAGGTGAAGTAGCACACGGAGCTCCTCCACCGCCGCCTATTGGAGGCCCAAACCAACCAGTCGCACCAGCGCAGAACAACGCCGGGATCGGATACCCCCCACCGAAAGGAGCACTAAATATGATCCAGAAGGGACTCCCCACGAATAGGGTGCAGAAGAAAATCACCCGACAAATCAACTTGGCCGTGGAAACTCCGCCTGCAATCCCTGAGTACCTCAGCAGATCGGAGTCCTGCATCACATTCACTCGCGCGGATCACCCTTGCCAGATCCCTTGCCCAGGTCATGCTGCCCTGGTGCTGGAGGCGCAGATCGGAGGCTTCGAGATGAGTCGCGTTTTCATGGACGACGGCAGCGGCATCAACCTAATGTTCGCAAGCACTCTAGCAGCAATGCGGATCCCGCAATGCAGCCTGGAACAATCAGACACAACGTTCCACGGCATTGTCCCAGGGAAGGGCATATTCCCCCTGGGCAAAATCGGGCTCGATGTCATCTTCGGGAAGCCGGACAACTTTCGGCAGGAGCGACTCGAATTCGAAGTGGTGGACTGGCCGTCGCAATACCACACCATCCTGGGGCGTGTAGCATTTGCAAGGTTCCTGGACGTCCCACACTACACATACCTACTACTCAAGATGCCAGGACCGAGGGGCGTCATCACAGTCCACGGGAGCTTCACCCGATCGGACCAATGCTACAGGGATTTCAACAAAATCTCCCAGTCTTTCGGCATGCAAGACGAGCTTGTAAGGCTCCGTGAAGTGACGGACAATGGGGTACCCCCAGTCACAAGACAGAACGCACCCGACATGTCCTTCGACTCCACCGTCAATACCAAGAAAGTACAAGTCCATCCGACGGATGCCTCCAAGACGGCCCTGATCGCCAATGACCTCAGCTCCGCATAGGAAGGCGCGCTCGTCGAATTCCTCCGTGAGCGCTGGGAAATCTTCGCCTGGTGTCCTGCGGACATGCCAGGAGTTCCCAGGGAATTCACCGAGCACGCACTCAATGTCTTTCCAGACACCAAGCCAGTCAAGCAGTCCATCCGGAGACTGTCGAAGCCACGAGCCAAAGCTATCGGCAAGGAAATCAACAGACTGCTCGCTGCAGACTTTATCAGGGAAATCAAGGAAAGCGAGTGGCTGGCAAACACAGTGATGGTCCTAAAAAAGGACACGGACATCCTGCAAATGTGCATGGATTTCACGTCACTAAACAAGCACTGCCCAAAGGACCACTTCCCTCTTCCTCGGATCGACCAGATCATCGATTCGACTGCAGGTTGCGTGAAACTCTCCTTCCTCGACGCCTACTCAGGCTATAACCAGATTCGACTCAAGGTCGAAGATCAGGAGAAAACGGCGTTTATCACACCGTTCGGAGTATTCTGTTACAACACAATGCCCTTCACGCTAAAGAACACGGGTGCCACGTACCAGCGATGCATGCAGGCCTGCCTCAAGGACCAGATTGGTCGCAACGTCCAAGTCTATGTCGACGACATAGTAATAAAAACCAAGGAGGCAAGAACACTTATCGACGATCTCCGCGAGACGTTCGACAACCTTGATCGCTACAGGATCAAGCTCAATCCCGAAAAGTGCGCCTTCGGCGTCCCATCGGGTCAGCTGCTCGGATACTTCATCTCTCAATGAGGGATCGAGGCGAACCCAAAGAAAATCAGAGCCATCATGACGATGGAGAAGCCGAAAAACCTCAAAGGCGTCCAGCAGCTCGCAGGACGAGTAGCGGCGCTAAGCAGGTTCATCAGCCGCATGGGCGAGAAGGCCCTACCATTCTACCAGCTGCTACGCAAAGCAGACAAATTTGAGTGGACGCCGGAAGCCAACGACGCATTCGAAAGCCTCAAGCGGCTTCTCTCCACCTCGCCTGTCCTGGTCACGCCAAAGGAGCGCGAGCCTCTGCTGCTGTACATAGCAGCCACACACCAGGTGGTCAGCACCGTACTAGTGGTCGAACGACCCGAAGAAGGCAAGACCCACGGGGTCCAGCGCCCAATCTACTACCTCGGCGAGGTACTCCGCCAACAAAACAGTTTTGACCCTCACTACCAGAAACTCGCCTACGGCGTGTTCATGACGGCTCGACGGCTGAGCCATTACTTCCAAGAGCACCAGGTGATGGTCGTCAATGAGGCACCACTGAATATCATCCTAAATAATCTAGAGGCCACATGACGGGTGGCCCTGTGGGGCATCGAGCTGTCACCCTTGGACATCGTCTACGAGAAGCGACTCGCAATCAAATCTCAAGTCCTTCCTGTAACACCCTCAGAATCGATCCTATGCAAGTTTCAGCGATTCCCGCCAAACCCGCATAGAAACGATTCAAAGGTGCCCACCAGGCACTTTCGTGCGGGTGGAAAACGAAGTAATAACATTACACAACAGTCCTCGATGGGACCCACAGAACAGATATATATATAATAGCGACTCCATGAGTCAAGAATACAGATATACAGTACAAAGATCCAAATCACCTTGAGAACGATATAGCGTCCAGCTACGGACAAGATGCAAATGGGGCTAAGAGCCCTGAAGAATAACCAATGGCGTCCATAACCCTGCCCAGGCCAAGCCGGAAGGGTAACCCTGCTAACGACGTCGATCTCAAAACCTGCTTAAACAAAAGGGGTGCCGACAAAGGGCAAAGGAAAAAGAGGAGCGTCAGTACTGAGGCCAGTACACGGCGAGGCTAGAATTCGGCGGTCCTCGCCTACATAGGTATGGTGGACTGAGCGGCAGCGGCAGCATGCACTGAACAACCTATAGAGACTCGATACAGCTGGCGGCAAACAGAGAGGGGTAAGACAGACCTATTCGGAAGCAACCTGATACTACCACCAAACAAACCCATCCTGGTGTTTTCCCCTCGATACCAAACGAGGAAGTCGACCGAGGAACTCACACAGTTGGCAGTTTTATTTATTCAGTTATCGTTGTGGCAGTTACTAGTCATGTATAGATAATCATCCTGATAAAATAAGCAGTGGGCACTTTTAGTTAACCATTCCGTTGTAGTTGCGACACTTACTAATCAGATACAATTGGCGTGAGATAACCCAAAACCCAGCAGTTGTTGGTACTTTTATTTAGCCATTCCGTTGTAGTTGCCATACTTACTAGTCAGGTACAATGGTCGCAAGCGACAATCCGAACAAGCAATTGTGGGCAGTATTATTTAGCCATTCCATTATAGTGAAGCTGATTACTAGTCATTATAAAGTCAAATTTATAGCAATAAACTTTAGTTATGCTTGTCTATGGTCGAGATACTGTGCTCCAAGTCGTCCATAACCGCGGACACGGCTTTCAGAAAGTTTTACCCAGCCGGGGTGCACCAATAGCAACACACACTCGATCAACCTCGGAAAAACCAAATCAAAACCCAACGAGGCCTTCACGACAAAGCAATCACAGGATTCAGAATTATTTCAGGGGGCCACCCCATTAAGCTACCCGCAACGAAGTAAGCAAGCTCCGAGACGGACTCAAGGTTTGGGTATACGGCTGTGAACGATAGCAAATCCCCAAACGGGGACCATCGACACCGCGAAATCGTGTCCCGATCCTAAACAGTACAGGTGCTATCTGTCGCACAATTTAAATAAAGCAGTAAAGCATGGCATAAGTACAGGATCGTAAATAAAACCTCAAACTAGTTTGTGGCCCCAAGAAATAAGATGGAATCAAGCTCTGGCTCAGGGGGGTCCCATATACCTCCCGGATGTGGATAGCGCGATAAATCAAGGAACATGTATCAAGTACTCGGGGTCCTACGGGACACAAGTGGGCGTTCGGAAACCAAATATTTTCTATCACCCGCCGATGCCTCTGCTTACTTCAATTTTAGTTGTTAAACAGGAATTAAAGTGAGCGATAAGTAAAACTATGACCATCTCCAACAGCAACATGCGGCAATACATCAACAACTGTGGCACTTGACGACACGCAACAGCACTTGAGCAAGCGACTACGACGCGCAAGTCCAACTATCTACCAAACAACAGGTAATAGGATGTGTCCAAGGCAATATAAGGCTGCAAGGGATATCACAGGTACGGAAACTAAAGCATCGCAACACAGATAGCAATAGATCAACAGGAGGGAATAAATACTATAAAAGTTAGATGGGTAGAAAAGGGGGGAGATGCTCGCCTGAAAACATTGTCGAAGGTTCATCCGAAGATCGGGGCGAAGCTCACATCAACTCAACGGCCTTATCCGCGAAGAAGCAAAACACTAGAATAAACACCGGATGCAATATTTAATACAACGGCAGAAGATCGGCATGATGCATGTATGATGCATGACATGTCAAGGTGCGATGCCATTAGGTTATATTAACCGGAACCGGGCTCCCGACAATTAATTAGGTGGTTCATGTTGTTTAGCTACCCCGCAAATTAAATGTTGCATTAGCAAGACAACAGATGGCACTGGTTCGCTACACAAGTTTAAATGAGGCCAATATAAGGCTAGATTTGCCCGCATATGGGCCCCATATTTAATTATTAGGTGAATCGGCATAAGGCCCCCAAACCACGTGACAAGCATGCATGCAAGATGAATGATTAAAATGCAACAAGTTGTTATTATATTATAAAATAGGGTTTTCGGGAAGGGGTTCACACATTGGGGGGCTCGACGATCTTGGGGTTCCAGGGTTCGGGGTTCGGTCTCAGGGTTCAGGGTTCGACGGAATCGTTCTCGGTTAGCGGGATAGATCTTGGCGCATTCGTGGTCTTCGGTCATGTCGACGGCCTAGGTGTCCTCGTCGGGGAACTCGGTCTACGGGGTGAAGTACTCGGCATCGTCGAGGCGTACTTGGCGTTCGGCGGTAGATCTTGTCGATTCCATTCCAGCGGCCTTGTTGTTCTGAGGGCGAAGATCATGGGGAAGTACTTGTCGCATCTACCGTCTTCGGGTTTGCTTCAATCGAGTCCATGTCGGAGTACTTGTCGTCCCATGTGGCCTTCGGGTCCAGGTCCTAGTCATGGCGTCCCAGGGAAGTACATGTCGTGTCCGTGACGGAGATCTTGAAGGTCCCTGAACTCGGCGAACTTGGCGTACCGATGGACCAGTCTTGTATTTCAGGGCGCCGGTGGTTCTTTGAATCCTTGTGAGACGTTGTCGAACTTGTGTAGGGGTAGTCACGTAGCAGTACCACACTGCTACCACATCTCCACATCACCAGATACACGAGTAGCCACATGCGCCACTAGGCCAAAGGAAAGGCATGTACACGCGTGGCCAAACTCGCTCCGTTGCAGCGACGAAAACTGGGATCCAGACATCGACGACGACGGCGATAGGTGGCATGCAGGACGGCGCAGGCCCGAGGCCAAGATGGGTCGCGACAACAGGCAAAGACCGTCGAGATAGCGGCCTGAGCGAGCTCCTGTGGCCGGCGGGAGGTGCGCGCGGTCGGGGTCGGGCTCGGCCGGGGCGGCGCGGCTCGGACCCTGCAGCGGCGGCGCTGTGCAGGAGGCGGTTCTGGGGGGATGCGGCGGTTGGAGGGAGGAGCGGCGACGCGGGGGCGCACGGGACGGGGCGGGGTCGAGGCGCGGAGAAGGGAGCAGCCGGGGCGAGCCAGGAGGGGTCGGCGCGGCACCGGCGGGCTCGAGGCGCGGTCGCCGGCGGTGGCAGGATGGCGCCGGGGAGTGGGGAGCAGGCGGCGGGCGAGCGGGAGCGAGAGCGGCGGGGTCGACGCCGGCGAGGAAGGGAAAGCGGTGGCGAGGGGGCGACTGGGAGAGGAGCGGCGCCGCGCGGCGGAGCGGGAGGCGAGCGAGGGCGGCGCCGGAGGATGCATGCGGCGAGCGGGGTCGCGGCAGGTGGAGGCCCGATGGCGGCGGTTCGCGCGGCGGAGGAGGGGCCGCGCCGAGCGGAGGGCGGCGAGAGGCGGGTAGGGGCGAGCTCGGGTGGGGAGAGCGAGCACGGGGAGAGGCGAGAGCAGGGGCTGCGGGGGAGGAGAGGAAGAGAGAGAAAACGGGAGGTGGGGGACGGCTGCGTCGGTGCGGGTGGGTCCCAGGGGGCCAGGGGGCTGCGTGCGTGGCGTGTGGCTGTGTGGTGAGAGAGAGGGGTGAGGGAGGGTTGAGAGGAGAGAGAGGAGGTTGAGTGACTTGGCGGCGTGTGAGTGGGTAAGGGAGAGGGAGGAGGTGAGGTGGCACGATCTGAGTGGTCGAGGTGATGTGGCTGGGGGGTGGTTAGACTAGGACTGGGTGTAAAAGGGTTTATGGGTGGACCGTTTGTATTTTTCTGGGGTGGTCGTTCGGGTCATTCGGCCCGTTCGACTGCCCCACTAAAATAATTAAAGATTTATTTATTTCAAACAAACTTCTGCAAACCTATAGCAGAAAAACAAAATATTCCGGAGACCCGGTTTTGGTGTTTGAATAAAGATGGGGCGTTTTAGAAAACAAAATAGGTTTTTCTGCAATAGTTTTATGCAAACAAAATGCAAGATGATGACGATGCTCAAATGCAATGTGGCATGATGACATGAGCATGCGGTCATGATGATGCAATGCACAAAAATCAACGAGATTTTCTAGTAGTGGTTTTGCGGGATGCCACAATTCGACACCACTAACAATGGATCTCGCCCTCGAGATCCGCCTCATGGTACCGGAAGGAAGGTCGGCGATCTGCATCTTCTCGCTTTGTGTAGATCCTCGCGAAACCACTAACAAGGGTTCCTGCTTCATCTTAAGATCGGCGACACCACCAACAAAGGGTCGTTGATCCTGTTCGTCAAGAGAACACTCCGGATAAACAACGGACGAAGGTAGAGGTAAGGCCACCTCTAACTATCATGGAAGGAGTAAGAGTTGCATCGATCCACCATTCAATATACAAGAGCAAATGATAAGAGTAGTGGTATGGTCACGACTCCATCCCGCACTCAAAGAATTACTATGTACACGAATAGACAGATTATGCAACCAACCCTCAGGATTCATACTGAAGATCTCGACAAGCGAGGTTCGAAACAAAGGAGTGATGCGGACTCTGCATCGGATCTGGCGTAGAGGGTGTCGTCGCGTCGGAAAACACCGGAAGGCACAAACAAGGTACAAAGAATGGTCCACCAGACGAAAGATTCCTCGGATAGCATGAAGACCAGTTGTAGAAACACCGTTATCAAAGGGGAAGCGAAACCCTGAAGGTACGACGGAACCCAACCACGAGAATTCCTGGACTCGAAGAAAGAGAAGAGAGCGGATTCAAAACACGTAGAGATAAGAGGGGAATAGCAGAGGGGTAAGGAGTAAAATCAGACCTAATCAGAACTATCCAACCGTTTTTGCAAAAATAGTTTTGACACTCTACTTCGGCCGTTAGCTAGGTTATCCTACAGGCTGGACTTGTGGGGTGTCGCAACTGCTGAGCTCTGATACCACTCTGTAACGCCCTCAGAATCGATCCTATGCAAGTTTCAGCGATTCCCGCCAAACCCGCATAGAAACGATTCAAAGGTGCCCACCAGGCACTTTCGTGCGGGTGGAAAACGAAGTAATAACATTACACAACAGTCCTCGATGGGACCCACAGAACATATATATATAACAGCGACTCCATGAGTCAAGAATACAGATATACAGTACAAAGATCCAAATCACCTTGAGAACGATATAGCGTCCAGCTACGGATAAGATGCAAATGGGGCTAAGAGCCCTGAAGAATAACCAATGGCGTCCATAACCCTGCCCAGGCCAAGCCGGAAGGGTAACCCTGCTAACGACGTCGATCTCAAAACCTGCTTAAACAAAAGGGGTGCCGACAAAGGGCAAAGGAAAAAGAGGAGCGTCAGTACTGAGGCCAGTACACGGCGAGGCTAGAATTCGGCGGTCCTCGCCTACATAGGTATGGTGGACTGAGCGGCAGCGGCAGCATGCACTGAACAACCTATAGAGACTCGATACAGCTGGCGGCAAACAGAGAGGGGTAAGACAGACCTATTCGGAAACAACCTGATACTACCACCAAACAAACCCATCCTGGTGTTTTCCCCTCGATACCAAACGAGGAAGTCGACCGAGGAACTCACACAGTTGGCAGTTTTATTTATTCAGTTATCGTTGTGGCAGTTACTAGTCATGTATAGATAATCATCCTGATAAAATAAGCAGTGGGCACTTTTAGTTAACCATTCCGTTGTAGTTGCGACACTTACTAATCAGATACAATTGGCGTGAGATAACCCAAAACCCAGCAGTTGTTGGTACTTTTATTTAGCCATTCCGTTGTAGTTGCCATACTTACTAGTCAGGTACAATGGTCGCAAGCGACAATCCGAACAAGCAATTGTGGGCAGTATTATTTAGCCATTCCATTATAGTGAAGCTGATTACTAGTCATTATAAAGTCAAATTTATAGCAATAAACTTTAGTTATGCTTGTCTATGGTCGAGATACTGTGCTCCAAGTCGTCCATAACCGCGGACACGGCTTTCAGAAAGTTTTACCCGGCCGGGGTGCACCAATAGCAACACACACTCGATCAACCTCGGAAAAACCAAATCAAAACCCAACGAGGCCTTCACGACAAAGCAATCACAGGATTCAGAATTATTTCAGGGGGCCACCCCATTAAGCTACCCGCAACGAAGTAAGCAAGCTCCGAGACGGACTCAAGGTTTGGGTATACGGCTGTGAACGATAGCAAATCCCCAAACGGGGACCATCGACACCGCGAAATCGTGTCCCGATCCTAAACAGTACAGGTGCTATCTGTCGCACAATTTAAATAAAGCAGTAAAGCATGGCATAAGTACAGGATCGTAAATAAAACCTCAAACTAGTTTGTGGCCCCAAGAAATAAGACGGAATCAAGCTCTGGCTCAGGGGGATCCCATATACCTCCCGGATGTGGATAGCGCGATAAATCAAGGAACAGGTATCAAGTACTCGGGGTCCTACGGGACACAAGTGGGCGTTCGGAAACCAAATATTTTCTATCACCCGCCGATGCCTCTGCTTACTTCAATTTTAGTTGTTAAACAGGAATTAAAGTGAGCGATAAGTAAAACTATGACCATCTCCAACAGCAACATGCGGCAATACATCAACAACTGTGGCACTGGACGACACGCAACAGCACTTGAGCAAGCGACTACGACGCGCAAGTCCAACTATCTACCAAACAACAGGTAATAGGATGTGTCCAAGGCAATATAAGGCTGCAAGGGATATCACAGGTACGGAAACTAAAGCATCGCAACACAGATAGCAATAGATCAACAGGAGGGAATAAATACTATAAAAGTATGATGGGTAGAAAAGGGGGGAGATGCTCGCCTGAAAACATTGTCGAAGGTTCATCCGAAGATCGGGGCGAAGCTCACATCAACTCAACGGCCTTATCCGCGAAGAAGCAAAACACTAGAATAAACACCGGATGCAATATTTAATACAACGGCAGAAGATCGGCATGATGCATGTATGATGCATGACATGGCAAGATGCGATGCCATTAGGTTATATTAAGCGGAACCGGGGTCCCGACAATTAATTAGGTGGTTCATGTTCTTTAGCTACCCCGCAAATTAAATGTTGCATTAGCAAGACAACAGATGGCACTGGTTCGCTACACAAGTTTAAATGAGGCCAATATAAGGCTAGATTTGCCCGCATATGGGCCCCATATTTAATTATTAGGTGAATCGGCATAAGGCCCCCAAACCACGTGACAAGCATGCATGCAAGATGAATGATTAAAATGCAACAAGTTGTTATTATATTATAAAATAGGGTTTTCGGGAAGGGGTTCACACATTGGGGGGCTCGACGATCTTGGGGTTCCGGGGTTCGGGGTTTGGTCTCAGGGTTCAGGATTCGACGGAATTGTTCTCGGTTAGCGGGATAGATCTTGGCGCATCCGTGGTCTTCGGTCATGTCGACGGCCTAGGTGTCCTCGTCGGGGAACTCGGTGTACGGGGTGAAGTACTCGGCGTCGTCGAGGCGTACTTGGCGTTCGGCGGTAGATCTAGTCGACTCCATTCCAGCGGCCTTGTTGTGCTGAGGGCGAAGATCATGGGGAAGTACTTGTCGCATCTACCGTCTTCGGGTTTGCTTCAATCGAGTCCATGTCGGAGTACTTGTCGTCCCATGTGGCCTTCGGGTCCGGGTCCTAGTCATGGCGTCCCAGGGAAGTACATGTCGTGTCCGTGACGGAGATCTTGAAGGTCCCTGAACTCGGCGAACTTGGCGTACCGATGGACCAGTCTTGTATTTCAGGGCGCCGGTGGTTCTTTGAATCCTTGTGAGACGTTGTCGAACTTGTGTAGGGGTAGTCACGTAGCAGTACCACACTGCTACCACATCTCCACATCACCAGATACACGAGTAGCCACATGCGCCACTAGGCCAAAGGAAAGGCATGTACACGCGTGGCCAAACTCGCTCCGTTGCAGCGACGAAAACTGGGATCCAGACATCGACGACGACGACGATGGGTGGCATGCAGGACGGCGCAGGCCCGAGGCCAAGATGGGTCGCGACAACATGCAAAGACCGTCGAGATAGCGGCCTGAGCGAGCTCCTGTGGCCGGCGGGAGGTGCACGCGGTCGGGGTCGGGCTCGGCTGGGCGGCGCGGCTCGGACCCTGCAGCGGCGGCGCTGTGCAGGAGGCGGTTCTGGGGGGATGCGGCGGTTGGAGGGAGGAGCGGAGAAGGGAGCAGCCGGGGCGATCCAGGAGGGGTCGGCGCGGCACCGGCGGGCTCGAGGCGCGGTCGCCGGCGGTGGCAGGAGGGCGCCGGGGAGAGGGGAGCAGGTGGCGGGCGAGCGGGAGCGAGAGCGGCGGGGTCGACGCCGGCGAGGAAGGGAAAGCGGTGGCGAGGGGGCGACTGGGAGAGGAGCGGCGCCGCGCGGCGGAGCGGGAGGCGAGCGAGGGCGGCGCCGGAGGATGCATGCGGCGAGCGGGGTCGCGGCAGGTGGAGGCCCGGCGGCGGCGGCTCGCGCGGCGGAGGAGGGGCCGCGCCGAGCGGAGGGCGGCGAGAGGCGGGTAGGGGCGAGCTCGGGTGGGGAGAGCGGGCACGGGGAGAGGCGAGAGCAGGGGCTGCGGGGGAGGAGAGGAAGAGAGAGAAAACGGGAGGTGGGGGACGACTGCGTCGGTGCGGGTGGGTCCCAGGGGGCCAGGGGGCTGCGTGCGTGGCGTGTGGCTGTGTGGTGAGAGAGAGGGGTGAGGGAGGGTTGAGAGGAGAGAGAGGAGGTTGAGTGACTTGGCAGCGTGTGAGTGGGTAAGGGAGAGGGAGGAGGTGAGGTGGCACGATCTGAGTGGTCGAGGTGATGTGGCTGGGGGGTGGTTAGACTAGGACTGGGTGTAAAAGGGTTTATGGGTGGACCGTTTGTATTTTTCTGGGGTGGTCGTTCGGGTCATTCGGCCCGTTCGACTGCCCCACTAAAATAATTAAAGATTTATTTATTTAAAACAAACTTCTGCAAACCTATAGCAGAAAAACAAAATATTCCGGAGACCCGGTTTTGGTGTTTGAATAAAGATGGGGCGTTTTAGAAAACAAAATAGGTTTTTCTGCAATAGTTTTATGCAAACAAAATGCAAGATGATGACAATGCTCAAATGCAATGTGGCATGATGACATGAGCATGCGGTCATGATGATGCAATGCACAAAAATCAACGCGATTTTCTAGTAGTGGTTTTGCGGGATGCCACACTTCCGGACTTCCTAGTGCATTGGATGGAGCTGCAGCTGCCAGACACCCCAGATATGTCGCAGTCATGGACGATGCACTTCGATGGCTCCAAGAGAGAAGCTGGAGCAGGAGCAGGGGTCATACTGACCTCCCCGCAAGGCGACAAGATGAAGTAGGTCCTCCGGATGAAATTCCGAGCCTCCAACAACGAGGCCGAATACGAAGCCCTCATCCATGGCATGAGGATGGCAAAGATATGCGGCGCAACGCGCCTGGTCATCTACGGTGACTCCAACCTCGTCGTCCAGCAGACGATGAATGAGTGCGACGCACACGCCGAAAACATGATCGCGTACCGCGCACTCTACAACGCACTCGAAGGAGAATTCGACGGCTGCGAGCTCCGACACGTTGGAAGAGAAAGCAACGAGGAAGCCGACAGACTCGCCAACATCGGCTCCACTTGCGCAAAGGTGCCACCAGGTGTGTTCCTCGAACAGATCTGCGTGCCATCCATCAAGCGGAAATTCCCCAAGGGATCACCCGAAGAAGTAGACCACTCGGGAGCTACACTACCCGAAGGACACGAAGGACCCGAAAAACTGGACACAGAGGTAGCCATGGTCAACCTAATGCAGGTCATGGCAGTCGAAGAAACTTGGACGCGACCATACCTCCAGTTCTTGATAAACGGAGAACTGCCTGACAGCCCGACAGATGCCCGACGCATATCTCGTCAGTCAAAAGCCTTCACCATCATCAACAGCGAGCTGTATAAGCGCAACATCACGGGTGTACTACAACGGTGCGTCACCATCGACGACGGCAAGGCCATACTCCAAGACATCCATGAGGGCATCTGCGGCCACCACGCAGGCAGCCGCTCCCTTGTCGCCAAAGCTCTACGCAGGATTCTACTGGCCAACGGCCATGAGCGACGCAAAGGACATCGTCCGAAGATGCAACGGATGCGAACGGTTCGCCGACAAACCGCACGCACCTGGGTCCGAGCTCAGACCCATACCCATAGCATGGCCTTTTGCTCAATAGGGCCTCGACATGATCGGCAAACTGCCAAAATCCTCGAAAGGGGGACACGTCTTCCTCCTGGTTGCAGTCGACAAATTCACCAAGTGAATCGAGGCCATGCCGGTCACCAACCAGAAAGGCAAAACTGCCGTCAAGTTCTTCGAGTCCATTGTCTACAGGTTCGGCGTACCGCACAGCATCATCACCGACAACGGATCGAACTTCATCTCCGAGGAATTCCAGGACTTCTGCGAAGGCCTTGGGATCAACATCACGTACGCCTCAGTGGCACACCCGCAAACGAACGGGCAAGTGGAAAAGGCCAACGGCCTAATCGGCACTGGCATCAAGAAGCGCCTCATGAGTTCACTTGAACAAAAAGTTGGAGCCTGGACGAAAGAGCTACCATCCGTCCTGTGGAGCTTACGAACTACGCCAAACAGCTCCATCGGCTACACACCGTTCTTCATGGTACACAGAGCCGAGGCCGTGCTACCAGCCGAAGTACGCCACCAGGCCCCACGGGTCGTCGCTTACAGCGAAGCCGAATCCACGATTGCACTCGAAGACGCTGTCGACACACTCGATGAAGCACGGGATATAGCAGCAGCTCGATCAGCGGTGTACCAGCAGAGTCTCCGCAACTACCACAACCGCCGGCTGCGCCCAAGGTCCTTCGTCGAAGGAGACCTCGTCTTGCGACTCAAGTAAAAGCGACCGAATAAATTCGAGTCACCATGGGAAGGACCCTACGTCATCACCGAAGTCATCCCAGGTGACGCCTATCGCCTCAAGCACGTGGAGTCTGGAGTCGCATACTCCAACCCATGGAACATCGCGCACCTGCGATGATTCTATCCATAGCTACCTACCCCTTTACTTTCAATAAGGCTTTCAGCCAAGGCTATTCAGCCGAACAATGTACCTCCTCCATTATAAATAAAGTTAAGTGTCTCTCCCCAAAAACTTCAGTTCGCTCTTTTGCAACTTTACTACATGCTACAAACGCTCTCGGGGGCTCCCCCACCTCACGATTTCATCGAATGAGGATCAAACGTGTACACCTGAGTAGCTGACAACGTCAGGCAAACAAAAAGGACACGTACTCAATCAAAGCACTGTGTGCTCACAACAAACAAATCTTTACAACAAAGGGCACAACACGCCTAGCCGAAATATACAAATTTTACATCTATCTCTTTTTTCAGGTTCTACCTATTTTGAAGAATAACCTGAGCACACTGCTCAAACAAATCTACGACCTGTTCGGCATACTGCCTTACAGTTGCGTAATGCGGACGCATGTCCCACTCACCACCATCAGGGCGAAGTGGTGGCCCAGCGGCCACAGCAGCCAAATCCACGTCAGGCCGGTGCAGCCTCACAAGAGACAAAGCAGCCTTCACTCCTGCGATGAGCTGTTGCCGCACCAACTCCTTGACATTGCTCACGTTCCGAAACTTCGACAGAAGACCCGCAAGGCTTGTCGGTACGGCATCCAAAGGGAACATGACATGCAGCACCGAGGCAAGCAACGTTTGCACTTGGCGAAGCACTCGAGAAACCTGGTGCACACGATCCTGCACCGTCGCCAGAGCTACGGCACGGTCACGATCCATCCAGAAGAAGCCGCCAGCCTCTATGTCCTATTGGGTCAAGCAATTGACCCGAACAGCGACACGCTCCTTTTCTTCCCTCGGAGCAAGGTTGGCACCTACGATAATCGCACAAAATAAGAGTAAGGCCAGTAGGCCCATCTGAAGAACTGATCTACAGCTCAAACCAAAGAACAACTTACATTGCAGCTCCTCGGACAGCCGAACCAGCTCCGCCATCAAGTACTCCTCTCTGGCTGCACCACGATCCGCCTTGGACTTCCAAACATCAGCATGACCGTGTAACCCGAGCAACTCCCTCTCCAGACTACGCACACGATCCCGAAGAAAAGTGAGTTGCGAGGAATCATCCAAAGATGGTCGCAGCGGCATTGCGGATGGGGTGTCAACAGGGTCAGCACCCGAAGGAACCTATAGCAGCAGAAAAAGAAAGGAACACAGACATTCAGACAAATGATAGAGCACAACTCAGAATAATTCATTAAAAGCCACTACGTGGCACAAGGATGGTGTTCTTCAAGATATTTACAACAAAAGTAGATTACAAACTACCCTACGTCTATAACGCCTAAGATGCGGCACCCTGAGTCGCCTCGGAGCCAGATTGCCTAGCTTTGGCCCCGCCCTGCTGCCGCAGCGCATACTCAGACAACAAATCAATGAGCTTGGGCCCATATCGCTTGCAGCGAGCAAAGTAGGCAGGAAAGGCTACCTCGGATCCATCCGCAGTCATCGGCATCCGAGAGGTGATCTGGGGCAGATCCAGTTCTGCTCCAGCCGCCAAGGCCATCGCCAGCCCGACTGACGCGCCGATGCCCTTCTGCTTGCGCTTGTACGCCGCAGGCGCTTCGGCTGACAGAGCCTCTGCCAGAGCATCCACATCATCAAGGGCTGCGCCCTTAGGGACAAGCTCCTTGTAGAAGCGACCAAGGACCTCTTTCGCCTTGGCAAGGGAGCTGACGACGGTGTTGCAGCGGTCTTCGACCGCCACAGTAGCATCATCTAGAGCACTCCCGTGCTCTAGAGCACCGCGGTCAAACTCGATGCCTGCGGCATCTGAGACAAAAAATAAGAAGGAAGACATGAAGGAAAGCAACACAGAAGAAGACAAGAGGCTTGAAGAAACAAGAACAAATTTAGCACTTACCCGAAATAGCCTTGGCAGCAGCCATGAGCTTCGCCGCCACCTCTCTCTCGCGTGCAGCCGCAACAGTGGCCAGCTGCCCTTCACGATCCGTGGCCTCCTGCTGCAGACGCTCTTTCGCTTCGGCTGCCTTAGTCAGCTCTAGCTCAAGGCGTTCCTTCGCACCAACGGCGGCCTCGGCCTTCTGCTCCGATTGACCAAGGCTCTTCTTGAGAGCATCGACCTCACGGAGAGAAGTGTTATGCTCCTCTGCATTCAAGATAAGCAAGTGTTAAAGAACAGGTCCAGGATAAATAAGAGAGGCACTAAAAGGCAGATAGGTACCTTGAAGCTGCCGAAGGTTCGCCTCCAGCGCCAAGCGCTCCTGCACCAGCCGCTTGGCCTCCTGCACAAAAGGCTGAAGAAAAAGAAATAGCAGTAAGAAAAGGACTTGGGGGCTACGCCCAACACAAAGGAGTAAAAACAAAATTCGCACACGAAGACACTCGGGGGCTCCCCCCGTGACATGAAGCAGAAAAACTTACATGCTGTGATGGCGACTCCGAAGGACCGCCTGCGAAATTCTGAGGCGCAACCACCTGCACCTCCTGCAACGGAGGATCCGGAGCTGCACCACCCGAAGTCGCCGCCGTCTGAGGCGGAGGAGACGCAATTTTCGACTCCCCCATCATATCCCGCGCACCATCATTGGAGGAATCGTGGGAGGAATGCCTGCATACGAACCAATCAGCACACGTGCAAAAATCATGAAGGAACAAGGACAATAGTACAACAAGAAACTTACGAGCCCAGTGAGCTCAGGTCGAAGACAGGAGGAGTCCTTCGGGCTCTCTTCTCCTCTTTATTCTCTTCCTTCTTCTCCTCCTTCTTTTCTTCCTTCCTCCGCTTCGCTGGCGGGTGCGGCGCTACAGCCCGCACAGGAATGGCAGGAATGGGAGAGGAAGAACCTCCAAGACCGTCACTATGACACTCAAGGCCCAGAGGGTTTCTGGGAGTCGGAGGAGTCGAGGCATCCGAAGACTCGCTGGAGCTCCGTGATCGCTTGCGCGTATGGTCCTCACTCGACTCGTCGGCATCCTCCGCCGGAGATCGCGCCGACGGCAGTTCGGACACGGACTCAACCACTTCATTATCCGGGGCATTCGGATACCTTTCGGGCAATGGTGGTACCATGCCCGGCACTTTGAAGCTCTGCAAAATCAGAAGGAACTTTGTTAGCAAACAAAGGAAATAAATACACAGCAGACAAAAAAGCACTACGTGCACAAATCTACACCTGCGGTACGACCAACGTCGAAGAAAACGGAGGGGTTAGCGACTTCCCCGAGATTTCTTCTCCGGCCTTGAACTTCAGCAGCGCGCGAAGAGCCCTGTCAAGATCCCCCTCGGAGATTTTCTCACTCGAAACCCTCGTCGGATCACGGCGCCCAGAATAAAGAAACATTGGGTGCGCCCTCGCTTGGAGAGGCTGCACCCGACGCTCAAGAAACGTCCAGATGATGTCCACACCGTTCACCTCCTTCTCCGGAATCAGTTGGAGATCCTCCACCCGACGGTAAAGGGCCTCTATCTCCGCCACCTCACCGTCCAAGATTTGTTTTTTCCAAGACCTTTTCCGCTCAATCATTTGGGAGGGGTCAAAGGGAACAATACCAAAATCTTGCCCGGGCACTACGGAATCGCGGATATAAAACCATCGCCTCCGCCAGTACTGGACAGATTCGGACATGGAAAAGGAAAAGAAGAGAAGATTGGGACTAAGGGAGATGATGAAACCCCCAATGGGATACACACCATCCGAACCAGATTGCCTCTTCACGGAATAGAGCTTCCGGAAGAGGCCAAAGTGTGGCTCAATGCCAAGCCAGCACTCGCAAAAAGTGACAAAACAAGCAATATGGAGAAGAGAATTAGGAGACAGATGATGAAGCTGAATCCCATAGAAGAAGAGCAGTCCACGGAGGAAGTTGTGGACTTACGGGGGATTACCTCATTGCCAGGGAGTTTGACGGCCTCCCTATCCTGCGGGATCAGGCCCCGCTCGCGAAGCTTGCGGAGATCTCTCTCCCGCGTCTCTGATCTCCGCCAGCCACCATCGGTGACACGGGTAGCGGTGGTTCTCTTCTTTCCTCCGGCGGCGCTGGTCCCTGTTGGAATTATGCCCTAGAGGCAATAATAAAGATGTTATTATTATAATTCTTGTTCATGATAAAGTTTATATTCCATGCTAGAATTGTATTAAGCGGAAACTTTAATACTTGTGTGGTTTGTGAACAACACCGTGTCCCTAGTACGCCTCTATGGACTAGCTCATTGATCAATGATGGTTAAGGTTTCCTAACCATAGACATGAGTTGTCAATTGATAATGAGATCATATCATTGGGAGAATGATATGGTGGATAGACCCAAACAAAGCAGAGCAATTAGATCGTGTCATCGTGTTCGTCTTTGTGAAGCTTTTCCTATGTCAAATATTGTATTCCTTAGACCATGAGATAATGCAACTCCCTGGTACCGGAAGAAAGCTTTGAGGTCATCAAACGTCATCCTATGAGAGGGTGATCATAAAGGTGTCTCTTAGGTGATCGGAAAGTATCTGTTGGGTTGTATGTATCGAGATGGAATTTGTCCCTCCCAAGTCGGAGAGATATACTTCGGGCCCACTCGGTAATCGATATCAACACCGCTTGCAAGCATGTGGTTAAGGAGTTAATCACAAAGTGATATCGGATTACGGAACGAGTAAAGTACTTGCTGTGAACGAGATTGAACTAGGTATGACGGTACCGACGATCGAATCTCGGGCAAGTAAAATATCGCGAGACGAAGGGAATATATATATATATGGGATTGATTGAATCCTGGCATCGTGGTTCATCCGATATGATCATCGATGAATGTGTGGGAGTCAATATGGGTGCCCAGACCCCGCTGTTGATTATTCATAGAAGATCATGTCTGCATATTCTCGAACCCGCAGGGTCACACACTTAACGTATCTCGACGCTAGGATAGATTGGATAATTGGTTTATGAATTTTTGTTCGGAGTCTCGGATGGGATCCGGGATATCACGAGAGGTTCCGGAATGGTCCGGAGAATAAGATTCATATAAGGCAGTGCAGTTTTTGGAGTTCGGAATTGTTCCGAGTTAATCGGTATTGTACCGGAAGCTTCTAGAACCTTCCGGAAGGGGACCAACGTGGCCCCACCTTCCGGGAGGGGGCATGGGCCTATGAGGGAGTGTCCTGGTCGCATTGGGCCAGGGGCACAAGGCCCCATAGGGCCCAGCCGATTCTAGAGAGATTTGACTCGTTTAAATCTCGGGATAGAATTTCTAGATAAGGGAGAGTTTAAATCGTTTAAACTAGAGATAGGATTTCTAGATAAGGGAGAGTTTAAATTGTTTAAACTAGAGATAGGCTTGGAGGAGGGTCAAGGGCTGGCCGCCCCCCCTCTATATATAGAGGGGTGGTGCGCCCCCTTCCCCCACACACACCTTCCTCCAAGCCCTAGCAGCCTTGCTACCTTCCTCTCTCCCTCCCGACTGTTTGTAGGCGAAGCCCTGCAGCAGAAATTCTCCACCATATACACCACGCCGTCGTGCTGTAGATCCAATCTATCTCTCCACCATACTCGCTGGTCCGAGGAAGGAGGAGACGTCGAGGTGCTGCACGTGTGCATCTCACGGAGGCACCGCCACTTGTGGTGCTAGATCGGATCGGGTCGCGAGGAGGAGAAGCGAGTACGACTACATCACCCACGTTCCGACGAACGTTCCGCTGTGCGAATCTTCAAGGGTATGAAGATCTAATCCAATCTCTCTCGTTCTTTGCATCTCCTAGATTAGATCTTGGCTTTCCCTCTGTTCGCTCCGTAGAAAATTTTGATTTACTATGCCGCGAAACCATTCAGTGGTATCAGAGCTAGATCTATGCGTAGATGTGTTTCACGAGTAGAACGCAACATGGTTGTTGCGGGCGTTGATGTTTTCTGTTGAAAGCCTCTTGTTTGTGTTCTTCTTATGACGCGGGATAGTGAGATTGAAGCGGTCCAGGCCAACCTTACGCGACGTCGTTCGCGAGACCGGCTCCGCACTTGACGTGTGGCTTGTTCCACACATACGGCTGGTGGATGTCAGTTTCTCTCACTATAGTTGTCATGGGATTAACACCGGAGTTTGGCAACCATAATATCATCGTTGTGGCTTTCCGTAGGTAAGAATCGTTCTTAGTATCTACTCCCATAAAGCCACGTAAAACATGCAACAACAAAGTAGAGGCGTCTAACTTGTTTTTGCAGGGAGTGTTTTCTGTGATATGGTATGGCCCAAGATGTGATGTGTATATTGTATGTGATGATCATGTTTTGTAATGTTTCACGACTTGCATGTCGATGAGTACACAACCGGCAGGAGCCATATGGTTGTCTTTATAATTGTGTATGACCTGCGAGTCAACTTCTTATACGCCATGTAATAGCTTTACTTTATCGCTAAGTAGTTAGCAATAGTTGTAGTTGCTATTCGTGGTGGAGGCAATCATGGTGGAGTGATGGAGATCATGCCGGAACGCACAAGATGGAGATCATTGCGCGAAGATTGGCTATACCATGTCACATAAAGTTATATGCATGTGATGTTTATCCTTTTATGTATCTTATCATGCTTAGATCGCGACGGTAGCATTATAAGATGATTCCTCACTTAAAGATCAAGATAAAAACTGTGTTCTCCCCAATTATGCACCGTTGCGAAAGTTCGTCGTGTCCAAGCATCACGTGATGATCGGGTGCTATAGACTCTACGCTCACATACAACGGGTGCAAGCCAGTTTTTGCACACGCGGAAATACTTGGGTCTAGCTTGACGAGCCTAGCATGTACAGACATGGCCTCGGAACACAAGAACCGAAAGGTTAAGCATGAGTCATATGAATGATATGATCGACACTTCGTTGTCCACCATTGAAACCACATCTCTTCTCGTGATGATCGGATTAGGTGTGGTGAATTTGGATCGTGTTCACTAAACAACTTGAGGGATGTTGAATTTAGTGGGAGTTCATCTAGTAATTTGATTAAGTTGAACTATTTATCATGAACATAGTCTAAATTGTACTTGCAAATACTGTAGATCCAATGGCCAAGTCCAACTTCAACTTCAACGTTTTTGCTGAGAAAGAAAAGCTTAGAAACAATGGGTCTAACTTCACCAACTGGTTCCGAAATCTAAGAATCATTCTGTCTGGCGGACAAAAGGACTATGTCCTTGAGAAAGCGTTAGGTAACCCCCCTGCTGCAACTACGCCAGCTGATGAGAAAGCTGTCTATCAGTCGCGCAAAGATGATTATGGTGTGATTAAGAGCACCATGTTGTTTGCTATGGAACCGGAGCTTCAAAATCGTTTTGAAACCTATCCCGGGCCCTTTGAGATTCTCGAGGAGCTGAAAACCATGTTTCAGACTCAAGCCCGTTCTGAGAGATATGAGATCTCTGAGAAGTTCTTTAACTGCAAGATGGAGGAAGGGAGTTCCGTTAGTGAGCACGCCATAAAGATGTCGGGCTACACTCAACGCCTTGAGCAACTGGAATGCACGATTCCAGAGGAGCTCAAGATTGACAGGGTTCTGCAATCACTCCCTCCCAGCTACAAAAGTTTTGTAGTGACTCATAATCAGATTGGTTCCACTGATACGATCACCGAGCTCTTCGCAAAGCTGAAGGCTGCGGAAGTGGACATCAAGAAGGATAATCATGTGTTGATGGTCAACAAGCCCTCCTTTAAGAAAGGTAAGGGAGCAAAGAAGCCCTTCAAGAAGGGCGGCGGCAAGCGCAATGCCCCTGCCGAGAAGAAGCTCAGGTCTGCTCCCAAGCCGGACACTGAGTGCTTCTATTGCAAGGACAAGGGTCACTGGAAGCGCAACTGTCCGAAGTACTTAGCGGACAAGAAGGCTGGCACCATCAAAGGTATATTTGATATACATGTTATTGATGTTTTCCTTACTAGCCCTCGTTGTAGTGCCTGGTTATTTGATACCGGTTCAGTTGCTAATATTTGTAACTCGAAACAGGAGCTACGGAATAGACGGCGGCTTGCGAGGGATGAGGTGACGATGCGCGTTGGCAACGGATCAAGAGTTGATGTGATGGCCGTCGGCACGCTCTCCTTAGTTTTACCTTCGGGATTAGTTTTAAACCTTAATAAATGTTATTATGTGCCTGCGTTGAGCATGAACATCATTTCCGGATCGTGTTTATTGCAAGACGGTTATTCATTTAAATCGGAGAATAATGGTTGTTCTATTTATATGAGTAACATCTTTTATGGTCATGCACCTCTTGTGAATGGTTTATTTCTTCTAAATCTCGAAAGGGATGAAACACACATCCATAACATTGAGGCTAAGAGATGCAAAGTAGATAGTGATAATACTACTTATTTGTGGCACTGTCGTCTAGGTCATATTGGAGTAAAGCGCATGAAGAAACTCCATTCTGATGGACTTTTGGAGTCTCTTGATTTTGAATCATTTGACACATGCGAACCATGCCTCATGGGCAAGATGATCAAAACCCCGTTCTCCGGCATGATGGAGCGAGCAACGGACTTGTTGGAAATCATACATACCGATGTATGCGGACCGATGAGTGTTTCGACGCGCGGTGGATATCGCTATTTCCTCACTTTTACCAATGACTTAAGTAGATATGGGTATATCTATTTAATGAAACATAAATCTGAAACGTTTGAAAAGTTCAAAGAATTTCAGAATGAAGTGGAGAACCATCGTAACAGAAAGATTAAGTTTCTATGATCCGATCGTGGGGGCGAATATTTGAGTTATGATTTTCTCACGCATCTTAAAGCAAGCGGAATTGTTTCGCAACTCACGCCACCCGGAACACCAAGCGCAATGGTGTGTCTGAACGCCGGAATCGAACCCTATTAGATATGGTCCGATCGATGATGTCTCTTACTGATTTGCCGTTATCATTTTGGGGTTATGCATTAGAAACCGCTGCATTCACTTTAAATAGGGCTCCATCTAAATCCGTTGAGACGACACCGTATGAACTGTGGTTTGGTGCTAAACCTAAGTTGTCGTTTCTTAAAGTTTGGGGATGCGAAGCTTACGTCAAGAAGTTGATGCCGGACAAGCTCGAACCCAAAGCGGAGAAATGCGTCTTCATAGAATACCCTAAGGAAACTATTGGGTATACCTTCTATCACAGAACCGAAGGCAAAGTGTTTATCGCAAAGAACGGTTCCTTTCTTGAGAAGGAGTTTCTCTCGAAAGAAGTGAGTGGGAGGAAAGTAGAGCTAGACGAGGTTATTGAACCTTCTCTTGAATTGGAGAGTAGCGCAGCACCTGAAATTGTTCCAGTGCCGCCTGCACCAACAATAGAGGAAGCTAATGACAAGGATCATGAAGCTTCGGACGATGCTGCTACTGAACGTCGCAGGTTGACAAGGTCGCGTGCCCCTCCTGATTGGTACGGCAACCCTGTCTTGACTGTCTTGTTGGTAGAAGACAGTGAACCTACGAACTATGAGGAAGCGATGATGATCCCAGACTCTGAGAAATGGCTGGAAGCCATGAAATCCGAATTGGGATCCATGAGCGAAAACCAAGTATGGAATTTGGTGGATCCTCCTAGCGACCGAAAGGCCGTTGAGTGCAAATGGATATTCAAGAAGAAAACGGACGCGGATGGTAATGTTACCGTCTATAAAGCACGTCTTGTCGCAAAAGGTTTTCGACAAGTTCAAGGTGTTGACTACGATGAGACTTTCTCTCCCGTAGCGATGTTTAAGTCCATTCGGATTTTATTAGCAATTGCTGCGTTTCATGATTATGAAATATGGCAGATGGATGTCAAGACTGCTTTCCTCAATGGCAACATTGATGAAGAGTGGTATATGATGCAACCCGAGGGTTTTGTCGATCCTAAGGATGCTAGTAAAGTATGCAAACTTCAGCGTTCCATTTATGGACTGAAGCAAGCATCTCGGAGTTGGAACCTTCGTTTTGATCAAGTGATCAAGAGCTTTGGATTTGTTCCAAATTGCTACGAAGCTTGCATCTACAAGAAAGTGAGTGGGAGATCGGTGACGTTTCTGGTACTGTATGTGGATGACATATTGATTATCGAAAATGACATCAACATGCTTAACGATGTGAAGAGTTATTTGAACAAGTGTTTTTCAATGAAAGACCTAGGTGAAGCTGCTTATATATTGGGCATCAAGATCTATAGAGATAGACAAAGACGCCTGATAGCTTTAAGCCAGAGTACATACCTAGACAAAGTTCTGAAAAGGTTCAGAATGGATAAGGCAAAGAAAGGTTCAGTGCCTATGTTCTCAGGTAAGATATTGAGCAAGGCTCAGTGTCCAGCTACGGTAAATGATAGGGAAGCTATGAGCAAAGTGCCTTATGCCTCGGCCATAGGTTCCATCATGTATGCCATGCTGTGTACTAGACCGGATGTGTCCAATGCTCTTAGTTTGACGAGCAGAGATCAAAGTGATCCAGGAGTGGAACACTGGACAGCCGTGAAGAACATCCTAAAGTACCTAAATAGAACTAAAGAAATGTTCTTAGTCTATGGGGGTGATGAACAGCTTGTCGTAAAAGGTTACGTCGATGCTAGTTTCGACACCGACAAGGATGATTCTAAATCTCAGACAGGATACGTTTATATTTTGAATGGAGGAACTGTGAGCTGGAGAAGCTGCAAGCAAAGCGTGATCGCGGGATCTACAGTAGAAGCGGAATACATGGCTGCTGCAGAAGCGTCAAGTGAAGGAGTTTGGATCAGAAACTTCATCACTGAGCTTGGCGTGGTTCCAAGTGCATTGGACCCACTGGAGATATTGTGTGACAACACTGGCGCCATAGCACTCGCTAAGGAACCAAGATATCATCCAAAGACCAAGCATATCAACCGCAAGTTTCATATAATCCGAGATTATATAGCAGATGGAGATCTGAAGATTAGCAAAGTACATACGGATCTGAATGTCGCAGATCCATTGACTAAACCTCTTCCACGTGTAAAACATGATCAACACCTCAGTGCCATGGGTGTGAGATTGTTGCCAAATGTAAACTAGATTATTGACTCTAGTGCAAGTGGGAGACTGTTGGAATTATGCCCTAGAGGCAATAATAAAGATGTTATTATTATAATTCTTGTTCATGATAAAGTTTATATTCCATGCTAGAATTGTATTAAGCGGAAACTTTAATACTTGTGTGGTTTGTGAACAACACCGTGTCCCTAGTACGCCTCTATGGACTAGCTCATTGATCAATGATGGTTAAGGTTTCCTAACCATAGACATGAGTTGTCAATTGATAATGAGATCATATCATTGGGAGAATGATATGGTGGATAGACCCAAACAAAGCAGAGCAATTAGATCGTGTCATCGTGTTCGTCTTTGTGAAGCTTTTCCTATGTCAAATATTGTATTCCTTAGACCATGAGATAATGCAACTCCCTGGTACCGGAAGAAAGCTTTGAGGTCATCAAACGTCATCCTATGAGAGGGTGATCATAAAGGTGTCTCTCAGGTGATCGGAAAGTATCTGTTGGGTTGTATGTATCGAGATGGAATTTGTCCCTCCCAAGTCGGAGAGATATACTTCGGGCCCACTCGGTAATCGATATCAACACCGCTTGCAAGCATGTGGTTAAGGAGTTAATCACAAAGTGATATCGGATTACGGAACGAGTAAAGTACTTGCTATGAACGAGATTGAACTAGGTATGACGGTACCGACGATCGAATCTCGGGCAAGTAAAATATCGCGAGACGAAGGGAATATATATATATGGGATTGATTGAATCCTGGCATCGTGGTTCATCCGATATGATCATCGATGAATGTGTGGGAGTCAATATGGGTGCCCAGACCCCGCTGTTGATTATTCATAGAAGATCATGTCTGCATATTCTCGAACCCGCAGGGTCACACACTTAACGTATCTCGACGCTAGGATAGATTGGATAATTGGTTTATGAATTTTTGTTCGGAGTCTCGGATGGGATCCGGGATATCACGAGAGGTTCCGGAATGGTCCGGAGAATAAGATTCATATAAGGCAGTGCAGTTTTTGGAGTTCGGAATTGTTCCGGGTTAATCGGTATTGTACTGGAAGCTTCTAGAACCTTCCGGAAGGGGACCAACGTGGACCCACCTTCCGGGAGGGGGCATGGGCCTATGAGGGAGTGTCCTGGCCGCATTGGGCTAGGAGCACAAGGCCCCATAGGGCCCAGCCGATTCTAGAGAGATTTGACTCGTTTAAATCTCGGGATAGAATTTCTAGATAAGGGAGAGTTTAAATCGTTTAAACTAGAGATAGGATTTCTAGATAAGGGAGAGTTTAAATTGTTTAAACTAGAGATAGGCTTGGAGGAGGGGCAAGGGCTGGCCGCCCCCCCCTCTATATATAGAGGGGTGGTGCGCCCCCTTCCCCCACACACACCTTCCTCCAAGCCCTAGCAGCCTTGCTACCTTCCTCTCTCCCTCCCGACTGTTTGTAGGCGAAGCCCTGCAGCAGAAATTCTCCACCATATACACCACGCCGTCGTGCTGTAGATCCAATCTATCTCTCCACCATACTCGCTGTCGTGGTTGTGGCACGGCAGATGCCATGGGTAGGCTAAAGTATGGGGCCTATGGATGCTAGTGGGATCTGGGGAGGGAAGATGCAACTGTCTTTACACTCGAGCTGCCAAAGTGATGAACTTTATTTCTCTCTTGATGGGTTACAAGTGCTCCTTGAGCTGTATACGGGGGGACAATGTGAATCTCCCCAGCCTAACGGTGCTCCTTTAATCGATCCCCCTCTCAGGATCCAAACCTCCCCTTATAAAGGGGTACCTTGGGCGCCCTTAGGGCTGACGAGGCAAGCATATTCGTGGAATATGCTTGTCTCAAAATAGTAGTTCGGCGCGCCGCTTTCCCTGTCCCCCTTCTTACTGCGGTAAGTTTCCAGAGGGCCCCTCCTGCGTGCCTCGGGCTTCTGGACCGTCACCTCCGTGACCTCCTTCTGCCCCTCTGACGCCCTGCACATTTGTCTTTAGTCTTTGGCTCTGCCCAGATTCCAAGACTGGGGTTTGACTTTGGGCTTCTCCTTCTCCTGTAAGCTTCGTATGATTCGGCCCTTCCTCGTATAACTCGGCCTGTCCTTCACCTGCATCAGAATCATAGGAGCCGACCCTGCCGAGTTACTACTTACCTCGGCCCGGTAGCGGTCGTGCCTCTTCCTATCTTGGCCGACCTTTACAAGACTCGGCCGGCCTGAAATATAACTCGGAAACTGGACGGGGGATAATCTCTTCGTCTTTCCCCGTCCTTACCCTATCCGGGGTTACCTCCCCAACATTAGTCCCCGAAGCTGACATGGCCCTGCTGATAATTTCGGCCGGGTCATATCAGTTTCATCACCCTTCTTCTGTTCTGTTTCCGAGTCATTCCTTCTCCGTTCGGGGTATTCCCGTTCCTTCTCTCGTACGCCTCGTCCTACGTGTCATTCCCATCATTGATTTTCTAGTTTTTTGTTCCTCCTCTCTGTTTATTGTCAGGTTACAGTTAACACTGCGCCTGACGCGCTGGCGCTGCGGCGCCTCGTGAACCGTCTCCTTGGGGATCGTGGCCCTCTATGCTGTTGTGCGGCCCCTGGTGTGGCTCCACTCAGCGTCGTGCGTTGGCGCATCACCCATCGTCTACACGATCTGCAACCGCACGCACGATCCTACCTCCACGCAGGAGCGTTGGTTACAAAAGGGGGGCGCGGCTCTTGGGGGTCCGAGGAAGGAGGAGACGTCGAGGTGCTGCACGTGTGCATCTCACGGAGGCACCGCCACTTGTGGTGCTAGATCGGATCGGATCGCGAGGAGGAGAAGCGAGTACGACTACATCACCCACGTTCCGACGAACGTTCCGCTGTGCGAATCTTCAAGGGTATGAAGATCTAATCCAATCTCTCTCGTTGTTTGCATCTCCTAGATTAGATCTTGTCTTTCCCTCTGTTCGCTCCGTAGAAAATTTTGATTTACTATGCCGCGAAACCATTCAGTCCCAACCGTAGATGACGATTTCTTTGGTTTCCCCATGGAGCTACGACGGCGCCGGTGGTGAAAACGCAGAAACAACGACGGAAATGTGGAAGGAAATCCCAGCGTGCAGCAAGAATCGCTAGAGCACAAGGAAGCAGTGAAAACAAAGAACTGATGCGGTGAAAACAAACCGCAACTTTCCCCAATGATTATAACAGCGAAGACGACGCACGGCATCCGTCCATCCAGAAGACCTAACGCCAACGGCAGATCTGACCGTACACGTGTCAACATCACAACGAACCGTCATTACCACGCCGTCCACTATGCGCGGAAATCGAGGAGACGCCGTAATTATCTCCATGCCGCGCATGACCGGTCAATTCAAAGTCAGTAAGTGGGAGCCACATTCGTCCAGTCAAGTCATCTCTGGCGTAGCAGACGCTTGAGGTCATTTGATCGTCAGCACTGATGTCATCAAAAGCTATACTAGCACCAACTACAATTCTTCGGCTCCACAGCTAAGAGTACTCACTCGAATCTTCGATTCGACTAAATACTCGGGGGCTACTCCTATCAGGAGCGCTGGCCGCGCACCCGTAAGATGAATAAAGACAAAGTATTTCTTCGAGTCCTACGTCGAGTCTACGACTCCACTACGGACTCGGGGGCTACTCCCATAGGGAGGATGAATTTAAGCATCCGATTTTTTTTGTGTCCTACGGACTTAACAACTGAACAATGCTTGAACTAAAGTCTCTGCTCGAGTCTACGACTCGAACAGACACTCGGGGGATACTCCCATAGGGATCGCTGGTCGCGCACCCTATGAAATCTTCGACTGCAATCTTTCGGATCAGCACGCAAAAACTTTTTGGCAACTGCCCCAACAAAACGCTGAGTGAGCGACAATCTCCTTGGCCACCCAAAGCACCTCCGTGGTGACAAATGTCCGGATGCTGCGTCTGCGACGCAAAGATAAGACCTGCAGATATCATCTGATGGCCTGGCAACGTACACGACTGCGCTCTGCTAGTATGAATCCATGCCAACAGGCGTGATGAAAAATCCCGATGGACACGTTGGGTACATCAATTAAAAACACTGGAATTCCACTCCTGTAAGTCATCCGCGGCCCGAGTCGAATTACGCCAGGATATGTTCCGGGTTCAAGTTAAGGGACTCGGACCTGACGAAGATCATGTTGTTTCGTCCTAAGACAGTTAACTGACCCTGATCCGTCAGGTGAGTCAGGCACATGTATCAACAATCCCTACACACATATATTGTTAACACCTAGTTGCACCCGAAGGATTGAAGAGTCCTCAGCCGAATCTACGATTCGACTGACCACTCGGGGGCTACTGACATGGTTATACCCTACGGGTACATGACTTCAGCATACCTGGTCCAGCCCAAGGAAGGCCCACAACAGACATACGCTGGCCCATGAAGATTTTCGGGTGACCAAGGCCCATGACGCCTTCGGATCCTTGGAGAGCAAGACTAGCCTAGATAGGAAATTTAAAGGGGTAAAACCCTAGAACCTGTAACCGACTAGGACTATGCCCGGGACCTGCCTAAGTCTATATAAAGGCCAGGAGGGCACGTCCTAGATATCTCGACTCATACTCTCGCATACGCACCTCACGCCAGATCGAATCTGCGCACCCTGTAACCTTCGGTTCCGCCGTAATCAAAAGCAGACAAGCAGGAGTAGGGTTTTCCCTCCGGGGGCCTGAACCTGGGTAAATCTCGTGTCCCCTGGTTGCTTGTCTGTTAACCGTTCCACGATCTCCAGCATCCCCATCTTCTCCAAAACCCAAGTCCATAACAATGGGCATTGACGAGATCCAACCTCGTCATCCATACCTTAAGGAAGTCTCGTATCATGCCTTCTCCCTTTTTCCCCTTAGGGGCAGCAAAAAGAATCACCTCGGCATCATCGACATATTTCTTTACCTCCGTTCTCTATAGAGTCAAGAACAAGAACATGTTAGGCAAGAAAGAGATGAGAGTGCAAGGAAATTAATGCAAAGGCAATGATAACTTTACCGCAAAGTTGAGTGAGGAAGAAAGCGGGATGTCGGTCCCCTCCCTGACCTGCCGGTTGTACTGAGTGTAGGCAAGGTCATCGAACTAGACTGGCTTGTCCAATATTTCTTCCTCGTAGGACGGCGGGCAAATGGAGACACGGGTACTACCAAGAAACCAATGGATGTAGTTGTTAAATGCAACTGGGAAATGACCTCTTCCACTATTCCATTCCGTTCGTCGAGCATTCTCCACACAAATGAGGAACTCCATGACGTGCCTCCTATGATGGTGATCCCAATTCTTGATCTTCCTCTGCCTCTTTCTGTCCAACCTGAACAACAACAAAGAACCATGTTAGTACCATCCAAAGCAATTGAGCACAAGTTCTCATGCTAACTAACCGATGAAGCTCCTTGTCGGTGTCCTTCCACACAGAAGGGTTGCACTGAAACAACCCGAACTGCCTCATCACCCGTTGTGTCATATGAAACTCAACCGCCCAATTGCAAATCAATGGGCAGCACATGAGCCAGAGAGATTGTTCCTCCAAGCACTTCTGGTTAATATCATACCCGGGAGCAATACCAAACTCATCCCCACAACCATAAGGCTCCCACTCCACCTGCAACATATCACAAGAACATGTTTGGTATCGATTTTGACTCATGAAGTAAATATTATGGATAGTGACGTATAGATAAACATCTACCTGCTCGGGCGTAATCGCATCGAACTCGTTCGTGTACTTGAGGTACATGGCATCGACATTGCTTGTCATCTCCGATACCACGTCCCACTTGTAAGCCCAAGTCGGGAGGCGTAGAGGGTTTCTATTATACGCTGGCCAAGGATGGTGGCCCACCTCTTTGGGACGCCCAACTGGTAAGCGTTCTCAGCTCCATATCGAGAGAAGAACCATAGCACCACCTATTCCGGCATTTTGGCCTGCCCTACGACAGGCATCGTCCAACTACAAGTGAACAAAAAAGAGGTCAGTATAGCATATGTTTGGACTCGACATATACAAATGAATCTAGAGTGCACAGGTGATTACCTGCCGGTACAAGTAGGCAAGAGGCGCCGAACCCCAGCTGATATTGCTATCCCAGTTTGCTAGTGCCTTCAGCCACATCCACTGAGTGGTCCTACCTCCGCTGTCCGCAAACAGAGTCCTAGAAAGGACATACCACACATACACACGAGCATGTGTCTCGATCACCTCAACCTCGGCAGGCTCCGGACAATGCGCAAAGTTCTCCACGGTCCACACATATGCCGCGCCTGCTGGGACTCTATCTTTGCTCTTATATTCAATTTCTTCAGGAGCCATGCCAATAAGTAGCTGCATCGCATTGCGCCATCCATCGGAATCTGTGCTCATATAGAGAGGCTCTCCCGCGATAGGAAGTCCAAAGATCATGGAAACATCCTGAAGAGTAGGAGTGATCTCGCCAGTCCGGAGGTGGAAAGTATGCGTCTCCGGCCTTCACCGGTCGACAAGTACGGTGATAACAGCCGCGTTGAGGTTCGGCGTCGACCGGCTCACAAGCGTGATGAAAGGGAGGAGGCCTAACCGCTTGATGTACTCGGTGTACGGCTCGTCGTACGGTATGACATTCGAAGACGCGCCATGAGACCGAAGCTTTAGGGGACGACGCCTCTGCATACATACAAGATCGAACATTATGCTTTTTCCAACACAATTGAATCAATAGAAAAATAAAAGCAAAGAAGTTCAACCATGGTTTTATTACCATATGCTTCTCCGCCATCAAGTATGCCCGGTGTTCATGATCATAGTAATCCTCAAGTAGCCACACCATCCTACATATATATTCCAAACATCAATAAAATGTGTGTGGTATGTGGCCATTGTTTCAATTTATACAATAAACTACAAAGAATATGGGAGCATATTATTCACACATCCATACAAATCTATATAAAACCATCATATACAATGCAAATCCACAACACACTTCCATTCCCCATCAAATACAACTAATATATAACTACCAAATAACCAAAAACATACACAAATATGTCATATTATGAATCCAACTAGACCTAGGGTTTGAGGATAATGTGCAAGATTCATTGGATGAAAGAGAGGGAAAAGGAGGGGATTACCTTGAGGGAGGGATGGGGGAGCAAATCCACGATGAAATCTCTCAGATCTGATGGATTTGAGGAGTGGATTTGAGAGAGAGGGGAGGAGGAACCGCCGACACCTCCTTGTTCTTCTTCTGATGGCTGGGCAACCGAATGGGCCGGGGTGGGAAGGGGGGCTACGGGCTGCTGAGTAAGTCCCAAAGTAGCTAGGCGCTACACTTTAAAGCATAGCGCCTATCATATAGGCGCTACACCTGGGGCATAGCGCCTGGGCGTTACTCGCCGCAGACATAGCGCCTGGGCGTCACACGGCCGGGAGGGGCCAGGACGCTGACAGGGGGCATAGCGCCTAGCTGAAAGACCCTACACCTAGCTGTTAGGCGTTACCTAAAGGGTTAGTGTCAGTGAAATAGTTTTTCAGATGGATCAATTTGTAAAATCCTTTTAAAAAAGGGTTATTTTTGTCTATTCTGCCCCTGTGTATACTTGCTTTTGATTTGGAAAACCGCCGGCCCGCCCCGCCGGTCCACATCGATCGATTGCGTCGTCCATTTTTCTCCGATAGCGTGTCACAGCGACCGCCGGTAACACACACTGCACGGCCAGCTGGTCATCTAGTAGCACTGTGTACTAGTACTGCTTATAGGCTAGCTATAGGGTCTCGCTCCCGGCCGTCTCCAGTGCCGTGTTCTGGAACCACTGGCACCGAGTGCACGCCGATTCGGCGCCCAGGTGAGAGATTGATCCAGTCAAACAAGCGCCCACGCACAGAAGTGATCTTTTTTTTGTTTAACTCGTGCGTGTATATATGCAGGCAGTACCACCGCGCGCTGGTGCTAATTTTTTTTCTATGAACACACAACACACTATCCCTATAAGCACCTTCGAGAGATCGAGCCGACAGATTGGGTCTTGAAATTGACGAAGTTACCACGGGTATCTCGCTGTCGACGAGAACGTCATCTCTTACCGAAAGAATATTCCACCTTTATACAACACACAGTGTCAAACCTGGGGTTTGAACTCTGGTGGACCGGGGGTACAACCACCCTCCCCTAGCCACCCAATCATAGGTTGGTTTGCGCGCCGGTGTAATTCTTGAAGTACTACTCCCTCCGTTTAGAAATATAAGATGTTTTAGGTTTGTGAAGTAAATGTATTTAGACACCTTTTAGTATCTAGATTCATTTGAACCTATATCTAGATACATTAGCTTCACTAACCTAAAACATCTTATATTTTTAGGGGGGGAGAGGGTATGTGTCTATGTCCATGTTGATTGAGCAAAGATTTGGATACCGGAACAAAAAGAAAGAAAACCTCGGAGGGGACTGGATACCGGCAACTATGTGCAACAACGCTTGGATATCCGAGATCAAAATGGACATTCACTTACTTACCCGACATACACCAATACATTCGGCTTTGGTGTGAGCTAAGCCGTGTCCAACTTATCAGAGAGGAGGAGGTGGAAGATTCTATTATTTGGAATCTCACAAGCAATGGCGAATACACTTCCAAGTTGGCCTACAATGCCCAATTTTTTTGGAGCAACACTCACAAGCGTGAACAGGATGGTTTGGAGATTTGGGCTCCACCAAAAATGATTTTTTTGTATCATTGGCCATTTAAAATAGGCTTTGGACCGTGGACCGTCTTGAGAGGAGAGCGTGGGAGAATTGTGATCTTTGCCCACTATGCAAGCAAACATAAGAGACTGAAGCTCACCTTTTCTATCAATGCCGCTTCACCAAGAGAGTTTGGGGGTTGATTAGAGGTTGGTCTGGGCTCCCATCCATTCAACCCAATGCATGGCCTCCAAACCTTACCATCAAGGAATGGCGGGATATGATGACAGACAAAACAAGGGAAATTAGAAAAGCGATGGCCTCGCTCATCATGCTTACATGACTATTTGGAATGAGCGAAATGCGAGGGTCTTCAATAAAAAAAGCCGTTCCGCGGACAATCCTTCTCGAGATCGTAAAAGGGGAGGCTAGACTTTGTGCCTCCGCGGGTGCCATTTTGTTAAGTAATGTAATTTTGGGAGAGTAATCCCATGCCAAAACCTTCACATTTTCTTTTTCTTGTCCATCCTTTGTCATGTCATGACTATCCTTCTATGTTAATGAAATGAGGCAAGTCTTTTTCCGCAGGTTAAAAAATTATTATCAGCCGGTTACTGCACAAGACTCGGACAAAATTTGAATTTCAAATTTGGAAATGTTAGAAAGTTTCTAAATCGATTTGGGTGGAAGAGTAATCAAAAGTTCTAGACAGAGATGAGTTAGAGTGTGGGGAGACATCGAAGTAGAAACACATGATGTTCGAGTAACTATCTAGCTAGATACAGTTACTATAGTGACCCTCAGTATGTGACCTACTGTTTTTGTCATAGAAAGATCATAGATAAATTACTATGACCATTCTATCACCAATATTTAGGGTCACCAGTTAGCACATTCCTTATAGTGTAGCCCAAATTCTTGTGGTTCAAGATTTCTCGACGGGTAACTCAGCAGCCTCAGCTACCCGGGACGGCTGGGAATTCCAGTAACCATGGTATTTTTCTACCGGTAAACAAATGTGTCTTTAATAGAACTGTTAAACAACCCCTGCCGGCTGGCCAGTCCTAAGGCTACTCCACAAACGAGGAAGAAGACTAGAGTCGAAGGCACACAGGAATTACACAGGAATTGACACAAGGAACAAGGAGCTTTATTGATATCTCTCTGGTAAAGTCATGTACAATGATTGCTCCTCTATTTATAGACTAAAGGGGGACCCACATGGGCTAACCCTAGCCTAGTAAAGGCCACACCGAATGGGCCTCTACCGGCCCAGTTTCCCAACACTCCCCTTGGGTATCTTATCTGTATAGCCATGTCTCAAAACTCCGAAAAACCCAGTGGGAAAAATATGGAGAAACACACATGGTATACTTCTTGCTATGTTGCACGAATTGCCTCATTAAAAACCTCATGTGAGAAACTTCATAAAAACTCACTAAGGGAAAAAGATTACAATTCACTTTAAGCACTCAATCATCGGAATCAAGATTTCAGCGAAGAGTTTGTGAAGATTCTCCCCCTGAACCTTGCATCTCCCTAAGTCTCATCATGCCAATCTCATAGACACATCCCTCGAAAGAACATGCTGGCAATGATTTAGTGAACAAATCAGCGAGATTTTCACATGACTTAGTATGCAAGACTTTTACTTCGTTCAACTTTTGCAGTTCATGTGCATAGAAGAACTTGGGGTTTATATGCTTTGTGAGATTGCTCTTCACGTAACCCGTCTGGACTTGTGCAACACAAGCATCATTATCTTCATAGATAATTGCTGGGGTTTGTACGGTGTTCAGCCCACATGACATATGGATGTGTCTGACTACTCGTCGTAGCCATACACATTCTCGTGATGCCTCATATAATGCTATGATTTCCGAGTGGTTCGTCGAAGTTGACACAAGAGTTTGCTTAGACGATTTCTAGGAAATCGCTGTTCCACCACAAAGGAAAACATATCCAGTTTGCGACTTGGATGTGTGCGGGTCTGAAAGGTACCCACCATCTGCATAGCCTACAACAGATATGTCTTGGTTCTTTTGGTAAAACAAGCCAAGGTCTCTTGTCCCTTGTATTTACCTAAAGATATCCTTAACGTCTTTCCAATGCCTCTTGGTAGGCTCAGAACTATACCTAGCAAGCAAGATTAACGGCGAATGCAATATCCGGCCGTGTACAATTTGCGAGGTACATAAGTGCGCCAACTGCACTTAAGTAGGGGAATTCCGGTCTCAGAATTTCCTCCCCCTCTTCTTTAGGCCTGAACGGGTCCTTGTCTTGCTGCAAAGATCTTTCGACCATCGGAGTCTTAGAAGGATATGCTTTTTTAAACCCAAATCGTTCTAACACCTTCTGGGTGTAGGCCGACTGGTGAACTAGAATCCCAGCAGGGGAATGCTCAAGTTGCAGACCTAGGCAGAACTTAGTTTTTCCTAAGTCTTTCATCTTGAATTCCGACATCAAGTAGGAACTCGCTTTCTCAATATCGTCAGGTGTACTGATTATATTCAAATCGTCCACGTGCACCGACATAATACAGAAACCATCCTGGGATCTCCGTATAAAAACACATGGGCAATCTTCATTGCTCGCACAACTCTTCTGATGAAGGAAATCGCTTAAATGATTATACCACATCCTACCTGACTGTTTTAGTCCATACAATGACTTCTTAAGCTGAACACTGTATAAGCTCTTATTTGCTCTATCCTGGTTTGGGACAGGGATACCTTCTGGTACTTTCATGTATATGTCCGAATCCAAGTTACCATATAGGTAAGCGGTGACAACATCCATCAGTTTCATTTTTAAGTCCATGTTTACTGCCATTGAGATCAAATATCTAAAGGTAATTCCATCCATGACCGGGAGTAAGTTTCCTCAAAGTCGACACCTGGTCATTGAGTGAAACCTTGAGCAACGAGACGTGCTTTGTACCTTACTACTTCATTATTCTCGTTTCTCTTTCGAACAAAAACCCACTTATGGCCAACGGGGCGAATGTGGGGAAGAGTTAGACAAACAGGTCCAAATACCTCTCTTTTGTTTAACGATAACAATTCAGCAGTGATTGTCTTCTGCCAATCTTTCCAATCTGACCTTTTCTTACAATCAGCGAGCGTGTTAGGCTCAGGGTAAAGATCTATGATTGAGGCAATTTTCTTGGCAAAATTAACGTCGACATTTGCCATGGCTCGGTTGTATGACTCGCCCGAATTACCATAGTTAATGGCCATTTCGTCATGGAGTGCATCAGGCACATCCTCTTGCTCCACCGGATTTCGCAATCTAGGAGCTAGGTCCTTTAGCTTTCCCGCTCCGATGTGTGCGCACACAACTTCGCTGGGTATTTCCGATATAGGAAAATTCAAGTCCGGAATTTCGTGCATTGAAATATCCGTACTTGTGCCAGGTCTCAACTGGCTCCCCTCAACAGGGGCAGACTGTAATAAATCTCTCTTATCCTTTTTCTTCGGGCGTCCCCGGGTACTTGGGATTTGAGAAACCGGATTTCGCGTCCTCTTAGGCCTTAGAACGGGAGCGGGTATACCATCATTTTTCTTCGGTATTTCAACCCTTTCCGGTGCATTGCGTGCATGCACATGTGACTGTCACAATCTTTAAATCACTAAAATGATCAGGCAGTTGATTCGCTAGGGAGTGCGAATCTAGTATCTTTTGGACTTCTCGATTAGACTCAACAGTGCGCGGGTCATGAGCATGGATCCCCGTGGCTTTCCACGTGATTTCTCGACTTTTGTCATCCAGGGGTTGATTATCTCCCCCCAAAGTCGGAAAAAGATCCTCGTCAGCAAAGCGGGCCGAGTGACATTCACCTGTCAAGGGGTCCAAAAACCTGATTATGGACACGGTCTCATAACCAACGTATATCCCCGACTTACGGAGTGGTCCCATTGCTAATCGCTGGGGTGGTGGTATAGGTACATATACCTGGCAGCAAAACCTACATAGGTGGGAAATTTTTGGTGCCGACCCTTGCGCAAGTTGGATAGGAGAGTGGATGTTGTAGGCTGATGATCGAAAGTTGATGAGATTAGTAACGTGTAACACTGTGTGTCCCCAACATGTAATTGGTAAATTATAACCCTGAAGGAGTGGTCGGGCAATGAATTTAATTCTTTTAATCAATGCCTCCGCAAGTCCATTTTGAGTGGGGACATGCGGTACACAGTGCTCAAGTTTGATTCCTGTTGCCATGCAATAATCATCGAATGCCTTTGAAGTAAATTTTTCGGCATTGTCCATTCGAATAGACTTTAAACGATAATCAGGGAATTTATTCCTTATTTGTATGATCTGGGAGATCAACTTTGCAAAATCATGGTTCCTTGGTGACAACAGGCAAATATTGGACCATTTAGAGGAAGCATCAATGAGCACCATGAAGTACCGAAACGGTCCTGAGAGGGGCTGAATTGGACCACATATATCCCCTTGTATATGTTCCAAGAACGCGGGGAGTTCATCCTTCACCTTTAGGGGGGCGGTCTAATGATCAATTTCCCCGTAGCGCATGCGGAGCACACGAAATTATCGGGATTTGGGAAATTTTTCACATTAACATTATGACCATTCGAGTTGTTAATTATATTTCTCATCATCCTAAGACCGGGGTGGCCTAACCTATCATGCCAAAGGTGGAATAGTTCAGAGCTTCTAAAGATAGTCTTAAGGATAGTGTAAATAGGTGGTGCTACTATCTTAGTGTAGTACACCCCATTAGCTAATGAAGGGAGTATTTCGACAACATGCTTACCATTTTCGTCGCTCTTGGTAATGAGTAGGAACTCCTTTCCATTCTCATCATCATCGGTCTCTACATGGAAACCATTTGCGCGGATTTCTCTAAAACTCAAGATAGTACGAGTCAACTCTGGGTACAACAATGCCTCTTTAATGATCAGAGTTATTCCATTCAGGAGTATGATAGTTGCTCTTCCGGAGCCAACTACATTCGGACTGCAGCCGACGATCGTCATTGTGTTACCGGGGTTTTTGGTGATAGACTCAAAGTACTTTGTTTCTCTCAAGATGGTATTTGTGGTGCCGCTATCAGCAAGGCACGTTTCCTCCATTTAGGCGCCACACGCTTTCTAAAATATAGTGTCTAATTAATATAATGGAGCGAGGAAGGTGCTACATCAAGTAAGTAAAACATATAAACATTTCAGAACATAACACAACCATTAAATAATGGAATAAATGAATGAAATAAATATCATCCAATCGCCGAAAACAAATAAATGTTTTGCTCTCATAGATCTTACAACCATATCGAAAAATTATATCAGATTATTTGCCGAATGAAATCATGAAGTAAATAACAACAAAAAGGAGCTCAGGTGGATTCTGCAAAGAAACCATCAATCTCAGGTGCTATCTCAAGATCGTTGAGCTTCTCTTTGTTGGCTATCATCATCGAGGCAGCAGAAATGTCTAGCTAGGGCATGCGAGGGGGCACGACGTGCTCAACCTCCATGGGCACAGTGGCGTTCGTGGGAACCGCCAAAGGTGCTGCCACATGCGCTACGTCCTGCGCCACTGTGGGCGCGACGTTCTACACGGGCGCCGCTCCGGGCGCTAGTGGTGCCTCAACCTGGACGAGGTGCGCCTCGCGCGTCTTCTTGTTGGCCTTGAACGCATCCACGACGTGCTTGGGGGCCAAACACTACCTGGATAAGTGAGTCTTGGAGCCACAGCGGAAGCAGTCCTGGGGCCTTGCCTCCCACTTGACCGCCTTGCGTTGCTTGGCCGGGTTGGAGGAGTTGGGACCCTTCTTGCCCTTCTTGCCTCGTCTCTTGTGGATGGGCTTGCGCACCTTGTAGGCGCCGTCATTAGCTTCATGACTTGGGCCCCCGGCGAAGGGTTGCGCGGAGAAGTTATTTTTTAGAACATTATCCTGCACCTCAGCCACCTGGAGAGCATCAATACGCGCTGCATATTCCGTGAATCCTTCCTGGCGATAGTTTCGCGAGGACTGGATGTTGTCAGGGTGGAATGTGGAGAGAGTCTTGTCTATCTTCTGCTGATCTGTGGTACTGGTTCCACACAGCTGAAGAATGGTACAAATCCGGTGTAACACGAAGTTGTACGCTCCCACAGTTTTGAAGTCCGCAAACCTCAGACGAATCCAATCTGCCTCCGCCTGTGGCTGAATGGTGTACTTAAGCCTAGAGAACCGCTTGTTGAGGGAGATCTAAAGGGCAGAAGCACTCTGTTATGCCATGTACTCATTTTTGAGAGTCTCACACATGTGATGGCGGAGGAAATGCAATGTTTTGGCGTTGTCTGCCGGGATGGTGGTGCTGGGGGACGTCTGGGTCCCCGCACTCAGCGCACCCTTGATGCATAGACCCTCGAGGACGATCTCCATGTCCGAGGCCCAAGTCAGGTAGTTCAGCCTATCCTGGGTTAACTCCGGGAACTCACGGCTCACAATTCCGGTCATCTGCAATTTATGCAAAGTGTGTAAGATTACAGTAGGTAATCGGTTGCATAAATGCGATAATACAATTATTCAATATGACGGCGTTCCAAAATTTAAGTTAAAAAGGTACATAGTAACTATGTAATTCGAAGAATTAAAAGTATAAAAACATTTAATTACTGCAGAAAATATAGTACAAAAACATGTACAAAGAAAGAAATGGTATAGTGGACGTATTCTAAACATGAAAAAGGTCCAAAAATAAATAAATCCAAGGCTAATTAACTGGGCCGATCCCTGCCCTAACTGGGCTGCATGCGTGTTCCAGCCCACCCCCACAGTTCCTGCCCACTAGTGGGGGAACGGCGCGGGCAGCGCCCGAGGGGGTGGCGGCGGCAGTTTTTTTGCCGTACGCGGCATGCTCGGCCGATCCGCCGGCGTCGTTGGCCAGCAGGACGGAGGTGCATGACGGGGAAGGGCGCATGCGCGGCACAGCGGGGCGGCGCCCATCGGCCAGCGAGCAACGACAGCCGGCGTCAGCGCGCGTCGCGGGTGCGGCAGACGGACGCGGCCAGCAGGGCCGACGTGCGGGCACGCGCGTCTCGGCACGGCGCGGCGCGGACGCGGCCAGTAGGGCCGGCGTACGGGCGCGCGCGGCTCGACACGGCGCGACGCTGAAGCGGTCAGCGGCGGGCGGCAAGCAGCGGGCGCAGCAGCCAGCAGGGCCAGCGCGGCAATCTGCGGGCGCAGCAGCCATCAGGGCCAGCGCGCGGCGGCGCTCGGCCAGCGGGGCGGCTCGACGGCCATGGCGCGGCCAGCGGGGCCGGGCGGTGGCGCCCTAGAGACTTGCGGCAGGCGGCGGCTACTGTGCGAGCACTTACATGGTATCCAATAGAACAAAGGAACACAAAGTACAGAAAAAATGTAGATCAATTGGATCTACTAAAGGAAACATCCAAGATCAATTCGGATCTACTAAAAAAAAGTCTAGATCGGCACAGCAGGTGCACGGTACAGTCAACAAGATCCTAAGCCGAGAGTGATTAAATCGACATTGGTCGGCGACAACAGGTCAGCTCGACTCCCGGAAGGAAAATCCGTACCATAGATGAGATCTAAAAAACGTTCTAAATGCAAAAATTGAAAGTAAATCCTACAACGAATCCATTTTTGCGGTCAATTTTGGATTACCTTCAACGAAAGCCTGCGTGATGCAGGCTCGACGGTGGCTCGACGGAGAGACACGTGTTGATAACGTGTTGAACAATCCCTTCCGGCTGGCCGGTCCCGAGGCTGCTCCACAAACGAGAAAGAAGACTAGAGTCGAAGGCACACAAGAATTACACAGGAATTGACACAGGGAACTAGAAGCTTTATTGATATCTCTCTGATAAAATCACGTACAATGATTACTCCTATATTTATAGACTAAAGAGGGATAGAATACCCACATAGTCTAACCCTAGTGTGGTAGAGGCCACACCGAATGGGCCTCTACCGGCTTAGTTTTCCAACAAGAACAAGTAACAACGGTTGGCGCGACATGTGTAAGCTAGCCAGACGGTTCAAGTTAACAATCGGGCAAATCCTACAGAGCGGTTCCGTGAGCACCTCATAATTTCATTCAGCAGGTCTTCACTGAGATAATGCCAAGCGGGTGAAGGTAAGTTTAGTGAGAAGTAGATTTTTGGTAACATGGTCGATGATGGCACGAGTAAATTAAGCAACAAGAGTGAATGGCCGAAAGGAGTTGCATTAAGTCGTTTTTTTTTGTATTTGTTCCAGTGTATCTCCAAGTTAGCTTCTCGTTAAGTAGACAATGGACAAAAAATATTTTATCGAATCAGTAAAGCTCATTTCCTACTACAAAAAAGCAATGTTGCCACGGTGAACAACTACAATATCACTATTTTGTGAAGACATTTGTAATTTCTATACTAGTAATTTGTATGTACACATCCTTGATGTGTCTTTGTATCGTCTTGTTGTAGAGGTCATGTATATTTTGTATTATCTTAATACATTTTCTATTTCAGAATAATTGGCAACTTTGATTTGGACATACAGAGCTGGCACAATATCTTTTGAGATGATAAGACTAAAAACTGCATCAATTTACAACGTTGAATCAAGATTAATAGGTACACAAACCGATATCATAAGATTTCACATATCTAACCAAAAACCGCCATAATCTTGTTCGCATTAGTTTGTATACCTGTATATCTATTTGTCTGACCATATGTAGCAATTATGAACTTATTCTAATTTTTGGACTCATTTGTACCGTGCTCTAAAACCCGTACATGGTGATCTGAGGAGCATTAAAGTTTTTTTTTGGGAGCGTCTCAAGGCTATTGCTTGTGAGAGATTGACTACTTCTCACTAAGGCGAAGACTAGTTCGCCTACAACACTTTTATCTACATGGATGATAATAACACTACTATCAAAACCGCGATCACAACAATATCTAAGATACATCAATTTGTTGTAACCGTTGTCGCATCCATACTCACAAAGAAACACTAGACGGGGGAAGCTAGAAACACCACAATGAAAATATTATGCTAGACAAACTATTACTTTCACCCGAACCGGGTTAATATATACCTCTTTTGTTTATTTATACTAAACTTTTTGACCTTTTCATAATCCATGTTGCCGGAATATGTACATCATTTTACTGATACATTGATATATTATCTTTATTATACCAATTTTCATATATAAGTAGCCTAATTAACAATATACTTAATCATGCTCTTCAATTTGAACATAAATGGTTCTCATATAGTTATTCTAATAGTACTACTTCTTATCACAAGACATTTACTTTCCTCAAAGAAAAAATCACAAACCATTTACTACATATTTGAAACAATATTTTTGCACTGAAATAATTTTATTTTAAATTTTAATTTGAGATGTTTAAGAAAGACTTCACGACAATGAATTTCATCCTGAATCAAAGCAAGCCAATAGTACCACATTATTCCACATATCAACCTATGCATATTATTAGTGTATCAATAGTTGTGTCCTTGCCCATATAGTACCATCTAAAAAATGTAACAAATTGGCAAAAAATTGAGTGTATAAATATATAACAACTAACTTGATAGATATTTCTAGAGTACAAAACTATATAATTTAGGCGTAACAACTAGATACTAAAGTGTATATATGTCGGCCTCTCTTTTGCTTTTTATCGTTAGTGGTGCTCACTGCTACCTTCGATCCGAATTAGGGATGCAACATACTTATTTTTTTCCATAGAAGGATCCTAGGTTTACCGAATCCAGTGAAGTACTTTCTTGGTGTGACATCAATTTGAACAATCTTTTGAGAACTCGTAGAACTCTTGTTTATTGGATTAGACTTTTATCTTTTGTTGTTGTATTCAATAGATGGAAATAGGCCAGCGCCCATGATTTCACACGAAGTTGTGCATAGACAAATGTAATATAAAATATATGATTAAGTGTGTGATCACAAGAGCATATAGGTATAAATTCGGTGATATAAGTGGGCGATGCCTCTTGATAACACTATGGTTCTACTACCATAGTTATTATAGTACAACTGTGCAACTATTATTCTTATGCCTGGCGCGTGGATCTCAGTCTTATTAAGATAAACGAAAAAAAGTATTAAACTCTGTGACGTCAACGCGATACCTAGATAATTCCTTGCAGCTATCGTACTCTCCTTACTCTCACCAGGTTTCATGAACAACCTTCTGATCTGATCTACTTTATCTTTACCTTTCGTCGATCTTTGATGGTCTTGGGTACTTGACAAGTCCTAGGATCGAGACAAAGACTAAAGAATATATGAATCTAGATTACTAATTATACAAACAATCTCATAACAAAAAGATGCCTATTTTTGTGAGGCTAGGACTAATGACACATGATTATACCAACAATTATAAACATTGTATTGGAAATCTCTCAATGTATGACTAAAATATAGTCTTACAATGTCGCAAATTACGAGGGAATCAAGATTACACTAGTATGGCTGTAGAGTATGCATGAGAAATGGTGATGGCGGCAATGGAGCTTTGGCGATAAGGAATTATGGCTGGCTCTCCAATGATGGCTGATGTGGACGGATTTAGCTTTTCAGAATGCCTCTATTGCAAATATATATGTTGATGCCGTCTTAAAAAGTGTTGTTGGTTTTGACGCGATGAGTCCGCCGACACCTTGTACGGACGGCATGTACGGGCGACTGTCGCCATACGAGTGCTCGTTAAATGAAGTTTTCGCGCCTTGCTTTCTAGATCATGTTGACTTGGGCAACCTTCCAGCTCGCAAATCTTTCTTGATTACTTAGATTTTATCATTAACACGCCCATTTCTACATAGAAATAAATAGATAAAAATATTTATCGATCTAAATAATAATTAGTGATTAGTGGCATGTCTAGAGAAATAATCGTACCAAAATAATGAAAAATCTTCGATTTAAACAAAGATAAAAGTGAGCGTATTTTTCACTCATCACCCGTTTCTGGTGATGGTCTCACGTCTTCCTCATTTTTCAGTTCAACTGTTGTTACACAGGGAATACGACTCAGAATAGGAAATAGTTGTCACACGCAATGACAACGGGCGATATATGTATGGGACATGCTTGAAAACGATATGGTTTGTGTTGCTTATAGTCATGGTGCTGAATATGCACGTCGCGCTGGTACTGTCCGCGCAGCCTTTCCTTTTTTTTATTATTGTTCATGGCGTTTGCATGAATTTCAGTTTAGTTGGAACTAAAAGAGGGAATTTCAGTTTTTACCATCTAGTTTCAAAATTTTGACACTAATTGCCCCATTTTTCTGGATGAGTCAATCTAGTAGTCTATTCGTCATAATCATGATTTTCCTGAACAAAAAAGTCTCTTCCGACAAGCAAAATACTAGTGCTATGAACTAATTAAATATAACTCCTAGTACATTGATCTGTTAAGCAAGAGCCTATTACTAAATATCAAGAAGCCTTTTTAGTTCTTATTTAAATTACAACTAGCAGCACTACCGTTCCACCACACCCAGTCCACCTTGCTTTTCGTGTAGCGCATATTATACAAACACAAACATCAAGATGGGAGATTGAAAAAAAATTATGAGGAGAAAACAGCCACAACCAAAACAAGTCTATGTGGCATACCACTTGTACTTACGGCATTGACCCACCTGTCAAAACGCTCAATTTTTTTTACAAGGGTAAAAATTGGCATAACTTTTACTAAATGGGGTAATTAGGATAATTTTTTTTGCTAAATGGGGTTATTAGTGTCAAAATTCTGAAATTAGGGGGTAAAAACTGGAATTTACTCCAGCTAAAATTGTCTGTTGCATTTTTTAGAAAATAGTATATATTAATATCATGAGATTCCAATTATACCCAACCTCTGCAACAATGCATGCCCTAGTGGTCTTACAGATGCACAAAACCTAGTAAAAAATAAGAATTACAAAAAAGAGTCCCACTACAGAGAACGATTCCTCGAAGCAACGACACTAACACCACCAGGACAACATAGTAGTCCAACCACTCCAATAGCGACGCCTTCAAAAAGAAAACAATGCACAAGCGCCGTCATCGTCCGATCAAAGATCATAGGTTTTTACCCTAGAGAAAGTCCTCATTGGCAAAATAATGCCTTTAACATGGTCATTGTCAGGCACAACCAATTAAGGCCAGACATTGGATTTTCACCCTCTAAGGTAAGACTAAAAACTCCTCCTGTGTTGTCGCCCCTCCCCCAACAAACAGTTATTGCTGCGAGTCACAGATTACGCAGCCAGTTCCTCGTTGCCACAAAGACTCAAATCATCATCGTTTCCCTGATGTTTCAGCTTTCTTGACATTCTCTACATCTAATTTCACCATGGATAGTCGAAGACATGATACATGATGGTAACAGATATCATAGCTTCATAACGCTCCGGCTGAATCTAAGGGTGTGTTTGGTAGCCCTGCTCCACACAGAATTTCCTACCTCATCCTAAATTCGGGTGTTTGTTAGGTCGGGTCCGTAGTTCAGGCACTGCCCACCTCATACGAAAACGGCCTGTGGGCACTGCCCGATTGCGAAGCCGAAAACGAGCTTCGCTGTTGGGCAGGGCTAAGCTCGCCCGGAAAATTTCGTCCCCCGCCCCGCACCTCGCATGAGCCAACAGGGGTCAACCGTCCCCACGCTCATTTGCCCCTCTCTCTCTCTCTCTCTCTCTCTCTCTCTCTCTCTCTCTCTCTCTCTCTCTCTCTCTCTCTCTCTCTCTCTCTCTCTCTCTCTCTCTCTCCCAAAACGAGTCCCCGTCGCCTCCTCCTGGACGCCGGCCTCCGTCGCCTCATCCCGGACGCTGGGCTCCGCCACCGCCTCCCCTGGACGCCGGCCTCCCCTGGACGCCGGCCTCCCCCGTCCTCCGCTCCCGCCGATGAGAAGCACGAGTCGAGGCGCCCCAGCCTCCTCGACGAGCATGAACAGTCCTCAAGATGCACGCGCCGTCGGCCCCCGTCATCCTCTCCCCTCCCCCCCCCCCACCCCCCACCCCCCGCGTCCTCCTCTCGGGCTGCCTGCCTCTCGCGCCGGTAGCACTCCTCCTGCGCCCTCCGTCCTCTCTCCCATCGACGAGATGCCCCAGCCTCCTCCTTGTCGCGCCGGCACCGCAACATGCCGACCTCGCCACGGCTAGCGACGGCCAGCGCCACGGCCTGGGTCTCCAGCGACGACCAACGCCACAGCTTGGGTCTCCAGCGCCGCCATGGCCAGCGACGGCGAGCACAGCCACGGCCAGCCAGGACCCGATTGCTTTCTATTTTAATTTACAGGGACCCGATTGCTTTTTTATTTTGTATACAGGGACAAGACCGTGTTTCATTTTGGTATTCAGGGGGATCTATGCAAATATTAGCCCTCCTCAGCATCTCTTCTCCCATACGACCCACCAAACAACGGCCCGACTCAACATATCTAAACCAACACGAGCTACCAAACAGATGGGATAATCTGAGCCCATCCTAGCTAGGGTCAGCTTGTATGAGTGCTGATAGCAATTCTCTGCTCGCCCAGGCTACCAAACACACCCTAAACGGACAGAAAAAACATGGGTACGTCCGACCGATTCAATCCAAACCAGCAATCTCCAGGCATAACCGCCCATGAAAGTTCGCCAACGGAGCCTTTCGAAACTCGCAGCTAGCTCCAGACCAGATCATCGAGGACATGCATCAGCAGATCTTCTTCTTCGTGCGAAATAAACCCTAGGACCGCAACCATTATTCAGGATGATCCAGCGGTGTCCAAAAATTTATGCACACAACAATCAGGTCATTTTAGCCCTTCAAAAAAGGAAAGTGGATTTTTTTTTTGAGTAGCTCAACATGTACTGCTTCCTTCACTTTAATAAAAAAATAATTCAACTTCACGTTTAAATAAAATAATCCAGTTTGCGAGACGTAGGTAAGACGAAAACGTCAGCGATTAATATGTTAGCTTGTCCCTCGAGTTATCATCTGACCATCTATGGACTATGCGCAACGTTAACGGCCCGTACTCTCATCATTTCCAGTTCAAGAGCGTGGGTGTGGAGGCAGCAAAAGGAGAGCATCATCGCGAGTCGCTGTCGAAGGCCAAACTGACCGACCGATCGAGAGATAGATCGCTCCTCGCGTCGCCCGTTTTCCTCTGACACCCTGCGTCAGCGACCTCCGGTAACACTGCATTGACAGCACATCCAGCTACATTTACTAGCTACTCGTATGACTTTAGTCCTTTCATAATAGGTGTTTCTTAATGCGATATTCTAGAGGTTTTGTCTACGTGACATGTCACTTAATGAAGAAAGAAATTGTTGTGTATCTTAGCTAAGATACAACACTTGTACGATATCATAGACAAAAAACTTGGCTAGACCAATCACATACATGCATGGAGCTAAAATTATTAAATGCAACACTACTAAGAAACACCATCTAAGAAACAATGCATTATGATGGTTATTTCTTAAGTTTTAATTGCTTCTATGAAAACGCAATAAGATACACCCTATTGTGAAAGGCCTTAGCTAGACTGTGCGGTGCCGTTCCGATTGGGCGACCAGGTGAGAGATTGATTGAGGGTCAAACGCGCACAAAAGTGATTTGGTGCGAAATGATCGTAAGAGTGAGAGAGAAAGATAATGGAGTATGAGAATATGTCTTTTCTTACACTGAGCTAGCTAGTAACCATATAATGCGACGATCCTTTACTTTGTTGTATCATGATCCTTACCGACAACTAATAACCCTGATAATGTTTTCAGAAGTCTATTAGTCTTCTTCACAAGATATACATATTACTACAATCATTCTCATTATAATGTACACGATAAATCAATTCTAATGCAAGGGCAAATATCTGGCTAAGAATTAACCAGGAAAGTGCTGGCATCATGTATTTAGCGCACACGTGTTCTCTAAAGTTTGAAAGATTTGTAAAATAAACTACCAAAATACTTCCCTTAAAACATAAGAAAAAATAAATATGCAAATATAGCCGCTCAAATGGGCGGGTCATCATGCTAGTTGTATAAAATCAATAAAGCCAATCATGGTAAATCTTCCATTAGTTTAAATATATCGTTATTTGTTTGTAGAAACACATTCATTAGTTCTATTAGTTTTTTTGCTCTCGATATCAATTTTCTGCATCATTAATGTTTTTCAATTATATTAAGATAATACCTATATTTCAGAATCAAACTTATATATTTATGTTAGATACAAAAAGTTGATGATGCACAATCTCTTGTGATCAGACAATTCTATAGAAAAATGTATGCAATAACAATAACAAATCCGGACTATTATATACACTAACTACAAACATAAGATTTCATTCATCTAACCAAAATATATCATCATATTTAGCTCATTATTTTGTATCCACATATGTATTAGTCTAAATATGCATATCACTTAAACGTAGATTGTTTAGATATGTGAACTCAATTTTTTTTGTCCAAACCAAGTTAGCATAAACTCTACACATCTATTTATACTAATTTTTTCACCTTTCATAATCTATCTTTCCACTAAATGTATGTCGTTTTATGAATACATTGACATACTATGTTCAATATACCCTTTTTTCATGCATAACTAGCAAACTTAAAATGTAGTTAAACATGCTCTTAAATATTAATATACACGTTCGTCATGGAGTTATATTATTTTTATTGCAATATATTGCCTTCTAAACTGAAATAAAAGTTTTTTGTTACTTAAAAATTTATTTTGGGATGCTTAAGGAAGACTTTGTTACAATGGAATTCATCCTAGATCGAAGCAAACTAGTAGTACCATATTAGTTCACAAATCAATTTATGTATGTTAATATATAGTTTGTTTATTCCTTTCTATATATGTATCCTTAAATATCTATAAAACTTGGCATAGTATTTTGTTGTGCATGAGTTTAACTACTAACTTGATAGACGTTTCCAGAGCACAAGACTATCAACATTAGGTGTAACAGATATTAAATGCAATGATATATTCCTATTTCTTTGCTCTGGGTAGTTAGTAATACTTGTTCATTCTTGTAATGGGCACATGTCTTTTTTAGTTTATAGCTGAAATATTGCAAGACAAGGAACCCCAAACCAAAATAAACATATTTGTGTCACTGAAACACATAGTGGATTATATACTTAGATCTTGCTTCTATATGTCACATGCTTGAAGACGATGTCATGCTGGAAGTTTATGATGAATATGCATGTAGGTCCAGGGTTCATGTACTCCTTTCTTTTATTCCATGATGTTTGCTGCTGAAATTGAGTATTCCTGCAGCTGAAATTAAGTGTAACCTGGATCAGCACATTCATTGCTTAGTGTGCAAGCACGTTTTCAAATACTCTCTCCGACCATATTAATTGTCTCTGAATCGGATGATTCTAGCACTAAAACATGTCTAGATACAACACTTTAATTAGTGACAACTAATATGGATGGAGGGAGTATTTAAAACAAAGTGTTCGCAAGGAGTGGAGTGCGTGCGCCTGATCTGTTTTAACTGATCCAGTTGGAAACTAAATAGTGTCAAAACTTGGCAATACATTCCAATATTAGTATCAAGGCTTGATTAATTAATCGATTGCAACGGTGATAGTGTGTCAACTAATATCTGAAGTAGGAATCTCTAGGATCGATGCTCCAAAGAAAAGCACTGGGGTCATGAAGGATGGTGAAGCTTGATGGAGATGGTTCATGGACGAGGTGTTGGATGAGGTGGGATGTTGTGCAACATGGCGAGCGAGGCGGCAGATCAAATGCATCGGCGGATGTTTTGGCAGTGACTTTGGATGGGGCATCAGAAGTGGAACGTAGTACAACCATGGGATATGGATGCAGGGCGGTTTGGCCCGAAGAAGTTGGGATGTACTCCCTCTGTTCACATATATAAGATATTTTAGCTTTGTGCGGTAAATATATCTAGACGCCTTTTAGCGTATGGGTTCATTCCAAATCTCTATGAACCAATAAACTAAAAGACGTCTTGATACATCCGATTCACAAAGCTAAAATGTCTTATATTTCTAAATGAAGGGAGTAGGTGAGAAAAACTTTGCTTTAGGGATTTTGACTGGCCAAGCCCCCTCCAATCTAATTTGTGCTATTTTCTTCTCCCGAGCGAGAAAATCGTGCATCTCCTTAATTATGGTTCTTGAGAGCCACATAGACATCCCGGACAGCTGGAAACTTGATTCATGATGTGGAGGCATGCCATCAAGAAAGGACCACAAAAATCCTGGCGGAAATACTCTCTCCTGTTTTATGTGGAGCCATCATAAATTTGTTGGTTTTTTGCGTCAACACTTAATAATCATCACGAATAGGACTTTTTTGTGATGGACTATGAGGGACAGTCATGAATGGTATTGGCCGTCGGGAATCTCTGTGTTTCGGATAGTGCAAGCACATTGTTATCCATTCGTGTGTTGTCAATATGCATGGGTTTGATCTCTGATGTTCTTGATGCTAATAATGACATAAAATATAACCATGTATTTTGTGTGTTATCCCCGAGTTTTTGCATGTAGATACAACCCTAGAGAGAAACGACTATCATATACCATGTTTTATTGAGAGGCGCCACATTTGAAGGGATAGAGTGGCCTTCATGTTTGCTAACGCCAAAGGCTCCTCGTCTACCTCACGGCCCATGCTAACACCTCTAATCACCAAAGGGGCTTAGCTAGCCTGACCCTCCACCTCGACGTATTATCCAAACGAGATGAAATTTGAAAAGTACAATCGTTATATATGAATTTCCCTAAAAAAATTTAAAAGGCGGGTTTGCTTGACTTTTAGAGGTAAAAATTGAGGTCATTTTCTCCCAAAACATCTTGTTCAAATAATCTGAAAACTGAAAAGCATAATAAGTGAGTTCTGTCTATTTTTTCAGTTGTTTGTGCCGATTTGAATTTCTAGATCAAAAAATATGTAGTAACTTAGTAACCATTTATCCTAATATTTTCCAAATAATTAAGCTAAAATTTAATATTAGACCTAGTGAATTATGTATGATTTTCTCAGATTTTTTGGGGAGTTTTATTTGAGTTGATGGAATATATAGATAGATAGATAGATAGATAGAGAGTTGAATGGGGCAACGTGAAATCATCTCTAGCGTATACTAGTATTAAATTGTGATCTAATGCCGAATGTCTATTTCATAAAAAAATAGATATGGGATGTTTGATTTCATATATATGCATAGTTTGTTCCAAGAGACTCTCATATCATGTGAAAAAGACATATTGAATGTGTGCCCAGTTAAAAAAAAAATTCGAAAAGGAGGCAATGGATCCCCAGCCTCTACATCGTTTGAGTGTGTCTAGTTAAAATTTTATAAGTTATACGGCCTCCGATTCAAAATGGATGTCGTAGATTTGACAAAATTTAGATAAATCTATGTACTAAATAGTGTCTAGATTTATCCAAATTTTAACTAATCTATGATATCTATTTTGGGACGGAGGAAGTATATTTTTAGATTATTTTTTACTACATATACAGATATTTTTTTTGAAAAAAATAAATATACACTAATGGTTTTTGGAATTTCGAGCATATTTATATCAGCTAAAAATCTCAATCCATCAACTTTGATTACGTAATTTTTGTGTGTGGATATTACATAGTTTGTTTTAGCGTGAGACTATAATCGATATTTTTTGTTCTGAATTTCAGGTCTCTTGTGATGATTTGTCCTTGGCTACTGGAATAAAACCCACTTCAAGTCGCATATGTACATTTTTCAGATGTTGGATTTAGATTGGCCTATCTCCGTGTTTTGCTAGGTTTGTGCTACTAGGTACGTACTAGCCGTGTCCAGTGGTGGCTGACGGTGACAACCAACAAGCATGCTAGAGCCGGAGAAAATTGATGTATCTAGCTAGGCTAGACACTTATTTCTATCTTAGCTAGACTAGACCGGAAAGTGTCTTTTGCCTCTAGAGATCCAGTGTTTGCGAGTTAATTTATTGTTCTTTATTTCCATACTTGGGTGTTTTTAGGCTAGCTCTTCATTTCCAGTTTAAGAGCGTCGATAAAAAATGATTAAGCAATGACCCCTCGTGGCTCTGGAGAGCCAAAGAGAGTCATCCCATTCACCCCTGGTACCGTCTTAGTGTTACTTTTATAGCAGCGACGTCCACTGCAGTGATCGAGCACAGCGCCCCACAGCGCAGTGAAATACCGAGTCAAACGCGCACGATGTGATTTTAACTCGTGTTGGCAATTGCGCCCAGGGGCCGTTAGTTCAACCTAGTCTACATACGTTAATCTGATGCAAACTAGTCTAAATGCGCATGTATCTAAATACTAAAACACGGCGTGTAGATACATGCGTATCTAGAAAAAACCACACCACTTAATTTGGAACCGAGAGTATCTCTTACCTTGTAGAACACAATATAGTTTTCGAGATGCGATTATCATCGCTTCTTCCGTTTAAATGTGTATGTAAATACAATAGAAACAAGATAGTAATATTATTTCCATTGGTTTGATCGACCCATCATAATATATAACGTATTACATTTACATGCATGTTGGTTTTGAGCGCATGGCCTTTTTTATCCGGTGGTGGGACTTCACTAGGATCATGTCGAGCGGTAAAGTGATTTTAGCGAGAAGATAATTCTAGTAACTCTAACCGAGGACACCACTAGTAAAGCAGATAGAAAAAACCAAAATAAGTAAAGTAGAGTAAGCGACATAAACATCATTACGTGTTCCAAAAGTCAGTACAAGTATTCCATATGTCTAGACACCGGTAAACTCATATCAAACACGTAGAGTCGACACATGCGTACACGGTTGTGAGGTGGTGACTCCGGTCACTCGATGGATGGAAATGCATGCACTATTCTAATCGATTGAGCAACGCAAAAAATTTATGCAAGTAAAATTATTGATTAAGATCATATCAATCAAGTAAAATTATTATAACAAGACAGGGGTTTATGCAAATCAATCAAGAAACAACACAAGTAAGGTGGATCGAGTAGCCAAAGTGAACAACCCAAAACTCCGATCTTTCTCTCAGATAGGATCGAGTTAAATACTAGCTAAAACTCCAATCTTTGTCTCATATTAAATGTTTGATTTCATATACATTGGCATAGTTTGTTCAGAGAGACTCTCATATCATGTGAAAAGGACATATTGAATGTGTGCCTAGTTATTTTTTTCCGGAAAGGAGGCAACAGCTCCCCAGCCTCTACATCTTTTGAGTGTGGCTAGTTATATTTTAAAAAAGTTTCATATTTTGAGATTATTTTTAACAACATATACAAATAAAATATTGACAGTTCTTAAAAATACCCTAATGGTTTTTGGAATTCTGAGCATATTTATCAGCTAAAAATCACAATCCATCAACTTTGATCATGTAATTTTTGTGTGGGCAATACATAGTTTTTTAGTGTGTGACTATAATCTACATTGTATTTTCTAAATTTTTGGTCTCCTGTGATGATTTGTCCTTGGTTATTACTCCCTCCGTCCCAAAAAGGATATCACAGATTTGTCCAGATTCACATTTATTTAGATACATTTTAGCATATAGATATATGTGAATATAGGCAGATCTATGATATCTTTTTTTTTTTGAATGGAAGGAGTAGAATAAAACCCACTTCAAGTCGTATATGAAGATGTTCAGATAATGGTATTTTGCCTCTCTCCGTGTTTTGCTAGGTTTGTGCTACTAGGTACTAGCCGTTGCCCGTGGTGGCTGATGGTGACAACCATCAACCATGTTAGAGCCGGAGAAAATTGAAGTAGGTAGCTACGCTAGACATTGTTTTTTCAATATTAGCTAGACTAGAGTGGAGACTTTTGGCTCTGAGATCCGTTGCTCCTGTTATTTTTTTAAAATTCGAAAATAAAATTTGCGAGTTTCAAAAAGCTTTGAAAACATTATCCAGATATATCCAGTGATTTATCCCAAAAATTAACAAAATATCAATTTTAGATACTTTATTATTCTAAACTACACAAAAAGACGAATGTGTGGATATGTGCATGCGTAGTGTCAAATCCTAACATTTTATTGGATTTTGTTATTTTTTATGTAGCCCACGGTAAAAATAATTTCACATTGGGATTTTACATGATTGTGGGGGTACAATATAGACTATGTCTGAAATTATTTAAAATTAATAATATATTACTTTTAAAAAAAAATGAAGCGATCCATCAGATCTCGAGAGGCTCCCGATCAATCCAGTGCTCCCTTCATTTCAAAAAAACATAAAAATAATAGACGGCTTGTGAGTTAATTTATTGTTTCATGATTGCTACCTATGTTCTTTATTTTCTATACTTGGGTGTTTTTATACTAGCTCTTTATTTCCAGTTTAAGAGCATTGATAAAAAATGATCTAGCAGCAACCGCACATCGCCCTCGAAAGCCGAAGAGAGCCACGGAATGTAAGGTGTCAAGTGTGACCCGTCAAAATCCCACCTCTAGTTCATTTGCCAAAATCCAGTTCAAATTTTAAATAAAAACTTTTAATTAAACTAGAAGTGACTTTCGCTGAATCCCACTTGACATCCTAATGACATGTACCCCTGCAGGTACCATAGTTTTACTTACTTTTACAACATCGATGTGTCCACTGCAGCGATCGACCAGTGCATGCCCGCCGATTTGGCCAGTGCACAGCGGTGACATGTGCCCAACAACAGTGAGATCGAGTTAACCATGCCTGCAGTTTCGGCAAGGGGCGTAAAAATATAGTAATATAGTTTTCGAGATGCGATTATATATGGTCGGCTTCTTCTGTTTAAATGTGTATAGAAATATATTATAAAAATAAGATAGGGAAAATGTTTGTTATGAAAAAATAAAATTGTATTATTTCCATTAAATCGATCAACCCATCATATAATATATAACATAACAGTTTATAACGGTCATACGTGTCCATTTTGAGCGCATGGTCTTTATCTGGTGTGACTTCACTATGATCATGTTGAGCGGTAAAGTGATTTTGACGAGAAGATAATTCTAGTAACTCGAACAAGGGCACCACGAGTAAAACAGTGAAAACCGCAAATAAAAAAGAAAACCCCAAATAAATAAAATATAGTAAGTGAAATAAAGATCATTATTTGTTTGACGTAACAAGTATTTCCATCTGTCTAGACTCTGGTGTTTGGTAACACGTATCCAGCACGTAGAGTTGAAACGTGCAGATACAGTTGCCAGGTGGTGACTCGATGGACGGCAATACATGCACTATTCTAATGGATTGAGCAGCACAAACATTTTTTAGCAGCTTGTCACCACACATTTTGTCTGCTTGATGAGACTCCAGTAAGAATAGAGTCAAATGCTAGAATGGTTCCACTTGTACAACTAATACTCATGCTACTTGTAAATTGGTGATACGTAACTCGGTCTCAAAGATAGAATGAATAACACAAAGTTCCATATCCGTCTTTAGCAGGACTTCACTAAGACGGTTAGCAAAATAAAATTATTTAGTTGAGATGATAATTCTAACTCGATCGAACCATGACACAGGTAAAGAATCTAGAGTGAATAACCCAAATACCATGGTCCTGTTTGATGCACACACACATGTATTTTACTCCTTCCGTCCTAAAAAGAATGTTGTAATTCTGTCTAAATTTATACTATGTATCCAGACACTATTTACTATATAGATATATTAAAATTTAAACAAATATGAGACATCCTTTATAGGATGGAGGGTGTATCTATTTGTGGACTTCAATCAAATCATAGCAAACACGTAAAGTTGAAACATACATACATGATTGTGAGGTGGTGTCTTGGTGACTATGTGGTAACTCCGTCAACAACGTAACCATACATGCATTATAGTTTGATTGAACAACACAAACTTCGATATCCGTTTCTCGAGAAATATGGATTTTACCTACTCGATGGGACTCCATTAAGATACCAGAGTCAAATGGTTAAAGTGACTTTACCAAAATGGAGATTGATGTAACTCGATGGAGAAACAACACGTATAAGCTAGCTAGCTAGAAGTAGAAGTGGCCAGCAGGTTGCTATATGGTTCCATAGACAAATGAAATTGTACGTCTTAGTGGAGATATTAGCTCCCAAGCTCTGATCCAGTGCTTCCTGCATATTAAAAAATTGAAAATTATATTTACAAGTTTCTAAAAACCATGAAAAAGATCACTTCTCTCCTGGTTCAAAAGCACTTTTGCCTCAGTTGTCTGGGTTCCGATCAAAATTTTGACCCATGTCAAAGTTCACTATGAGCTGTAATTCCGACAACTCTTCTTTGTTGTTTGGGTTCGATCGATCTCTGTGGAAACTGGTTTTGTACCCGTAGTCTTATACACATTTGCCTGGTGTGGTTTATCTAAAAAGCCATGTCAAAAATTGTTTTTTTCAAGAAAACGCAAAGAGATTTTTGTTTCATTTCAACGCAGAGTGAGTTACACGCCTCCTAGGAGGTTCTACAGAGGGACAAGAAAGAAACAAGAAATAAAATGCAGTCTAGTGGCTTTAGTGCACATCCCAGGTCGTTGGCACAACGTCTCCGAGCCCTTTTGCTCCTGGTAGTATCCAAGACGCTTCTTCCTCTTTAATCTTGGCGACAAGGGTCATGACAGAGGTCTGGGCTCTATCGAAGGCGCGGTCATTGCGATGCTTCCAGATCATCCAGGGGATGAGCAAGGTCGTCAAGGCCAACCTCTTGTGCATGGCTTTCAGAGTGTTGCGCTTTGCTCATGTCCACCATTCGAAGATGGATGCGTCTAGCATTGGTGATATGCAGGACATGTGCAACCATGCAAGGATCACATGCCAGATCTGACATGAGAAGGGGCAACTGATGATCAGGTGATGCATCGTTTCAGGTGCTTGGTCATAGAGAAGGCATCGGGGATGATGTTGCAGTTGCGCCTTGCTAACCTCTCTGCCGTCCAACATCCATCGAGTTCTGCCATCCAATGGAAGAACTTGCGCGATTGGGCCTCTAGGACTTCCAGACGTCACTATTGAGCTTTGTACTTCATATTCGACGTCCACTTCCAAATGAGCTTGTCGGACTCCACAATCAGCACCGTTTGTGTGACCAGTGCCAAAGCTATAAGTATTGCCCCGGACCGTTGGTGTGTCAAAATTTGTGCTAACTCCAGTGGACGACAGAACAAGTAAAGTTGCTTCCACTACAAGAGAAGTGGCTTGTAGAGGCACTTTTTTTTGGTACTGTAGAGACACTGAAATTTAGTCTACATAGTTGTAGATACTACTATAATACTATCTCCACACTGCATAAATACTTCCTCCGCCCCCAATTTATGTTGCATATAAGGTTTTATCAGAGTCAAACTTTATAATATTTGACCAAGTAGTTTGATACAAATATGAACCTATACAACGCCAAATTAAAATTATTAGAATTGGTTTGAAATATATTTTCGTAGCATGCATATTTATATTATATTTTGTATGTTCTTGGTCACACTTTTGTAAATCATCATGTATATTGTCGGTGTCACTAAACCTAGTAGTCAGCGGCTGACTGGACCAGAGGAGAAGACTGCACGATTTTATGCCACCCGCCAGCTGCATGCACCGATGCACGTACTACGTGTGAGGTGACGAGATCGACCGTGACCGACCCCCTTTAATTTGGGTTCCGATTTGACTGGGTCCATCCAGCCGTACGTTGCAGCTGGCTGTCGTGGATCTAGTCTAGTCTAGCTAGAAGGAAATCAATTTCCGGGGCGTGCAAAACATATATATCTCGGTGGTGCGGTGTGGATGCGACTCGGGTCGGTCGTCCACAGTCCACGGTTCGAAAACTTTTGTCCCTTCCAGAGGAAAATCCTCTGTTGCTAGCTCACACAAGCACAATGTGCGTCATCACGCACGCCCCCATCTGACCCGGATACGCCCGTCCATTTTTTATGGGTGGTGCTGAGAGCACCGGGAGGTACAGAGTGTCCCGTTTTCGCTGCTAAAAATGGTTCGTCTACGAGATTAAAATAAAAAGATAAATCTTGTTAGATGTTTTACAGGTTTTACTTAGATTATGCAGAAAAATATTATTTTAATATTAGTAAATATGACTTTGCCGGACATCAACAAAGACTTCGTAGCAAAAAACTACGCTATTGTAGCAGACCCGCAAAAAAGGTTGTAGCAAAAAAAACTTGTAGCGTTTCGAGAACAACTATTGTAGCAAATGATTTTTGATATGTAGCAAATTTCCATCCCAACAAAAAATCTCTAAACACGGAAAATCCAGAGTAGCGAATCCACAGGCCTTCGGTAGCAACGACCCCTGCCGTCTGTAGCAAATCCACTCGTTCGTCGATGGCAAAAATCCGTCGTAGTAGGTAGTACACATATGAGCCGCCCACCTTGAATCGCTGGTCCTCGCCGGAGGTGTGACAGACAGGAGCAGCGGGAACGGCGTCTGGCAAGTCCCCTGCCGGAGGCAAGCCCCGTCGTCCTAGAGCTGCAGCGGGACAGCGGTCTCCTCTTGCCGGTCTGCGGCGGCGCGCACATGACAAAGAAGAGGTGGAACAGATAAGCAAATGGCGGAAATAGAAGGAGGCCGGCCGTGGCCACGGGTCGGCGAGTAGAGGTGGCCCAGAAGTTAGGAGACTGGTGTGGGCGACGGCAGGGGATCATTTCGTTACATCCTTCGGGTGATACCCATCATTTCCCCATTTTTATCCTCTGTCGCAGCACGCACGTACAGTTGTGCTAACACACCATCTTCTCTCAAGAAAACTGCATGAACGTTCTGAAAAAAAACGTCAAGCAGTCATCATAAGCAACTTTTATTTTTCTTATCACTTTTCGACCAGTTTAAAAAACAAGCTTTTTTCATTCTTCGTACAAGACCAGAACCGTAGGTTGCGAGTTGCTACCGAGGGACCACAAATACACAGCTTCAGGATCTGCAACAGATTCAACGAGTAGTGGGTTCGAAATAAAAGTTATGGAAAAAGGGTTGCAAACTACTCCCTCCGCTTTCAAAATATAAGCTACATACTAAAACAAGTCTAGATTCATTTTCTTCACAAACCTAAAACGTCTTATATTTTGAAACGGAGGGAGTACCAAAGTTTCGACTCCGGTGCAATTCAATACTCTAGCTGATCCACAATACAAGCCTTTTTTTAGCAAGCTAAACGGAAGGTGTACGATTTAGTATAATCCCCATGCCAAGTAGGATCAAGATCCATCCGAATAGTCTAACAATATCATGCTAGCAAACCAAACTTAACCGCATCAAAATATAAAGAACGCGCTACTCATCACTTATCAGCCAGAAACCAGAGTTCAGTACAAAACCGAAACCGATTCCCATTTCTGTTCATTTAACTCAGGTTCCTTCGACCAATTCATGACAAAAGAAGTCGCGGCTCAGGAGAGGACCGCCATCAGGTCGGATACCCTCAACACGATGTAGTTTGTGCCGTCGGCACCCTTGAACTCGGCGCCGGCGTACTTGGAGTACAGCACGGAGCTGCCTGCAGAGACCGGCAACGGGATCCTCTTGCCTTGCTCGTCCAGATGGCCTGGACCAACGGCGACGACCTGCCCCCGACCAACGAGTGTATACCATTAGCTCAATTAACTTTTATCTGGAATATACGTGAAGGTACAGTCCCAACATGAAGGTCCAGCCATGCAGTTCAGAACCATAGGCATTATAGACAACAAGATTGTCCAATAGAACTATAATCGGACTGGATGACTAACCGTTCCAATAGATGGCTTCTCCTTAACACTATCGGTAAGCAGCAGACCACCAGCAGTTTTATCTTCAGCTACAGCTACCTGTTATACGGGAAAAACCAGACAAGAGGATTAGTACTATAACACAGCTGAAATAGAATCTTTCATTCATCCCCACTTAATTGACAGCAATGAGCATCCAAGCCATACATGTTAATACAATAACCAGATGTACAGAATAAATATATATGAGATCTCTACCTTGATAAGTACACGGTCACTAAGAGGCTTCATGTCTTTCGCATCATCTGTCTCCAGAATACCTATGATATCATCCTCTTTCAGAATTAGATGGTTGGAGTCATTCAACTCCACCTCTGTTCCAGCATACTTCGAATATACAACCTGAGCTCCAATCTACATAAGTAGCACAGTCAACCATCAGTATGAACTTGTTGGTATTGACAAAATATCACAACAAAACATATGAAATAATTGAACCAGATAAACAAAACTCGCAGCACCCAAACAGATAACATCTTAGCTTGCCTTTTGACTGGATTTGTTACAACTAAACCACTACTCAAAAGACTGGAACAAAGTGACTGCAAGTCACAATTTTCTACCAGCAACAAATACCTGGATGCTGACTTCCACTTTGCTATCCCCAATGATTCTTCCCTCTCCAATAGCGACTACCTCACCACTCTGCGGTTTAGACTGGGCAGTCGAAGGCAGCAAGATTCCACCAGTTGTCTTCAGCTCGGCAGACTTGGTCTTCAGAAGCACTCTGTCGGCCAAGGGCTTGACCGTCGTGTACTGCAATGGAATATCAGAAGAACATTTCAGACCCACAAGCATACTCACCAATTAGCACATGATAACTAAAACTAGCTAGATGCTCAACTAAAAATGCTAAGCACGAGCCACAGAGTATGGCCCCCTTTTGACATATTGCCAGAATCAAACTTTATACTGGTCCACTTCATGACACAGTTAATTATTCGCCACAGCTTTCTTACAATTAATTAAAGTGAATCCCCTGCTAGCACACAACAGTACAGCGGCCTCCAAACTTCCTAATCACCAGCAGCTAACCTCCACAGGGGAGCATTATGCACCTAACGACTCACATGGCGAACCACTACAACACTCTAAGCAATCTGAATCTTCGAATTCAGTCATTCGTCTACAGTTCAACCTCTTATCTCAGTAACTATTGGTAGGTATACACGTGTAAAGCGCACGAGAACCAAATGACAAGCACACCATGGTTAACATTGCACGGCAGCACGCACCTTGGGGGCAACGACAGTGGCGGCCCTGACGACGAGCCCGTGGGACGCCCTTCGCGCCGGGCGGATCCCGATGGCCGCCGACGTGGGGACGCGGATGGCCTGGACGGAGGCCGCCGCGCCGACCGCGGCACCGCAGAGCTGCACCGACGCCATTGCTCGAGGGTGGATGGAATCCGAGCTGCAGCAGAGGATAAACCCTAGGGGCAGAGCAGAGCAGTGAGAAGCGGCGAGGACGCAGAGCACGAGCCACCAACCGCTTTATCTTCTCGAAATTGCCAAGACTTTCTGTGGTGGGCTCGGCTAGGCCCATTCGACCTTTGGGCTGAGAGTTCCAGTTGCTATGAAGCCCATAACATTCTAGCCCAGTTGTACATCTGCTGTACTGCGTCTTCCCGTTCGGCTCCGAGCAGTAGAGGGAGCAGCGGCGATCGCCACCGCGGAAGCCATGGGCGCCACCTCCCCTTCCTGCGCTGCGGTGGCGGGATGGACCGTAGCGGCGGTGCTTCTGCAGGTCGCCGGGATCTCCCTCTTCCTCTACGGCTTCTTCCCCGTCAAGCCCACGCTCCCCGGCTTCAGGTCCGCGCCTCCGCCTCTGCTCAGCTCCGATTTCTCTGAGGAAACATGTTGTATCAGCTTTCGTTGACTCGTCTCTGGTCTGTGTTGATCCGTAGTGGAGCGGAGAGCTACAAGGCGCCGTCGTGTGGTCCCGTCGGTGGCGGGGAGGAACCGACGCTTCCTCCAGATCAGCTCAGATCGCTGTACAGGGTAGGGCATTGCTTCCATTTGAATAGCTCGCTGTAGAGTTTAGATCCGCCTCGTACTGCTCAAGACTGGTTTGATACTTTGATGTTTCTTCACCAAATCCTAAATTGTACTACTACTGTTTAATGTTCTGCGATGTTACAGTGGGGGTTAAGGTTTTAAAGGAGAGCAAATTTGACCAAGCTTCCTACAGTTTATGCTGGTGTCGAGCTTTCCAAGAGATTCTTCTGTACTTAGCTTTACTAGAAGTTACATATCTACGATTTTATTGCTGTTGATTGCATGCGTGATTCACTCCAGGAACTTTCTGAGGTTCCCCATGTGTACGACCGCTTGGTATTGATGGTATGTCTTAAACCTGTGTGCCTATTTCTGGCAGAATTAGCCATTTCTATGACTGTATGTCTTACCTTTTTAATGTTTGGCCTTTTGAGTTTATCAATGTCAATTTAGGTGGTAGATGGGCTACCTGCCGAATTTGTACTGGGGAGAGGTGGAAGACCTCCAAGCAAAGAAATGATGGAGGCAATGCCATACACTCAATCTCTGTTAGCTGGTTGCAAAGCAGTGGGTTATCATGCAAAGGCTGCACCCCCAACCGTTACAATGCCCCGACTAAAAGTAGGACTTATTTACCTTGAAACACCTATTTGTGCACATGTCAAATATTGAGCAATCCTGAGTGTATTTATTTTTCTTTTAGGCGATGGTATCAGGGGCAATTGGAGGTTTTCTTGATGTGGCACTTAACTTCAATACTCAAGCCTTCTTGGATGACAATCTTCTTGGTTAGAACCTTTTGCTACGCCCCTATCCGGCTGTCATGCGAGTCCTACTTTGTATGCTAAATAAGCAATAGAATTGTTTATAAGTTATTTTATATTTATCACAGATCAGCTTCACACGATTGGTTATAAATTAGTGATGTTGGGAGATGAAACATGGATCAAATTGTTCCCAACTCTGTTCCACAGACAAGACGGAGTGAGCAGTTTTTATGTAAGCCTTGTCTCATGTATCACACGCTTTTCTTGCAATGAGATTTGATTGAACATTAAAATTGTTGGAGGAAAATAGTATAACTTACAGGTTTAAACACTGATAAATTGAGTTTCCGTTACACTGTCATCTGAAGCACTAATCTAACAGTTGCTTTACAACAAAGCACCTGTTTGTCCCTGTGCTTTTCTAATAATTTCTGAAAAATAGATACTGAAATAACTTAGGCATATATAGTTTGTAGGTCAACAATATGACACTCATTAAGAGTAGTATTGGTAGGCTGTGCTTACAGATATTTGCATATTAGGCATGTCAGCTTATGAATTGCTGCTTAATTTGTGCTGGTGATAGTGCTTTCTTTGTACTTCGCAACCTGGTGTATTACGAGCAAATTTTTTTAAGGATATGTAACTATATTGCAGGTCAAAGATACAGTTGAGGTTGATTTCAATGTTTCTCGTCATCTGGAATCTGAGTTTGCTGCAAAAGACTGGGATGCACTGGTACACTTCTGCTCATTCCTTGCTGCATGTTCACTTGTTTTATCACTTGTGACAGATAATGCTACTTTATCTTTGGATACTACCCATGTAGTCCAAGAGTTCAACTAATGTTTTCTATAGTCAATGTCTTCCCTTTTTTTTGCTATTTGATACGGTTAACCTACAATCACTTAGGTGGATACTGAGAAATTCCTTTCTTTGACAATTTCAGATTCTTCACTATTTAGGTTTAGATCATGTTGGCCATATAGGTGGCCGTCAGAGGTAAATACCAAATCATTTTTCACGTTTTTTGGGGTGTTTGAGCAATGTCTAGTTTGACTTGAAGTTTCAAATTACAGTGTTTTGATGACCCCAAAGCTGAAAGAGATGGATGATGTGATTAGAAGGGTACATACTGCAGTTATGAGCCTTCAGGATAATTCAGACAGAACACTTTTGGTACGCGATCTTGTTTCTACAATTTTTGTTCTGCTTTTAATAGTGTACAAAGAAGTTTAAATCTATCGAGGTCATCAGCAATGGTGAATTATAGTGATTACTCAGCTGTGTGCTTGACAAATTCTACTTCACTCTACCTTCGAAGTTGCATTAAAGATTTTTGTATATACATGATTTTTTCCATTACAATTTTCATAGGGATTTTGGTTTGCCCCTGCATTTCAGGTTGTGGTCAGTGATCATGGAATGACTGAAGTTGGTAATCATGGAGGATCTTCTTATGAAGAAACTGACTCCCTTTCCCTTTTTATAGGACACAGTGTTGAGAGCTCATATTGTCTGCCTTATGACCAGAACGAAGCATTTCAAGTATGAATATATACTTCTCTCAACCTTATCTCTCTATACTTTGAAGCTTGATTTCAGTTTATAGTATACTTTTGAGTTTGATAGAAATTGTTGGTAGTATGTGATTATTTTTCTATAGATTGGCCAGTTCTTTTTCTTTGTCACTTACACTGAAGAAATCATTTTTAAATATTCGATGGATAGTGTTTCAAGATACTAACACACAACTCTGACATTTGACCTTTTTTGTCAGGTTGACCTTGCCCCAACTCTAGCTCTTCTCTTTGGCATACCAATTCCTAAAAACAATATAGGTGTCTTGCTTCCGGAGCTTTTTAATTCTTTGAGAGGTGAATATATATATACCTTCCATCTCAAGTGTGTTACGCTTCCATGCAAAAGAAGTACTAGATGTTTTTAATTCTTCTGGAGTTCATATTGATTTTATTAGGTTTAAGTTCTTGTTGGATGTGTAATTGCACCCCTTTTGTTGATTTTTATATCTCATTTAGATCAGAATATTGGATTTTTTACAAATTTTATGATTAAATGCTCTCAGCTATGTGCTCTGAGATGGTGAATGTATCTTATTTCAGATGACCAAAAACTGCGGACCCTAGAACTGAACTCGTGGCAAATTTTAAGATTGCTACAAGAACAGGGACCTGCTTTCTGCTTTGAAGATTGTGTTAATACGAAGGATGACTTTGGGGTCGATATGCATCCTGACTCTGTTGAGGAAAAGTTGTGCCATTTGCTTTCTAAGGCCTCTGCTTCTCATCGATCCTTGCTTCTTCATCAAGATTCTGATTTCAGGTGAGACTATGGTCCTAATGTGATTAAAAAGATGGATATCATCATCCATGAACTCTTCTTAAAAATGAACTCGCCCTTTCAGGTCTGTTGAAGCAGCTGGGCACTTTAGGACTGCTTTGGACACCTATTCCGGCTTCTTAAGATATGCGAGTGAGTGGTTGTCTCACAGAGCGACCGATGTAATTTTACTACCTTTGCACTGTTGTACTTTTTTATCGTACTGTTACATTTGTCTTTCTGCTGGATGACTTGTCTCCTTTTGCTGTTCGTATGTGCAGAAACCACTCTATGTACTTGTCTCTGCAATCTCCTTGATGATTATTTCATGTTTTTCTCTTGCCGGCATCATCTTTTGCCTATATGAGGGAAAGTCGCAAAGTCAGGTTGAACACCGTTCTGAGTGGGAATTGGAAAAACATTGGCATCTTGATGAGGTTTTCATTCTAATGGGGATTTTTCTATATGTCGCAAGTCTTGGTTCAAGCTCTTTTGTTGAAGAAGAGCAGTACATATGGCATTTTCTCACGTCTACTCTCTATTTAATATTTCTCATCAAGACGGTTCAGTCAATTCTGAAGGAATCAAATTCAAGAATAGCCCAGAGAACGGAAGCAGAGATCATTCACAGAAGTAACTCCTCGTATCTTACGAGCTTTAAACTAACCCCGGGCCAGCGTGTTTGTTGCAAGTTGTGTACTGTCCTTGTTGTTCTTGTTGCTGGGAGAATTCTAAGAGCTTGGCATCAAGGTGGGATTAACTGGGTTCACTTCCCTGACATTTCAAAGATATTGACCCAATGCGATTCTTCTATCGTGAAGTCTCTTCAAATTATCTCAGTTCTCGCGGTCATGGTATTGTATGCAGTTTCACTCATTTTACTGAGAACGAGGAGAATGCTTGTCGTAGGGCTATGGTTGAGCCACCTTTCATGTGGACTTTTAGTTATGCTGCATATCTGGAAGAGTCAGGTTAATACTTCAGTACCGATGAACCATAGTACAACATCAATAGCTCAGACATTCTATGTCATCGCAAGCATTTCAATAACTTGCACCGTTCTTTTGTCACCTTGGATATTTCCAGTACATTCTAAAGAAGCAGAGCCAATATCCTCCTCTGACTCCAGTCCCAAAAAAGCTATACATTTGCACGGCATCAATCATTCTGTGTTCCTGACTGGAGTAACATACATAATGTTCTGGTGCCTTCTTCAATTGCTTCTGCAGCAACCCATAAATGCAATTCCTGTTTTACTCATTCTCTTGCAAATTATCTCGAGTGTTATTCATTTTTCTCTGGAGAAATCATTGTATAGGCAATGGGTGCAGGTTAGTTAGTTGGACTATTTTCTTATAATCTTTGCTTGATCAACAAGTTTTTTTTTGTTTGTTTCCCAAATCCATGGCATCATGGGTGATGACTATTTCTATTGGCTAACTGTGTAGGTTGTTGCAATGCAATTCTTGGGGATGACCGGTCATTTTGGTCTTGGGAATACCAATAGCCTCGCCAGCATAGATGTTGCTGGAGCTTTCATTGTAAGCTTGACATGAACTCTCTGAAGTGTCTTTTCTCGCCTTTTTTCCTTCAGATTTGACTATTGAATTTTAACAGGGCATTTCAAGCTACTCTACGGTTCTTTCTGGGATGCTGATGTTCATTATTACATATGGATCACCTCTGTTGTTATACCTTGGGATAGTGGTTTATATGTCGGTGAAAGACAGTGATGATATGTCTACTCCACAGCAATTAAGATGGAGCAGCATTCTGGGCAAAATGATCGCATTGCCCTGTTTGCTTCCTTTGCTGATTAATTCTGTTGCCCTGACTTCATACACCATTGTTCTGTTGCTCATGAGGAACCATTTGTTCGTTTGGAGCGTATTTTCACCAAAGTAAGTGATCTATATAAACTTTACAAGTCAATGTCTAGTCAGTTCTCCATTTTGGTGTTTCTCGCTATCACATGGGCCCCTTTAGGAATTATTTACAAGTATTTGATGCTAACCTTTTGTATCTGGGCTTTCGTTTGTTTCTAAGTTTAGAAACCAGAACAAGCTTTAGAAACCAGAACCCCAGTGATGTCCATACAAGCCAGTACTATAAGCACACCCCTGAAACAGCTGAATTAGACAATTGAGAACACTGAGGAAATGCTGCTTTTAAGGATTGAATTCCAGTCTTCATTAACAAGTAGACTGTTAGTTCTGAGCAGAATGCTTTCACTGCTTACAATGGTTATTATGTATAGCCTTTTAGTCAATCCAGTAAATAATTATTTTTTCCATGCTACATTTGTTCTTTGACCAGCTCCACTTCCTGATGGTCACAGGTACCTTTATGTCTGTGCAGCAACAGTATGCACATACGCCGGAGTGTTCATCATAGCCACGACAGCAGCGTACACCTGCGCTGTATTTTCATTCAGGACGAGAAACCACAGGGACAGATCCATATGATTTACACTAACACGGCTAGGTGTTTCTGACTTCAGCACTGATTTGCTAGGAAAAAGTAGTACTAGCATTGTCTTAAGTCACAGAACTCTCTCTGGGGCGGTGTAGCCCAGTTTTACGCCATGAATACCTTGGAAGAATGTAAACACATTTTCCGTGCTACTTTGTTGCACAAGATTTGATCTGGAAGGATGTATGTTGTCAGTTTCATAAACTGTATAGCTAGACTTATCTGGTTTGCCATGGAACTGAAGGATGCGCTATCGGCTTATTGACCTGCAACTGCAATGCTGCATTCGTCTCTAGGCCATGTTGCTTAATTGCCAGCACGTTAGTTTGATCAGCTCCCTTTTTTTGGTTCTATGTGTATCTTGGTGCGTAGTTGCTGTGCATACTAGTAAACTGAATTTATTTCCCTACTCCAGTAGGAATTTCACTGTTGTCTGGAGCTATATACCAAGCTTGTCGTAGGTGTTTTGTTGTCCGATCCATATTACTTGTCGTAGAAATAGACGTATCGTATCAGTACTACTCCCTCCATCTCATATTAGGTTGAGCATAATTTTGCGTGCTAGTCAAACTATACAAAGTTTGATCAATATTATACAAAATAATATAAATTTATAAAATACAAAAGTAATATTATTAAAATTGACTTAGCGTATACTTTTATATTATATAAATTTTATATCATACAAATTTATATTATTTTGTATAATCTTGGTCAAACTTTATATAATTGACTAGCACGCAAAATTATGCGCAACCTAATATGGGATGGAGGGAGTAGATACATTCAATTTAGTGACAATTAATATGAATCAGAGAGAGTACTACGTTGTGAGTGGTTGGAGGACTAGACCTTTGTTGTATCCCTCTATTTGTAAGAAATTTGTGTTGCTACTGTCTGGGAGTCGGAACTATACATCGTGTGTTCTTTTGTTCTCTGATCGCCAAGCAGCTCTTGCACACAATCTGAAAATTTTCAGTGTGAAGCTGGCCAAACATGAGGATATATATGATCTACACAAAGATACAAAGATACTCCCTCCGTCTAGAAACAACTAACTTGATTTTGTCTAGATTTGAATGTATCTAGATGCATTTTAGTGTATAGATACATTCGAATTTAGACAAATCTAAATCAGTTATTTTTGGACGGAGAGAGTATATCACTTGCAAAGCTGATCAATTTTATGAATTCGCCAACATAATATATAGAGATGGTAATGAATTACTTAGGGTTTTTGCAGATGCAAAAGAGCACAGATTTAACAGTAATTGGATGACAGACTAGGTAGGTAGCAGAACTTATCACGTTATACAGAGCCACAACGACGTGGTACGTACAGACTATGAGACCGGCGTGCAGAAGTGGACGATGCATGAACTTGAGTAGTGCTCCGGCGAGCCCTCTCCTTCCTCCCGACCCACGAGTCCGGCCGCCTGATCCAAGCGGTGATCAGCAAGGTTGGATACTTGGATCCCATCTTGGCGTACGTACGAGTACTTGTATGTAGGGATAAAAACAGAGTGAAAACGGACGGAACTAAGCGGTGTTACATTTGTTTTCATATTTTTTTATAAAAGCGTAAATGAATACAAAAACTTCGGAAATAAAAACAAAAGCATATGTTGTCGAAAACTAATATGGACGAATACGGTGTAGACACGAAACAATGCAGATTTTACCCAGAACAAAGACAACTCTAAAATCATGCAATAAATCTTAAGTGTTTGAGAAAACTAACAAAGTTGTTTTCTAATTATAGCGTGATACTAGGTTTACAAGGAAATAATAAAAATATCAAATCATGGAAGTCTACTCGAATGTGTGAAGAAATTACATGGTCACCGATTTTAGGATCAGCAGCTTTGCAAATTTGGTTTGACAAGGTCATGTAATGGGTTAGATTTGTCCATGCACTTCAATCCTAAAATTGAAATTCTATACTAGACGGAAACGGAAATTCCGTTTTCACGTCTGTTCCGTTAGAAAACGTTGTTCCGTTTTTGTTTTTTGTTTCCGCCAAACCAATTCATTCCATTTTTGTTTTGCAAAATTCTGTTTTCATTTACATATTTTCACTTCGTTTCCGTTTTTCCGCGAAATCCCCTAACAGTACAGTCGTTCAAAGTTATCCCCTAATTACTCGGAAAACGAGGCGGCCTCCTCCTATTTCCTTGCGCCTCACAGCTAGCGCCGCGCCGCCCCTTTTCCTTCCATCTCTCTTCCTCCGCCCCTTCTTCTCCATTTCGAACGAATCTTCCCCGTCGCCCGCCATGGCCGAGACCGTCCTGGTAGAACTGTCCTGCATGGACTACGCCGGCTACTTCCCCGATTTCGAGTCCCTCCTCCGCTACTCCCTCTCCAGCTTCCTGCTCAGCCTCTGTCTCAAGGTGCAGGATGTACCACGTGCTGACCTAATAACCTGGGCGGTTGCCTCGATCCAGGGCTTCAACAACAAGCAATTCTTGGGTGAGTTAATTAATGATGCTCGTAAACCCATTATTGCATTTTGCATTTGCAATAATTAGCTTTACGTTTTCTGATTTCATTTGCATTTTGCTGATCGATTGATTTTACAGGAGTCCTGCTGAACATGCTCGCAAACCCTCCACTGCCTGTCTATCCATCTTTGGTACGTATGTGTTTCTTTTCTTTACCCAGGATCTAGTATTTGGGTTACCTCTCCGGGTGTAACTTAGTATGCATACATCAATAGACTTGCAACCCAGGAATGGTATACATCAGCTGTGCACTGCATCATACCTAGTGTGTAACTCAGCATTTTCAGAGTAATTTAGTATTTTCAGAGTAAATCTCGTTGTCACATTGACCAATTCTGCAAGCTTCACTCTGACCTAATGCCCAATAGTTATCATGTTTACATCTCTTAGACCATATACTGTTGTGCAGCCCATGCTAGTTTCCTTGGTAATGAATTAAGTTCACCAGAAGTTTTCATTTATTTTCCAGATTTAGCAAATTACCGTACTACATACTAATTCTTGTTTATATTTTAATAATGTCTCCTTGTTCAGTTTCTTGCATTTATTGTGCCAAAAACATTCATAATAAATGAACTAATTGTTCACCCCTCGTGCAATTTTAGTAATGATGATGACATTATTAGTTTTTTTCCTGACATCTTATTGATGTTGGTTCATTTTGGACTTTGGTGCATAACCCAGAGTGCCGATGATGAAATCCTGGTGAGAGATGTCCTTTATGATGCTCTGATCTTGTCGGACTATTCAGTCCTCAGTGAAGCTGAAGTTCATCGGGCTGATAGTTCGCTCTTTCCCATTTTTGTGTCAAGATTGGCTGTAACTTTTGATGCCATCAGTGATGCCAGGTGATCATAAAGAGGTGGTTTTTATCTAAACTTGGTTGTTGGTAGAAACTTTCTTCTAATTATTTTTCTTTGTGATAGGCACAAAGGAGATCATGAGAGAGCAGAGTCATATATCAATGCCTTCTCGACTTCAAACATTCCCAGCTACCTCACTTAGTGGGCTAGTTTGCAAGCTGGCACCGACCATCTCTACAAACCAATTGATGTCACACCCCAAGCCTTTATGAGTAAGTATAAACACGTGTCAATATCCTTTCGATTTGAAGTACAAAATGGGTGAGCCTTTTATAGAATGATCGCTGAAGTTGTACATGGTTGCTTCTCATAGAGTGGCTTGTAGATCTTGAATACAAGGGGCTCAAAGTGTTTGGAGAGAAGTGCTCAAGGATTAGGAAGAGGCTGATGCAGGATGAGGGCCAGAATGATAACCTGAGCATGATAAGTCGGTCAGGTGATGACCTTTTCTTCATCCATAAGCAGAGTCATCAGGAGGGTATGGACACAAAAGGTGGCACGGACGAAACAGGCAGTAATTGCATCAAAGAGTGCATTCAGAGCATTGCTCAATGTTTCCCTTTTCATGATTTCCAATAATATTATAGGTTTCATTGACATGCATACAACCCCTTAAGGTGTGTGAATTTCAGTTCAGAAAAAACAAGATTGTTTTCACAAGAGATGTTATGAGCAAAATATTTGGTTCGCTACGGAAATATGCTAGTCCAACTACTGAAGAAAAGCGACTACTGCGAGCTACGCGAGTTGTACAAAGGTGAAAACAACAAGAGGCTGGTGCATGATGAGGGCCAGAACGATAAACTTAGCAGGATCAGTCAATTAGATGGCGACCTTTTCTTCATTGATAAGCAGAGTCACGCGCGAACTAGGATAGTAACATAGTCCTACATGTATTGCCAACTAAGCATTTAGATGACATGCAATGCAATTAAATGATGAGAGAGAGGCTTGTGGTAACTAGCTATGTTACCATAACATCACATATTTCAAGATAAAATGAGTCTATATTGCAATAAATGAGATTTTGCATGACACTACACCTATATTATTTTCCACTATGGAAGTAGTAACTTAAACTAGTAACACATGCATGTTACTACTCTAAGTTACTCCCCACTATGACTAGCCTAAATACCTTGACATACTCTCCTAGAAAAACTATGTTGGTTAATTGACAGGTCCCGTGGGATCCACATGTCCAGTTTCCAAACAACCACTCATCCTGTTTACTCCAGTGGGCTAGATAAGATGGGATGTGGTTATCGCATGCCCACCCCACTTGAATCTTTAGGTATATATATGCACACAAAAGGTGGCGTGGATGAAGGTTAAACAACCGAAAATATAAGATGGATTAGGTCAAAAACTACCGAAGCTTACATCCTAATCGTTCCAGGCTTCCATCTATGAACTACTACTAGTACATAACCGACTACTACTATTAGAATAGTTAAATGAAGCAAGTGGATATGTGAACATATTACTATTATTCCATCCATCTCAAGACAGTTGACTCGGTTTTTGTCCATATATACAGACTCGGTTTTTGTCCACCGACGGGGCGGAGGTGGTCCGCCAGGTTGCAGGTGGCGACCCCGGACGGCGCGATGGCAGCGGGGCACTGGCCCAATCTGGGCCTGGTGCGGGCCCGACTTGGGTCAGGTGGGCTTCGGGCTAGGCCTTGGTCTGGCCCCTACCCAGGTGCGGAGCAGCAGGAGCGGCCTGACCCAGGCTAGGCGGGCCTAGGTAGGTTGCGGCTGTTGTCTTGCTTGACCCGCTGCCCGGCCCGTGTGAACTGGATCCGAGCCAGGTGGGCTTGGACTTGGTGTTGAAGTCCTCTGTCTGCTCAGGCGAGCCCCCCGAGGTGGACAATTCCTGGCCTAATCCGGAGGGCTCTGGCCTCTTCCCACTCGAGGGTCGTTTCTTGGTGTCCTGCGGTGGTGCTCCTCAGAGGCGGCGGTCCGGTAGGCCCGGGTGACCACGGTGGTGCTGGCGTTGCTGTTTGGCGGAGGGGATCTACGGTGGCGGCGGATTCACTGGTGGACGGAAGAGTAGGGACTAGTGCTAGGGTTGGCGGCGATGGTGACACCCTTGCTGCAGTGTGGTGGCGGGGCTTCACGAGTCCTTTTTGGGCTTGGCCGGGCCAGTGAGGGCCTGGTTTGCCCTAGCTGCTACATCCGGTCGGCTATCGCCCTACGGCGGTGGAGGTAGTTCCCTCCCGCGTGTTGCTGTACCGCCAAATCTCGCCGAAGTTTCTTCTTTTCGGTTGTATCAGCCTCACATAGTGGGTCATGGTGAGGCGATGGGGGTGACTGCTAGACCGTCGTGGCGTGTGCTGGTGGACGGCGAGCTTGGTGGAGCAATTTGAAGCGTCCGGGAGTGTGGTTTTTTTGAGGGGTCGGGAGAAATCCTTGTCGTCTAGACACCGACGTGACGACGCCTGCGGGTGTCGCCATCCTTCCTGGAGGGCGTCGGGTGTATCTCTTCCCTACACCCCATAGCGTATCGAGGGAAACCCTAGGACCTGTTCGGGTAGCAGTGTCTTTGTCGTCGATTTCCTTCTTGAAGGTGCTTCTTGGTACGCGATTCTTCGAAGCGCTAGAAATGTGGTGTGAATTCTTCGGAGAGCGCAGCGGTTGTGGGTCATCCTTGTTTTCGTCGAGCCATTGTCATCGGCTTTGTTTTATTTTCTTGTTCTTTTTATTTTTCTCTGTTTTTTTTCTTTGGGCGTTATGCTGTCTGGCCCAGCAGCGATCTCAAACGTGATTGTTATATTTATATAGTTGTGTGTATGCCTGTTTCGAGGAAACATGTCCAGATAGATATATGTGTATTAGAACAAATTTGAGTCCGTTATTTAGGACGAAAGGAGTACTTCCTCCAGCGAGTGGAGGGCGTCACACAAACTTAGAGTGTTAGATATATTTGTATTGTTGAATGCTCTACACTAGATTCCTCTCTATAATCCCATACTACAATGTGTGTATACATGTCCTATTGGCTCGCCACTATAGAAGACATGCAAATGTGAGATTAAGTAGACATTTTTGCAATTGGTGCGTCCGTCTTTGTTAGGTGAAGTTGGTTGGAGAACCGTTGTATAGTCACATGACTAGTATTTAAGAACATAGCTAGCTTGACAGGAACTCATTAACCTTTTTTTGCTAGAAATAATACATAGCTAAATATATATAGTGAAAAGGAAAATCTATGTGGTCATGGTAGTGAATATTTCTATAACTAGGAAAACACTACACATAAGTTTTCATGCCAAATGTGATTCAACAAATTTGTCCTTAGGTTGAAGTGATAAATCATTAATTTTAGGGATTCAAAGTGATATATTGTTTTGACATGTGAATCTCATACCAAGATAGGAAGTAGGCAAGTGTGGTTTGATGTGTAGCGTAAGTAGATTCCAGAATGGGAAGGATTTGACAATTTCAGTTGAATTCCATGTTCAAACTTATGCGTGAATTTGCACCGGATGGATGGAAAAAACTTTATATATTATTTCATGTGATAACGAGATGTTCATGTGAGTTCACGTGATTTTCCTACGATTTACATATTAAATAGGTTGGTAGGGACCTAACTGTCTACATTGAAAGTCAACTCTGAATTTTCTTTAAAGAAACAAAAATTTAGGTTACTAAAATTGATGTGTCACTTGAGCATTTTGCTGATAATTAGCGAATAAGACTTACAGTGATAGGAAGAACATTGATTCAAGTTAGCATTATTAACCAATGAACATATGAACATTTATTTTGAACCTTCCAACATTTTTTCAAATCCTAAATAATTTATTTTTATTTTCTGTTTTCCATATTTATTGCTTTATTTTTTGGTTTACATGAATATTTTTTTGAACCCTGAGTTTCTTCAAATTTGTGGCCATTTTTGTGAATTTGTAAATACAGTTGAAACCATGAACATTTTTCAAACCCCGTGAATATTTTTCAAACCCCGTGAATATTTTTCGAACCCATTGAATAATTTTTTCAAACCCCACAAACATTTTAGTAAATCCCACGAATATGTTTTTATCCTCGTGAACAATTTATTCAAACCCTTGGACATCTTTTCGAACCCCGTGAACATTTTTCTGAACCCCTTGAACACTTTCTTTGGAACCCCATGAACATAGCTTTTTAGGAATAGGTGAATCATGAACTAAAAATCGTTATGCATAATTTATTTTCTTACAACTTGTATGAAAATCTATTTTCACGTGAAATTAGAAAATATTAAAATTATATGATGCATGCACCTAATTTTCCAGTGCTGTAAAAGAATTATTCCGTGCTCCTTGATATTTTATATACACAAATTGTTACTTCAGTCATATGTGAAGAAGAAGAAGAAGAAGAATGGTGAAATGGTACGCACACGTGATCGTGAGGCATCTCTAAACTCATCTAGGGTTGTGTCCCTCTCGTTGGTGATGCTGCCGGCCTATTCTGCCTCCGGTGGTCTTGAGGCCTTGGAGCTATGGTGGACCGCGGCCTCTCGCCGGCGGAAAGGTTTATATTCTTTGTTTAGATTAATTTAGTGTCTTTTTCAGGATGATGAGGCGACATCCTGAAGTCAGAATAACCTGGGCGGTTGCCTCGATCCAGGGCTTCAACAACAAGCAATTCTTGGGTGAGTTAATTAATGATGCTCGTAAACCCATTATTGCATTTTGCATTTGCAATAATTAGCTTTACGTTTTATGATTCCATTTGCATTTTGCTGATCGATTGATTTTACAGGAGTCCTGCTGAACATGCTCGCAAACCCTCCACTGCCTGTCTATCCATCTTTGGTACGTATGTGTTTCTTTTCTTTACCCAGGAGCTAGTATTTGGGTTACCTCTCCGGGTGTAACTTAGTATGCATACATCAATAGACTTGCAACCCAGGAATGGTATACATCAGCTGTGCACTGCATCATACCTAGTGTGTAACTCAGCATTTTCAGAGTAATTTAGTATTTTCAGAGTAAATCTCGTTGTCACATTGACCAATTCTGCAAGCTTCACTCTGACCTAATGCCCAATAGTTATCATGTTTACATCTCTTAGACCATATACTGTTGTTCAGCCCATGCTAGTTTCCTTGGTAATGAATTAAGTTCACCAGAAGTTTTCATTTATTTTCCAGATTTAGCAAATTACCGTACTACATACTAATTCTTGTTTATATTTTAATAATGTCTCCTTGTTCAGTTTCTTGCATTTATTGTGCCGAAAACATTCATAATAAATGAACTAATTGTTCACCCCTCGTGCAATTTTAGTAATGATGATGACATTATTAGTTTTTTTCCTGACATCTTATTGATGCTGGTTCATTTTGGACTTTGGTGCATAACCCAGAGTGACGATGATGAAATCCTGGTGAGAGATGTCCTTTATGATGCTCTGATCTTGTCGGACTATTCAGTCCTCAGTGAAGCTGAAGTTCATCGGGCTGATAGTTCGCTCTTTCCCATTTTTGTGTCAAGATTGGCTGTAACTTTTGATGCCATCAGTGATGCCAGGTGATCATAAAGAGGTGGTTTTTATCTAAACTTGGTTGTTGGTAGAAACTTTCTTCTAATTATTTTTCTTTGTGATAGGCACAAAGGAGATCATGAGAGAGCAGAGTCATATATCAATGCCTTCTCGACTTCAAACATTCCCAGCTACCTCACTTAGTGGGCTAGTTTGCAAGCTGGCACCGACCATCTCTACAAACCAATTGATGTCACACCCCAAGCCTTTATGAGTAAGTATAAACACGTGTCAATATCCTTTCGATTTGAAGTACAAAATGGGTGAGCCTTTTATAGAATGATCGCTGAAGTTGTACATGGTTGCTTCTCATAGAGTGGCTTGTAGATCTTGAATACAAGGGGCTCAAAGTGTTTGGAGAGAAGTGCTCAAGGATTAGGAAGAGGCTGATGCAGGATGAGGGCCAGAATGATAACCTGAGCATGATAAGTCGGTCAGGTGATGACTTTTTCTTCATCCATAAGCAGAGTCATCAGGAGGGTATGGACACAAAAGGTGGCACGGACGAAACGGGCAGTAATTGCATCAAAGAGTGCATTCAGAGCATTGCTCAATGTTTCCCTTTTCATGATTTCCAATAATATTATAGGTTTCATTGACATGCATACAACCCCTTAAGGTGTGTGAATTTCAGTTCAGAAAAAACAAGATTGTTTTCACAAGAGATGTTATGAGCAAAATATTTGGTTCGCTACGGAAATATGCTAGTCCAACTACTGAAGAAAAGCGACTACTGCGAGCTACGCGAGTTGTACAAAGGTGAAAACAACAAGAGGCTGGTGCATGATGAGGGCCAGAACGATAAACTTAGCAGGATCAGTCAATTAGATGGCGACCTTTTCTTCATTGATAAGCAGAGTCACGCGCGAACTAGGATAGTAACATAGTCCTACATGTATTGCCAACTAAGCATTTAGATGACATGCAATGCAATTAAATGATGAGAGAGAGGCTTGTGGTAACTAGCTATGTTACCATAACATCACATATTTCAAGATAAAATGAGTCTATATTGCAATAAATGAGATTTTGCATGACACTACACCTATATTATTTTCCACTATGGAAGTAGTAACTTAAACTAGTAACACATGCATGTTACTACTCTAAGTTACTCCCCACTATGACTAGCCTAAATACCTTGACATACTCTCCTAGAAAAACTATGTTGGTTAATTGACAGGTCCCGTGGGATCCACATGTCCAGTTTCCAAACAACCACTCATCCTGTTTACTCCAGTGGGCTAGATAAGATGGGATGTGGTTATCGCATGCCCACCCCACTTGAATCTTTAGGTATATATATGCACACAAAAGGTGGCGTGGATGAAGGTTAAACAACCGAAAATATAAGATGGATTAGGTCAAAAACTACCGAAGCTTACATCCTAATCGTTCCAGGCTTCCATCTATGAACTACTACTAGTACATAACCGACTACTACTATTAGAATAGTTAAATGAAGCAAGTGGATATGTGAACATATTACTATTATTCCATCCATCTCAAGACAGTTGACTCGGTTTTTGTCCATATATACAGACTCGGTTTTTGTCCACCGACGGGGCGGAGGTGGTCCGCCAGGTTGCAGGTGGCGACCCCGGACGGCGCGATGGCAGCGGGGCACTGGCCCAATCTGGGCCTGGTGCGGGCCCGATTTGGGTCAGGTGGGCTTCGGGCTAGGCCTTGGTCTGGCCCCTACCCAGGTGCGGAGCAGCAGGAGCGGCCTGACCCAGGCTAGGCGGGCCTAGGTAGGTTGCGGCTGTTGTCTTGCTTGACCCGCTGCCCGGCCCGTGTGAACTGGATCCGAGCCAGGTGGGCTTGGACTTGGTGTTGAAGTCCTCTGTCCGCTCAGGCGAGCCCCCCGAGGTGGACAATTCCTGGCCTAATACGGAGGGCTCTGGCCTCTTCCCACTCGAGGGTCGTTTCTTGGTGTCCTGCGGTGGTGCTCCTCAGAGGCGGCGGTCCGGTAGGCCCGGGTGACCACGGTGGTGCTGGCGTTGCTGTTTGGCGGAGGGGATCTGCGGTGGCGGCGGATTCACTGGTGGACGGAAGAGTAGGGACTAGTGCTAGGGTTGGCGGCGATGGTGACACCCTTGCTGCAGTGTGGTGGCGGGGCTTCACGAGTCCTTTTTGGGCTTGGCCGGGCCAGTGAGGGCCTGGTTTGCCCTAGCTGCTACATCCGGTCGGCTATCGCCCTACGGCGGTGGAGGTAGTTCCCTCCCGCGTGTTGCTGTACCGCCAAATCTCGCCGAAGTTTCTTCTTTTCGGTTGTATCAGCCTCACATAGTGGGTCATGGTGAGGCGATGGGGGTGACTGCTAGACCGTCGTGGCGTGTGCTGGTGGACGGCGAGCTTGGTGGAGCAATTTGAAGCGTCCGGGAGTGTGGTTTTTTTGAGGGGTCGGGAGAAATCCTTGTCGTCTAGACACCGACGTGACGACGCCTGCGGGTGTCGCCATCCTTCCTGGAGGGCGTCGGGTGTATCTCTTCCCTACACCCCATAGCGTATCGAGGGAAACCCTAGGACCTGTTCGGGTAGCAGTGTCTTTGTCGTCGATTTCCTTCTTGAAGGTGCTTCTTGGTACGCGATTCTTCGAAGCGCTAGAAATGTGGTGTGAATTCTTCGGAGAGCGCAGCGGTTGTGGGTCATCCTTGTTTTCGTCGAGCCATTGTCATCGGCTTTGTTTTATTTTCTTGTTCTTTTTATTTTTCTCTGTTTTTTTTCTTTGGGCGTTATGCTGTCTGGCCCAGCAGCGATCTCAAACGTGATTGTTATATTTATATAGTTGTGTGTATGCCTGTTTCGAGGAAACATGTCCAGATAGATATATGTGTATTAGAACAAATTTGAGTCCGTTATTTAGGACGAAAGGAGTACTTCCTCCAGCGAGTGGAGGGCGTCACACAAACTTAGAGTGTTAGATATATTTGTATTGTTGAATGCTCTACACTAGATTCCTCTCTATAATCCCATACTACAATGTGTGTATACATGTCCTATTGGCTCGCCACTATAGAAGACATGCAAATGTGAGATTAAGTAGACATTTTTGCAATTGGTGCGTCCGTCTTTGTTAGGTGAAGTTGGTTGGAGAACCGTTGTATAGTCACATGACTAGTATTTAAGAACATAGCTAGCTTGACAGGAACTCATTAACCTTTTTTTGCTAGAAATAATACATAGCTAAATATATATAGTGAAAAGGAAAATCTATGTGGTCATGGTAGTGAATATTTCTATAACTAGGAAAACACTACACATAAGTTTTCATGCCAAATGTGATTCAACAAATTTGTCCTTAGGTTGAAGTGATAAATCATTAATTTTAGGGATTCAAAGTGATATATTGTTTTGACATGTGAATCTCATACCAAGATAGGAAGTAGGCAAGTGTGGTTTGATGTGTAGCGTAAGTAGATTCCAGAATGGGAAGGATTTGACAATTTCAGTTGAATTCCATGTTCAAACTTATGCGTGAATTTGCACCGGATGGATGGAAAAAACTTTATATATTATTTCATGTGATAACGAGATGTTCATGTGAGTTCACGTGATTTTCCTACGATTTACATATTAAATAGGTTGGTAGGGACCTAACTGTCTACATTGAAAGTCAACTCTGAATTTTCTTTAAAGAAACAAAAATTTAGGTTACTAAAATTGATGTGTCACTTGAGCATTTTGCTGATAATTAGCGAATAAGACTTACAGTGATAGGAAGAACATTGATTCAAGTTAGCATTATTAACCAATGAACATATGAACATTTATTTTGAACCTTCCAACATTTTTTCAAATCCTAAATAATTTATTTTTATTTTCTGTTTTCCATATTTATTGCTTTATTTTTTGGTTTACATGAATATTTTTTTGAACCCTGAGTTTCTTCAAATTTGTGGCCATTTTTGTGAATTTGTAAATACAGTTGAAACCGTGAATATTTTTCAAACCCCGTGAATATTTTTCGAACCCATTGAATAATTTTTTCAAACCCCACAAACATTTTAGTAAATCCCACGAATATGTTTTTTATCCTCGTGAACAATTTATTCAAACCCTTGGACATCTTTTCGAACCCCGTGAACATTTTTCTGAACCCCTTGAACACTTTCTTTGGAACCCCATGAACATAGCTTTTTAGGAATAGGTGAATCATGAACTAAAAATCGTTATGCATAATTTATTTTCTTACAACTTGTATGAAAATCTATTTTCATGTGAAATTAGAAAATATTAAAATTATATGATGCATGCACCTAATTTTCCAGTGCTGTAAAAGAATTATTCCGTGTTCCTTGATATTTTATATACACAAAATTGTTACTTCAGTCATATGTGAAGAAGAAGAAGAAGAATGGTGAAATGGTATGCACACGTGATCGTGAGGCATCTCTAAACTCATCTAGGGTTGTGTCCCTCTCGTTGGTGATGCTGCCGGCCTATTCTGCCTCCGGTGGTCTTGAGGCCTTGGAGCTATGGTGGACCGCGGCCTCTCGCCGGCGGAAAGGTTTATATTCTTTGTTTAGATTAATTTAGTGTCTTTTTCAGGATGATGAGGTGACATCCTGAAGTCAGAATAAAGTCTTCGCCGCAACGTCCTCACTACGGTGGCGCGTCTAGCACCGGCGGAGGGCGCGTGCGTATTCCCTGCGGATCTCATGGGATCCAGTCGGTTTTCGTATTCGTTCGTATGGTTTTATGTAATTATGTTAGTATGTTCTGATCTACGGTTGTCATGATTAGTGATGGATGTTCTGGTGCGCTGGTCCTTTGAGATCTTAGCACGATGACTTCCCGTCTATCTGCTACAACAAACTCGACTACCATAAGTTTCGCCTGGCTCCGGTGATGGGATGGGCGAGTTCGGCGGTGCACCTTCAGCTCGTGCTAGTGTTTATAGTCATCTCTAGGTGATTCACCGACCTACTTTTAATATTTAGTACTTTTTCCTTCTTTGTAATGTTGTTGATAATTATTAATAGATCGGTAGAAGTTTGGCAAAATAAAAAGAATAAAAGAGGTCGGCGAACAACAACTTTTTCGTTTTAATTTCTAATTTGCAATATTAGCGGAAATCAATAGTAGAAAGTACTAGAAATAATTTATTTTCTAGTTGTAGTAGGAAGTGTAAACTGTAGCAAGAGGTTAGATAACTAGAATGGGAGATCGTCCACAGAAAAATCTAAAAAGAAAATCAAAAGGAATTCGTGAGGAGTGGCAGGACGGCGATCAACATCAATGGGGAGATCGGCCCCTACTTTAGTCCGTCCTGCGGGATTAGACAAGGGGACCCGATCTCCCCTATATTGTTTAACGCCGCGGTGGATGCCCTGGCTGAGATTTTAGATAGATCCCAACGCTCTGGGCACATCTCGGGGGTGGTGGGGCATTTGATCCCCGGGGGTGGGATCTCACATCTCCAGTATGCGGATGACACCATGATCATGGTGCAGGGTTCGGACCTTGACATCATTAACCTGAAGTTCCTGCTTCTTTGCTTCGAGTCCATGTCAGGCCTGACGATCAATTTTGACAAGAGCGAGGTCATGGTTCTAGGCTACCCCGAGGAGGAGCGTCAGCCGATTGCGGATGGGCTGAATTGTAAGCTCGCGGGCTTCCCTATTACGTATCTTGGGATGCCCATCCGGGAGACGTGAGTGCTGATGAGAGACTTGGCCCCTTTGGTTACGAGGGTGCGCTAGAGGGCGGAACCCTGGCGAGCGCGCCTTACGTCTAAGGGAATCAAGTCGGTGCTAATTAACTCGTGTCTCTCGAGTCTAACCATGTACCAGATGGGGCTGTACCTGCTGCCCGAAGGGACTCATGCCGACTTCGCGAAGGAGTTGTCTAGGTTCTTTTGGACGGTGAGGGATGGCCATCAGAAATACCACATGGTTAAATGGGCAGACGTTTGCGTCCCCAAGAGCTTTGGGGGCATAGGTATCCTTGACTCTCACCGCTTTAATGTGGCGTTGATGCTGAAATGGGTCTGGCGCATTCTGAAGGGCTCTGGCTTCAGCTTATTAAAGCCAAATATCTCCGGGGCCGCCCCCTTTTGGCTTGCGAGCGGAGGGAGGGCTCTTAGTTCTGGAGAGCCCTCCAGGAGTTCAAGCATTTCATTGGGTTGGGCATCTCCTTTGCGGTTGGCTGCGGACAGGGGATTCGGTTTTGGCTTGATCCCTGGTTGCTCCCGATGCCGGTGGGGGTCCAATACCCCAGCCTATTTGCTATCTCCTCCTCCCCCGAGGTTCTGGTGCAGGAGGCCTTACACGAGGGTCACTGAAACGTCTTGTTCTGTCGACACCTTAGCGCGGCGGAAGCCACGGACCTCCAGCAGCTGCTTGGCTCCCTCCATGTGGCCTTATCCGAGGCCCCAGACTCGGCAGCGTGGCAGCTGCATCCGTCCGGAGAGTTCACGGTGAACTCGGCTTATCGTGCCCTGTTCCAGGGACCGGAGCTGAGCTGGGCGTCACCGTTGTGGAAGCCCCCCCTACCGCTTAGTATTCGCATCTTCGTGTGGCAGCTTCTGCGTGACCGGCTACCCTCGGGGATGGAGGTGGCCAAGCGTAACGTCCCGGGCAATGGCCTGTGTCCCCTATGTGGGAATCCGGAGACTTGTGCCCATATTATGTTCTCTTGCTCGGCGGCCCAGGCTCTTTAGTGCTTTGTCAGAGAGGCGCTGGGGCCTGCCTGCGACGCGCAGGAGCTTGGGGAGTTCCTGCAGTCCCAGGCTAACATGGCCGGAGGAGGACGCCGCCTCTTCTGGCTTGTGTTTGCGGCCATCTCGTGGTCTTTGTGGAACGTGCGGAATAAGATGGTGATTGAGAAGGTTTATCCTTCCCGTGTGTCTGACCCTGTTTTTTTCTTTCTTGCCTTTCTCCAGCAGTGGTCCCCCCTGGTGCGGCAGCGTGATCGGGCGGCTTTCGACGGCTCTATGCGGGCCTTGAGGACGGCGGCGCTCCCCCTCTCAGCTCCGACCTCACCTTCCCGGCGGCCTGAGTGTCTTCCCCGCCTTCTCGCTGCGGTTTTAGTTTCTTTTTTTGGGCGTGCTTGTGTTGTGGCCCCAGCTGTTGTGTGAACCTTTTTATGTTTCTGTTTGGCCTAGGCCTTGGTGGATGCTTTCTGAACGCTGTATCTGGATGTTGCTTTATTTATAAAGTGGGGCGAAAGCCTGATTCGAGGAATAAAAAGGAATGTCGCATGTGCAGGAAGCAGAATGTACAAAAAGGAGACTGCACCCAGCTTCCCGTAAGTGCGAGCAGCTGGACGTGAGTGAGACGGGATTAGAACTCACTACAAGTGATAGATAGGGATCATGCATTCTGAAATGCTCTAACTGCACTCACATGCCAAAAGATTGAGAATTATTGAATAGGCATAAGTATACACTTGTCCGCCTTGTGCGTAGGTGTAAAGGCCTCAGATTCTTCTTAACTGTGTCGTCTCTTTGAGTTGAGCTTGAGCTGTATCACTGGAGGGAAAGGATTAAATGGGTTAGTATCAAATTACCAAAACAAAGGATGGATCAGGTCACATACACATGAGCATCAAATAGATAATGCACAAAAACCTGGAGTCCTACACCGAAACCTTACATCACAATGCTTACAACTGCTACAGGCACAACAAGCCATGTCAGATGTACCGTGTCTACTTCTAGTGGGTTTTCTCATGGCGCTGGCGGTGAGAGACGAGCGCCTGCTGGTGGATACATGAAAAAAGCTTGCTGGTGCACTAAGCATTGCACAAAATGCAATATACTTCTCTTGTGAAATAAATGTACTAGAGACCACCACAACGACACTTGGTGCACTAAGCATTGCAAAAAATGCAATGGATATTTCCTGAAGAAGAGCACCTCCCAAAGCCTGTGATGTATTCCAACTCGCATGCCAAGACTGAACTTCTAATGCCTCTCATTCCGATAGTATCATGGAAGCGATATTTTCATGTGTGGGTGTTATATTGGCATGATCTTGAAGGCTTCTTGCCGTGTTAGCTATATTTGTATTGTTGAACACTCTACACTGGCTCTCTCTGTATAATCCCATGCTAAAATGTGTGACCTTATCCGTATCCTATTGGCTCGCAAATATATGATGTCCAAATGTGAGACTAAGTAGACATTTGTGCAATTGGTGCGTTCGTCCTTGTTAGGTTAAGTTGGTTGGAAAACCATTGTATGGTTACATGACTAGTATTTAACAACATAGCCATATTTGTAGAACCCACGAACCTTTTTTGCTAGAAGTACTACATAGCTAGATGTATATAGTGAAAAGGAAAATCTACGTGGTATGTCATGGTACTGAATGTCTATAACTTCCAAAACGCTATACATTGGATTCCACACCAAATGTGATGCCACAAATTTATCCTTAGGTTAAAGTGTTAAACCGCTAACTCAAGGGATTTGAAATTTGGAAAACTGCACACTTATGGAAAGTAGGGAACTGTGGTATGACATGTAGCATAACATGATTCCAGAACAAAGAAGATTTTGCAATTTTAGTCATATTCTATGTTCAAACTTATTTGCACCTGGTAGATGACAAAAAGTTTATATATGATTTGAGATGATAACAAGATGTTCATATGAGTTCACATGATACTCCTAGGATTTACATATTTAAGTTGGAAGGGTCCTAATGTCTATAAACTGGAAGCGAACTCTGAATTTGCTTCAAAGGAACCAAAATTTGGTTTTACTGAAATCGTCGTGTCAATTTGAGCATTTCGATAATGATTAGAAAATAAGACTTGTAGTGATAGGGAAGAATATAGATTCAAATTCACATTATTAAAGACCAGATTCAAAAGTTGTATGTATATGATTTGGCTATTGTTGATGATGAGAGCACACATAGTGGTGGCATTCATTCCTATGGCATATAGCTGTATGAATCATATATGCATGCATGAGTATTAATATCCATTAAATATACGGGAACTACCAGGTGGATACCGTAAGAGTAAATCAGATAGGAAACTTTCATATACGGTTGTCATTATTTGCAATGGTTGCTGCTCTAATGTGCTGGTCCTTTGGGGTCTTAGCAGGATGACTTCTCATTTGTCCGCTACAACAAACTCTACTACCACAAGTTTTGTCCGGCTCCGGTGATGGAAGGGGGAGAGGACGACGGTGCGCCTTCGGCTCGTGCTAGTGTTTATAGTCGTCTCTAGGTGGTCTGCTAACCTATTTGTAATATTTATTACTTTTAGGATTTTTGTACTGCTATTGATGATTATTAGTAGACCGGTAGATTTTTCACAAAAATAAGAAGAAGAAGAAGAAGAAGAAAATAGGTAGGCGCACAACTTTTTCGTTGTAATTTCTAATTTGCAAAATTAGCAGAAAATAATAGTAGAAAGTAATAGAAATAATTTATTTTCTAGTTCTAGTAGGAAGTGTAAAGTCTAGCAAGAGGTTGGGTAGCTCTAGCATGAGATCCTCCGCATGAAAATCTAAAAAGAAAATCAAAATGAATGAGTGAAAAGGAATGGCACACGTGGATAGAGGAATGTACAAAAAGAGAGACTGCACCCAGCTTCCCGCGCGATTGGAGCGACTTCCCGTGCGACCAGCTCGACGTGAGCGAGACGGGAATTAGAACTCGCTACAAGTGATAGATAGGGATCGTAGGGTAGGTTTTGGAATGCTCTAACTTCACTCACATGCCAAAAGATTGATAATTATTGAATAGGGATAAGTATACACTTGTACGCCTTCTGTGTAGGAGTAAAGGCCTCAGATTTGTCGTCTGTGCTTAACTGTACCGTCTCTTTGAGTTGAGCTTGAGTTGTATCACTGGAGGGAACGGGTCAAATGGGTTAGTATCAAATTAGCGAAGAAAAATGATATGATTCCCCCGGGGGATCCCGTCGTCGCGTCCCCCGGGTCGGGAGCCGTTCGATCGGTTTTGATCCGGTCGTCATTTTCGCGCCACGTGCCCTCTTCCTTGCGGTTGCTACACGTTCGCACGTCCCCCGGGTCGGCCCTCTTCCTTGCTTGCTTGCTTCCAGTTCCTATTCGCACGCGCGACTCCCGCAGTTGAGCGAGGCGACGCCCGCGCCGCCGCCTACCCCCTTCGTCCTCGACCGCCGGAGCGCCTCCGCCGCCGGACCCTTCTTCGTTGGTGAGTATTCTCCCGCAGCCGCCCTCTGTAACCTCCCCTCAACTGCCCCTCTCCTCCGATTTGACCTCTTCTTCCCGCAGGCGCCGGATCCCTTATTCCCGCAGGCGCCGCCTACTCCTTCGTCGTCGACCGCCGGCGACCGCGGACGAGCGCCGCCGACTCCTAGGTGTGACCCTCTCCCCTCTCTAACCTCCCGTGCCATAGAAACCCTCTCCCCTCTCTCATCTCTCTGACCCTCTCCCCTCTCTAACCTCCCGTGCCATAGAAACCCTAGGCGATGAGACCGCCGGCGATGACCGTGGCGGTAGGAGGGAGCACCTCCGGCGGCGACAATGTTCAGGTATTGCCTTTTGCGCTTGCAATTGTTGCCGTACCGAGGGATTTTTCGAGGATTTTGTGCTTGCAATTGTTGCCCCGAGGGAATTTGGTGTGTGATGTGGGGAATTGATGTGTTGAATTGATGTGCTAACTAGTAGTAGTTGTTGCTTTGTGCCATGTTGTGTTCTCTTGTTGATGAAATGTACTCTTGTTGTAGCATGATTATGCTAATTTGGTAGTAGAAATTTGCTAATTATGTAGTAGAATTGTGCTACTCTAGTTGTATCATTTTGCTAATTATGTAGTAGAATTGTGCTACTCTAGTTGTATCATTTTGCTAATTATGTAGTAGAATTGTGCTACTCTAGTTGTATGATTTTGCTAATTATGTAGTAGAATTGTGCTACTCTAGTTGTATCATTTTTCTAATTTAGTAGTAGAATTGTGCTACTCTAGTTGTATCATTTTGCTAATTTAGTAGTAGAATTGTGCTACTCTAGTTGTATCATTTTGCTAATTTAGTTGTTCTTTTGGTAGTAGCATTTTGCTAGCAGTTATGGTAGCAATTTTTAGTAGTAGCATTTTTGCTACTTTAGTAGTAGCATTTTGCTAATTTAGTAGTTGGATTTTTCTATATGTAGCTACCAATTATGCTTCCAGTTGCATTTTTGCTACCAGTTATGCTACCAGTTGCATTTTTGCTACCAGTTATGCTAGCAATTTTTAGTAGTAGCAATTTTTAGTAGTAGCATTTTTGCTACTTTAGTAGTTGCATTTTTGGTTGGTTGCTACATGTGGAGGTTGAGGTCACACCATAACCATACATGTTTCTATTTTCCTTTTGCTGCAGGTTGCTGCTGTTGATAAGAGACAAAAGGGCAAAAAGGTTGTTGTGAACCGCAAGAAAGTTGGCGAGGGAGCGAGTAATGTCAAGGAGGATATTTGGATGTCGAAGGACCGTTTCGGTGCCAAGCGTTTGAGTATCCTTGCGGACAACCTTTCTCCAGCCAAGAAGCAGATTATTCAGTCAAAGAGTGCATTTCGAGCATTGTTGAATGTTGCACAGTTTAGGATTCCTAATGAGCTTACGGATTTTGTTGCTGCACATACTTCTGCTCGTCTCCGTGAGTACAAGCTTCGGAAGAACCAGATGGTGTTTACCACGGATATGGTGAGAAAAGTGTTTGGAATCCGCTGCGGGAGCAAGCCTATTGATCTTTCTATTACTGGAGGTGCAGAGCTTGATGATATTCGAGCCCTCTACCATGGTGGGAAGAATAGGGCAGAGTTAGCAACTGCTATCAATATCTTGAAGAATTGTGCTGATACAGATGAGGAAACCATCATTCGCACTTGGGATCTTGTTTCCCTGGCCACTGTTGTTGCTCCAAAAAGCTCGAACCATGTTAACTTGGAATATGTTGATCTCATGGCTGACCCAACCAAAACAGATGAGTATGCTTGGGATGAGCATTTGTTGGGTTTGTCGATGCAAACTGTGAGCAATATTCAGAAGAAGAAGAAGAATAAAGCACATGTTCTTCCAAAGGACTGTAGCAAATTTGAGTTTTGGATAACTGGACCATTCATTCTTCTTGGTGTAAGTTATCTCCCATCTTTTATATTTGTTTGTAGCGGTTTACAGCGTTTGTTTTGCTACTACTAACTTTAATTGGCCTCTTTGTGTAGATTGCTTATATGGATCATTTGGATTTCCCACCCCGCGATCACACTTTTGACAAGTCATTGCCTAGAGTATGCTCTGTCAAGACCAGTGACTTCACTTTTGTTGTACAACATGACTCGGATAGGAAGATTTTATCGAACAAAACTATTTTCGGCAGGCGAGATGTAATGTTCTTTTCAGCACCACAAACATTCTATTCTTTCGTTAATCCTCTTAATGTTAACATTACGTTTTATTGTGTGTAGTTCCTCCCATTGTCTGCAACACCTTATGGTACTGCTCCTGGTTATGATGATTTTAACAAACCTGCTCCAGTGGAAGATGTTGATGTTAATCCTTCTGCTTCATTGAATGAATGGCTAAATTTCCCTAGCAGCCAGGATTTGCAGGTATGAAATTGCTACTGAACTGTTTTTTGATTGCTACTTCAGTGCATTTGATTTTGCTACTTAGCTACATTGCTCTGCTACCTCTTTTTGCAATCAGTGAACATGTATTATAGGTTTTGCTACTTTAGTGTATAGGTCTTGCTACTTTAGTGTATAGGTTCTGCTACTTCAGTTTACAGGTTTTGCTACTTTAGTGTATAGGTTTTGCTACTTTAGTTTACAAGTTTTGCTACTTTAGTTTACAGGTTTTGCTACTTTAGTGTTTTGGTTTTGCTACTTTAGTTTACAGGTTTTGCTACTTTAGTGTATAGGTTTTGCTACATTAGCTTTATGAATTTGCTACTCCTTATGCGTTAGCCTCGGTGTTAGGGTGCCGAGGCGGAGTCGCCGTCGACGCGATAGCGGCGACGGGCGACGATGCCTCGGTACCCTAACACCCTTCGAGGTTTCGTCGCCCGTACGACGCGGTAGCGTCGACGGGCGACGAAACTGAGCCGCTGGACTAGAGTTTACGCTTTATGTATGTTGACGACTTAGGGTGGGGGTGGTGGATAAGTTACCCCATCTACCCGTATGCAAAAGAAGCTTAATAGAATTTTATTACACCATATTTTTCGAGGATTCGTCGCCCGTACGCCGCGATAGCGGCGACGGGTGACGAATCCGAGCCGCTATGCTTAGAATTTCATCATTTATCTTGTTTCTAGTTTTCTAACTTGCTTCTAATGTTTGCTAACAGGTTCCCGCTCGTTTCAAAACATTGTATGAGAAGCACAAGGCTATTTTTGAAGCAGATGTTGATGTGACAATGAAGAACCTTTCTGCTGGATTGAAGCGCATGCAGGCTCAACGCATGGCTGCCCTTTTGGTTGATGTTGAATCATTAAGTAAAGAAGAAGAAGCTGGACCAAGTGTTGTTTTTCCAACCAAAAGTACATCAGATGATGATGATCAGCTGCAGGATGATGATGGTTCAGAAACTGAGGATGATGAGAAGCTTTATGCTACATCGGAGCCCGAGGACCATGGTGTTGCTGCAGCTGCTGCTAAGGATACTGATGGTGATGCAGATGATGTTGTGGAGAAAGGTGGTGCTGCAGATGCTTCTATGGAGCAAGGTGGTCATGTAGCAACAAAACATGCCGATGTTCCTCAAGCAGCAATAATCATTGATTCTATGAGCAAGGGAGCTGATGCTACTGAGCAGCCGGATGTTGTTAGCCCTGACAGGTCTCCAATTCACAGCCCCGGGAAGGATATTTCTGATGAAGCTTGGGCCAATGCTCCGGACAAACCCCCGTTTGATCTTTTCGAGCCTGGGACCGATGAGTATGCATAGTTTTGCATTTCACAGTCTCTCCCACCTTCCTGTGATGCCCCAACCGGTGTCGTGACCACTGTCTCTGATGCCTCTGAGAGTATTCCAGCATCACCAGTGGATCTTGCTCCTTTCGGCTCTACTGAGCCTGTGACACCTGATGTTCCCATTGCACCTGGTATGAACATTTTATTGTAGTTTCTTAGATATGCTTCCGCTTGTTTGCTTCTTAGATATGCTTCCGCTTGTTTGCTTAAGACACAGTTGTTTTCTGTTTTTGCAGTTGTTGTTAACATTGAGTCAAGTGTTAAAGGAGATGGTAGCTCGGGTTTGTTGACACATGAGAAGAAGACAAGGTTTAAGAGGGCTGCCAAGGAGGAGCTCACACCTCCAAAGTTGAAAAAGATGAAGGTCTCTGAAGATGTAGAACAAAAATACTCCACATTTGTGATGAATTGTCGGAAATTCAAGGGCCATCCGAAGGATAGGGCACCGTAAGTTTATGTTTTTTGCTACTCTGAAGTAATGTTTTTGCTACCTTACATCTAGCTGATTGTTACATGTGTCAATGTGTTTTGCTACTTACTTTTTTCACTTGTAGGATACAGTTTTCCATTTAATCTTCTACAGCTTGAACTACCTGCTACCTTATTTCATTTTTTTGCTACTTTACATTGAACTGTTTGCTACTTTAGTTCATAGTTTTTACTACCTGCTACCTTAGTTCATTCATTCTGCTACTGTACATTGAACTGTTTGCTACTTTAGTGCATAGTTTTTGCTACTGTACATTGAACTGTTTGCTACTTTAGTTTATTGTTTTTGCTACTTTACATTGAAATTTTTACTACTTTAGTTTACAGGTTTTGCTACTTTAGATTGAACTGTTTGCTGCTTTAGTTTATTGTTTTTGTTACTTTACATTGAACTGTTTGCTACTTTATGTATAACTATCTGCTACATGTGCATTCCTTTGTGCAGGCCAGTTTTTGTGGAGATTGGGCGGTATTATTGTTGCTACAGAACTTTCCAAACATCGCTTCGGCCGCGCCAAAATCTAGATAGTGAGTTGATGAATGTTTGGATTGAGAAATTTAACCATGAGTCGGACATTGTTTGCAAGAAAAGTGCACGACAGAAGAGGAAGTACGCTTTCACGCAGCACTTTGTGGTAAATAGCACTTTTCTTGATCTTTTACTTGCTCAATATGCATATGACAGGTACTCTGCTAGCATTTTGCTACCTTTTGTGTGCTTGCTGAACCAATATAGATAGTAGCAAATTTTACTTGCTTTTGCTACTGCCTCATACTACTTTTTATCCTTAACACAAAACAGGAGAAGCTTATTGTTGATCCAAAAGCATTCAATGCTAAAGCATGTATGGATGAGTTGAAAGAGCAGAATGCAAAGTTCAAGATTTTCAAGTGTGACCTTGTGAGATAACATCCTTGCTTCCTATCTTGTTCATGTTTGCTTTCTATACAAGATGCTAAATATTAATTCATGTTTGAATGTAGCTATACTTTCCTATTGTGAAGTTCAACCATTGGGCAGTTTCCTGTATCAACCTAGTAGCAAAGCAGATGCATATTTTTGATTCAATGAAAGGGTCCAAAAATGCTAGTGTGATGGATGATTGTGCACGCAATCTGGTTAGTAATCCAGCTATACTTGTTCATTGTGTTTGCTACATTTATAGTTGGGCCTTTTTTTGCTGCATATCATTAACCATGCAGTGTGTTTGCTTTGTTTTCCAGTTCGCAAACTTTGCAATTCTTGTGAAGCAATCAAAATTAGCAGACAATATAAACTTCGACACTTACCTGCTAACCAATCCTGATCACCCACAGCAAACTACCATGTAAGATTTTTCTCACCTTTTTTCAATCCTTGTCCTGATCACTAGTTTCAACTTTTGCTACATTATTATTTTTTAATTGCTACCTAAGTTTACAACTCTTGCTACTTTAGCTTCCTACACTTGCTACATCAGTTTCTGGTTGTTTTTACTAATCTATCTGTTTGTTTTTTGACAGATTTGATTGTGGATTCTTCAGCATGCTCTTCATGGATAGCTTCATCGGCAAGGTCATGGCGGAGTTCGACAACAATGCTATACAACTTTTAAGGAAACTTCTTGCATCTGATATGATTGAGGCAAGGCAAAACAAAGGATCATTGCTACAGCTGATGGAAGAAGAGTTACAGAAGAAGCATAGTTAGGTTGAAACTGATGTCGTCCTTGTGATCTTATTTTGCACTTTGTAATGGTTCAAACTGATGTAATCGTGGATGTGTTCGTTGCTGCAGCATCTATGGATTATCTTTTGTGGATAGGTTATGTTGGATGGATAAGTGCTACATGTTTGGAATGGAAGCTTTTGAAGTTTGAAATGTTGATTATTGTCTTCTGAAGCTTCAAATAGTGTGATTGCTTTGATAAGTTCTGTACATGCTACATACATGCTGCATAAATGCTAAAAATGAGTATTTACCTAGACATGCTGTCAATTTTTTTTTGCCACCCCAGGTGTTAATTTGCTACATCTGTGTAGCCATATTGCTACATGCATATAAATGGTGTGCTACCCAGGTGTACAAGATTTGCTACTAGGTTTAATGTAGCAAATATACCTATGACATTCATTCATAAGAACAAGTTTTGTTTATGGTAGCAATTTTATATACAAAATGCAGGCTATATGCTCCAAAGTGGAAATATTTTTGCTACCAACAATATTCTGTCATATCACAAAATTTATATCTTGCATCAAGATGATGCTACATCTATACTGTATGTATGCTACATAGTAATGACAAAAATGCTACTCTCTAGTAGTACATGTAGTTTCAACTCTATAGTTTCAACTCTATTTTCGCAGCATTCCCCGCAATCAGTGCTTCCATGGATACACATTGTTTGACGGTGTGACCTTCTTAATTGCAGTATGGGCATTTTTGCTTTCTTGGCTTCTTCTTCTTCGGCGTTGCATCAGTTTGCTTCTTCTTTGTCTCTTGAGCTTTTTTCCTTCTCTTGGCATTTGCTTCATCACGAAGCTCAACCAATGGTGTGTTACGCTTCGACTTCTCGGTTGGTCTTCCTTTTGGCTTTACCCTCGCAGGGTTCTTGAGAGTGCTACTCGGAGCATCATTACGTTCTTCTTCTTGTCATTGATTGTTTACACCATGCTGTGGAGGAATACTTTGCTCTTGTAGCAAAATTTCTGGCCCTCCTCCTTGCTGCTCTACTTCTTGCTCCTGTGTAGCATGTTGTGTGTTCCTCATATTTGCTACAAGACGCTTCGCATCATCAATCATCTTAGAAACAGCAACATATGTTTCATCAGTGAAGCAAGCATCCGAAGCGAGTTCATTCATCTTTCTGCACAATGCATTGTACTTGAGAGTATTGGTTCCTGGGATCCCAAATCTGATGGTATTTGTCCCGGGATCAGGTGAAGGCATTGTTGCTGCAGCAGACCATCTTCGTAACATGTATCTCTCTGGAATTTGCTGGACATTCAAGTGCACCATCACCCTCACTATGTGCGGGCATATAAGGCCACACATCTCAAATGTGTTGCATCCGCACTTGTAGCACTCATCATCTAACTTGACTTGCACCTGGTAGGTTTTGACACCATAACCAGGGTTTGGAATGAGATCAAAGCACATGCCTTCACCCTCAACCTGCATTTGATAAAACCTGGTAGATTTCTCAATCATCTTTTGGAATCTTGTGAAGATCTCCCTTGTGTAGAACTCTAGCCCCTGCTTTTCAATGTTGTAGCTGCAAAATAAGGTTTGTTTTTGCTGACTGTCAGGTTGGCGCTACATCAGGTGTTACATTATGCTACAACAGTTTAAAAAATCTGCTACCACAGATATAAAAAAATGCTACTTGGGAAAATCTGTCTGTAAAGAGAAAATCTCACCTTCCCCATAGTGGTGCTGTTGTTGTATCCATTGTGAATGTTGCATTGTCTTCTCTGTCTAGCATCAGGTTTTGGCACAACTCGTATTGCTGCACGAAGTTCCAAACTGAGCCACTTGGGCGAACTAAAGTTTTAAAGTACGAGTTGAGGCCTTCAGATCTTCCTGTTGTGCTTGTGAAGGGAAAGAAACTTTGTCTGAAGTACACAGGTGCCCACATTTTTCTGCTCTTCCACATGTTCTACAAATGAGTGTTCTCAGCCATAGCAAAAGTTTCCAACATATGCTGCCAGCATATCTCAAATTCTGCTACGGTGTCCGTGCTATAGATGCATGAGTAGAATGCTGCAGCAAAAGGGCTACCTTCTCTCAAGTGAGGTCCAAGCTTTGTTCTTGCTAATCGTAGCACATGGAAGATGCAACATCTGTGGACCGAATCAGGATATATGTTTGAAATTGCTGCAGCCATTGCTTGGTCTTGGTCTATCATGATATGGTCTGGCGCCAAACCATTTATTGCTTCCTTAAGTTTGATGAATACCCAGCTGAATGTTTCTGATGTTTCATCAGGTAGCAAAGCACAGCCCAACACAATTGTATGTGTGTGGTTGTTGATGCCCACAAGTGGAGCAAAAGGCATGTTGTACTTGTTGGTACAAAATGTAGTGTCGAAAAACACCGAGTCCTTGTACTTGGGGTACAAGGCCCTTGTCCTGCCATCCAACCAAAAGAGAGCTCTCACAGCATTGTTTTCATCCACTTGCTTATCAAAGAAGAATGTAGGGCTTTCTGCTTGTCTCCTTTCAAAATACTCAATAGTCATTGACATGTCTCGCAGCGAAACTTCCTCACGTAGCATAGTCCTTATGTTGGACACATCACGCTTCACAAAACCAAGGCACCTCGGGTCGCCTCCGTGCACACTTCCGAGGCATCCCATTATCTGAGTTGTGGTAATGTTTTGGTTGTGTAAAGTTTGGATGAACTGAAAGTCCTCCTCAGTAACCTTCCTATGAGACCGGTAGTACCGTCTTCTCCCAATTTGCTTCAGCAACTGGTGTGTGTGCTCTCCTTGAAATACCGTTACAGTCCATATTCCATTTCTCTTTCCAACGAGCATTCTAGCTTTACAATCATGCCGCAGCACCCTATTCTTCTGCCTCAAGTATGCTACGTCCATTTTGAGTCCAGCTTGTTTGCTACGTGATTCTGTGCACTGAAATTGCTCATATCTATTGGACCTCCTTCTCCAGAACTATCCTTAGTAGCATTTTTTTGCTTCGTTTACTGGTTTTCCGGCATGGACACACTCAAAAACCCTACTAAGAATTGCATCTTTTGGGGCACCTCTTGCTGTGCTATACTTGGTGTTACCAATCCGTGTACCAAACCCGAGTTTGAAAGCATAGTCATTGTATATTTGCTTCGCAACTTCAAGGTCATCAAATGTCATTCCAACATATGGTACAAGAGGCTGCGAGCAAATCTCTTTACCACCTTCTTCATCAACAAATGAAGCATTGCTACTAGCTGCACTTTCTGCTCTTGTAGCAAATTTTAGTCCAAAGGTTCCTGCAGCAGATTGTGGTGGAGCAATCTCGTAAGAAGATTGTGGTGGAGCAGCATATCCTTCAGGACCGTATTCATCAGCAGGCTGGTTGAGGTCGAATCCTCCCAGTATACTGTCAGCAACAAACCCCTGCAATTTAAAAGAAAAAAGTTTAGGTCAAAGCATAATGTGCTACATAAATGTACTGCATGTAGTATTATCCTAATTTGCTACATTAATGTGCTAGATCACCCTAATTTGCTACAATGTAGCACCACATATTCCCAAACTTTTTCTGCACTGTAGCACATTGTCCAGCAAAGCATGTTGTAATTTTTCTTTTGCTACAATGTAGCACCCTAATCTATTTTGAGGTTTTCCTGCCATCTGCCTAGCATGTTGCTACAATGTAGCACCCTAATCAATGCAGCAAAGCATGTTGTTTTCCTGCCATCTGCCTAGTAGCACCCTATTTTGCTACATATGTAAGTATTTCCTGCTACCATGTAGCACAAACATGACTAGTACTCTGTGTTTTGGTACTTGCTACTTGCTACTCTGTGTTTTGCTACTTGCTACTCTGTGTTTTGCTACTCATGTCAAACAGATTGGCCCAGAAAACGATTTGTAGTAAAACAGAGGGACAACAATGATGGAAACCTAATCTAGAGCTTACCGATGGTGCTGGAGGTTCTTCCTCAGGATTTTGATTGAAAAACACTGGAGGATTTGTGTGCTTGGCTAGATTAGGTTGCTGCGCTCGATTGGAGACATCGCCGTTGGCCGAATCGGAGCGCCGCCGGGTGAGAGGATTTGATCCCCCACTAGAAGCTACGATTGGCGGCGGGATAAGGTGGTGAGGCTGACCAGGAGGGGGTAGAGTATGGTCCCTCGAATATGGCTCATCTCCGGCGGCCGGTGAAGGAGATCGACGGTGCAGACTCCTCCGTCGTCCTCGCGGGCGCCGCACGCGCGACTCCCAGCTGGTCAGCCTCTGTTTTGCTACTCTGAAACGGTTTTTGCTGCGACGTAGCAAAAGCGGGCAATGGCTTCACTTGACGGTTTGATCAGACGGTTTAGAAGTTTTGATCGGACGGCTCCGGACCCGGGGGATCGAGGGCAAATATCCCCCGGGGGACGCGTAGCGCCCGCCATTAGCGAAACAAAGGATGGATTAGGTCACACATATAGGAGCGTCAAATAGATAATGCAAAAAAAATCTGGATTCGTTTCTACCCCGAAACCTTCCATCATAATCGTTACAGGCTTACAGCTGCTACAAGCACATCCGACCGTGGCTATTGCTCTCTAGTTGTAGCAGAGTAGTAGCAGCCATGTATGGATGAGTATGGGTTCTCCCAAGAGTAATGATACTGTGTGGTGTCTACTTTCTTACCCTTTAGGCCTTTGTTTGGCACGCAAGTTTTTGGAGGTTTTCTAGAGTATTTTCCCAGCCCAATCTAAAACACCGAGAAACACTCCATAGGCTGTTTGGTAGGCCGGATTTAGAGGGTTTGAAACTCAACAACCCCCAGAAAACTCGTCGGATTCAAGAGTAATCAAGATGCGCCCCCTACCTCGCGTTTTTTATGATCACCGTGTCAACACGTCCCATAGCTCCAGCAGCTCAGCAGGAACGGGAACTCAGACACCTTCTATGCAGATTTTTAGTTGTTGATATCCCTATCTTCCAAACAGCTAAATCTACGGGAAGTATTGAAAAGGAAGAGGATTATGGTGTAAAAAAGTGTTTTGGGTGACAGGAGCGTTCCCACCCAATCCACTTGGAAAAATACTCACAAATACTTGGTGACACACTTTTGCCAAACAAGGCCTTACAGGTAATGCGGGTCTCCTGGCAAGGAAAGCCCATGGGATTTTTCTTGGCGCCGGTGGTGAGAGACGAGTGCCTGAACCATTGCTGGTGGATACATGAAAAGGCCCGCTGGTGCACTAAGCATTGCACAAAATGCAACATATTTCTCTCATGGAGGAAATGCACTAGATACCACCATAGGATCCTCCGGTGCACTAAGCATTGAACAAAATGCAATGGGAATCTCTCGATCGAGAGAACCTCTGAAAGCCTATGATGTATTTCAACTCGCATGTCAAGACTGTACTTCTGATGCCTCTCATTCCGATAGTATCATGGAAGCGACCTTTGCTTGGGTGGTGTTCTATTGGCATGATCTTGAAGGCTTCTTGTCGTGTTAGCTATATTTGTATTGTTGAATGCTCTACACTGACCCCTGCCTATAATCCCACATTAAAATGTGTGACCTTATCCGTGTCTTGTTGGCTCACAAATATATGATGTGCAAATGTGACATTAAGTAGACATTTGTGCAATTGGTGCGTCCGTCCTTGTTAGGTTAAGTTGGTTGGAGAGCCATTGTATGGTTACATTACTAGTATTTAACAACATAGCTAGCTTGGCAGGACCCATGAACCTTTTTTGCTAGAAGCAATACATAGGTAGATATATATAGTGAAAAGGAAAATCTATGTGGTATGCTATGGTAGTGAATATGTCTATAACTTCGAAAACGCTAAACATAGGATTTTTCACCAAATGTGATACCACAAATTTATCCTTAGGTTAAAGTGATAAATCGCTGACTTAAGGGTATTCGAAATGAGGAAGACTACAAACTTATGGGAATTAGGAAATTGTGGTATGACGGTAGCATAACATGATTCTAGAATAAGGAAGATTTTTCAATTTTAGTCATGTTCTATGTTTGAACTTATGTGTTAATTTGCGCCAATGGATGAAAAAAACTCTATATATGATTTGAGATGGCAACGAGATGTTCCTATGAGCTCACATGATATTCCTAAGATTTACATATTGAGGTTCGAAGGGTCCTGATGTCTAGATTGAAAGCAAACTTTGAATTTTCTTCAAAGGAACCAAATTTGGTTTTACTAAAATCGCCGTGTCACTTTGAGCATTTTGTTGATGATTAGAGAATAAGACTTATAGTGATAGGGAAGAACATAGATTTAAATTCGTATTATTAAAGACCAAATTCAGAAGTTGTATGTATGTGATTTGTCTATTGTTGATGGTGGGAGTACACATACCGGTGGCGTACATTCCTCTGACATATAGCTATATAAATCAGATATGTACGCATGAGTGTTAATGTCCACCAAATATACAAGAACTACCAGGTGGATACCTAGCTAGCTATTTCTTTGGTGCCAAACTTTTCCCTCTACTTCTCCAAAAAATAAGTCTTTCTCTACTTCTAAGTCATGAATATAGTACGCACAGAGGAGCCAACGCTAGCAGTGATCAGGCCATGACGATGTGTTGAATAAGATTTAATAAACACCTACCGTTTTGAGCTTTGAGATATACTATCTTGGTTCCCTTGTGTGGGTAGGGATTAACTAGATGTCTGGATTTCTGACATTAGTTACAGATTCAATTATAAATTAGAACTCTGTCTAGTCTTCTTAAAGGAAAAAACATTACTCCGATGAACAGAATTTGGCCTCTTCTTTTCTCGTGTACATAAACGTATCAATTTGCAATCGATGAATTATTGTACACATAGATGGTTAACTTTCCTATGTATAGTGAATCAAACTGTTTGTAGAGTGCGCCCTGTGATTTCTTATGGTTGAATCCAATTCATTCTACCGGAGAAAAATTAGCATCTCATGTATATATAGTGCACTAGGAGGCTTGATACGACGGCACGCCGTGCTGGTGCAGCCGTGCAGGTCATCTGTTTTGTTCTTTGGTAAATCGTAGCATGTAAGATAAGGCTGATAATTTTCCAAATGAAAAGGGCAGCAGACAGCCAATTCATATGATCCACATAACGTTGCAATTTACAGATATTTTACTGAGTTCAAATAGATGTAGTGTAACATGACAAAGTAGTTCATGTAGGGTTATTTTCAATGGATATACAATTCATACACAGAGAAGGACGCAAAAAAAAAGGTTAATGTAGGAAGGATGCATGCTTTTATTTAGTATAGGAAGCAAATTTCTGCAGTGTTTCGCACTGCTCTCTGGGTGATGCTGTTTCAGCCAGTGGTGGGCTTCTGAAATAATTGTTTTGGCAGATTTTCATAGCCACTTCATACTGTATAATCATTACTCGATCAGTACAACTTTTCGTACAAAAAAGAAGTCGGGAGCCCGATATGTGTATGTATGTGTGTGCTTGAATGGTTACAACTTGCACAAATGTGTGAGTTCGTCGGATATGTTAGTGCAAAAAAAAAAAATTGCGTGCGTGTGCGAGTGGCAATGTGGGTGATTTACAAATAGACTTGCATCGATATGTAATGCTCTTGCGCTTCCATGGAATCGTATTCTTCAGTTGGTTCTTCTCTCTTTTGGTCTCTAGAGCCTGATATCATGATCCAAGGGCCTGGGTACAATTGTGGATCAGCTGATGAATTTGGGCACCTGACACCTAGGGCTATTATATGCACCGCCGTACTGATAAGTTTTCTTCCAAGATCCCTTGCATGATCCAATTAGGTATCATTGGGTATCGCTTAGTATGCAATAAGCACCATAAGTCTGGAATTGAAGTATCCAGCAGAGTGAACAAGTTGGAAAGTCATGTGGAACTATGTCGACATTACATCCGCTTAGAATAATATGCATCTCAGGGACAGTAACAACAATGATAACATCAGCTGGTTCCCCTAGCAGCCGCATACAGCCCTACATCTGATTTGTTGTAGATGGCTCCTAATGTCGGATAAAATTACCTAGTACTTAGAAAGAATGTTCCATCGCACCCAAAGGGGAAAGCATATCGCCAACCAACCGCTGATCTCAGTTTCATCTACACCGAGATGTTGTTTATTTCCTTTTCTATGAACCATCAACCATGGACGTATCACATATGGGGTGCAAACTTTTGGGTCGTTGGATTGGTGCGGTTTACAATTTGATCACTCGTTAGAGTGAGAAATAAATTAACCTGTATGCTGTGAAAACTAGAGTTCGTAATCCACTGCCCTAATGAGAATTGAGTTCAGCAATGTATGGGATTTCCCCTGAACTGAAAATCGTCTCCCCTCAAGCACAACTCAAATGATCTTAAAAAGGGAGCTCAAACAAATCAGTGTATTTACAGTTGGCCGGATATGCCCAAGTTCGGTTTTACAGCTGGTATATACAAGGAGGAGATAGCAATCGGAGGTCGGATACAAATGAATGATACAAGTAAACACACACGAAGCCCGCACACTCAACAGTTAATAGGAATCAGTTCCCACATGTTCATCACTAGACGCTTTATGTGGTTAGTCTGACAGATGATCTAACTGTTGAAAGCAGACTAGTACGAGCCTGCGGGTGAAGGCCTGGCGAAGCACTTCGGCAGAGTCACATGGCAGAGCAAGCGTATCACAGAGTTTGATGACAACAACGCTTCCCGTGATGGAGGAACAGGGGGAAGTCATAACACACAATGTGTACAGGATCACGGAGCACAGGGCATGGACTATTATTCACAGGAACTTGGATACCACGCGGCAGGATGTCCAGAAGGCTGCGGTTGCTGCTTTTAGAATTGCCGGATTCTGGTAGATACTGCAAGAGCGTGACACAGGAGCAAAATCAGAGAGAGCTACAGCTACACGGCCCCATGAATAGGCGCATAGCAAACACCCCACATGCTCATTGAAAAAACTTTAGTTGTATGATCATGTAGATGGTGCTCTCAAATTTTTTGTTAATCCTTGGAGCTTTATACATACTAATTGTGTTGTACATGCTTTAGAGAAGTTGGAATGCTGCACAAGTGTATTCTATCAATATCTAACACCAATTGATGCAACTCAGCGGACTCAACAGGTCCTAATTTTACTAGCCTAGTAGCTCTACTTTATGATTTGTTCGTGAAGTGATGGTGTCCAATTGCCCTGAGGTTGTGATTAGTTTATGCTCGTGGCATACCGAATATTCAGTTTGATGAAATTCTATCCTAACTTTTCAATCTTCAGTGGGAACAAAAGTTACTCCTAACTCCTAAGGTCCCTAGAACTTCTTCAAGGAGAGCTCCAAGGAGCCACTAGAAGCACGTGAGGCTTACCCTGACATATCCATGCTAAAAATGGATATCAAGGAGGGAACCACTAGAAGAATGGTATAGGAACTGCGCTCATCATAATCAATTCCTAAGAAGACTTACCCAATAGCCGTCGCACTCCATGATGCTACATTATAAATAACTTGTGTTCCAGCCCAAGCCTTCTGAAGTTTCCCTTTCCTTTTTTTAGTTGAAAATGTCTTGCTAAGGGCTGGCAAACAGAAGGTGGGGAATTAAACATAAGAAAACTTCAGCAAAAAAAATTCATCTGCATTAAGAAGATAAAATTACCTTCTTGAAGTTGATTGGGCGTCAATTCCTGCATAACATGAAATTTCCAGCATTAGGAGTATGAAGATTGAAATCAACGAGCGACATGAAATCCTCTTCCATGATGACAATCTAACAATCAAGGTTGGACAGGGATTACCAACAGGCGTTCCCATGTTGATCTAGATAATACAGGGGACAAATAGCGTGAAGAGTAGACGCCATACTGAATTATTGGCAAATCCATGACCCTAAGTCATGTTTCTAACTTCTATATGGATGTATTTAATTATCCAGGACCTCAATAATCACTGTAAATAATAAGCATGATCTTTAGTTTCTGGATATTTGAACGCTGACGCTAATATTCAGTAATGACTGTAAGAAAAGCCAAGTACAGAAAACAAATTCAAGGGAGTTGACAATTTAAAGGTGAACTGAAATTTGCACACCTTAGTTTCTTTCAGCGACAGTAAGTATGCAGCCATGAAGCATGCAATCCCATCAACTATATCCTCTTGCTTAACGAGAACATATCCATCCTCTGAATCATCATTGACGTTGATGCTCTTATCATCCCAGATGTCTGCCGCACTTACGATATCCCATGATATGGTTTCATCTACTGTTACATGAGTAGTTGCAGAACTGTTCAGTTGCCAGGTTTGATTGCAATGAGCGGATAAAAGGGAATTTGTAGCATTATGCGGCAAGGTCAGTTTATGCATCGACTGTAAGACAGAATATTCTTAAAAATTCTGGTTCCAGCAGAAGTTAATAACAGTTGATGGAGAAACACACACCTGCGCCATGTTGGTATACTGATTTCTGAATGTTATCAAGCTTCTGAAGAAATTCAGGCGATTCGACCCTTGATTTGAGAAGATTACACAGCTGCAAAGCAAAGGCAAAGGTGTGAGAATTAGGACGGTTTCAGAGCAAAAGGCATGAGTAACTGAAAGCTCATTTTCCCTTTCCCCTCTCTCCCCAGTCTCCCAGCTTTACCATCACCCCAATAAGTGGCATGGACCAGAAAACAGTTCAGTCCACTCAAACACGGGAATATTTCGGCTCAATATTGCCATACTCTATCCAACCAGGGCTCGGTTTTGATGCGCTGGCTCTTATGAATTAGCGAAACGTGTACTACTACAGTATTTCCTTGGCAAAAAATCACCTCACGCCCTTCAGAACACCACGGTAATTTTACTCGCTTGCACCTTGATTATTATTTAGAGCAACCAGCCAAGTTTAGAGGACACCCAACTATCCTGAACCGCTAATAATCAATTAAACCATCAACATCGCAATCTGAGTTCCCAAGTCTCCTACGGACGGCAAAAAAAAAAAAATTGACCTGCGAGGCGCGAGATCTCCTATGCCTCACCTCGTCCGTCTCGTAGTCGGCATCCGAGAGCGGCGTCGTAGGCCGGCCCTCCCCATCGCTGACGTCGCCGGCCCCCTCCGCGTCCGGATCCCGCGCCCCGGCGTCCCCCTCCGGCGAGGCGGCGCCGGGGAGACCATCATCATCGGCCTCGCGCATGAGCTCGAGCGCGCGCTGGCACTGCTCCAGCACCGTCTCGAGCGTCTTCCGCCGCAGCCTGAGCTCCGCGGCCTCCGGCTCCGCCCTCCGCCCCTGTGCTGCCGACGACGACGAGGAGGCCGAGGCGGAGGCCGCGGGCTCCATCGGAAAACCCTAGGCGCACGGGGCGGCTTCGCGGGGCCTGGTCTAACCCGCGACGGGGGAGGAAGAGGAGGGGGGGGGAGGGGAGAGGGAGACGTGCGCTGCTGGTCGAGTCGGAGCCGGCCGGAGGAGTGTTGCTGTGTTCGTTTCTTTTTCCCGGCGGCTTCGGGATAAGACAGAGGTGCCGGGCCCCGGTAGTTGGTGTGGCTCATAAGACACGCCGCCGCCTGACGCGTGGGGCCCGATGTACGCTGGGCCCCGACGTCAGCGACACGAGGGGCAAGCCTTAAAACCGGTGAGCGGTAGTGAATCTGGGAGCAGGCTGTCACGTGAAGTTGACGCTGCAGTATTAAACTTACTGCAATTAATTACCGGCGAGGGGGCTCAATCATCAGGGCGTGTCAAACGTTCTCAGTGCTTTTTTTCTCAGGGAATCTTACAGCTTTCACGTGTGCAGTGCTTCCACACCACACTGCTCAAAATCTCTGTAGGCACCAGTATGTGTTTTTAGCACATGGATGATTAATTTACATACAGAAGCATCTGGTGCAGATTCGTCGGAAAGCACGCTTGCAGTGCCTTGCAAGGCTGTTCGGTGCAGGATTAGGGTCGGTATATGTGGTAGCTGTAATAAACAATGGTTTTAAGGCGAGAGAAAACTACTAATATTCCAGCACTATACATAATGGAGACTAGTGTCCTGGAATGTAAAAAAAGAATTGTTTGGAATAACTTGCAACCATGCCCACTAATCCACTTGCATATACTTATATAAGAAAGTAATATATGGCTCTCACTTGCCAGCGGATCTACCGACAGTTCTGTCGCGCTACACACTATAGCAAGTGGCCAAGCGCCACGGCCGACTCTGCCTTTGATACAGCAAGATGACATTGCTAGCACGCAAGGCAAGACATCACCACTACTCGTACTAGCAACACAGGACATGCAGGGTCCATCCGGCGATAACTTCAATCTCTAGCTAATGCCCCCATTCTGGGGTCAGCAAAATCTACACTCGGATTATTATTATAAGTAAATAACAAAGATGTGCACTGCTCCATTATGTAGGCACCAGTAACACAGTGATGGTTAATTAGCAGAAGCATCTGCCGCAGACTAACCGGAAAGCACCATGTCCACCGCCCACTGCAGTGCCTTGCAAGGCTTGCTACAGCAGTCCGTGCAGGATTAGCTTCTTAATAACTACTACTAGTATGCAATAGACAGTGATCTACGTCAGGAAAGAAACTGGTACACGATGGAGACTAGTGTCCTGGAATGTGCAAAACAATTACTGGAATAACTTTGCAACCATGCCAATGATCCACTTGCATATAGTAAGAAATATGTGGCTTCACATGATAGCAGATCCATCGACACTTCTGTCGCACTACACTAGAGCGAGTTGCAAGTGCTGCCACAGTTCGACTAGCACATACAGGGTCCATCCGGCGAAAACTTTGCATCTGCAGAGAAATCTCCAGCTAAAGCCCCCATCCTGGGGTCAGCGAAATCTACACTCGGATTATTATTATGCTAACAAAGGTGTAAGACAAATCCAGGTACAACCAGTCCCACTATCGTCGGACAGGGTGGTAATTACAATTGGTATGAAACGAAAAATACCAGGTACAAGAGGTACCGTATGTACAAGATTTTGGGGGTGTGGGAGGCTAATCGATCAATTAGACCACACGTGGACCAGGCCCTTGGTGTTCCCCGTGTAGATCTCATTGCGGTCCTCGTCGTAGAAGAGCGCGGTGACGTCCTCCAGGGCGTCCGCGACGGTGCTCCGGACGACGGACCTGCTGCTGTCGCCTCTCCTCCGAGGAGCGACCGTGAGGGTGGGGTCCAGGGCGGAGATCTTGGCGACACACTTCCCAGTGAAGATGTTGCTCATGTTGATCGATCCCACCGGGGCAGCTGAGGAGGAGGTTCAGGTCAAGTTATGGACACGGGTACGGCAGGTAGCATGTAAAACCAATGCACAGGTGGAATTGCTATTACCTTCCTCGCCTTCACCGGCAGCGTCGTTTGTGGGGCCTCTTGAAACTGTACAGTATGAGATGATCAGGTCCTGGTCGGCCGTGATGTATATGTTGTTGGTGTTGCAGTTAGGGTGCCACAACTCATGGTCATCAAACGACGTCACTAGCTCGCCACGGAAATTCCAAGCAGCCACTGTTCTGTTGCAGAATGTCAGGAACAGATTGTTCTCGTACAGGAAGATGAATGCTGATGGGGTCATGAACTCTGTTCTGTTCACCTCAATCAGTTCAGAGTTTCTGACCTGGCCAGAGAGAGACCAAACTTAGCTCGAAATCCGTTGCTAACGAAATTTAGGCACAAATGTTGCTGCTGCAGGTAGACGAAATAACAGCAACATACATCGATAATCTGTAGGTTCTCCTTGTCCTGCTTCACCAGAAGTTTTTCATTGAACTGCTCGATGAAGTCAACCTTTCTGTTCCGATGCAGCAACTGAGTGAAGGTTTTCAGCGGTTTCCCATCCTCTATTGACAATATCATTAGTGGAACATGATTAGTTGCCTTCTGGTATATCACGAGCATGATTCCAGGGCTGCTAAGAGAGGATTTGTGAATGTAAGAACATGTCATGACCTATCTTAGGTCAAAGATGAATACTATCAGTAGTCAGCGACGACACAAACCTTATCTTAATCTCCTGGATGTCCTTATCACATATAGAATACAGAAAGTTGTAGTTCTTTAGATCAAAAACTTTGTAGGTACTGCAGGGAAGGAACATTTAAACAGTTCAACATATGAATGCTGCCAGACTGCAATGTAAAGAAAAAATGTCACTTACCTATCATGTGCTGAAAAGGTCAATACTTTTCCATTAACATCATCAAACTCAACAAAGCCAGGATATTTCAGTGATTCAGATTGAAATAAAGGAAATCCATCATGTAGCTGGCCTCTCCGGATGTACCTAAAATGCAATTGCAAGGGGAGCGGAGATAAATTAGTCAAAGCAAATATGAAGAAAGGATAAAACTTCTACTGCTCTGAAATTAGCTACCAAACTGATCACATCAATAAAGGCTGTGACAAAGAGGAAATAAACGATAAAAGCATGTCATTCCTGAACTCAAGACAGACCAATTGGCAACTTTTTTTTCGCAAAGATAGAAAAGAGCAAAAGGCTGTGAAGTAAAGATGAGCAGTTTCTCACAAAATTTATTGGAATACATAGACAAGAAAAGCCTAAGAAGAAAGGGGGAAATGTGTAAGGTCTCTTACTCTATTGGGGTTGTTCTGCACTTCAGCGAGCTCCAACGATCTGATTCATAAACTGAAACAGTGATAAGGGAGTCATTGTTTTTATTATAGAACAAGCTCCTAATCACTTCATCGGGACTTATATTCAAATGGCATATGTGTTTGTTTGTTGCTGCCAACATGATGAGAAGTTTGTCAGGAACATAACATAACATAGCAAAATCAATTAGCATAAAAGAATGTGATTTACTTCGACTAAATGCACCACAAAGACCAGATTCGGCAAGCGCAAATATTAAATCTCTTGCAGCAACAATCTCGATAATCTTCCTTCTGCTCCCCTGTAATGGTAGCTGAGCAATACTATCGTCATATGTGTCATATTCTTCCTGCACAACCAATCAAAGGCATGCATATACTTAGTTAACAGTTTATAAATCTCCAAGTTACTAGTGATGTGAAAATATGTGCATAAATAAAAAATCCAATGTTGACTTGGTACAGGTGAAAATAGAAGGCTAAAATAAGCCGGATCGAGCTTTATGGTGCCATGGAACCCTTCACCCTATGTATTCATTCACCTTTTTAGCTCATTCAGTTCATGATTGGCACATTTAACTCTCGAGGAATGAGCCGTAGTTTACAATACCGGACCAGATCCATGGTCAGTGACCATTTTAAGGGGAAAATGTGGTACAAATATAACATTTTGTTTATGGACATACATAGTGTCGAACTCGAATATTAATTTAAGCCCGGAAAACCAGCTTTCTAACTTGTGAACTGACCAGGTACTGTTGTAACTTGGCAGAGATAAGAACAGAGATTATTAACCCATGGTTCAGCCGGATGGCATGACAATCCAGCCCTCAAGCCAGACACCTTGCCAGTTCACATACTTCTCTCGATTTCAAAACCACTATGCATAGAAGCACCTGGGAACTGGGCAGTTGGAGAGCAACAACAGCTAGGAAGCATGGTTTCCAAATTTTATACTGATTGACAATATGGTGTAAATATATAGCAACCACTCCAGTTTATACTCATCATCAAGTTACAATATGGCAAACATGTTACGAAGAATCCCAGCGCAGCCACAACCCTGAGCTGAATTGCTGTTACCATCTCTGTTCCATAAAATGAGACGTATAAACTTTTCCTGAAGTCCAAACGATGTAAAGTTTGACTAAGCTTATAGAAAAAATCTGATGAGAACTATGATATTATATAGATTTAATATGAAAGCGTATGTCATTATGTATCTAATGACATTGATTTGCAAAGGTACTCCTCGACACGTTTGCTAACTTTACTGGATTAAAGATAAATTACCAGAAGAGTACCTTTGTGCCAATAAACATCCCACCACATGAAGCCACAGAAATTGCTAATGTACTGGGATGCCCCATTGCGCAAATGCCATGCTCCTACCTGGGCCTACCTCTAACAACAAACAAGATCAACCACCAATTGCTGCAACCAGTGATTGACAGAGTATGCAACCATCTGCCTGGATGGATGCCAAGGATGCTAAACATCGGAGGAAGGATTCAGATGGTGAACTCGGTGTTGTCTGCTATCCCAAACTACTTTATGGCATGCATCGAGTGGGATCAGGCCAGCATCGATGCTGTGGATAAACTGAGGAGGGCTTTTGTCTGAAAGACTGGTGAAGAGGTGGACGGAGGGCATTGCCTGGTGGCCTGGGACGTGGTGACCATGCCCAAAGCACAGGGTGGACTGAGGATAAAGAATCTGCGCCTTCATAACAAGTCCATGATGGCAAATCTGACTGCAAAGCTACTTTCAAATGGAACGGGCCCCTGTTTCACTTGGTTAGCAAACTGGTATCTGCAAAACACCATTCCGTGTCAGCCATCTGCCACTGCCACGGATTCTGCATTCTGGAAACCAATAGTGAAGCTCATCCCTGTCGTCCAGCACACCACACGATGTGTCCCCCACACTGGCAACAGAACATCCTTTTGGCATGACAACTGGACAGGGCTGGGGCGCCTTAACTACGCTCTACCAATGCTCTTCACATATGCAGAGGACCAGCAATGCACAATCGAATCCCAGAAATCGAATGGAAACTGGGACATCAAACTTCCAGCCCTCTGTCCCTCACGGCGGAAGAGCAGCTACAGGCTCTTATGACAGAACTGCTGAATCATCAAGCCCAGGCACAGCTACAAAATGACACCAGGCTCATGATTTTGACTGACAAACCCGCAACAAAAGACTACTATCGGTTATTCAGCGATCGTGGAATGCGTTGGACTCCAGCCAAATGGATTTGGAGATCAATAATACCACACAGGCACAAGGTGTTCCTGTGGCTGGCTTTCAGGCATAGACTGAACACGAAAGACAATATGGCAAACAAGAAATGGTGTAATGACGGTAGCTGTGATCAATGCCCGGCGCTGGAAAGTTTCGAACATATCGCCTTACACTGCCGCCAAGCCAATTGGGTTTGGGAGAAGCCAAACCTTGCTCACCTGGCTGCTCGAACAAATGACCTTGTCATGGAATTGAGTATTGCAGACAAGGATAGCAGAACATGGTCTGTACTTCTGGCTGCATGTTTTCTTCAACTATGGTATGCAAGAAACAACAGGATTTTTAATAACAAGAACACCACCTATGGGCTATGGGCTATGGACTATATTCAACAACATCAATCAGACACTGGACCTATGGGCTACGAGATCTGCCAAGCTAGCACCGGAACTACTGAAGTGGAAACAAAAGTTTCTACTGGCTTAATCCTTTTTTCTGATTTTTTTTTTCTCCTCCAAACTTGGTCATAGATGTTTATAGTTTTTTCTAAAAACTTGGTCATAGTTTACGTCGTTTGGCTTTTGAAAAAAGATTATACACCTTATTTTGCGGAGCAGAGGTAGTATAAGAGAAAGCCTTGTCTAAAAACGGAAAAAACCCTTGTACTCGGCTACCGATTTCCTATGTGCAGAAATCTTAGGGACAGGACATTGAGATTATTGTTAGTTTTCGAGAATACAGAGCCACTAGCAGTTCATGTTCTCTAAAAAGATTTCCCAGATCTAGCCACATCCACACCTTGTTATAAGCATCGCCAGGTCAGCCAATTCATTCACTGGTACTATAATTTGGTAAGTATCCGGTCGAAGCCCTAGCATAGCAACCCTAGCCGGATACCCTTTTTCTCCGATCAGCGGGAAAAAGGGAATTCCTCAAGCGCCACTAGACTCCCCGAGAGATTCGTGGGAGTGGGGGAGGGAGCGCAGACCTGGAGCTGGAAGTTGCGGAACTTCTCGGGGCAGGAGAAGGCGGATGTGGAGGGGGCCGCGGGGCGCGGGGGGCGGCGGTGGCCTCCGCCGATCTCGCGGCGCATGAACTTGCGCACGGTGTCCACCGGGTCGCGCCGCGGGAGCTTGCGGCGGTCGGACTTCTGCCACGCGCGGCTCCGCGCGGGGGTGACGCGGAGGCGCACGCGAAGCCCGGGCTTGTGGTAGTGGTCCATGGCGCCGGGCGCGCTGGCCGTGTGTGTAGCGCGGTAGGAGGACGAGGAGGATCGGGGTATTTGGGGGGTTAGGGTTTTGGGGGAGACGCCATGGGAGGGAGGGTGTGGAGGTGTGCAGGGAGGGAGATGGCACGAAAGGAAGATGATGGGAAGGAGGGGGCTCGGGAGAATCGCTTCCCGACAGTGAGTATCCAGAGTGATTACTGATTAGCGAGCGCCTCGCGCGACATTTTTAAGAAAATTTGAATTCCATTTACTCGGCGTAAATTTCTCTCTTGACATTAACACCAGGGGTTAACTTCTTCCCTCAATATAAACATGAGGTTAACTTTTTTACATGAAACCCTCATAGACACGGCAGAATTGCTGGTATACAGAAATTGGGTAGCTTGTCGTCCACAGAGTATGATTTGCGTGAGCTACACCTATATCCAAAGCCACTAACTCATGAGCAGACTTGTTACAATTACGAAGCTCAATAAAATTCATATGCAACCTAAACTTCAAATCACCAACAATGCGCCAATGGGGCAAGATCATAGTTCGAACAGAAGACCGCATGTTGAAGATTGTTGCGGTCAGTCTAAAAAAATGGCGCGCCCTACGCCAACTTGCCCTGCTAGCTGAATTGCAATTGACATAGCCAGAACCCTAGGATCGCCTTCTCTATTAGGCAGCTCAACATGCCCCCACAGCTTCGTCGACGGCTTCCAACAATCGGACGAAGATCTCAACAGGCAACGCCACAACCACCCACACCATGCAGAGATGATGGGTTAAACCGCACCGAGCCCCCGAATCAGCTGGCATGCCGCTGCCCCGACATCCATCTCCATCGCAAGAGCCACATCGTCCAGGAGCGCCAGATACTCCGACCGGAGATCCCGCCACTCGAGGAGGATGCCCTCCCCCACCAAACATGCGCTAGGGGATGAGAGCCCGCCACCGCCGTCGGCCGCACGGCCTTTGACCATGCGCTAGGGTTTTGTCTGAGCCACCCCTCTTGGGAGTGACGAGAGTGTTTTTCTGACATTAGTTATTCGTGTTCCTTAAACTTGTTTCCCCACCAGAGATACCAGGTGCACACATACATACGCATACACACTGCACTCGCACAAAGCCTGCTGATATTGCCAAGTCTTAAAGCTTAAGCTATCATCAGAGAGGTCTAGCTATGCATGGAACCGTGCGTCTATCTTGGCATCGGTAAGTGAACTCTTGAACCCTGCATCAACTAGTATCACTCTCAAGCAAATAATACGGGTATGCGGGATATTGTAGGGAGCGTCGTTGTCTCACTAGGTCTGAACACCAGGATTGGCACCGCCTATGTCAGATTGGATAGGGTACATTTCTATGCATTTAGTGAGACCAAGGTGTCATCCGAATTTATTTATTTTTTGATTGTTTGCAGCAGGTAGGCATATATATAATGTAAATCGTGTATGGCATGTGGTGTGTTTTCTCATCTAGAGATATAAAAACCTCTGGAAATATATGCATTGAGGGCAATAAAAGAGGGGTTGTTCTAGAGTCTTATATCGTATACTCCCTCCGTCCCGGTTTATGTAGGGTTCGTAGCATGGAAAACAAAAAATTTCTATCGCATACAAACAAACAAGCCAAGATCTATCTACTAGATTGTAGCAACGAGTCGATGGAATAACTTACCCTCGAAGATTCCAAAGTGTTTAACGAGAGCGGATTCTCGTGGGTGATGTAGTCGTACTCTTCCCGATCTCAAGATCGTGTAGACGATCCTTCCGACGCTGCGTTCCGGCAGCGCTCCCGCAGTCGGTCACACGTTCGGTACTCGACGAAGACCTTCCTCTCCCTTGTTCCAGCAGGTAGCGGAGGTTGTAGCACTCTCCTCGCGATTCCGGCAGCACAACGGCGTGGTACCGGAAGTAGAGGGGAGATCCCGCAGGGCTTCGCCTTAAGCCAGAGCGAGTATGGTGGAGTATGAGAGAGTACTATTAGTGGTCTAGGGATTAGACACACCAATTAGAAGGCTCTAAACCGAAGGCTAGGGCAATTAGAAGCTCTAAACCAAAACGGCTCTAAACCGGAGATTAGAGGATAGGAACTTGTGTGTCTAGAGGAGGAGGCCCTGCCCCTCCTTTTATAGGTGGAGGGTGTGGCCAAGGGGAGGGGAGTCCCTCCCCAAGTCGGCATTGGTTGGCGCGCCGTCTTGGGGAGGAGACTCCTCCCCCAAGTCGGTTCCCAACTCCTCTTGCTTGTTTCCCACAGTTTCTTGTTTTAGCCGTTTGACTTTCAAACTGGACATTTGACTTTTCTGTTTTAGGATTCAATTTAATCCTTTATTTGGAACAGCAAGAACACTTAGTACATGATGCAATCATTACAATATGCAATGACACATTCATGTACCCCTCCCCCCCCCCCCCCCCCCCCGGAGTGCCGGACAATCCGGAACCTTCTAGAACATTCCCGATGAAAACACCGGAATCATTCCCGAACTCCGAAACGGGTCTTTCCTTATATGAATCTTATTCTCCGGACCATTCCGGATCACCTCGTGATATCCCGGATCCCATCCGAGACTCCTAACAACATTCGGTCTCTTTCTCATAATACCATAACTACTCAAACAACGTCGAATCCTTAAGTGTGTCTCCCTACGGTTCGTGAATTATGCGGACATGATCGAGACACTTCTCCGAACAATAACCAATAGAGGAATCTGGAAATTCATATGGCTCCCACATATTTCTACGATTACTTTGCGATCGAATGAACCACTTACATACGATACCAATTTCCCTTTGTCTCACGATAGTTTACTTATCCGAGGTTATGATCGTCGGTATCTCTGCATACCTAGTTCAACCTCGTTACCGATAAGTACTCTTTTCTCGTTCCCGTGATATGTGATCCCTTGTGACCCAGTCACATGCTTGCAAGCTAATTGGATGACATTCCACCGAGAGGGCCCAGAGTATATCTATCCGTCATATGGATGGACAAATCCCACTCTTGATCCATGTGTCTCAACAAAAACTTTCTGAACACTCAATGCCACCTTTATAGCCACCCAGTTACGGTGTGGTGTTTGATGTCATCAAAGCATCCATCCGGTAAAGGTGATATGCATGATCTCATGGTCGAAGGAATTAGGTTACTATGTATCAGAAAGCATATAGCAATTGAACTATTGAAATGACTTGATCTTTATGCTACGCTTATCTATAGGAGTATGTCCACCATATCATTCTCCTAACGATATGATCTTGTTGTTGATAACATCTCAATGTTCATGATAGGGAAACCACAATCATTAATCAACCAACAAGCTAGTGAAGTATAGAGGCTATACTAGGGACTTCAAATTAAGTTTACAAATCACACAAGTATCAATGTTTCCTTGTTAATACTATTATAGCATGAATGTAAACATTTATCATAAACACAAAGATAAAATAATAACTACATTTATTATTGCCTCTAGGGCATATCTCCAACAGTCTCCCACTTGCACTAGAGTCATCTAATCTAGATTACATGGTAATATACCGAACACCCATGGCAGTTTGGTGTTGGTCATGTTTTGCCCTCGGGAGAGGTTTAGTCAACGGATCCGCCACATTCAGATCTGTGTGTACTTTGCAAATCTTTATATCCCCATCCTGGATATGTTCTCGAATAGCGTGAAAACGTAGCTTGATGTGCTTCAGCTTCTTGTGTGACCTTGGTTCTTGCGCATTGGCTATGGCGCCCATGTTATCACAGTAGATAGACATTGGGTCCAGCGCACTAGGAACCACACCCAGCTCTGTAATGAACTCTTTCATCCATATCGCTTCTTGCGAAGCCTCCGAAGCAGCCATGTATTCCGATTCAGTTGAAGATCTCGCCACAACGCTTTGCTTTGCACTCCTCCAGCTAACTGCTGCACCATTCAAAATAAATACGTATCCGGATTGTGATTTAGAATCATCCGGATCGGTGTTCCAACTAGCATCGGTGTAACCATTAACAACGAGCTGTTCATCACCTCCATAAGAAAGAACCATATCCTTAGTTCTTCTCAAGTACTTAAGGATGTTTTTGATCGCTGTCCAATGATCCACTCCTGGATCACTTTGATATCTGCTAGTTAAACTAACAGCATATGCAATATCGGGTCTAGTACATAGCATGGCATACATTAGAGATCCTATGGCTGAGGCATAGGGAGTCTTACTCATCCTTTCTCTATCTTCTGCCGATGTCGGACTTTGAGTTTTACTCAAGGTCATATTGGGCAACATGGGCAAGAACCCTTTCTTGCTTTCTTCCATTCCAAACCTCTTTAGAACTTTGTCCAAATATGTACTCTGTGACAATGATATTTGGCGTTTCGATCTATCTCTATAAATCTTTATGCCTAATATGTAAGCTGCTTCGCCAAGATCCTTCATTGAAAAACTATTATTCAAATATTCCTTGACACTATTGTGGCATCCCGAAAAACCACTACTAGAAAATCGCGTTGAATTTGTGCATTGCATCGTCATCATCATGCATTGTTTGCATAAAACTATTTGCAGATAAACTTGTTTTGTTTTCCAAACGCCCCTCTTTGTTCAAACACAAAACCCGGGTGCTGCCGGATACTTTGTTTGTATAAAACTATTTGCAAAAGTTCTTTACAAATTAAATAAAATCTTTAATTATTTTCGTGGGGCAGTCGAACGGGCCGAATGACCCGAACGACCACCCCCAGGAATAAAAACGGTCCACCCCTTAATCCTAGTCCCACCAAATCCTATCCTACCCACCTCTCACAGCTCGCCACCTCACCCTCTCACCCATTTCCTACCCACCTGCCACCTCACCGATCCACCACTTTTCCCCTCCCCTTTTTCTCACCCAGCTTCACCCCACCCTCTCTCTCTGATCCGCGGGACCCACCCCACCCGTCTGGCCCACATACCAGCCCCTCTCCCCTCCCTCTCTCTCTCCCTCCACCCACCAACCCGCCGGCCCCACCCCACACACCCTGGCCACTTCCCCACCTCCCCCAGTCACCACCTCCCCACCTGAACCAACCCCCCCAACCGTCCCCTGCCCCAGTCACCACCTCCCCGCGTCCACCCACCCCCGGGCCCCACCCTCCTCTCTCCTCCCTCAGCGCGCCCTCTCTCCCTCACCCGCGCTCGCCTTCCGCTCGCCAGCCTCTCCCGTTCCCCAGACCCCGCCGCTCAAGCACCGCCCCCTCCGACTCCCGCGCGCGCCCGCCGGCCCCGGCCTCCGGCGCCCGCCTAGCTCCGCCTCGCCCGCTCTCCTCCCTCCCCACGCTCACCTGCCGCTCTCCTCCCTCCTCGCGCTGCGCAGCCCCGACCGCCTCCCGCGCGCGCCCGCCGGCCCCGGCCTCCGGCGCCCCATCCTCCCGCCTCGCCGGCGCCGCACCGCTCCGGCGACCCCCGCACGCCGCCTACGCCGTCAGCCTTCGCCCCACCGTGCAGAGCCCTCCTCGCCGCTCCCCGCACCGCGCCTTCCCCCTGGCGCCGCCGCGGCCGTCCCCGAGCGCCGCCGCCGCGGGCCGCGTCCCCGTCCGTCCTGCGCCCTCCCCTCCGCCGGGAGCTCCTCCGCCGCCTCCTGCCGTTGGCCGCCGCGCCAGGAACCGCTGCAGGCCGCGCCCACTCCCAGCGACCTCGTCACCACCTCCCTGTGCGCGGGCCGCCGCCCTCTGCTCCAGAGCCTCGTGCCAGGATCTTGGACACGTCCTGGGGCCGAGGAACCCGAGTTTGACACCGAACAGTCGAAGCCGAACATCAGGTTCTTCTTCACGGAAACGCCAAGGTCTCCATCCCGGCGTCCAAAGACTGTAGTCCGTCGAGACCCCTTCACGAACATCGGGACCTCGAAGCACCGATCTGAAGACCGCCTTCCCCGCGGAACCAACAAGGTCTTCGCGACAACAAGATCGACTTCCCTAGTGACCGCAACCAACTCAAGTTCGCCATCGAGCCGGAACCCCAAGAACGCCGAGATGTGATCGAGGGGTGATGCATGCCAAGCCGAGGATCCGATGACGTCGGTACGACAAGGTGGTCATGGAGCACCGATGACGCCGTCACAGACCCGAAGTCCCAACCAAACCCGACGGCTCGACATGATCCTCCACAAAGAACGCCACGATCACCACGGAACGGCAAGCTCTCCAACCCGGAAAACGTCAAGTGCTTCACCCCGGAACACCGAGAACTTCCCCCGGAACAACAAGATCTACTTCGCGGGCACCGTGCGACAAGAACTACCCCTCGATATCCGAGAACGATCCCGGGGCCCGAGAACGTTCCGTCGAACCCTGAACCCTGAGACCGGACCCCGAACCCCTGGACCAAGAACTGCCGAACCCTAATGTGTGAACCCCTTCCCGAAACCCTATTTTATAATATAATACAACTTGTCGCATATTAATTGGTCATGCATGCATACCTGTCTGTGGTTTGGGGGCCTTATGCCGATCCATCATATAATTAAATATGGGGTCCATATGCGGGCAAATCTAGTCTCATATTGGCCTCATTTAAATCTGTGCATCGAACCGTTTTCATATCTTGCCTTGTTAAACAACATTTAAATTGCGGGGGTTCTAAATAACTCGAACCATCTAATTAAATATCGGGACCCCGGTTCCGCTTAATATGACCTAATTGCATCGCATCTTTGCCATGTCATACATCATACATGCATCATGCCGATCTTTTGCCGTTGTATTAAAATATTGCATCCGGTGTTTATTCTAGTGCTTTGGTTCTTCGCGGATAAGGCCGTTGAGTTGATGTGAGCTTCGCCCCGATCTTCGGTTGAACCTTCGGCAATGTTTTCAGGCGAGCATCTTCCCCTTTCTACCTATCTTACTTTTATAGTATTTACTTCCCTCCTGTTGATCTATTGCTATCTGTGTTGCGATGCTCTAGTTTTCCGTACCCGTGATATCCCTTGCAGCCCTATATTGCCTCGGACACATCCTATTACCTATTGTTTGGTAGATAGTTGGACTTGCGCGTCGTAGTCGCTTGCTCAAGTGCTGTTGCATGTCGTCAAGTGCCACAGTTGTTGATGTATTGCCGCATGTTGATGTTGGAGATGATCATAGTTTTACTTATTGTTCACTTTAATTCTTGTTTAACAACTAAAATTGAAGTAAGCAGAGGCATCGGTGGGTGATAGATAACATTTGGTTTCCGAACGCCCACTTGTGTCCCGTAGGACCCCGAGTACTTGATACCTGTTCCTTGATTTATCGCGCTATCCACATATGGGGAGTATGGGCCCCCCTTAGCCAGAGCTTGATTCCGTCTTATTTCTTGGGGCCACAAACTAGTTTGAGGTTTTATTTACGATCCTGTACTTATGCCATGCTACTACTGTATTTACGATTGTGCGAGGAGCACACTGTACTGTTTAGGTAAGCGTAATGTTTTTGCGGTATCGACAAGCCCAGCCACACTTTCGGGTTCCCAGTCGTTTACAGCCATTGTCGCAAACCTTGAGTCCGTCTCGGAGCTTGCTTCTTCGTTGCGGTTCTACTCAATGGGGTGGCCCCCTGAAATATTTCTGAATCTTGTGATTGCTCTGTCGTGAAGACCTCGTTGGGTTTTGATTTGGTTTTTCCGAGGTTGATCGTGTGTGTGTTGCTATTTGTGCACCCCGGCCGGGTTAAAACTTTCTGAAAGCCGTGTCCGCGGATATGGACGACTTGGAGCACAGTATCTCGATCATAGACAAGCATAACTAAATTTTATTGCTATAAATTTGACTTTATAATGACTAGTAATCAGCTTCACTATAATGGAATGGCTAATAATACTGCCCACAATTGCTTGTTTGGATCGTCGCTTGCGACCATTGTACCTGACTAGTAAGTATGGCAACTACAACGGAATTGGCTGATTAAAAGTACCAACAACTGCTGGGTTTTTGGGTTTACATCATGCTATCTGTAGCTGATTAGTAATTGCTGCAACTACAACGGAATGAATAACTAAAAGTGCCCACTGCTTACTTTATCAGGATGATTATCTAAACCTGACTAGTAAAGTGCCGCAACTATAACTGAATAAGTAAATCTGCCAACTGTGTGAGTTCCTCGGTTGACTTCCTCGTTGGGTCTCGAGGGGGAAACACCAGGATGGGTTTGGTTGGTGATAGCTTCAGGTTGGATCCGGTTAGGTCATTCTTATCCCTCTCTGATATCCGCCAGTTGTATCGAGTCTCTATAGGTTGTTTAGTGCATGCTGCCGCTGCCGCTTCAGTCCACTATACCTATGTAGGCGAGGACCGCCGAATTCTAGCCTCGCCGTGTACTGGCCTCAGTACTGACGCTCCTTCTTTTTCCTTTGCCCTTTGTCGGCACCCCTTTTGTTTAAGCAGGTTTTGAGATCGACGTCGTTAGCAGGGTTACCCTTCCGGCTTGGCCTGGGCAGGGTTATGGACGCCATTGGTTATTCTTCAGGGCTCTTAGCCCCATTTGCATCTTGTCCGTAGTCAGACGCTCTATCATTTTCAAGGTGATTTGGATCTTTGTATATTATATCTGTATTCTTGACTCTTTGAGTCGCTGATATATATATCTGTTCTCTGGGTCCCATCGAGGACTGTTGTGTAATGTTATTACTTCGTTTTCCACCCGCACGGAAGTGCCTGGTGGGCACCTTTGAATCGTTTCTATGCGGGTTTGGCGGGTTTCGCTAAAACTTGCATAGGTCCGATTCTGAGGGTGTTACAACTATTAAGAAGGTCTACATCATTCTCAATCAACAATATGCCATCCACATATAGTATTAAGAATGCTACAGAGCTCCCACTCACTTTCTTGTAAATACAAGCTTCTCCATAAGTTTGTATAAAACCAAAACTTTTGATTACCTTATCAAAACGTTTATTCCAACTTCGGGATGCTTGCTTCAATCCATAGATGGACCGTTGAAGTTTGCATACCTTGTTAGCATCTTTAGGATCGACAAAACCTTTGGGTTGCATCATATACAACTCTTCATCAATGTCTCCATTGAGGAATGCTGTTTTGACATCCATCTGCCATATCTCATAATCATAATATGCAGCGATTGCTAACATAATCCTCACAGACTTTAGCTTCGCTACTGGTGAGAAAGTCTCATCGTAGTCAACTCCTTGAATTTGTCGAAACCCTTTTGCGACAAGTCGAGCTTTATAGACAGTAACATTACCATCAGCATCTGTTTTCTTCTTGAAAATCCATTTGTTCTCGACAGCCTTCCGGCCATCCGGTAAGTCCACCAAAGTCCATACTTGGTTTTAGTACATGGATCCAATCTCGGATTTCATGGCTTCTTGCCATTTATTGGAATCTGGGCTCATCATCGCTTCCTCATATGTCTCGGGGTCATTGGTGTTGTCCACCAACATGACATTCATAACGGAATCATACCAATCTGGAGTGGTACGAGTTCTCGTTGACCTCCGAGGCTCTGTAGAAATTTCAACCGAAGTTTCATGATCACCATCATTAGCTTCCTCTCTTATTGGTGCAGGCACCACAGGAACTTCTTCCGGTGCTGCGCTACTCGCAATTTCGAGAGAAGGTTCGACAACCTTGTCGAGTTCTACTTTCCTTCCAGTCACTTCTTTCGAGAGAAATTCCTTCTCTAGAAAGGATCCATTCTTGGCAACGAAGATTTTGCCTTCGGATCTATGATAGAAGGTATACCCAATAGTTTCCTTCGGGTATCCTATGAAGACGCATTTTTCCGCTTTGGGTTCAAGCTTGTCCGGCTGTAACTTCTTTACATAGGCTTCGCATCCCCAAACTTTAAGGAACGACAATTTAGGTTTCTTCCCAAACCATAATTCATACGGTGTCGTTTCAATGGATTTAGATGGTGCCCTATTTAAAGTGAATGCGGCTGTTTCTAATGCATAACCCCAAAATGATAGCGGTAAATCTATAAGTGACATCATAGAACGAACCATATCTAAGAGAGTTCGATTACGACGTTCGGACACACCATTACGCTGTGGTGTTCCCGGCGGTGTCAATTGTGAAAGTATTCCGCATTTCTTCAAATGCTCGCCAAACTCGTAACTTAGATATTCACCTCCACGATCAGAACGTAGAAATTTAATCTTCTTGTTACGTTGATTCTCTACCTCACTTTGAAACTCCTTAAACTTCTCGAAAGTTTCGGACTTATGTTTCATGAAATAGATATACCCATATCTACTCAAGTCATCCGTGAAGGTAAGAACATAACGATAACCACCGCGCGATGCTACACTCATTGGACCACACACATCGGTATGTATGATTTCCAATAAGTCCGTAGCTCGCTCCATCATACCAGAAAATGGAGTCTTAGTCATTTTACCCATCAGACATGCTTCGCATCTTTCAAGTGATTCAAAATCAAGTGATTCAAGAAGTCCATCGGAATGGAGTTTCTTCATACGTTTCACTCCAATGTGACCAAGACGACAGTGCCACATATAGGTCGAATTATCGCTTGATTTCAAACGTTTAGCCTCAATGTTGTTGATATGTGTATTTCCACTATCGAGATTCAAAAAAATAGACCATCTATCAAAGGTGCGTGTGCATAAAACATATTACTCATATAAATCGAACAACCATTATTCTCGGACTTAAACAAGTAACTGTCTCGCAATAAACAAGATCCCGATATAATGTTCATGCTCAACGCAGGCACCAAATAACAATTATTTAAGTATAAAACTAATCCCGATGGTAGATGAAGGGGTAGCGTGCCGACCGCGATCACATCAACCTTTGATCCGTTTCCCACGCGCATCGTCACCTCGTTCTTCGCTAGCTTCCGTTTATTCTGCAGCACCTGTTTCGAGTTACAAATATGAGCAACCGAACCAGTATCAAATACCCAGGCACTACTACGAGTACTAGTGAGATACACATCAATAACATGTATATCAGATATACCTTTCTTCTTGATGTTGCCGTTCTTCAAATCCGCCAAGTACTTTGGGCAATTCCGCTTCCAGTGACCTTCTCCCTTGCAGTAAAAGCACTCAGTATCAGGCTTAGGTCCAGCCTTGGTCTTCTTCGTCGGCGTGGTAACTTTCTTACCACCCTTCTTGAAGTGTCCCTTTTGCTTAGACTTGCCTTTCTTGAATTTGGTGGTCTTATTGACCAACAACACTTGGTGCTCTTTCTTGATCTCCACTTCTGCAGATTTCAACATGGCAAAGAGTTCTGGCAACGTCTTGTTCATGTTCTGCATGTTGTAGTTCATCACAAAGTTCTTGTAACTTGGTGGTAGTGATTGGAGGACATGGTAAATCCCCAAAGCATTAGGAATCACTATACCCAAGCTTTGAAGTTTGTTTGCGTGCCCAGACATCTTAAGCACATGCTCACTGACGGAGCTGCCCTCTTCCATCTTGCAGTTAAAGAACTTTTCAGAAGCCTCATAGCTTTCATTTGCCGCATGAGTCTCAAAAATCAATTTGAGATCCTCGACAATATCATATGGGTCTGAATCCTCAAACCTTTTCTGAAGCTCCGATTCCAAACCATACAAGATAGCACACTGAACTATGGAGTACTGATTCTTCCGAGCGAGGTAAACATTCTTTACTTCATCGGGAGCATCAGCTGCAGGTGGGTCACCCAGCGGTGCATCCAGCACATAGGTCAAATTACCAGCTGTGAGGACAATCCTCAAATTGCGGAACCAATCCGCGAAGTTGCTTCCATTGTTTTTCAACTTTTCTTTCTCTAGGAACTCATTAAAATTGATGGTAGGGGCTGCCATTGATCTACAACATATTTGCAATAGTTTAGACTAAGTTTATGACAAATTGAGTTCAAATTAATTAATGTAATTAAACCAGGTGAACTCCCACTCAAAACAATATCCCTCACATTGTTTTAGTAATCACACGAACCAAATCCACTACATCAACACCGATCATCACGAGAGTTGATATAGTTTCAATGGCGAACAATCATCATGTTCATCATATCTACTATATGATTCATGCTTTTACCTTTCGGTGATCCGTGTTCCGAGACCATGTTTGTACATGCTAGGCTCGTCAAGATCAAACCTTAGTTTCCGCATGAGCAAATCTGGCTTGCTCACGTTGTATACACTTGCAGAATCTAACACACCCGATCATCACGTGGTGCTTCGAAACAACAAGCTTTAGCAACGGTGCTAACTAAGGGTGAACACTTTATGACTTGAAATTCATGTGCATGAGGGATCATCTTATAATGCTACCGTCGTCTACTAAGCAATACAAGATGCATAAAGGATTAACATCACATGCAATTCAATATATATGTGATATGATATGGCCTTTCTTCTTTGTGCTTCCGATCTCCATCTTCAAGCACGAACATGATCTCCATCATCACCGGCATTGCATCAAGGTCAATGACGCTACTCCATGGTTGTCGTCCACCGGCTTCAACTATTACAACTACTTTGAATAGACACGCGGGTCTTAACATAAATTAAAGACAACCATATGGCTCCTGCCGGTTGCCGACTTACAATAAGGAACATTGCATACATCAAATATAATCACAATCATGGCCATATCACATCACTGCACACCCCTGCAAAACAAAGTTAGACGCCTCTACTTTCTTTGCATATTTTACGTGGTTTGGGGCTTTCAATAAGTGTCGTTCTAACTTACGAACAAGAACCACAACATTGATACTAGTATTGTTAATCACCCGTTGTAAATTGGATCTTAACTACGCTAGGAGAAACAGGCACCCGCAAAGCCACTTATGCAATACAAGTTGCATGTCAAGCGTGGAGCAAGTCTCATGAACGATGTCATGTAAGGTTAGCCCGGGCCGCTTCATCCCAACATACCGCAAGATGCAAAGTACACAAGAAGCAATCGACAATAAAAGCATCAACGCCCACAATGACCATTGTGTTCTACTCGTGCAACAGATCTACATATAGACACGGCTCTGATACCACTGTAGGGGTTCGTAGCATGGAAAACAAAAAATTTCTATCGCATACAAACAAACAAGCCAAGATCTATCTACTAGATCGTAGCAACGAGTCGATGGAATAACTTACCCTCGAAGATTCCAAAGTGTTTAACGAGAGCGGATTCTCGTGGGTGATGTAGTCGTACTCTTCCCGATCTCAAGATCGTGTAGACGATCCTTCCGGCGCTGCGTTCCGGCAGCGCTCCCGCAGTCGGTCACACGTTCGGTACTCGACGGAGACCTTCCTCTCCCTTGTTCCAGCAGGCAGCGGAGGTTGTAGCACTCTCCTCGCGATTCCGGCAGCACAACAGCGTGGTACCGGAAGTAGAGGGGAGATCCCGCAGGGCTTCGCCTTAAGCCGGAGCGAGTATGGTGGAGTATGAGAGAGTACTATTAGTGGTCTAGGGATTAGACACACCAATTAGAAGGCTCTAAACCGAAGGCTAGGGCAATTAGAAGCTCTAAACCAAAACGGCTCTAAACCGGAGATTAGAGGATAGGAACTTGTGTGTCTAGAGGAGGAGGCCCTGCCCCTCCTTTTATAGGTGGAGGGTGTGGCCAAGGGGAGGGGAGTCCCTCCCCAAGTCGGCATTGGTTGGCGCGCCGGCTTGGGGAGGAGACTCCTCCCCCAAGTCGGTTCCCAACTCCTCTTGCTTGTTTCCCACAGTTTCTTGTTTTAGCCGTTTGACTTTCAAACTGGACATTTGACTTTTCTGTTTTAGGATTCAATTTAATCCTTTATTTGGAACATCAAGAACACTTAGTACATGATGCAATCATTCCAATATGCAATGACACATTCATGTACCCCTCCCCCCCGGAGTGCCGGCCAATCCGGAACCTTCTAGAACATTCCCGATGAAAACACCGGAATCATTCCCGAACTCCGAAACGGGTCTTTCCTTATATGAATCTTATTCTCCGGATCACCTCGTGATATCCCGGATCCCATCCGAGACTCCGAACAACATTCGGTCTCTTTCTCATAATACCATAACTACTCAAACAACGTCGAATCCTTAAGTGTGTCTCCCTACGGTTCGTGAATTATGCGGACATGATCGAGACACTTCTTCGAACAATAACCAATAGAGGAATCTGGAAATTCATATGGCTCCCACATATTTCTACGATTACTTTGCGATCAAATGAACCACTTACATACGATACCAATTTCCCTTTGTCTCACGATAGTTTACTTATCCGAGGTTATGATCGTCGGTATCTCTGCATACCTAGTTCAACCTCGTTACCGATAAGTACTCTTTTCTCGTTCCCATGATATGTGATCCCTTGTGACCCAGTCACATGCTTGCAAGCTAATTGAATGACATTCCACCGAGAGGGCCCAGAGTATATCTATCCGTCATATGGATGGACAAATTCCACTCTTGATCCATGTGTCTCAACAAAAACTTTCCGAACACTCAATGCCACCTTTATAGCCACCCAGTTACGGTGTGGTGTTTGATGTCATCAAAGCATCCATCCGGTAAAGGTGATATGCATGATCTCATGGTCGAAGGAATTAGGTTACTATGTATCAGAAAGCATATAGCAATTGAACTATTGAAATGACTTGATCTTTATGCTACGCTTATCTATAGGAGTATGTCCACCATATCATTCTCTTAACGATATGATCTTGTTGTTGATAACATCTCAATGTTCATGATAGGGAAACCACAATCATTAATCAACCAACAAGCTAGTGAAGTATAGAGGCTATACTAGGGACTTCAAATTAAGTTTACAAATCACACAAGTATCAATGTTTCCTTGTTAATACTATTATAGCATGAATGTAAACATTTATCATAAACACAAAGATATAATAATAACTACATTTATTATTGCCTCTAGGGCATATCTCCAACAGTTTAAAGGACACAATTTGCAAACCATGCAATCCCAAAATACTTAGACACAAAAGCATTTAATCTTTATAATTACTCCTGTGTGAAAAGAATAAAATGATTCCATGCACATGTATGACCAAATGTAAACGCTTTTCTAACTTTTTTTCCTCATGCATGTTCTACTCCATACTATTAAATGGACCAATTAGATGACACCTAGGGCCTAAAGAATTGCAAATTGTGTCCTTTAAACAGGGACAGAGGGAGTAGAAAATATCTCAGGAAATATAAAATGCGCAGACCGAGTAACTATCTATTTGTATATCAATGGAATTTATTTATCATTGACTGGGAGTACACATAATAAACAGTGAAAAGCTTAAAGTGTTCAACATTGTAATAACGCCCATAAATTGAAAGGCCTTACATCCTGCCATAGCCATAAGAAGGAAGTGAAGCGTAGGAGAGGCAATACCTACTTGGTGAATGGAGACATATCAAGATCCGACCATTGAGTGAAATGCATAATGTCGTTAGATCCGCAACTTGTGCGATTAGTGGATACATATGCTACTACAGAAGATGGTCATCTGGCCTTTTGGGAGTGAGAGGGAACGGGACTCTAAACCTTCTTTGTGAGCATATGGATAATACACATGCCAAGTGTATTCCTTCGGCGCGTGCATGCTGCACTTTGGGTTCCTCGCAATACATACTTGGTGAATGGAGACATATCAAGATCTGACCATTGAGTGAAATGCATAATGTCATTAGATCCGCAGCTTGTGCGATTAGTGGATATGCCGCTCCAGAAGATGGTCATCTGACTTTTTGGGAGTGAGAGGGATCGGGATTCTACACCCTCTTTGTGAGCATACGGATAATACACATGTCGTAGTGAATTCCTTCAGCGCGTGCATGCTGCACTTTGGGTAACAAACAAACTTGTGTCCGTCTAGGAGTGTCATCGCCGTTCCTCACTTTACCATGGTTGATTGCGAACCCAGATTCTCTGGCTAACTCAGCCCATTTTTACGACTATTAATCTTTTATCATGTGAGGTGGGTTGTTGGGTGTCTCTGCACGAGAATGTGTCCACCATAGGCGCGGCACGGCACGTATCGGACATGGCAGGCTTTGCCTGGCATAGTGGCTCGATGACGTGGCGCGTGTAGTGGCAAGGACGGTCGGTAGAGAACACTTGCGAGTAAATTGGTAAAAAAAAACTGACACATCTTTCACTAAATTGGATAAAATACGATGGAACTTCACCCAATGAGCTAACACATGACGAATTGCTGCTAAATGGACTCAGTGATATCACAAAATTAGTGGGTATAAATATTTTTCACTAAAAAAGTTACATATGTGCAATACATATGTTCAAATGCATCGTATTAAGTGACGAACGTTGTTTTTTTGGATTTGGATTTGAGCGGCGATGGTGACCGCTAGTGGTGATGCTGGCGACTCATCCGGTGAACCCACCGCCGCCACGCCGGTGAGTGCCACGGGGACGGTTTTGGTTATTGTCATCATCGAACGATGAGTCTGATGCGGAGGAGGAAGCCATCTCCTCGCCGACGATTGACTCCGCGAGATACTTGTAGTACATCTGCCGAACGTCGTCGCCACTTAAACCCAAACAAAAGGGCATTGCATCATATGTTGCTCGGAGATTCAAAATGTAGCACATGCTTTGTTCAAACGCCCCCATGCACATAGATTGTGGACAAAGATGAGAGATACTTTGAGCTTTCCCTCGAATGCGGTTTTGTCCATGACACCAAATCAATGCTTATGTTCAATAATTTGATTAGGTCCCTAGGCATATGATGGACATACTATTATTACTGATGTGGAGGGCTTTCTACAGTAAGAATGAGGCGAAACCTCTTCCAACCATCGAAGGATCCAAAATATCTTTTAGCAACTATTCTAGACTGGTTTGCAACAGCAAACACACTCCCAACGAAACTCTGTTGAAAGGCAAACAACCAATTGTGGTGGAAGGTACAAGTACTCCGCATATTTCGAAGGCCCAGAGCTCTGTTAAACCCTGGACTCGGCCTCAATTGGGTAGGATAAGCTCACCATTAATGTTTCATATTGGATGTCAGATAGTTTTGGTAGAACATGAACTGTCTTGTATTATGCCGAAGGATAGATGATAGTCCTGCATGCCGATTCTTTGAGAACTGTGAGTCACCTCTTGAAGCGGAGCTGCGTGCTTGCTTGATAGGATTGAGAAGTCTGCGGAGCTTAATCAACTGCAGATCATGATCGAGACGGACTTTCTCCAATTGATTGAAGGTGAAAAGTCAAATTCGCTATCATGCCCTCATCTAGTCCGAGGTTAGAAATTTAGCTAGTGAAGATAATGTTTGTGATTTTATAAAAGTTGGAACGTTCGTGAGTTAGGATTTGTCATTGCCTCGCAAACTTTGAGAGAGCAGTGCGTCCTACTGTCACCTGATTAATGTCTAGACCTGATGTTGTTCTTCAGGATCTAGAGCATGACCGCATTGTAACCCTTCTAGCTTAAATAAATTTTTGCAAGAAAAAAGTTAAGTGCTACATGCAGACATGAAACATCATAAAGAGATGACCCACATCCTACATGACTTATCTACCGCGGCTACAAAAAAGCTCATGTTTTAAATGAGCGTGTTCTATGAAAGGAAAACAATATACTCCCTCCGTCCAGGATTATAAGTCATGCATGCTTCCCTAGATCATCAATTGGATCAATAAAATATAAATTATATAACACATATATTATGTCATTAGAAAATATAGAATCTAAAGTTTTTATGGCATGTTTTTTAATCTATACCTTGTACTAGGTTGGTCAAATTGATAATTTAGGGATATACACGGGACCTATTAACCTAAACGAGGGTGTACAACACTAGTAACGTTTAGCCTGGAATTCTTGACTCCCAATCTTTCTAGCACAGAAACTTTTGCCGATGTTGCCATTTGGTGAAATGAATGATACTACGTTTAGACATGCTTGCCATTGCCAACATACGCTTACACACACCTAGAGAAAGACAAGACCGGTCAGGGAACATAAGAGGGAGGCAGTGGGAAAAAAGAGCAAGGTCAAATGGATGAGGGGGCTGACACCAAAACATGTACTCCCTCCGTTTGGAAATATAAGGGGTTTTAGATTTGTGAATCGAATGTATCTAGACGTCTTTTAGGTATAGGTTCATAGATGTTCGAAGTGAACTTATACACTAAAAGTCATTTAGATACACTCATTTCACAAAACTAAAATGTCTTATATTCCTGAACGGAGGGAGTTCAAGTTTGCTCGGCTTCTCTTTCAAGCAATACATGTAAACATGGGAATCGATCTTCTCCTTTATCTGAGGGATGTTACTGTTATCGACCATGATCGTGACTTCCCACACTCCCTTTAATGCCAGTATGTGGGGAAGCATGGTCATTCCTCCTCTCTCTCCAAGTTTGAATTATAGGATTTGACCTAGTATATGTTAGGTCGAATAGGGTGGTGCATAAAGTGAGACCACGATGTCTCTTGTAATTTTGGATTGTGTGCAGTTGGCACATGCTTGCAGAAGATATCTTACAAGTTAGTATATGTATTCATGACTATCAACATGTATACCAACTGAGTTGGTACAAATAATAAAAATAGAAAAGCTTTAGCTGTTCAATATTGTGCTATCTATAAATTGGAAGGCCTACAAGAACATTCTCATACTCATGTGAAGGAAGCAATGAATCATAGTAAAGACAATATATAGTTGAGAACTGAAACACATACCAGGTCAAATCGTCATTGAGAGAAACATATAACATAGGTAAATCCACAGTCTGCGCGTAGTAAATATTATATGACGATACTCTAGACGCTGGTCGTCTGAATTTTTGGGAGTGAGAGGGATCGGGATCCTGCATCCTCTTTGTGAGTAGTATAAGGATCACTCTCGTGTCTACTTTCATGCATTAATTACTTGGTGCACCTTGGCTAACAAACTGAGCTTGCGTCCAGAAACATCATGGTTGATTGCAATATGGTACAATGTAGCTGCTGCGTGGATCATTTCAGGACGGCATGTCGTAGCAAAAGGCCCCTGTTCTAACCAGGGCCGTCCAAGAACACATGCGAGCTGTGCACACGCATAGGACCCCCAAATTCTAGGGGCCCCAGGTTGTCCCAGGCCTTCTAGTTATAATAGCCTAGTTTTTGTCGTGGACGCAGTCAACATAGCAGTTTTGCTTCCGTTCCCCTTGTTTCATAGCCTTGAGCTCAGTTTCTAGATCGGTGATCCGGATCAGGATTCAGGCCATCATAAATTTATTACCACATCGTTACTCCATTAGGTGCGCACTAGCCATAAGCCAACAATCCAGCTCGAAGCCATATCTAACTTAGGCATTTTTCTCCATCGATTTAATTCGTGAACAAGTCCATCAATTATTTGTCATTTTCATCTTTGTCGTGTATCTCGGTTCCTTTTTGCATATATCATGTTAGAATATATGATAGTGGCAACCAAAACTGAATCAATTGAAATCCTACTTGCATTTTACAATGAAACAAGAAAGACTTGATGAATTGGCTGTAACATGTATCAAGAGCGACATGCTGGAGATGATTACGAACATATGGCTGCATATTTCATTTTAATGAACACTAAAAGATTGATGTTTTTTCAAGTGATTCTTAGTTTGTAGTCAATAATTTTAAAAACGTATGTTCAAACAACAAGTAAAATCATTAATCTATTAATCTATACTATTAAAAAGATTAGGACCGTTTGTCGCCCCCAAAATCCGTCTACCGTGGATTAACCTTTTTGCCCCTGGCAGTTCGGAGAAATAACAGCCTCTACCACCGCAAAGTGAAAGATCGCGGCACAGACAGACCCGTCTCACCTTCTCTTTCTTCCGTCCCGCACGCGAAATAGAGTCGTCCCGCACACGAAATAGAGTTCGTACCGAACTCGATTCCTACCGAATCGATCTAGATTTCTTGCCCCTCCTCAAATCGACTCATATGTTTCTACTAGAAAAATTCCACCAAATCGACTCATATGTTCGCCGGAGTTCGCTCGGCATCAAAGTTCCAAGTCGAGTTCCGTCGAGATCCCCGATGGTTGGTCCAAGAAGAATGGGCCACCGCCGGATTTGGCCAGAGCCCCGCGCCTCAAATCAAGCAGTGCCACCGTCTGGAGCCGGGCCAGGATCTGACAAGCACAGCTTCGACCACCGCCTCCTACAGAGAACTGATCTCAGGCCACGCCTGGCTGGTGCGCGTCATGGCGGAAGAGCTCGGTCGCTGGCCTAAGCGTGGATGCGGAGCTGCTCGACCTGCCACCCGATTGAAATTCATTGTCGTGTCGTGTGTTCACTAATGTAGAGATCTCTCTACAGTCTACAACAGGATAGAGGGGGATTGATCTAGCTGTTGTTCAGCAGTGTGCCCTGGCGCTAGCTGTTTTCTTTCTTCCATCTTAGTGAGCTAGCTCGAGAGGCACTAGATTGATTTGATTACTAGACCGCGGCACTCCGGAGTATTATTTTTTCGGGTATGTTAGGGAACGAGGGTATCTAACAGTGGGGACGGCCGATTGCCCAATGTTGTGCTGAAATTTGTGAGCGGACATTCAGTTCTTCGTTGTAGAAATCAGCCATCTTTATGGAGTCTAGAATCGTGCTATTACTGAATCTTGAGAAGACGTCCGGTGTTGTCTGCCTAGTTCTTTAGTATTTTGGTCGTTGATTTCGGTCAGCAACTTCTATTCTGAGCTGGTATGGAGTTGCCTAGAGGGGTTTATTCCATCGTACAAAGTTTTGATACTACAATGCTGCTGCTTTGTGCTAAGTAGGTCACTCTGATTGTAATTTTGTCAACAAATGTAGCTTGGTGCTTTGTGATACAGCCCTATTCCTTCGGCCTATATTAGTTGATTTAGATTTGTCTAGATTCAGTTGTATTTACACATGTTTTAGTGCTAGATAGGTCTAAATATTGATAAATTTGAGTCAACTAATATGGGCCGGAGTGAATATGTGTTTTCATCTTAATACAATATTGATTGGTGGTGTCTAGCATAGAACTTTTAGAATTTTTCATGAATCTGGATTTTAAGTGGCAGCTCTGTCAAACAACTGAATTTAGCAAACTACAATCTTCCCTATCAATAATAGATGTTTGAATTTAGCACATGAGATCGCCATGAACACGGAGGATGTGCATGATATCGCTTTCATCCGTACTGTGCATAAGTTCGTCGTCGTCAATCGAGTTTTCGTAGCAACACATGGGTATTGTGCTAGTCTATCTTGTTATAATCGAATCTATCTATCTATATTATATCTACTAATTTCTTCGCAGGTAGGTTTGTCTATGTTATTTTCCGTCCGGTTTTTTTGGGGGTTTTTGCCTCTAACTGTTTGGACAAATTACTGCCCTGCCACCGCAAAGAAAAAAGTCAGAACTGTTCAATCTCCACCCCACCTACCGACGCTCCCCGCGGGACCCAACCACGATCGACCCCGCACGCCTCTGCTCTCTCCCTCCCGCAAACCACGCCACCAACTCCTCAACCCGCCTCTCGCCTCACCCCGCGCTGCAGAGCCCGGCCGCCGCCGCCCTATGCCACGGATGCCGCCCGCGCCTCTGCTAGGTTTCGCTGCTCGCCGCTGGCCCTGCGCACGCAGCCGGCCCTGACGCGATCTATATGTGCTTCCTCTGATCATGCATGCCTATGCTACAGTGTTTTTCTCCTTGTAAAATTGGCACTCGGATATGATCTTAAGTGGCAAAAGAAACACTTGGTTCTGCCAAGAAAAGAAGGAACAAGTGAATTCTTTTCTCGTACTCATTTTTTAGGAGTGTGGTCGTCTGAACGCAGTATGCAAAAATTCAGCTAAAGTGATGTTGAATCAGGTTAGCACATAACAAGGTATTGTTGCGCATGTATATATACCCTAGTCAATGTCACGATATTTTCGTGTCAGTTCAGGAGGCTGCAGCCGTGCCATGAAAGGATATTAATTACAGCAAATCCTAGCTGCGGCGGTGAAAACTACAGATTAATCTACATATAAAGAGTCAAAGAGATATTCAAAAAATAAAATAAAGAGTCAAAGAGATATGCAGGGTCATGCCATCGTCAATTGGACTTGTTTCTTTTGTGACCACGCAAAACAGTCCTGCTAGCAATGCTCATTGGCTTTAGTAGCAAAAAAATAGTAGGTTTTTCTTTATGTTCATATATTTATATCTATAATTAAATTGTACTAAAACAAAGTGGAATACATGTTCATTTCCCGTACTTATTTGTCTAATATGTGGCGAGACAAAATAAAACTACAGAAACCATGGCAACGCACGGACATTCAGCTAGTAGATTATAATATACATTGTTGTTATGTTATTTTGGTACTCAAGTTTGGACCCTGTTGAAAGTTTCGCAAAGGGGGCCCAAATTTCTAGAGACGGCCCTGGTTCTAACTGCAGCCTCACAAAATCTTTGGAACGGGCAGATGACCAACGGTGTTGTGCGTATGGTCTCTGTAGTTTTGCGGCTTAAGACGGACAGAACAGGGCGGAAAGATGGTCGCGGCTGGACCATAAGAACAAGCAGAAACTTTTTGCCATCTTTCTAGGCTTGTGTGGTGCACAAGTTAAAAAAAACAACTATTTTTTCTTATTAGGCTTTTCCTATTATCTTTGTCGAGAAAAAAACTAAATGAAACATGATCTAATCATCTACACTTGGGAGGTAACAATAGCTCAGAGGACAGAGGGTGTCAAGGCCTGCAGGCGTGGCCGAAGAGACCAGTGATGACATAGTGCCCAGCCTAGTGTCAAGATGGGGTGAGGAACGTGTGAGCACAAGGAAAAAAAAAGAACGAACCGCAGAAGGAGAATGTTGTGAACGAATCCACGTATTTCTATGTGAATGAATTATAGGGTAACTTCGAAAAGTTCTCCTCGTCAGGAAAAATGCTTCTTACCCTGGGTGTAGTGTTACTCGAAACAGACTTTCGCCTACCTTTATAAATAAAGTATACATGTGAGATCGCTGCTGGGCCAGACAGCACAACGCCCAAAGAGACACCACACGATACAAGAAGCTGGGTCGAACCCAAGCCCAAACGAAAAACAAGAAGAAGAAAGAGAAAATATAAAGTCCAGCCGACATCAGCGGTGCGGCGAGAACGAAGGTAACTCGCCACAAGTGCGCCGTCCGGATGAGTACTACCACACGACCAGCAATGCAAAGCGCCGTGTACCAAGCAGCACCTCCAAGAAGGGGAGTAACGACATCACTGCTACCCGGACAGGTCCTAGGGTTTCTCTCGGTACGCCACATGAGGTGGATGGGAGGTACACCCGACGCCCTTCAAGAAGGACAGCGATACCCGCAGGCGTCACCGCATCGAAGTCAAATAGACAAGGATCTCCCCGACCTTCCCACTGAATCACACTCCCGGACTCTTTGTAAAGCACCACCAAGCTCGCCGCCCACTTGCACGCGCCACCATTGGCCTGAGTCGCCATCTCCGGCACACCGTGAGCCACGGAGCGAGGCCGGTGAGACCGAGCGAGCGGAGCCATCGGCAAGGGTCAACATGACATCAGCACGCGGGGGATCTACCTCCACCGCCAAAAGGCGATAGCCGACCGGATGTAGCAGCACGACAAACCAGACCCGCTGGCTCGGCCGAACCCGACTAGGTTCGTGAAGTCCCGCCACCACACTGCAGCAAGGATGCCACCGCACACACCAACCCCGACACAGGTCAACTCCCCCGGCCACCAGAGGCTCCGCCACCTCAGCAGAGCCTAGTTGTCAAGAAACGGCTCCGACGCCACTGAACACACCCGATCAAGTCGGGCCTCCGTCAGACTGAGACACACCAGCGCACGTCACCTCCTGGTGCCGCCTTCGTCGAAGGAACGCCCAAACAGACCACCTTCCAGGGCTGGCGCCCCGGCATCCGCGGGCTCACACCCATCGAGCCAGGTTTGTTGCGTGACCTGCAAGGCAGTGGTAGGTCTGGTTGGTATAGGATGGCGGCCGCGGCACAGCCGCATGGGGGAGATCGACCTCCACCACTAATGGAGGTTGCCATCCGGATGCGGCAGCAGAGACACACCAAGTCTCGGGCCTGGCCAGGCCCAAAAAAGGGCCCGTAAAGTCTCCGCTGCCACGCTGCTGCAGTGCAGCCACCGCCCCCTCCTACACGCCCCACACTATCACCCCGCCTCCAGAAGGTGCCAGCATCGCGCAAGGCCGCCCTAGGCCCAGATCGGGCCCAAGTGGGCCCAAATCTGAACAAGCTGAAGCTGCCCGAGGACGCACTCGCATGGCTCCACCGTGTCGGCTCCCGCGCCGCCACCATGCCCCCCAGGTGCCGAGCCAACCCTGACGCCCCCTCCACCTGCCGATGCGGAGAAGGCCCGACGCAGCCACACCAATCCCGGCCCGTGCCTCCCCCCATGGACAACCGCTACCACCCCTATGCAGCGAACCCCGCCGCTGCGCACCCCACCACGCCGCCGCACCCCATCGCATCTGGGCGGAGGCTGTCGCGCCACCGCGCCCTGCACGTCACAGCGCCTCCCGCCGTCGGTGCTGGCCCGTGCCAGTCCCCGCCGCCACCGACACCGGCCGGGCTTCGCCCGGTCGCGCCCTTTAGCGATGGCGAGGGGGAGGGCAGAGCAGGGAGGGAGCTAGGGCAGGGCGATGCTAGGATTTCTCCAGGCCGCTCGTCGGAGCGGCACCGGGTGTAGTGTTACACCTAGCCTCTACACCAATATACCTAGCCTCTACACTAGCTAGATGTCAAAAGACATCAAGGATACACACAATTAAGAAAAAAATAAATGAGAGATAAAAAACAAAGACCCCATCACGATGATGAAACACTTGATTAATTCTGATAGTTTGAGAGAATAATAACTTGTATTGATTTCAGCCACGGTGGGCTGTTTATATAGATTACAACTGACTTGGACTCCAAGACTAATAGAGATAGAGTTACAATTCGAATAGGGAGGGGAGAGGCGACCGGTGCCCTAACCGCACCGACCTATACTCTAATATCCCCCGCAGTCTCAACGTCAAGAGTAACGATGTTGAGACTGGAGCGAATGTCTGTAAACTATGAAGTGGGGAGTCCTTTAGTAAAAATATCAGCAAATTGAGCACTGGTAGGAACATGAAGAACTCAAACTTCGCCAAGAGCCACCTTCTCACGAACAAAGTGAATGTCAATCTCAATATGCTTCGTGCGCCGATGCTGAACGAGATTGGATGCCATGTAGACTGCACAAATATTGTTACAATAAACAATGGTGGCTCGCTCCAGGGGTCGATGAAGCTCGACGAGTAGGTGACACATCCACACCGCCTCCGCCACGGCATGGGCAACCGACCTATACTCAGCCTCAGCAGAAGACCTGTAAACTGTTACATGCCTTTTAGAACACCAAGAAACAAGATTATCTCCTAAATAAACACAAAATCCAGATATGGACCGTCGAGTATCTGGACAACCTCCCTAGTCTGCATCAGAATAAACTGTCAATCTTGTAGGGGAAGAAGAGTTTAGAAGAAGATCGTGATCAAGAGTTCCTTTTAAATATCGAAGAATTCGTTTTACATGAGCAAGGTGAGGAGCACGAGGATCATGCATGAAAATACAGGCTTGCTGAACCGAATAAGAGATGTCGGGATGAGTGAGAGTGGCGTACTGAAGAGCACTAGTGATGCTACAGTAAAAAGTACTGAAGAGCACTGGTGATGCTACAGTAAAAAGTGATATCTAAAACAGGATCACCATTGGCCGATAGTTTGGCACCTATGTCGGCCGGAGTGCGAGAAGGTTGACAATTGAACATACCAACCCATGAAAGCAAATCCAAAAGATATTGTCGTTGAGAAATAAAAAGAGAGGATTTTGTGCGAGAAACATTAATTCCAAGAAAATGATGAAGAGGCCCTAAATCAGTCATGGAAAATTCAATATGAAGAGAAGAAATAATATGTTGGAGAAAAGAGTCAGAGCTAGCAATAAGAACGATGTCATCAACATAAAGGAGAAGATATGCAGTATGTTCGGAGGAACAAAAAATGAATAGAGAAGAATCAGATTTAGAAGATATAAAGCCATTGGTTTGAATGAAAGTAGCAAAATATTGAAACCAGGCACGAGGAGCCTGTTTGAGACCATAAAGAGATTTTTTGAGCAAACAAACAAGATTTGGAGAAGAGGGATGCTGAAAACTAGAGGGTTGTTGATAATAGACAGTTTCATTAAGATTACCATGGAGAAAAGCATTTTTAACATCAAGTTGATAAATCGGCCATGAAGAAGAAGCATCAAGTCTAAGAACAACGCGAGTAGTGCTTGGTTTGACAAAAAGGGAGAAAGTCTCATCGAAATCAATGCCATGTTGTTGTGAAAAACCGCGACAAACCCAACGAGCTTTGTAATGAGCAAGAGTGCCATCATAATGAAATTTGTGTCGAAAAACCCATTTGCCAAAAACAACATTAACGCCAGAAGGTTTGGGAACGAGAATTCATGTATTGTTTTGTTGAAGAGCATCAAATTCATCACGCATAGCTGAAAACCAAAGAGGATCAAGAAGAGCACGTTTGTAGGATGTGGGTATAGGGGAAATAATGGTTGTGGCTGTGAGATTGAGACGTTTAGAAGGGAGAAGAAAGCCACGTTTGCCACGAGTGCACATGACGTGATCGTTTGTAGGTGGTTGAATAGGAACAACATTAGGTGGTAATGGGGGTGTGGAGGAAGACTCGACAGTAGGTGTTGGTGGTTCGGGTGATGGGGTAGATGGTTCGGTGGTGGGGGTAGGGGAAGTGGTGCTACGAGGGGTGGACACGATAGTGGTCGGGGTGGTGACAGGTTCCTGCCGTGGCAGAGAATCGGGTTAAAGTGCTACCGTGGCAGGCAGCCACGACAGAGAAACAGGCGAAAAGTCTGCCGCGGCGGAGAAACCGGCGAAAATCCTGCCACGACAGAGAAACGGGGCAAAAGTCTGCCGCGACAGGGGCGACAATGGGTTGAACGAAGGGTGTTTTGGTGGTGGTAGGGACTGGCGGTTCGGTTTGGGGAGTGAGTTTGGTGGAAGCATAAGGAAAAGTATTTTCATCAAAAGTAACATGGCGAGAAACAATAACACGACCAAAAGAGGGATCAAAACAACGATATCCTTTGTGATCATCAGAAAGGCCAAGATGAATGCAAGGTAGAGAACGCGGTTCGAGTTTATTGGAGGCTGTGGAGGCAATGTTTGGAAAACAAAGTCAACCAAAAACACGCAAGAAAGAATAGTTTGGGTGAGATAAAAACAAAGATTGAAAGGGCGAATAAAGAGGACACGTTTTGGTGGGATGAACATTGATGAGGAATGTGTCAGTGCGAAGAGCTTCAGCCCAAAAAACGAGAAGGAAGAGAGGCTTGCAAAAGTAAAGTGTGAATAATGTCATTGATAGAACGAAGAAAGCATTCAGCTTTACCATTTTGAGAAGAAGTATAAGGACATGAAAAACGAATAAGAATTCCTTGAGAAAGAAAGAAATTGCGGTTTTAGTGTTGTCAAATTCTCGTCCATTATCACATTGAATAAATCGAATAGGCAAGCCAAAGTGAGTAAGAACATACTGCCGAAAATTTATGAAAATTGTATGCACATCAGATTTTGCACGAAGAGGAAAAGTCCAAATATAGTGAGAGTTGTCATCCAGTACCACAAGATAATATTTATAACCTGAAACACTAGGAACTGGAGAGGTCCATAAATCATAATGAAGAAGCTCAAACGGAAAAATACTAACAGTAGTTGAGGTACCAAAAGGTAATCTAACATGTTTGCTGCATTGACAGACATTACAGAGAGAGGAATTATGAGAGGAACTAGAACTAGGTATACAAAAATCTTGAAGCAAAGACGACATAGTAGTTTTATTGGGGTGGCCTAGACGACGATGCCATAAATCAACTGATGCAAGCATGGCGCGGGGGGTGGATGTGGGCGCGCCATGAAGTGGATAAAGATCGTCCGTTCTGTTGTACCGAGCGAGGACCTCCCCCGTTTTCAGATCCTTCACAAACAAACCAAAAGGGTCAAAAGCCAGAATAACTTTGTTGTCAATACAGAATTGTCAAACAGAAATAAGATTTTTGATTAAGGAAGGAACAACAAGGATATTACATAGAAGAAAATTAGCATAAGATGAAGAGATGTGAGAATTTCCGGCGCAAGAGACAGGAATTGTGGAGCCATCACCGATAGTGATTGTGGAAAAAGCAGAGGGGAAACAAGCTGATAGCAAATTCATATTTGAAGACATATGCGAGGATGCACCAGAATCGAAAATCCAATATGTACCTTCGTTATTTAGTGTAAAGTTGTTCATGGCGTTGATGAAGGCGTCTTGGTCCCAGGTCGGCTGCTGGGGAGGAGCAGAGGAGCCGGGAGCTTGCATGTTGACGTAGGGGAGGGTGGTAGCTGGTTGTACGCGTACGGAGCTTACATGGTGCCATAGGGGGCCAGGATGTGGTAGTAGGGCACGCCGGATGGTGGTGTAGCAGTTGGGGTTTAGACGTGAGTCGGCGGCCGAGGGCCAAGGAGGCCGGGAGAGCCCGTGGCTGGACGAATACCGGGACTCCATGCACCTGTGTATGCAGGAGGGGCACCATACGGAGACAGGGCTAACCATGGCATCGACCAAGCCTGCACAAGGCCAGTCCAAGGGTTGTGCTGAGGAGGCCAGGATGGTGGTGCGTGCGGCGAAGTAGCAGTCAATGACGAAGCGGGTGCATGGCCGGAGGAGCGCGTCGTGGGAGGCATGTAGATCGGGTTCTTTCCCCTGTAATTAGGGCTCGGGCGCCATCCAGGAGGCAGGGTCGGGGCCGCGGCTGGCGCAACAGGAGGTGGGTGCGCGGGCGGCTGCCGCGGCAGCCCAGAGGGCGGATTCCCTACCGCGGAAAGGGCGGTGGCGTGGAATACATGCGGCGCCCATTGTGCCTTGCGAGCTTGATTCTTCTCTTCTTGCTGGAGGAGGGAACACACCTCCTTGAAGGTGGGGTAGGGCTTCAGCATGGGGATGAAGGACTGCTGCTTCTCGAATTGATCTCCGAGGCCGACGAGGAGGGCGTTGATTAGGGTGCGGTCATCGACGTGATCACCAAGCTCACGGAGTTCGTCGCCGATGGCCTTGATCCGCTGGCAGAAGACGGTGACCGGGGCGTCTCCCCGGGTGGTCGTGCGAAGCTCCGTGTTGATGCGCGCGTCGGAGTTGTCCTGGAACAGCTGCTGGAGAGAGGCCCATAGATCAGTGGTGGTGGCATCGTCGGAGGAGACCAGGTTGAAGAGCTCCGTGGAGATGCGGGTGTAGATCCACTGGATGATGGCGAGATCATCTTTGACCCAGCGGGGATGGGCGGGCTGCGGAGGGTAGGAGGGATCTATATGGTGACGGAGGCCGCAGCGGTCGAGGTGGATGGTGAAGAGGTGGCGCCAGTGGTAGTAGTTGTGGGCGCCGAGGTCGAGCGGTATCGGTATGAAGGGGGAGACATCGGCGATGGTGTCAGCTAGAGAGATCATCGGAATTTGGGGAGGTGGTGGGTGTGTGGTTGTAGTTGTAGAGGAGGAAGAGGGGGAGGGAGGGACACCGGCAGCACGGAACTCGACCATGGAGAAGAGGGGCCGAGCTGGGGCGGCGACGGCTTTGGCGACGCATGTGGAGGCGCCATCCCAGATGCGGAAAACCTAGGCGTCTGATACCATGATAGTTTGAGAGAATAATAACTTGTATTGATTTCAGCCACGGTGGGTTGTTTATATAGATTACAACTGACTTGGACTCCAAGACTAATAGAGATAGAGTTACAATTCGAATAGGAAGGGGAGAGGCGGGCGGTGCCCTAGCCGCACCGACCTATACTCTAATAAATTCTGATCTAGATATCTAGTGGCTCCATGCATCCAACTGCGGAGATATCCAACCGGAAGACTGAAATACGTTGGCAGACAGATCGAGGAGGCCAACATCAAGCAGATCAACAACATGGCGCACGAAGAGCAATAGGACGAAACCACCATTATTCAGCGATCAGCCACCACACCAACAGCGTCTCCCGTCGTGGTTGTCTACTCGATCCCTGCTGGCAAAGGGTCGCGTGTCCGAGATTCCCATCATGGCACCAGTGAGCACGACGACCGAGCGCCACCCGAAGAAAGGTTGTTGCCCCCACATGCAAGATCCACCGGAGCCCATGCCATGAAGCCTCCACACCTCGCCGACCACCACCACCATAGCCCGGGGCCATCGAACCGTTGCCTCATCCGCAAGGACTCGACTAGATCTATCTGGCTTAGCTCACGCAGCCCATCGCATGCCTAGATTGGTTCCGCGTTGCCCCATCATCACATGTTGTTGCACCAGACAACCCCATCCTCAGCTGCGAACATCATCACTCGAGAGTCCCACGCTAGGGAGACGCGCAAGAGAAGACACCCTGCCGACACCTTCCTTGGGGTGAGAACGGCTTTGTCGTCGGCCCTCGAGCGGTGGCACTGCGGGGGAGGGAGGGTCGAGGCTCCTAGCGATGGTGGTGGCTAGGGGGAGGGGGTGCTGGAGTTGGGGTCTACCTTATCATAGAGTTATAAATGAACCAATGCTTTGGAAATACACATTCAAAGCAATAAAAGAGGGGTTGTTCCAGAGATTTAGATTGTAGAAAATATATTTGTGACCAACAACCAACTGGTTTACTGAGACCGACCAAGTACTATCTATTGTGGTACAAATAATAAAAAGATAAAAGCTTAAAAGTTTCAACTTTGTAATGCATATAAATTGAAAGGCCTGTCTCTAGTCATAGTCATAAGAAGTACGTGAGGAGTCATGATCAATACATAGTTGGGGGAATGGAGACATCTCAAGAGCCGACCACTGAGTGAAATGCATAATGACGTTAGATCTGTGGCTTGTGCGATATATAGTGGATATGCTACTCTAGATGATAGCCATCTGGATTTTTGGAGTGAGAGTGATCGGGATTCTGAACCCTCTTTGTGATCATAAGGATAATACTCAGGGCAATACTCATAGGTGGACTCCAGCGTGCATGTTGTACTTTGGCTAACAAACGGACTTGTGAATGCCATCATCATTCCTCATTGTACCATGGTTAGTTACGAACATGGGTTCTCCATCTAAATCAGCCCGTTATTGCAAATGTTAATCTTTTACATGTTTATCTCATGAAATTGGGTTGTGGGGTGTCTCCGCATGAGAATGTGGCCACCGCAGGTGGCACGGCACATCCCGGACACATGTTGGCTTTGCATGGCACATGTCGGCGGCGAGGACGGTCGGTAGAGAACACTTGAGACTAAAGTGGTAAAAACTGACACATCTTTATCTAAATTGAGGAAAAGACGACGCAAGTTTCACTCAGTAGCTAAACACGACGAATTGCTGCTAAATGGATTAAGTATGTCACAAGTGTCAAATTAGTGGGTATAAATGGGGTTCACTAAAAAGAGTGCAATACATACACACACACACCACACTTGCACAAAATACATTGAAATTCTTGAAATAGGTTTTCGCCCCGCTTTATAAATAAAGCACATAGGTAAGACCGCTGCTGGGTCAGACAGCACATCGCCCAAAGAAAACCGAACACTGCTGGGGCCGAACAGCACAAGCAAAAGCCCAAGAGAAAGAACAAAAGAAAGAAAAAAGAAAGAAATGCACGACGGCACCGGGTCGACCACCGACAAAGACTCAGCGACCACTACGCCCACCAAAAAGGTCCCACCACGATCCTATGCCTCCGAATTGCCGTGTACCAAGCAACACCTTCAAGAAGGGAGCGACGATGATGCCGCTGTTGCCCGGACAAATCCTAGGATTTCTCGCGGTACACGCAGGGGAGTGAGAGGAGGGTACATCCGGCGCCCTTCAAGAAGGAAGGCGGCACCCGCAGATGTCGCCGCGCCAGCGCCAGCCTAGCTGGCAAGGATTTCTCCCGACCCCCCAAAGACCCAAACCCCAGCCAATCCTGGCACTCCACCAACTTTTCGTCCACCAACGTGCGCCAAAACGGTCCCGCCGTCTCCATCAGCGTCTCGCCATGGAAAACACCACGAGGTTGGCCGGTGTGAGGCACCCACCGAAGTCAAGGGACAGCGGCGCTGCTACCGCATGGGAGGGATCGACCTCCACCGCCAGAGCGGTAGCAGACCGGACGCAGCAGCAGAAGCCCAGATCGGGCCCGTGAAGCCCCCGCCGCCGCGCTGCAGCAGACGCATTGGCATCGTCGCTCCCCCTGACTCGACGCGTTCCCCACACCAACCATGGTAGCGACCTGAGAGGGAGCTAACCCGCCCAAACCCGAGCCCAGCCAACCTCGTCTCTGCCACCACCGCCGCCAAACAACAGCGCCCTCGCCTCGCCGCCATCCAGGACATCACCGGAACGCCGCCTGCCGAAGAACACCGCCACCAGAAGAGCATGGCAGCAACGCAAGACGCCTCCCGAAGCCGTCTCCGCCGAAGGAATGCCCTTGCAGACCACTTCCCGAGGCCGCCGCCCCGGCATCCACGGACTCGCACCCACCGACCCAAGTGCATTGCGTGACCTGCGAGGCGGAGGGGGAAGGACTGGTTGGCATAGGATGGCAGCAATAGCACGGCCGCTCGGAGGGGACCGACCTCCTCCGCGAGTGGCGGTTGCCGTCCGAACGCGGCAGCAGGGGCACACCAGGCCCTCTGGCTCGGCCGGGCCCAGAAAGGGCCCGTAAAGCCCTCGTCGCCACGCTGCTGCAGAGCCACCATAGCCGCCGCCGCCCTCCTACACGCCCCACCCTACCTCCCCACCTTTAGAGAGAGATCAAACCAAGCGAAGCCCGCCCCAACCCAGATCGGACCCGAGTGGGCCTAGATCTGGGCCCTCTGGAGCTGCACGAGGGTGTAAGCTTGCTGGTCGCCTCCCCGCGGCCGCTGCCGGCGTCACCGAGCCGCCATCACACGTCAGGGCATCAAGCCAGCCCTCAAGCCCCCCCCCCCCCCCCCCCGCCGCTGAGAGGCAGCAGCCTCCCTCGCGACGCAACACCGCCACGAGCAGGACCAGCTGCTCCGCGCCCCGTCTGCCGTCCCCGATGGCGACCCACCGTGCGCTGCCGCCAAGACTGCGCGACGCGCACGCAGCAGCCGTGCCAAACGGCCACGGCCCGCCCGGCCCAAGCGAGCCTAGATCGAGCCCGCAGGGCGCCGCGCTGTGCAGCCTCACCACCGTCCAGCCAGCGGCAGCCCCGGCCTAATCTAAAAATGTCATCACAGAGGTATATCTTGAGATCTGCGTCTTGACTCGGTAGGTTTTATTTAATGAAAACATCTAGCTAGAAGTACATTCATGGTAGCAGATAAGTGTGTACAAAGAAACACTACATGGTTTGGTGCAAGCTGTAGATTAGCATATGTGTATGCAAGACTTTGGTACAACATATATATCAGATCAGATAGTATGTACTTTGAATTTGGAGAATTTCCCGTGGAACACAACTAGAATATTATTTTTCTTATCTTGGAAAAATTAGATATTATTTCTATGACTTAATTAGTTTTGCCCATATGCTGGGCATTAGCTTCAAAAAACATATGCCAGGCACGAGCCGCCAGAAGAAAGAAGCCTGCGGCTTCACCCTCATGAACAAAATAAAAATGTCACCAACTAAAGAATCAGATGACCGTGATAGAATTGGCAGTCATGCTAAGTTAAGTTCTACATGCAGACACGAAACATCATAAAAAGATGACCAAAGTGTGTTCTATGAAAAGCTCATGTTTCAAATGAGTGTGTTGTAGAAAGAAAACAATATACAACACCAGGCAACATTTGGCCAGGAACTCTTGACTCCACTATCCAAAAAAACGGCTGATATGCCAATTTATCGCTAACGCTCGGTGAAAGATAAGCCAATTAATCAATTTATTGGCTGATATATCCGAAAACCGCTAATTTTATGCCGACGTAAAAGTTAACAACAATATCCTCAACATTGTGACTCCTAACCTTGCTGGCACAAAAACAGATGCCGGTATTTCCATTTGGCGAAATGAATGATACCACTTTTTGACATACTACTTGATAACATACACTTATACTCATCCAGAGACAAACCAAACAGAGCTTTTTTTTTGACAGAACAAATCGCTTTATTGATCAAACAACATCATTACACAGAGTTCCTCGGATGCAATCCGGAACAAAGTTAAAAACCTCACTAAAAGGAGAATTACGACAAGATTTCGCTAAACAATGCGCCGCTTCATTAAGATGCCGCTTCACGTGGACGAAAGAGACCTCCGTGAAGACACTCGCCAATGATCTAATTTCGTCAGCTAGGATGCCCACCACAGAGCGATCCAGAATCGAGGATTGAAGACGTTGGACCAAAGAAAGACAATCGGTGGCAAAAATTACCTTGTCCAGCCCCTTCTCCCGCGCGAGGGACACCGCTCGATGTAGAGCCAGGGCTTCAGCATACTCAGGTGAAGAGAACCCTTGTAGGTGTTGACGACAAGCACCAACACATACACCACGATGATCACGGATCAGCACTCCTGCCCCCATACGCTTGGTGTCCTCAAACAGAGCCGCATCAGAGTTGATCAAGACAGTACCTAGTGGCGGTGGAGTCCATCTAGTCGCCGGAGCATGAGACTTACACCTAAGAGCTTGGTGGGTAGGTTTGACCAAGTGCACTCTGATGAGATCGACAAAGGCTAAGATCTTACCACAAGTTCGTTTTGGATCAGGATTGGGGCCTCCATTACGAATATCATTCCGTGTGTCCCAAATGTGCCAAAAACCAACAGCTAAAACTGTCGCCTGTAGATCACTTGAACGAGAGAGGAAATCAAAGAGCCATTGTCTGTGAGTAGAAAAAGCTTTCCTATCAAGTTTGAGAGAGACATGCAATTTAACTTCTCTCCACACGGTGCGTGCAAACTGACAAGTGAGCAAGGAGTGCTCAATTCCTTCGACCCTGCCACAAAAGATGCACGTAGCAGACTCTAGGACACCCCGTTTGCAAAGCTGGAGACCACTCGGAAGACAATCATGCACGAAACGCCAGAGATGAATCAACATTTTTCCCGGTGCCTTGATCTTCCAAATTAATTTCCACTCCTTTTCACTATTCATCCAATTAGAGCTGATCCCCTCACCAGTTCTGCTGCTTGCTTGAATGAACTTTGCCGATCTAGCTAGAAAATAGCCAGACCGCACAGTGAACGTATCATGCCGTGTATAAGACCAGCTGACATAATCCTTGCCAAAACGACGAGAGATAGGAATCTGGAGTATTTCTTCTGCTATCGCTGGGTTAAAAAAAGCACGTACGTTCTCCTGATTCCAAGTCCCTTCCTCTTCATTCATGAGGCAATGCACTGTAGCTAAGGGAGGGATAGGAGATACAGACCGGATTACCTCAGGAGGAAATCGAGGTACCCAGTTATCCGTCATAATCTTGACAGCTTTTCCATCTCCGATTCCCCAACGAACTCCTTGATAGAGTAGCTCCCTGCCATGCCGTGTATGAAGCTGATCTAGGTTTCGAAGCATGCCAAAAATCAGTGTTAGGGAAGTACCTTCCCTTTAAAACACGAGCACATAACGAGTCCGTCATAGTAAGAAGTCGCCACCCCTGTTTTGCCAACATAGCTTGATTGAAAAGAATAAGATCACGGAAGCCCATGCCCCCTAAAGCCTTTGGTGTTGACAACCATGACCACGACCGCCAGTGCATTTTCTTCTTGCCGTCTTCAAATCCCCACCATCTATTGGCAATCACCGGTTTAATTTGATCACAAGTACCAACTGGGAGTTGAAAACAGCTCATGACAAAAGTTGGGATAGCTTGAACTACAGACTTGAGTAGGGCCTCATTACCCGCCCTTGATAGCGGTCTGTCTGACAAGCTGTTTATGTATCTCCAAATTTTGTCAAAGATAAACTTGAAGGTGGCAGTAGGAGAACGACCTACATTAGTAGGCATTCCAAGGTAGAAGTCATTCAGAACTTCACTTTGTACGTCCAGCTTTTCCTTCACACTACTCTTCACTTGATCCAAACAATGCTGACCAAAGAAAACAGAAGACTTCTCAAGATTGACTCGCTGACCAGAGCCATCACAATACAACTTGAGAGTATTTTTGAGATCATCAATACTCCTATTATCACTTCTGGCAAAGAAGATACTGTCGTCTGCAAACAGTAAGTGGGATATAGGGGGACCGAGTCTACCATTACGAATTCCATAGAGCTCTCCTCGATCCTCCTGTTGTTTCAGCATGCTCGACAAACCCTCTATGCATAAAAGAAATACATATGGACTTATTGGATCTCCCTGACGAATCCCTCTTGATGGAACAACCGGTTTAGTGAGCTCGCCATTAACACGAACAACATAGCGCACACAAGTAACACAACGCATCACCGACTGAATCCATATGGGATCAAAACCGAGCTTACATAAGCAACCATGCAGATAATTCCACTCCACCCTATCATATGCCTTCATCATATCAATTTTCAGAGCAAAGAAGGGCCTCCTCGAATTCTGGTTGCGAATAGTATGTAAGCATTCATAGGCAATCAATGCATTATCAGTAATCAATCTTCCTGGCACAAATGCACTCTGATGTTCTGAAATAATCAAGGGAAGGATCACTTTCAGCCTGTTCGCCAACACCTTGGAGGCAATCTTGTAGAGGACATTGCACAAGCTAATGGGGCGAAATTTTTTCAAGTGCTTTGGCTTGGCACATTTGGGGATTAGGACAATCATCGAGTCACAAAGCCCCTCCGGGATCTCCCCTCCACCTAAAAAACTCCTCACAGCATTGCAAATTTCAGCTTTGAAGAACTCCCAATGTGTTTGGTAAAACAAAGCCGGGAAACCATCAGGCCCCGGCGCTTTGGTAGGTCCCATCTGAAAAAGTGCAGCCTCAGTTTCCTCATCAGTGTACGGTTTACATAAGTCCCCATTCATCTCAGTTGTCACCTTACCGGGAATAGCATCAAGTACTGCATCCATAGAAGCACACGTCTCAGAGGTAAAAAGTTGCTCATAGAATTGATGAGCCATACCTTTAATCTGCGCCTGCACTTCACACTTCGAGCCATCATCACGCACCAAAGAATCAATTCGGTTCATGCGTTTCCTAGCAGATGCTCTAGCATGGAAGAAAGAAGTGTTACGATCTCCCTCGCGAAGCCACTCCACTCTCGATCGTTGTTTGGCCATAATTTCTTCACACTCAAACAGATCACAGAGTTGGCGCTCAATCTCACGTTCTTCCTTCATAGTTGCCTCCGACAAAGGCTGGCCACGGATGTAAAAGAGTTGTTGCTCAAATCGGCAAATCTTCTTACGAACAGACCCGAAGGTCGCCCGACTCCAATCTTTCAACATAGGGGCCATTTTGTTCAGCGTCGACCATGTCGCGCTGAGGGAAGAGGAGCCGTCCCTCTCGGCTGCCCAGGCAGCCTCGAGAACCCCCTTGTAGTCTGGGGCTCGACGCCACATGGCCTCGTAACGGAAGCTACTTGTCACCGGCAATGGTCTTGGGTCCTTCACCAACGTGATCAACACCGCATAGTGATCCGAAGATGTTGTAATGACATTCTCCACTGTGCAATCATCAAAGAGCTGTGAGAATTCTGCGTTAGCTACTGCTCTATCCAGACGCACCTTAACATGAGTAATAGCATCCTGTCGATTAGACCAAGTATACTTCGGTCCAATGAAACCCAAATCAGATAACCCACAGTCTTGCAAACAGTCACGAAACGCTTCAATCTGCGTCTCAGTCCGATCCCGGGGACCCAAGTGCTCGTCTTGACTCAAAACCTCGTTAAAATCACCACAACAAAGCCACGGGCCCTTGCAATTAATTCTGCTTTGAATCCGAGCTTGCTTCCTCAATAGGCACCAAAACCTCCTCAACAAGCTGATTCTGATCATTAGTGACCAACCCTGACTGTCGTCCCGTAGGCGCAGCCTCCAACAACAACTGTGGAGTTTTGACACGGTATTCTTGTTTCCTCTTCGTACCAGCCAACTTGTCCACATCAACCTGAACGGTGGCCTTTTCTTTGCCTTGACCCTTACGAGTCTTGGCTGCATTGGAGCGTGGGCGAGCAATATTCTGTTTGACCGGCCGGGGCGAACCCTCCTGTTTATCCCGTTGTTCATTGGTCGACTGCCCGGGTTTCTCAGCCGCCAGACTGCTGCGACGACCACCCCTGACCAGCCGATGCGGATCCGCTCGATGGCTGAGAGAAAACAGTGACTCCCCGCATCAACGGTTTATCAACATCCACCTCAACTCGAACACGCATAAAGCTTCCCCAGCAACGTCCTGTATCATCGATCACAATCCACAGCGCAGGGGAGCTGCCCTTTAAGCCAAGCGATCCAGCAATCAATGCACCCCATTTTTTATGCATGTAACCGAAGGGCAAATTGATGATCCTGGCCCAGACTTTCAGACTGTTAAATTTCATGTCGCTTGGTTTTTGATCAATGTCGAAATCTCTGAGAAGCACTGCATGCCTACCAACAACCCATGGAGGTCCATCGACAACACGGCTCATGTCCATCTTCGTGCGAAACTCAGCCACAAAAATATTCACACCCGCAGGGTTGAAAACTAGACCACGCGGGTTACCCCACGCCGGCCTCAGTCTCAGTGCCGCCGAGATTGTGCCGATGTGCAGCGGATTGGGCGCCAGCAACTTACCCACGAGCGCCCACCTCGAGTGGACCATGAAGTCATCAGCACCATCCTCAAGCACCACCGCCTCCGATTCCGCCGCCGTCAGACGAAGCCGAGCCATCATCTCCGAGACGTGATCATCGGATCCGATCGGCGCCGCCATCACCGGGGGAGAACCCAGAGATAAGCAGAGGAGACTTCTAGGGCGATCCGGCAGATCAGGAGGACACGAGAGAGAGATCGCCCACACGGGAGCAACTCAAACGAAGATTCAAACCCTAGTACTGGAAGAACGCCAAAGGAGACGACCCAGCCCTAGGAGAGAGAAACAAAAACGACAGGCGAACGAATCATTCGTGTCTTGTTCCTCAGATGTGCTGTTCCCACAAACCAAACGGAGCTGGTCAGGGAACAACATCGATCTTCTCCTTCATCTGATGGGTGTTATTGTTATAGTTACTGTTATCGACCGTGCTCCTGACTTCCCACACTCCCTTTAATACAATTAGAATGTGACCTAGTATATGTGACCTAGTATATGTTAGTACTACCTCCGTTCACAATTAGATCGCATTCTGGGTTTAATCAAAGTCAAACTTTTTAAAGTTTGATCAAATATTTAGCAAAAAATAGAAGTATCTACAATATAAAACTTACAGTATTGGAATCTTCGTAAGTTATGTTTTCATAATATATGTATTTGGAATAATGAATGCTTATATATTTTCTTATATTCTTGGTCAAAGTTGACAAAGTTTGACTTTGAAAAATGCTAGAACGCGAAGTAATAAAAAACAGAGGGAGTACCTGCAAAAAACAAAAAAAACCTAGTACTTGTTAGGTCAAATAGGGTGTGCATCTACATTAAGTGAGACCACGATGTCTCTTGTAATTTTCGATTTTGTGCAGTTGGCACATGCATGGTGGTGTAAATAAATGGTGTTTGTGGGTTGCATGTTTTATCATCTAGACATATAATTAACAAGATCTCCAAAAAAATATACGGACGACATTTAAAAGAGGATCCGGAGTTTAACTTTAGAAAATATCTTCGGATTTAGTATATGTATTCCTGCATAACATGTATACCATTTGAGTTGGTACAAATAATAAATATAGGAAAGCTTCATGTGTTCAGTATTGTGCTACTTATAAATTGGAAGGCCTACAACTAGAGCATCCCATCATAACCATGAGAAGGAAGTGAAGCATAGTAGGGACAGTACATAGTTTGAGAATTGAGAGACATATTTCAGAGTCAATCTTCATTGAGTGAAACATAGTACTAACAGAGGTAAATCCACAGTTTGCGCGTAGTAAATATTACACTCGTATGATACTCCAGATAGATGATGGTCGTCTGACTTTTTGGGAGTGAGAGGGATCGGGATTCTGCATCCACTTTGTGAGTATAAGGATCAATCTCACGTCTATTTTCATTCATTGCTTGATGCACTCTGGCTAACAAACTGGGCTTTCGCCTAGGAATATCATCGCCGCTCCTCTGTGTATCACGGTTGATTACATCTCGCGACACCTCTCAGCTGCTGCGCTGGATTATCTCTGGACGGCATGTCATTGCAAAGCTCCCTGTGCAAACTGTAGCCTCACGAGGATCTTGCATTGGTCAGACGATCAACCGTGTGTCTTCCTTTGTTGTGCACTTGTGTGTATGGTCTCGGTGGTTTTGCGGCTCGAGGCAGTCCTCATTACATGTTGAATATTAAAAGAAGTAAAACAAGTAGCTAGCTCTCCAATTTCTAACAGAAGTGGAGCCACAATTGATCTAGAATTGTGGCGATCGTTCTAGAGCTCCCCTCGCGAGCGACCGAAGCGGCACCCGTAACCTAGCTTCCAGCCCTTCCCTGACTCCTTCCCGCGCGCCGCCGCCGGCGTTGGTCGCCGGGCGAAGCCCGCGCGGCGCCGGCGGCGGTAGGCCCTCCCTTCCCCGGCGCTAGTTCTTGGCGAGGGCTGGCTCTGGCGTGCGGTGCATCTCGACAGGGGGCGGCGAGGCTCAGCGTGGCGGCGGCCGGCGTGCGGCGCTGGGGGCGGCCCTCTGTTCCTCGAGGTGGCGGCAGGAGGGCGCGCGGCGGCCGCGCCCGCGGGGGCGGCTGGTGGCGTTCCGCCTGCAGATCCTGGGTGTTGCTGCGGTGGTGGCCTTTCACCGGCGGCGGTGCTCCGCAGGCGGCGGTCCGGCTCGAGGCCGGGAGGACGGCGGGGTGGCGACGCAGCCTACTGCGAGGTGGAGCTCTCCGGCGGCGCGGGCTGGGGCTCTCCGACCCAGATCTGGGCCCCTCGGGCCCCATCTGGGCCTGGGTGGGCCGCCCTGATGGCGGACGCTTCACCTCCTGGAGATGGAGGCGGCGACACCGCTAGGACTTGGGATTGCGATACCGTGCCTTGCCTGTTGCAGCGGGATGACTGGGGCTTCACAGGCTCATTCCGGGCCTGGCCAGGCCCACCGAGGCCTGGTGTGCCCCGGATACCCTGTCCGGTCGACTACCACCTCTTGGTGGTGGAGGTTGTCCCTCCCGCACGGCTTCGGTTCCGCAATCCCTCGTCTTGTGACGGTGTGGTCCTCCGTCTTGCAGGTCGCACTCCAAGGTCCTCGATGAGACGATGAGGGGGGTTTCGAGAGAGTGGTGGCGCATGCTCGTGGGTGGCAAGGTTGGTGGTGGTGCTTCGGGTGCCTCGGGGCGTCGTGGTGGGGAGGGGATCGGGAGAAATCCTTGTCGGCTTAGCCGACACCGCCGCGGTGCCGCTTTCGAGTGGCGCCTTTCCTTCTTGGAGGGCGTCGCGGAGATCCCTCTCCCTATGTGCCTCGAGTACCAGGGGAAACCCTAGGACCAGTTCACTGGTCCGGGTAGCTGCGTCGTGCATCGGCGCCTCCCTCCGCGAGGGTGCTGCTTGGTACGGGGTGCATCGAAGGGCTTGGAGCGTGGTGGGACATAGTCGGTGGACGCAGCGGTCTCGGATTGTCCTTGTTTAGTCGACTCACTGCCATCTGTGTTTCTTTCTTTCTTCTTTTTGGGCATGTTGGTTCGTGCTTCTTGTATCGTGTTGAGTCTCTTCTTTTGGGCGTTGTGCTGTCTGGCCCAGCAGTTGTCTCATCTGGTTTGCTTTATTTATAAAGCGGGGCGAAAGCCTATTTCGAGGAGTTGTACTAACTCTAGGCAGTTCATCTCCATAATCACATGCGGGAAGCCTCGAATTTTGGTGAAGATGACACCATCACGCAAGGATAAACGCAGCTGGACCGTAAGGACAAGCAGACACCTTCTGCCATTTTGCAAGGCTGCTATTTCGTGCTTCTTCATGATTTTAAAGAACAAGTTTAAACAAACAATTACTTTTTCTTACCAGGCTGATGAAGAGCACTTTCCAAAGTTGGCCTAAAAGTCATTCACACCGAAATATGCGCTTTAGTTCACAAATATGTCCAAAGGAGAACCTGATGCTGGAAGAAAAAACATCATGACACACATAAGTAGCCAAAAACACATTTTTCTTTAAGGTTATCCCAAGGAAAACAAAGAAAAAAGCACGACACGCATAATAAATCATTTTAACCAGTAGCCATAAGCCTAGTGATAGCTTCCAATACATGACATAAATACAGGAATACGATGTGGACTACTCCCTCCGTTTCAAAATATAAGATGTTTTAGATTTGTGAAGAAAATGTATTTAGACGTATTTTAGTGTGTAGGTTCACTCATCTTTGGAACGAACCTATACACTAAACCAATTCTAGATATATTTTCTTCACGAGCCTAAAACATCTTATATTTTGAAACGGAGGGAGTACAAATCAACAGCATATTGTAGCACGTTCCATGTCTTGTGCAAACTCAAGCCTTGTTTCCTTCTTGGTCCGGGAAGTACCAGCAGAGTTTGGTGAGTTTTGTTTCTCGAGTTATTGAGGAAGACTAAGGGGTCTTCTGGCTAGCACAAGAGGTAGTGTGCTAGAAAGCCCGAGTTCGAATCTCACCTTCTCCTATATATGAATAGCATCTAGTTTCTCCTAGACACTCTTTCATCTTTTTTGTTTCTCGATTTATCCAAAATCACCCATAGGAGCAGGTTTAGACTCCTTACATGTTATGTGAAAAATCCCTGTCTTTATTGTCTGATTGAACCAACCGATATAATACACAACGTCCCACTCCAGTCTTGGAACAATATCAGTATTCATCGACACGGCATTGTTATTCCTGACAAAAAATGAACAACCCCCGACTCGGCCACTTGATCCCAGCACGGCGGATTCTTGTCTGCAAACTACTTCACTCCAATTGTATGTTTATTTCTTCGATTAAGTCCATGAAATAAACATACAGTTGGAGAATTTAAAGAACTTAACCATGTAGTGTATACTTTGTAAGAGGAAAATACAACAATATGGTTCATCTAAAATTGAAAACATCTAAAGACATCCCAGCTTACCTTACTTCTCTATGCATGCAGCACCAACCTGCATAAAGTTTATCATGGGGGATTTACTTTTTCCTTCTTCATATTACTATAGAATTTGGACAATATGATGTTGCTTTGTAGCTTAGATTGATTTCGGATAGAAGAAGGCTATATTTGAAAAACCAGATGAATCGGTTAAACCTCTTTCCTGAGAGAGCACACTGATAGGAAACCGATTAAGGTATTGTTTGGTACTAGTGTTTTTGTAAGGATTAGCAGGGATATCCTCAAAGGGATTGGGTGAAACCCCCACCTTCATCCAAACTCCTCTTTTTTGCGGGAATTTAAAGAGCTTTATTCAAACAAACGCATTCACTGGACAGTCAGTCAAGAGGCTACTGATTAGAAAGCTAGGGGTCTCAACTAACCAACTCTCGGTCACACACAAGGTGCTAGCATGGTTTGCACAATGGGGAGCCGGATAATTGGCAGTCCTCATTACATGTTGAATATTAAAAGAAGTAAAACAAGTAGCTAGCTCTCCAATTTCTAACAGAAGTGGAGCCACAATTGATCTAGAATTGTGGCGATCGTTCCAGAGTTGTAATAACTCTAGGCAGTTCATCTCCATAATGACATGCGGGAAGCCTCGAATTTTGGTGAAGATGACACCATCACGCAAGGATAAACTCTCTACGATGAGAGGGCCCGTGATCCCAAGCAATGGCTTACTCCACGCACCGAGAAGGCAACATGAGGATCTCGCAACCCCGCCTGCCCCTCCCTTGCCCTCCGAGAGATTGACTGAGCCGTCGGTGTTGATCTTAATGCATTCTCCATCTGGTGGCCGCCAACCATGTCCTGGTAGTACAATTTTTTGCCGAGGAAATTCCAGGAGTGCTAGAGCCTCCCTAGTATATTTCAGCGAGGCCACAAGATCAATGTGCTCCTCGTCATGTTTCCACCGATTACACCCAAACTCCTCTGATCCCCATAAAACCCCAATCCACACCAAACCACTAGGTATGTGTAGTATATTGAATATTGAAAAAATACACTAAAGAACTTGAGAAAAAGTAGGGATAAGCGGGGATTAAACTAGAACAATATCTAGAACCAAACATAAATACATTAGTACCAAACAAGGCCATAAATATACTAGTACCAAACAAATACACTAGTATACCAAACAAGGCCTAAGGGATGGGGGTGGCACAGGTTGGGATGTCAGTGCGGGCCCTTTTCAGCCATAACCCCCAAAAGTCACTGGGGCCACGTTGGGGGGCACCGGTGGAGATGCTCTATATCATGCAACTCTGCAATCGCAAACTTCTTTTCATTATTTGGTGCCCACTCGACGGTGATGTGGAGGGCGGTGAGAGCGACGTGTAGGGAGGCGATAGTGCCTTATAGGGAGGCGACGACGCTGTTGGGCGTCATCTGGCGTGCACTTGACGATGATGTGCAGGGCGGCGAGGGAGTCATGAAGGGATGCGATGGGGTTGCTTGGTGGCATGGTGGATGGTGAGGCAGGTGGTTGTCGTGGTTGAGGGTAGGGCATGGGATCAGGCTATGTTTTTTCCTTGATCGGGTTATGATTTTTCCTTGATGAGCTGCAAGAAATCAGTTGCGTGATTGTAGGCCTGTAGGGGATGCTGACGCGTGATGGGGGGATTTTTTTCCTCGCCAGATTGTCTCGAGAACCAAAACGCCAACGGTCTCATAAGATTTTTTTCCTCACTGGATTGTCTTGGGAGCCAAAATGCTTTTTTCCTCGCCGGATTGTCTCAAAAGCCAAAACGTCAACGGTTACAAAATGCCAATAGCTAGCTTCTCCTCAAACCACCCGAGCAAGTTAGTGTACAAATCTTCTGCATGGGGATTTGACTCGCCAAGATCACTTCTCCTCGAACCACCCGAGCCGTTGGAGCCGTTGCTGCCCAGTCTGGTGTCAAACCTCACACACGCGGACCCGTCGGAGATCTGCCATGAGGATAGTGACGATTTTGGCCTTCATATGGCTGCTATACACACATGGGTGTAGTGCATTCAGCTGGACCTTTTTGTCATCTTCTTTGGCATTGGTGGCGGAAAAGAAAGTCCACTTTTCCATGGATTTGACCAATAGGCCAGATGTCGTGATGAAGTTGGCATAAAATACTTCATAACCCGATCGCATGCCCTACCCTCAACCATGGCGACCACCTGTGTCATCATCCACCGCGCAATACGCCGCCAAGCAACACCGTCGCCTCCCTGCATGGCTCCCTCGCCACCCTTCACATCACCGTCAAGTGCACGCCAGACGACGCCCAATAGTGATGTCGCCTCCCAACAAGGCATTATCACCTCCCTGCATGTCGCTCTCACCGCCCTCCACATCACCATCTAGTGACTTTTGGGGGTTATGGCTGAAAAATGGCCCGCATCGAGATAGCCCCGACCTTGTTTGGTACTAGTGTATTTGTGGATACTAGAGGGGATAATCTCCACCAAACCCTAGCTCTCCAACTCCCAAGAGGGAGAATGCCGAAGAGTGGGCGGGTCATGGAGGAGGAGGCGTCTGGGGTGGGCCCCATCCCACGCGCGGCCAAAGGAGGACCGGCGGCGGGTGCCCCTCCCCTCTCTCTTTTCTATTTTGTTGAGTCCCACATTGCCTGGTTAATTTGGATGACACCTATTTTTCCCCTTATATAAAAAGGGGATACCTGGCAATTAAATCAATTAATTAATTTAAGCAATTAGCAATTGCGAGAATCTCTCTCTCCTGCAACCGTGTCCCCACCGTAAGGGGCTGCATGAGCCGGAGATCTCTTCATCGCGAGCAGCGTCGTGTTGCCTAGATTCTGCGGGGAGTTCTACTTCCATCACTCAGCTGGACTAAAGGGAGTGGGAGTCATCGTCATAGACCATACGCGATCCTCATCGTCGGTTCTACCATTTGCGGCATCATTCGCGTCAGAGGAGATGCGAGGAGCTTCGCGACCTTGAGATCGGCTATGACGCGGTCTTCATCAACAGCGTTCCCTCCCCCGGACGTGAAACGCTAATCGGTCTACGAGGATATGTGATCGATAATCCCCTCTCGTTAGATCTGGGCAAATCTGTGTTACGAGTTAAGATTTTTTTTGTTTTCTACTATGTAACTGGGTAGGGCAATGGAGGCTTGATCCATCATTATCTTGTCGAAAGCATCGTCCTTGCAGTTCTCGTGGACTCCTTCGGTCTGCTCCAAGGGAAACCCTAGATCTAGGTCACTCGGAGTAGGCGTCGTTCTCCCTCCCGAGGGCATTATTTTGGAGCAGGTGCATGCCGATTAGAGGGGTTAGTAGGTGCGACATGGCTTGTACCGTGTTGGAGACGGTTGATCTTTGCAGCATGGCACAATTGGGTCTCAACGGCGACAATGTGATGATGGCCGTGTACAGTAAGGTGGTGCTATTTGGCGTCATGGTGGAGTTGAAGGTAGGACTAACAAGGTCAATGTATTGATCATATCCTGAATATGGGTCAGCACAAGATGGTGAGGACTTAATGGAGCTTGCGCATCCGTGCACACTGAGAATCTTTTGCACCTGTTTATTCTCCCTATTGGGCGACTTGTTGAGACCTCCGAACCAGGTGGTGTGCATTGGTGCGTGATCGAGACACATGGCCCGATCATGACCACATCATCAAGCTTATAGGCGACAGTGGTCACAAGGAAGGTGACTTTAGATTGATGAATGTATTTTGGTTTGTCCTGGTTTTGTTGAGTAAAATAATAAGAAAAAGTACGTGCATCTTGATGCATATGCCAGAGGTTTCGGTAAGTGCCATTTTCATGTAGATATATGATGCACCCTCAAGGTGGCTATTTGGCTCAGGGGTGCATTTGCACACATAGTGAGAAAACATATTTTAAAATTTCAAAAAATTAAAAAATGTCTACATATACATTTAAACATTTTATGTTTGTTCACAAGTTATCGGGATGAAAGAATATTCTATATGTCCCGTGCAAAAAAAAAATAAAAAAAATGTCCTATGAATAGTCCTATTCATGTGATCGGAAAAGTGCCAGTCTCACAATTAAACAGGTTTGTCACACGCTCCTGCTCACTTTGATCAACTCCCGGCACAAGGCACAAAAATCTCGCTTTTTTGATAGTTTATCCTTAACCCCGACATAGCCTCATAACAATAGAGTAAAAATTTCATTGTCTCCATTGAGTGATCATTTAACTCTAGAAACAAGACTGTGTTTGCGTACTGTAAATGTGTGATCCCAAGTCAATAATATGTGGCACCAATCCCCGTAGGTAGCCTTTGTTTTTTGCTGTAGTGATCACGACTCCCAAAGCATCGGCAACTGTGTCAAACAGCAACGGTGACAAAGGATTGCCTTGCCATAGCCCTTTGTATGTTCCGAAATAATCTCCAAATTCTCCATTCAAATTAATGCAAACTTTTCCAGTTTATCGTATGCTTTCTCAAAATCTAACTTGAGAACAATGCCTTTCACATGTGTCCTCTTCAGCTGATGCAACACCTCATGGATCACCATGACTCCTTCTAGAATATGCTGGCTAGGAACAAAAGCCATCTGAGTGGGATGGATTATTTTGTCTGTAACTCTTGTCAGACTTCCGGTCAAGATCTTAGTGATAATCTTCAAGATTACATTCAAAAGACATAGAGGGCGGTATTGTTTGATGGAGTATGCATCTTTGATCTTGGGGATCAACGTGATGACACCATAATTAAGCCTAGCCAGGTCTAGATTTTCCACAAACATATCATCCAACATTTATTTCACCATAAGTTTAATTTCATCCTATACCAGAATTCCTTGTAAGATTTAACTGCCATTTGTCATGTAGATATGATATGCACCCTAGGCAGAGTTCCAGAGTGGATAGGTCCAAGACTATTCTAGAGAAAGCTATGAATCTGAAAAAGGTTACTAAGCTGGAGGTTCCAAAGAGCATGAAAGGTATAATGTCTGCAAACCCCTTCTCTGGGCTCTCTATCACTGCTATAGAAAATTTAACTGATAGTATAGGAGTAGATATTCCTTTTGATGAGTCTGTTAGTTCTAATTCTATTTTGCATAGTTCTCCCTTGTGCACCAGCTCTTCTACTGAAGAGGATGTGGCAGAGGGATGGATAGAAGTCTTAAATAAGTCTCGGGGCAAGCACCCCAGGAAAAAGAAATTATGATTAGCCTCTTTTGGAATAGTAGGAGTCTCAGTGCTCCTGGTAGACAAAAATTTATTTCTGAGAATATCTCTCCTCTTAAGGTAGATTATATTGGTTTTTAGGAAACTAAGAAAGATAGTTTTAGCAATTCCTTTTTGAAGAATCTTCTGGGGAATAGGAATTTTGCCTGGAATTTTCTCCCCTCTCAGGGAACTGCTGGTGGCATCTTAGTTGGTGTCAATCTAGATCTTTTTGATGTTGTGTCTTGGGATATTAGATCCTTTTCAGTTAGTGTTATCCTTAAGAATAAAGTTACTGCTCTCACTTGTAGAATTACCACTGTCTATGGGTCTGCTTATGAGGAAAAAAACAAGAGTTTATTTCTGAGCTTCATGATCTTTTCATAGGTTGGGATGGCCCTGCTATGATTGGGGGTGATTTCAACCTTATTAGATCCCCTGATGACAAATCTTCTAGGAATATTGATTATAAATGGGTTGATAAGTTTAATGTTTGGGTTGATCTCTGGGCCCTTATGGAGATTGGTTTATCTAGTAGATCTTATACTTGGGGTAATAATCAAGTTGAGCCTATTATGTGTAAGCTAGATAGGATTTTCTGTACTACTGGTTTTGATAATCATTTTCCTTTAGCTAGTGCTAGAGCTTTGACTAGAATTGGGAGTGATCATAATCCAATTGTCTAGGATTCAGGAGATTTTTTTTTGCTAAAACCTTCTAGGTTTAAATTTGAGAAGTGGTGGCTTAGTAGGCCTGACTTTAGACAGATTGTCATTAAAGCTTGGTCTCTGAAAGTAAATAGTGATGATCCAGAAGAGGTTTGGCAAAATAGAGTTAGGTTTTTTAGGAAATTGGCTAAAGGTTAGAATATTAATATAGAGGCGGCTGATAGGAAAAATAGGAGAGAATTGATGGAGGAATATGATGTTTTAGACATTAAGTCTGGAACCCAACCTTTGACTGATGAGGAAAGAGGTAGGTTAGATTTTGTTTATGCTGAGCTCCATAAGTACTGGATTTTAGAGGAGACTAAAGCTAGACAATAGAGATATAAATGTGCTAGAAGGGGATAGGAACACTGCCTACTTTCATGCAGTGGCCAATCAGCGCAGGAGGAAGAAATTAATCAATGTGTTAGATGGTCCTGTTGCTGATATTAAGGACATGCTTAAAGTGGCAACTGGTTATTATAGAGATCTTTTTTGCTTGGGAGCCTAGGCCCAATATTCAGTTGAAACAAGATTTTTTCTTCGAGGAGGAAAAGGTGAGTGAGGCTGAGAATTTGAATCTAGGTGCTATTTTTTATGAAGAAGAAATTAGAATAGTTGTTTTTACTTCTTATGCTGATGGGCCCCTAGTTCTGGTGGTATTTCCTTTATGTTTTATCAGTCTTTTTTGGATATCATTAAGCATGATCTTATTGCTATGTTCCAGTCTTGGCATGAAGATCAACTAAGTATTTTTAGGCTTAATTTTGCTATGATCACTCTGATACCTAAATAAAATGATGCCAGGACAATGAAAAACTTTAGGCCAATTAGCCTTTTGAACTGTTCCTTTAAGATCTTTACTAAGGTCTGACTAACAGGCTTGCTACTGTTATTGGAAGATTAATTTCTCCTTGTCAATCTGCATTTATTAGGGGTAGATTTATTCTTGAGAGTGTGGTCACTGCCCATGAGGTTGTTCATGAGGTACACAGGAGTAAGAAGTAGGGTTTAGTCCTTAAAATAGACTATGAGAAAGCTTATGATAGAGTTAACTTAGATTTCCTGTTTGAGATTTTAGAAAGTAGAGGTTTCTGTCCTATCTTTATTAGATTTATTAAGCAGATTACTTTAGGAGGTTCTGTAGGAGTTAAAATCAATGATTTTGAGAGTGACCTTTTCTTGTCTGGTAAAGGTCTCACACAGGGGGATCCTATAGCGCCCCTGTTATTTAATCTTATGATTGATGTATTTTCTAGGATGTTAATTAAGGGGACTATCTGTGAAGCCATTAGAGGTCTCTGTCCTAATTTCATTCCGGGAGGGATTGTTTGTCTGCAATATGCAGATGACACACTTCTCTTCTTAGAACCTAATGAATCAATAGCTGTTAATCTGAAGTGGATTCTTACCTGTTTTGAGCATATTTCTGGGATGCGCATTAACTACCATAAAAGTGAGCTTATTCCCATTATTACGAATGAGAAAGATACTAGGCCCTTTCTAGACATTTTTGAATGCATCATGGGTAGTTTCCCTGTTAAATACCTGAGGATTCCCCTTCACTTTGAGAAGCTGAAGAGAGAGGACTTACAACCTATGATAGAAAACCTGTTGAATAGGATTACAGGTTGGAGGGGTAAACTTCTTTCTTATGCTGCTAAAAGGGTTCTTATTCAAGCCTGCCTTTCTAGTATCCCTATTTATTTGTTGTCCTTCTTTAAATTTCCCAAGTGGGCTTTAAAACTTCTAGACTCCCATTTAGCTAACTTTTTCTGGAATGATGAAGAAGGTAATCATAAGTTGCATCTAGCTAATTGGTCTTTAGTGTGCATGAAGAAATATTTTGGGGGCTTGGGAATCCCAAACCTTCATGATTTGAATTTATGTCTCCTTGGCTCCTGGGTGAAAAGATATATTTAAGGAGAGGGGGATTTATGGAAAAAAGTGATAGTTGCCAAATATAAGACTAACTCTCCTAATATCCTCTGTTGTCGTGATGTTCACCCATCTACTTTTTGGAAAGGGATCATGTGAGATGGCATGTAGGGAATGGCAAATCTATTAGATTTTGGGAGGACATTTGGTTTGGCAACTCTACTTTGGCTACTCAATTCTGGGAAATTTATTTGATTTCGAACCAACAGACTAAGACAATAGCTGATCTATGGGATGGTACACATCTTAGATGTGACTTTAGGAGGACTTTTAATGAGCACTTGATGCTGCAATGGCATGAAATTTTAGGGATTGTTCAGTCAATTAGATTCTCTGAGGAGGATGATCAATTAATTTGGCAGTATGAAACTAAGGGTAGCCACTCTTCCAGTTCTATGTATTCTCTGGTCAATTTTAGAGGCATTACTCAGGTTTACCTCCCTGCTGTGTGGAAATTACTTATTCCACCCAGGGTCCAGATCTTTCTTTGGTTATTTTCTCAAAATAAGATTCTGACTAGAGATAATCTTAGAGCCAGAGGGATCCCAAAACCCTTGGAGTGTAATCTCTGCAAAGAAATAGAATATGTTCATCATTTATTTTTTGAATGTGTAGTCTCTAGTTTACTATGGAAAGATGTTCAAGATATCTTTGATGTTCGTATTGTAGATTATGAATCTCTTGCTTCAAAATGGCTTGCTAATAAGAAACATCTTCATTTAATTGTTGTTTCTTCTGCTGTTCTTTAGAGCATTTGGAATAATAGAAATAGCATTGTCTTTAATAAGACATCTTGGATTAATATGAAACAGGTTTGGCGTCTGGTCCTCTCCTTCCTCAAAGTATGGCAGAAACCATTCAAGGACCTGGAGGGGGGAAAGATCGCCCTCTTCATGGAGAAGATGATCGACAGACTAAAAATTCCTCTGACGCTCACGATAAGATGATCTGCGCTGGCTTCGAGTGGATCTCCACCTGGAAGACTACTGCATCATCGAGCTATGAGGGAGGGCATCGCTGGAATACGTCCAAGATCACCCTGATGAGGAGGACAATATCCATGTGGTGTTTTAGTCTAGTCTTTTGTCTGCTGCAGGTTTATTTAGACTGTGCTCTCTGAAGTTGTAGTCTGTCAGCTGTGGTTTTGAGCTGAGTCGAAACTTTCTAGTTTAGCTTCTAAGCGCTAGGCTCCTTACTGTCGTTTTTAATGCTTTTCTTGTTACTTAGAACTGGCTTGTTTCATTCTCGTTAATGGAATAGGGGAAGAGTCCCTTCCGATAAAAAAAATATGATATGCACCCTCCGACGATTTAATTATCTTTTTGTCTAAACCTGCGACAGTTTGGGTGGTTGTACAATTTCTTTAAATTAAACTAGAGGAAACATAATTAAAACGCTCGTACGTATGTACGCGTCGTCATCATGTCTTAGTGCATCGATCACGTAACATGCATGGACATGCGTACGCATTGCATCTATGCCATGCATAGGCGACGCACTTGCATCTAGGCCGCCAGCCTAGCTAGAGCGAGCGATCGTGCATCCGGTTCTAGCTTTGCTTGCATCTCCGGCCAAAGCTAGAACAACCCGACCATACGCATGGCATCGATGCCATATACTCTCTCTATTTTAAAATACTCCCTCAGTTCAAGAATAGATGTCTTTGATTTTTTAAATTTTAGATGAATCTATATACTAAACAGTGTTTAGATTTATCTAAATTTTGTCAAATTTGAGACATCTATTTTGGAACGGAGGGAGTATAAGATATTTTAGGTCACTACAGGACTGGGAAGTTACGCCGACGTCCAGCCGCTACGCCAACGGCCAAACATCGGGGCCGTCGGCGTAGCCATCGTCTAGGCCAGCTCCGCCAAGCAGCCGTCGGCGTAGAATTGCCCTCGGCATATCCTATGCTACGCCGACGGCTGCCCTCGGCGTAGCTATTTTTTATTTTATCTCGTTAAACTTTGAAAAATCATAACTAAATCATTCTAATTCGGAAAAATAAAAATAATATATCAAAATTTGCAGAAAAATAAGACCTATCTATCTACACTCAAATATTACACATTTAGAAATAAAAATTAAGTAAAACATAAGACATTATATATAGTTTAAAACGGGCATAAAAAATTCAAAAATGATCGAAACAATGCGAAACCTTCGCGTGGTGTTATATTATGTGACATAGTTAGAAGGAAAAATATCAAACTTGGTATATTGATTATGTCTCAAAGAAACCTTTACAAAATGACCTATCTCATTCGAGGTTTCTTGACTTTCGGGTCAAATGACCAATGTTATGGCTAGAATCAAGGCATAGTTTGTGATAATGTGCCCATATTGTGCATACACATGCATCATGGGATGGAGAACAATGTTGCAGGAGAAAGTTTTCCTTTTCGTCGCACCAAAAAGTCATTTTCCATTTTCTGAGCACAAAAAACGGACGATTTTGTAAAGCAACCACCAAATGGCTAGTTCAAAATGGTACCACCACATTTTACAAAAATACTATACCACCTTATATAAACAATGTCCCAATAGGGGAATCCGAAACCTTTCCGTTCAACTCTGGTAAAAAAGACAAATTCCTGCCAAATCGGCAGAAAGTGGGTCAGATATGAACTACAGGTACATGATCCGATGCTCATGTTTTTTTACAAAAATCATTTTTAGGTTCACAATATGCTATTTTATCAAAGATCCAATGCAAGTTTAGCGAGGCTCGGCCCCGAGCTAAGAATCTTCATGCCCGCCGTTCGACAAAGTTTGACGATAGTTTAAAACGGGCATAAAAAATTCAAAAATGATCGAAACAATGCGAAACCTTCGCGTGGTGTTATATTATGTGACATAGTTAGAAGGAAAAATATCAAACTTGGTATATTGATTATGTCTCAAAGAAACCTTCACAAAATGACCTATCTCATTCGAGGTTTCTTGGCTTTCGGGTCAAATGACCAATGTTATGGCTAGAATCAAGGCATAGTTTGTGATAATGTGCCCATATTGTGCATACACATGCATCATGGGATGGCGAACAATGTTGCAGGAGAAAGTTTTCCTTTTCGTCGCACCAAAAAGTCATTTCCCATTTTCTGAGCACAAAAAACGGACGATTTTGTAAAGCAACCACCAAATGGCTAATTTAAAATGGTACCACCACATTTTACAAAAATACTATACCACCTTATATAGACAATGTCCCAATAGGAGAATCCGAAACCTTTCCGTCCACCTCTGGTGAAAAAGACAAATTCCTGCCGAATCGGCAGAAAGTGGGTCAGATATGAACTACAGGTACATGATCCGATGCTCATGTTTTTTAACAAAAATTATTTTTAGGTTCACAATATGCTATTTTATCAAAGATCCAATGCAAGTTTAGCGAGGCTCGGCCCCGAGCTAAGAATCTTCATGCCCGCCGTTCGACAAAGTTTGACGATAGTTTAAAACGGGCATAAAAAATTCAAAAACGATCGAAACAGTGCGAAACCTTCGCTTGGTGTCATATTATATGACATAGTTATAAGTAAAAATATTAAACTTGATATATTGATTATGTTTCAAAAAAACCTTCACAAAATGACCTATCTCATTCGAGGTTTCTTGGCTTTCGGGTCAAATGACCAATGTTATGGCTAGAATTAAGGCATAGTTTGTGATAATGTGTCCATATTGTGCATACACATGCATCATGGGATGGCGAACAATGTTGCGGGAGGAAGTTTTCCTTTTCGTCGCACCAAAAAGCCATTTCCCATTTTCCGAGCACAAAAAACAGACGATTTTGTGAAGCAACCACCAAATGGCTAATTCAAAATGGTACCAACACATTTTACAAAAAATACTATACCAACTTATATAGACAATGTCCCAACAGGTAAATCCGAAACCTTTCCGTCCACCTCTGATAAAAAAGACAAATTCCTGCCGAATCGGCAGGAAGTGGGTCAGATATGAACTACAGGTACATGATCCGATGCTCATGTTTTTTTACAAAAAATATTTTTAGGTTCACAATATGCTATTTTATCAAAGATCCAATGCAAGTTTAGCGAAGGCTCGGCCCCGAGCTAAGAATCTTCATGCCCGCTGTTCGACAAAGTTTGACGATAGTTTAAAACTGTCATAAAAAATTCAAAAACGATCGAAACAATGCGAAACCTTCGCGTGGTGTCATATTATGTGACATAGTTATAAGTAAAAATATTAAACTTGATATATTGATTATGTCTCAAAAAAACCTTCACAAAATGACCTATCTCATTCGAGGTTTCTTGGCTTTCGGGTCAAATGACCAATGTTATGGCTAGAATCAAGTCATAGTTTGTGATAATGTTTCCATATTGTGCATACACACGCATCATGGGATGGCGAACAATTTTGCAGGAGGAAGTTTTCCTTTTCGTCGTACCAAAAAGCCATTTCCCATTTTCCGAGCATAAAAAACGGACGATTTTGTGAAGCAACCGCCAAATGGTTAATTCAAAATGCTACCACCATATTTTACTAAAATAATATACCACCTTATATGGACAATGTCCCAACAGGGGGTTCCGAAACCTTTCCATCCACCTTTGGTGAAAAAGACAAATTCTTGCCGAATCGGCAGGAAGTGGGTCAGATATGAACTACATGTACATGATACGATGCTCATATTTTTTAACAAAAATCATTTTTAGGTTCACAATATGCTATTTTATCAAAGATTCAATGCAAGTTTTCCTTTTAATCGCACCAAAAAGCCATTTTTCATTATCCGAGCGCAAAAAGGGAATTTTCTAAAGCAACCACCAAATAGATAATTCAAACACGGAGGGTTTGTAATTAGTTGATATGGATATCATATTTGGATTCCTCTCATTTTTCTGATCAATTTAGACATATTATTTGTTAAATTCCAATTTATAGATTTAAAGATATTAATTATTCCATATTAAATAGAAAAATACAAAAAGTAAAATTATTATATTTTTATTTGAATTCAATAATATTTTTACTTATTCATTAATGTTTATTTAAATAATTGTTTGTAATTTCAAAAAATACAAACATGTGACATGTTGATATAAGGGTTAATAGGATTGATATCATAGTATTGACAACAATGTATGAATTACTTTGCGGAAACAGATTCTGAAGGAACGAGGAAGTTAAGCGTGCTGGAGCTGGAGTAGTATTAGGATGGATGACCTTCCGGAAAGTTTGACCAAGACTGCAATTTAATTAAATATTAACTGTTAGTGTTAAAAATGTTCAAAGTGAGAGATTAACGAGTCAAACAATTCAAAGATTCAAAAATTAAGAAAAAAAATAAAATATTTTTTTTTTTAAATTTTTTTTTGCAACCTGTCGACAAGCTATGCCGACGGCCGCTACGCCGACGGCATTGCCCTCGGCGTAGCATACGCCGACGGCATTTTGATACGCCGACGGCCTCTATGTGCTCCGCCGAGGGAGCCCTTTGCCGAGGAGGCTACGCCGAGGACAGCCGTCGGCGTAACATACGCCGAGGACATTTTAGGCTACGCCGACGGCTTTTTGCCCTCGGCGTAGCGCGCGCGTCCTGTAGTGGGTTTGCGAAATAATGAATCTAGACACCTCTTTTAGTGTATAGGTTTACTCTAAAATTGAGTGAACCTAAGTACTAAAAGAAGTCTAAATATATTTATTTTATAAAACTAAAACATCTTATATTTTAAAGGGGAGGAAGTATATATAGCGGATCGATGGCCGACGCCACGTGCTGCATGCATCTATACGGAAGCAAAGAATCAACGCCGTAGTACTGCCCAAGCCCAAGTGAGTGTGGCCGGCTCTGTCTATAAATTGATGATAGTTTATACTACATTATGCGGCGGCAAGAAACAGACCACAGTTTTCTATCTTCGTCTTTCTTAAACAGAAACCACCATCGATCTCGCTAGCTCAACATGAGGGTGCTGAGGGACCGTCAGAACTGCGCGTGCGCCGCCGTGCAGCAGGTGCATGGCCACACTTTCCCTCCCATGGCTCAGCCCAGCAGGTAATTCATCATATCATCATACAGCTAATTAATGCAACTACTACTTGACTCTCCGTCTCCAAGTGCATTTTCTCTAAACAAGGCACATAGATAATGTTTTTTTGGGTATATACGTATTCTAACATTAACAACATCACTTAGTAGTATTCAACACCGTGCTAAATTGCTTAGTAATGCATGTGTCTTAAAATTATAAATACATTATTGACATCTCTCTTTTTTGCGCTTTTGTAGTTTGCATCTCATCAGTATAATATTAATATTTTGATGATACCAATTTTCTTTCACATGTAATCTTCAAAACTATAATTCCATATATGTTTTATTTTGATGGAGAAATGAAATTCGGGACATAGCATATTTAGGAACTATAATAAAGATAACAATTTCTGAAGTGTGATCGACATTTCATATTAGATACAATACTACACCTAGCTACCAATTTGCAGGAAAACAAATTCCGGATTTGTCTTCTCTTCATATGATCAATAATTAACTCAGCGGAATGTCAAATTAAATTTTGGCAACTTTGACTCAAACATTCTGGCCTAAATTATTTGCTTTCTCTGCCTGTATCAGCTTGAATGTTGTGAAGGAGCTCTTGAATGATTTGGAGCTTCACTTGATGATACTTGTAAGCTTTGGCCTACAAGTATTCCTCTTGTTCACAGCAGGCCAACGAAGGCGTGGCGCACCACACTTCCTTAGGAGCCTCATATGGCTGGCCTACTTGTTGGCGGACTCCGTGGCCATTTTTGTCCTTGGACATCTCGCCGTGAAAGCAAGCGGGGCGCGTCACCAGCTACTTCTCTTCTGGGCACCGTTTGTGCTCCTCCACCTAGGTGGACAGCAGACCATCACTGCTTTCTCCATGCAGGACAATAAACTGTGGAAGCGCCACCTACTGGAATTTTTCTCCCATTTAGGCATGGCTTGCTACATCGTCTCCAGGTCATCTTGGCCGGACAAGGAGCTCCAGAGTGCCATGATGTTCATGATGATTGTTGGGTACTTCAAGTATGCTGAGCGAACGATGTGTGTTATATTTTCTAACCCAAACATGGTCAAGTTCAAGTCCGCCCTAGTTTACTTTGAGACATTAGGAGATGCCAGCGGCGATAGGGGTTCGAGGGCCATTGATCGTCATGAGATGGAGGCAAGACTGAATGAAATGTGTAAGCCGGTGGGTGACACGCAGCTGCTGCGTTCTTCGCGTTTTCCCTGGCAAATGGTCCTGTCAAGTACTCCATTGAATTATCCTGCTACGGTTGAATGTACGGATGCTCTACCGGTGTTGCTCCAAGAGTTCAAGCAGAAGAGTGAAGTTCTTCGAGGTAAAAAGAACAATACAGACCTCTGCCCGGCCTACAATTATGTTGGCGCAATGCTTTGTGCTATCTACGAAAATCTCTACACCAAGGCTTCGATTAATCATTCTATCCACACAATTTTTCCAATGCTCCCACTTCCTTCTTCAATGCTCCTACTCCTCACATCATTTTTTACAATCGCCTTCCTCTTCCTTCCACTTTTTACAATACTGATGGCGCTGGCATTGTTCAAGGGTGCCATGACGAATGACCACAACCAAATCTACAGTCTAGCAGATGTCATCGTGTCCTACATATTGCTCATTGGGGCCTTAATCCTAGAGGCAGCATCAATCTTTGCATGGCTCTCTTCCTACACCGTGCTGACCCAAGGACTTCAATGTGGATGTCTTACACCTCTAGTCTCCCGTGTAGTCAGGTATATTCACTCTGCTGCATGGCTGCGTAGAAAACAGTGGTCCGAAACGCTAGGGCAACACAGCAGGATCAAAAAATTCACTAGACGAGAAGGCATTATGTATTTTCTGCCTGGGTGTATTGCTAGATGTCTATACAACAAGGCATTAACACAGAAACCCCTCTCTGAAGATCTTAAGAAGCTTGTCCTCAACAAACTACTGGACTTTGGAATAGGGGGTCAGCAATACTGGAACTTTGCCAGCACCCGAGGCAAGTTAGCCCTTTTGAAACGGATAGATTTGGCAGGGCCAGGAACGCATCTACACAAGAGCATCAATAATGTGGATTTCACAACAAGCCTGCTCATCTGGCACATTGCGACAGACATATGCTATTACCGGGAGGACACAAGCATCACCAATAATACCAAGAGGAAGAAGAAGATGTGCCAAGAGCTTTCATATTATATTATGTACCTTGTCTTCCATTGCGATGTCCTGCTTACTACCACAGCCAATATCATAGTTGCAATAGCTTATCAAGAGTTGGATCATATATTCAAGAAGCTACAAATAGATAATCTTAGTGTCAAGCAAGCCATCAAGTTTGTGTTTGAAGATGAACAAGAGGAGCGTCAACCTGCAGCAGATGATATGGCCTCCAGCAACAGCCAACCGGTATGTAACTACTCAGCTTTTGAAAAAGGCACTTGGAAGTTCCTAATTCCTAGGTGCTTCTTCGTGCATTATGAGATGGACTTTTTTTATCAACTTACAACACCCTAATATTTAAATAGGTTCATCAAGGTGTGAGGGAAGCCATCGAGAGTGAAATTATATCAGAAGCTAATGCTGAAGATGGTCATCAACCAACCAACACTGCCTCCAACAGAAACCAACCACTAAATCATGTGGAACATTTGAGAAGCACCATGGACACCATTAGATCACGAGTGTTGCCTCGCGCACGCGAGGTGGCCAAGGAGCTTATCAGCATCGACAAAGAAGTTGCTTGGGACCTCATCGCAGATGTATGGCTAGAGATGCTTTACTATGTGGCACCTCGCTGTGGGGGTGAATTCCATCACGACCATCTTAGCACCGGAGGGGAGTTCATCACGCATGTCCTCCTCCTCATGCATGAGCTAGGCCCTTTTCTGCCACCACCAGCTGACTTAGTTTATTGAGTATATGATTAAATAATATTTGCAGTAAGTTCTAAAATTCAATCAACACCATACTACTATGGAAAATAGACATAATATCCATTTGTATCGTGTTATAAAAGGTTTGACCATGTGGGTGTGTGCGCGCAAGTGTGTGTGTTATGGTTTTCTATTGATAATGAAACATATCTATTTGTGTGAGCCACTCTGTTTATACATGGCATCGTGCTTTCCTGGATTCTACATTAAGATTTGGTGACGATGGAAATCGTCAGCCAGTAAAGTTGTGACCATGTCGGGTTGCAGTTCCCTTCATGTGACACCTTCGACATTGGAAAAAAGACGTGTCCCTTACTGCCCCTGCGTCTCGCCTTCTTCTCCCTCGGTTGACAGGTTCCTGGACCGTTGGGACGGCTGAGGTGGGGTAGGAGCCACCCCAGTGTCTCTTACTTGTACTTGTTCCCGGGTGATGACCCACAAGTATAGGGGGTGTATCGTAGTACTTTCGATAAATAGGAGTGTCGATGCCAACGAGGAGCATAAGGTGTTGACTAGTGGTATGGAGCAGGAAATCTCTGTAAATACTTAGCAAACGGATTTTTAGGAGTTTTCTGATAAAGCAAAAAAAAATAAAGTGCAAGTAATAAAGACAACGAACAATTGCAGCAAGTGTCCCAATCTTTTCTTAGCAAAGGACAAGCCAGTGGAAATACTTATAAGGACCAAACGTTTTCGAGGACATATGAGAATTCTATCAAGTGGTTTCACTTCAAATAGTTGAGTACCCTTCTTTGGTGTTGTAAGTGTTGTGTGGGTGAACCTGTGCTAATGTGCCGACCTTACTTTGACCAATACATACTTGTGATTAAACCCCTGCAAGCATTCGCAACTACAGAAAAGCAATTAAGTATAAACCTAACCACAGTCTTAAACTCTATGATCCTACACTCCCTTGTGCAATGGTGTCCTAACGGGGGTTCAGGTTTCTGTACCTCCGGCAACTCCACAATTAGTAGCCAAATACACAATGCATTCCCCTATGCCCATAAATGGTGAATTATCATATAGTCGACGTTCACATGACACCACTAGAAGAATAGCACCATAACTTAAATACTAAACCATTGAATAATATCTCAACGCAAATCCGCTACTAACAACATGACTTCTCACATGTCCTCAAGAACTAAACGAACTACTCACGAGGCATCATATGGATCAAGATCAAAGATGATATGGTGATGGATAACAATCTGAACATAAACAATAATCAAATGGTTCCACTCACAAGCCTAGTTTTCCCTAAAAACTATGCAAGTATTCAACACAATTGTTACAGCGGGATGGAGTGGTGATGATGGTGCTGGTGGAGATGATGGTGTGGATGATGATGATGATCCCGATGAAGTCTAGCTTGACGATGGTGTTGATGGCGACGATCTCCCCTCTCCGGGAAGGAATTTCCCCGGCAGAAATCTGTCTGTCGGAAAGCTCTTTCTCTCTCGGTGTTTTCCGCCCCGCAGAGGCGGTGGAATCTTTCTATGGTCGCTCCCCCGTGTTTTAGGGTTTCCAGGAGAAGATTGATACGTCGGAAACGTATCTATAATTTTTTATGCTCCATGCTTATTTAGTATCTACTTTGCTTTGCTTTGTCTACACTTTGAGGTGCTTTTACATGTTTTCTGGTACTAACCTATTAACAAGTTGCCACAGTGCCAGATGCCTATTTTCTGATGTTTTTGGTTCCAGAAAATCTAGTAAGGAAATATTCTCGGAATTGGACAGGACAAACGTCAAAGTCAATAACTTTCTGTGGGGAACAAGAAGTTCAGAGGGGAGCCGGAGAGGCGTGCCAGGGCGCCCAGACCCCCCTAGGCGTAGGTGGGCCCTGCCCTGCGCCTAGGCAGGGTGTAGGGCCCCTGGCCACCGCATCGGCCTCCCCCTTCGCCTATAATAAGCCCCCGATGCAGAAACCCTAAGTACCCGATCAATATTCCACGAAACCTTCTGTAGCCGCCGCCACCGTCGTCCCTAGATCGGGGGGATTTGAAGCTCTTCCTGGCACCTTGCCGAAGGGGAGATCATCCCGGAGGCCTTCTCTCTGGTATGATGCGTGAGTAGTTCCACCTTGGACTATGGGTCCATGTGGTAGCTAGATGGTTGTATCTCCTCCTTTGAGCTTTCATGTATAGATGTTGTGAGCTCCGTTCATGATCAAGATCTAATCTATTTGTAATCATGCATGTTGTGTTTACGGGGATCCGATGGATATTGAGATTATTATGTTGGTTTTATTAATGGTTTTGTCTTTATGATTCTATCATGTCTGTGTTGTTTGTGATCTTGCATGCTCTCCGTTGTTAGTAGCTATCTTGTCCAAGTAGTTGCTAGTGACTCCAAGAGGGGGTATTTATGCTCGATAGTGGGTTCTTGCCTCTAGTTTCCAAGGGAAGTGACAGAAATCTCTTCGGTTGTAGATGTGCTGTTGCTACTAGGGAGAAAACAACGGTCTCTTGTTCATAGAACATATGGACTATTTACCTTACACACTTTGCTTAAAGCAGTTGTCTATTGCTTGCAGCTTAATACTAGAGGGGGGTCGGATGATTATCTGAAGGTGGACTTCTAGTCATAGATGCAGTTGGATGGCGGTCTATGTATCTTGTTGTATTGCCCAATCGAATCTCATAGGATCTTTCTGATTAGTAATTGCATTGTTATGCCTTGCTCAGTTCCTGTCAATTGCCCTGCTGTAATTAGTTTACCCTTCATGTCATGTTATTAATCTAAGGAGAGCACCTCTAGTGAACTATGGACCCCGGTCCAATCTTTACCATTGATACATCTTCCACTGTTACTTGTTAACTTGCTGCAAACCACCATTACCTTCCACACCATACTTTTAATCCTTTGTTACAGCAAACCAGTGAGCTTGACAACCTCACTGATTCATTGGGGCAAAGTTTTGAGTTTGTGTTGTGCAGGTCTCCGCGTTGCTTGCAACACCCGTGTGACGTTTCCTTCCTCCTACTGGTTCGATAACCTCAGTTTCTTACTGAGGGAAAACTTGCTGCTGTGCTGCTTCACACCTTGCTCTTGGGGTTCCCAACGAAGCGCTCCTACATCAACTCAGCGCTGCATCAAAGATATAGGCGAGAGGGTGGAGCCAGAGGTGGGCTAGGTGGGTCACACCCTTTGTAGGCGCGGCCTAGGGGTGGCCCGCGCCTGGGGGTGTGGCCCCCCTGTGGCCCATCTCCGCCTCCCCTTCTGGCTTTCTTCGTCTTCTGGGAAAATATGGTTTTCCGTAGTTTTTCTGGTATTTTTCTTATCTCCGCGAAATTGCATCAGAACACCTCTTTTTCCATCAGAAACCTAACTCCAACAGTTCATCGTCCAAGAATCATCCAACATGCAAAAATAGATGAAAATACATAAGTAACACCTCTTAATAAGAAATATATCGATGAATAGAGGCAAAGTATGATATAGAATGGTGATGCAAATTGGACGTATCACCGGGGAGGCAGATCGGGGGTTCCTCCAATGCGCCTAGCCTGGGAGGTCTCTCGTTGATACCTTCGATCCAGATTCACGGATGTAGTATAATAGCTTTTTTCCTAGAATACCTAGGTTTAATCGAACCTTGGAAAGCAATGCTCAAAGAAAATAAAAAGGACACGTCTACAAGACTTTGTTTCTTCGTTTTACCTTAGTTTACCAGACCAATCGAGTTTACTCTATAATGGGTTGAATCAATAGATGGAGATAGGCCAGGGTTGAAGATCCACCTACAGCTGCACATCATATGGTATAAAGAATAATAATAAGCATAGTAATGTGTAATGTTTGAATGGAGATAATCTCTTGTGGGCAACACATCCTAATATACTAGATCCCCCGTGATGTAGCGGGCATAGCAATAGTCTTTTAGTCCAACCGAGTGCACACGGAAGCAACGGGCTACAAACGATTATTAAGTGTAAAACACAGATCAAGCCATTAAGTGGTGATGTTGTTGTGATCCCGAATGGGTCGCTAAGCGAAGACCGTACTACTCTTTATGTCACAGAGGTTCCTATGAAATCGCCGCTAGCCAAGTATCTCACCTCAAGACTTTATCAATCTATGGGATCTTGGGTACCTACAAGTCCACATATCGAGACAAGAGACAAAGAAATAAAAGATAAAATTCTCAATTGCAAACAAAATAAAATACTCCCATGATTAGATGCACATAATTGCTGCAAAGTTTCTCCCCAACCCGCAGCCCTTGAGGACTACTCACTCATAACGAATAGATCTAGGGTATAAAACATTATGCAAATACTTAGATTGAAATCGAATATTCTTACAATGGTCACCAAATCACAAGGAGATCTAAAGTAAAAAGTAGTGGCTATAGCTAATGGAGGGGATGGATGATGGATGTGATGACCAATGGATGAACGATAGCGTGGATCTCCTTTGGTGGTGTTGTGATGTAATCTGAGAATGGCGGCTCCACGGCTGGCAACTGGAGCCTCAAAATATATAGGCTTCTTCATGAAAGTTGTAGGGTTTAACGAGACAAAGCCATCGCCACCTGGTACGGGTGAATGGTACGGGCGGGCCCTGCCCATACCAGTGGCTGTTAAGCTTACTGACGCTTTGTTGGAAACCCCAAGAGCAAGGTATGAAGCAGCACAACAGCAAGTTTCCCTTAGTAAGAAATCGAAGTTATCTACCCAGTAGGAGGAAGGAAACGTCACACAGGTGTTGCAAGAAACGCGGAGACCTGCACAACACAAATTCAAGACTTTGCCCCAATGAATCAATGAGGTTGTCAAGCTCACCGGTTTGCTGTAACAAAGGGTTAAACATATGGTGTGGAAGGTAATGGTTTGGAGCAAGTAAACAAGTAACAGTGGAAGATGTATCAATGGTAAAGATTGGACCGGGGTCCATAGTTCACTAGAGGTGCTCTCCTTAGATAAACAACATGGCATGAAGGGTAAACAACTTACAGCAGGGCAATTGACAGGAACTGAGCAAGGCATAACAATGCAATTACTAGTTATAAAGATCCTATGAGATTAGATTGGGTAGTACAACAAGATACATAGACCGCCATCCAACTGCATCTATGACTAGAAGTCCACCTTCAGGTTATCATCTGAACCCCCTCTAGTATTAAGTTGCTAGCAACAGACAACCGCTTTAAGCAAAGTGTGTAAGGTAAACAGTCCACATGTTCCATGAACAAGAGACCGTTGTTTTCTCCCTAGTAGCAACAACACATCTACAACCGAATAGATTATTGTCACTTCCCTTGGAAACTAGAGGCATGAACCCACTATCGATCATAAATACTCCCTCTTGGAGTCACTAGCAACTACTTGGCCAAGATAGCTACTAACAACGGAGAGCATGCAAGATCACAAACAACACAAACATGATAGAATCATAAAGACAAAACCATTAATCAAACCAACATAATAATCTCAATCTCCATCGGATCCCCGCAAACACAACATGCATGATTACAAATAGATTAGATCTTGATCATGAACGGAGCTCACAAGATCTATACATGAAAGCACAAAGGAGGAGATACAACCATCTAGCTACTACATGGACCCATAGTCCAAGGTGGAACTACTCACGCATCATACCGGAGAGAAGGCCTCCGGGATGATCTCCCCTCCGGTAGGCTGCCGGGAAGAACTTCAGATCCCCTCGATCTAGGGACGATGGTGGCGGCGGCTATAGACAGTTTCGTGGAGATTTGATCGAGTACTTAGGGTTTCTGCATCGGGGGCTTCTTATAGGCGAAGGGGGAGGCCGAGGCGGTGGCCAGGGGCCCCACACCCTGCCTAGGCGCGGGACAGGGCCCACCCGCGCCTAGGGGGGTTTCGGCGCCCTAGCCCGCCTATGCGGCTCCCCTCTAGACTTCTTGTTCCCCACGAAAAGTTATTCACTTTGACGTTTGTCCCGTCCAATTCCGAGAATATTTCTTTACTAACTTTTCTGAAACCAAAAACAGCAGAAAACAGGCAACTAGCACTGTGGCAACTTGTTAATAGGTTAGTACCAGAAAACATGTGAAAAGCACCTCAAATTGTAGACAAGCAAACCAAGTAGATACTAAACAAGCATGGAGCGTCAAAAATTATAGATACGTTTCCGACGTATCAAGCATCCCCAAGCTTAACTCCTGCTCGTCCTCGAGTATGTAAGTGATAAAAAGAATAATTTTTGAGGTGACATGCACCCTCACAATAAAGATCCAACCATTTGCAAGCATTGAAAGCTGGGATCAAAGAACTCTAAACATGTGCATGAAAGATGGAGTTCTAACAATAGGAAATAGTAACTATGCATTCAACATGACAAGCTACAAACAAATATCATGAATAACATGCATTGAAAAACGTTTGTTTGTTTCACATATAGAAAACATAGCATAGTGGCAATTAGCTTGTCCCTCATAGAGTAGCAAATAGATGCATAGGACACCTTCAATGTTCAGAAGGGTGAATAGAAACAAATAGCACAAGAATAAGTAATATCACAATATGCATCAATCAATAAGCTTTGGAACACTGCACACAGAATGACAACTATGCTCTCTTAATGGTGCCTAAGAGCATCTCCAGCAGCAGCGCAAAACTTTGGCGCTGTAAAACCACTTTGTCGCGCGCTGTATCACGTTTGCCGCGCGCGACTTGGTTCGGCAAAAGACAGACGCTGTAAAAACAGGGTTTAGCGCGCGCGCAAAAAATAAGCGCAAAGACAGGCGCTGTAAAATGCAGCGCGCGCACAGATGGCGCTAGAAAAATGAACACAAATATGATCAAAGCACAAAGATATATGATAAATCCACATAGTTCATCAAACAAGCAAGCACAAAGTTCAAAAGCATGCAAAATAAACATGTTCATCGATGTTCACAAACACATCGCCACCAAAATCTCACATAGCCATATGAAACATCAATCATGCTTCATCCTCCTCATCATCCATCTCCTTCTCTTCGCCATCCTCTTTGCCTTCATCAACTTGTCCTTGAGCATGTTCATCAACGTGAGCTTGAGCATCTCCCGTGACGCCCATGCCACCCATGCCACCCATGCCACCCATGTTCATCATAGTTGCCATGAAACCCCCGGGAGCGACATTCATGCCACCCATGCCTCCGTAGTCACTTGAAGTCGGTGGTGCACCATAGCCTCCCATGCCACCATAGCCTCCCATGCCACCAAAGCCTCCCATGCCTCCCATGCCTCCCATGCCACCCATGCCACCCATGCCACCCATAGACATCCTCTTTTGAGCCAAGATTTGGTCACGCATCATGTTGATGTACTCCACTTGCCTTGCATCGAGGTTGGAGGTGTCCATGAACATGAACTTCTTCTCTTCGTCCATGAGACGTTGTTGCTCTTCCATGGCGACCTTCTTCTCCTCCAAAGCAAGTCGCATCTCTTCAACCGCCGCCTTGCGCGCCTTGGTCGCCAAGTCCATGGACCTCTCCTTCTTGCGCTCCTCCGCCGTTTCCCTTCTTGCATCCGCAATAGACATAACTGCCTTTGTCAAATCGTCCTCTCCTCCCGCCTTCTTTTTTGCTTCCTTGGCTTGCTTTCTTCCAATGGGGCGCTTGCCTTTGGGAATGTAGCATGGAGTGGCGCTTCTCTTGCCGTCTCCAACTGTGGCGTCCTCCTCATCCACCTTTTGAGCCTCATATGTTTCCTTGATAGCTTGATTTGGCACAAAAAAGACATCACGGTTCTTCCACTTCTCCTCGTTCTCAAGCTCGCGATAGCAATGGAACAAGGTGAATTCCTTCCCTTTGATCACATTGCCTCTCTTGCCTAGCTTCCCTTCTCCTCGATACATGTTCATAATGGAGGTCAACTACACGCAAGAAAGAGAGTAGAGATGAGATAAATTTCATGTGAGGCAAATACATGTGACAAGAGTACATATGACGAGAGGATGAGCTCAATTTTACATTTGTATGTTCGTCTTCGCCACTTTCCTCGGCCCTTTCATAGCTCGCCACGCATCCCGCCCACTTTTGACAATCGGTGCTAATTGACGACCACCTTGATCGAAGAGAACGATCAGTCCTTTCAATGCCACTCTTGTTGCGCTTGTCAAAGTACTCCTTCATGCGAGTCCAATAGGTATCTCTATTTTGGTCCGCGCCAACGGTCGCATCCATGCTCACATTGCACCATGTTTTGCAAAGAAAAACATCCTCGGCGACGGTGTAGTTCGCCGATCTTCCCTTGTATGGCTCAATCAACCCCTCTCCCTCATCATCAAATGGCTCTTCCTCCTCTTCTTCTTCCTCCACATAGTTGTTGGATGAGACATTCATTGTGTCCATGAATGTCTCATTGTCGACACTACATTGTGATTGGTCACATCAAACACACCATCCAACATCAAAGACACAAAGACCTTGCGGTCGTTTCATCAAACACCTCGTGCGCGGCTTCGGGCGCGGCGAAATTGGCTTGGGGGAGCGCCGGCTGCGGCGCCGGGAAGTTGAACTGGGCCGCCGGCGCTTGGTGCAGCGGAGCTCGCGGGACTTTGGGTGGCACGATGGCCTTCCTCCCCTTCTTTTGCTGCGCGGCGGCGGAGGCGGCGACGGGGCGCTTGTTGGCCGCCTTCTTCTAGCGCTGCGGCGGAATCGCGCCGGTGGCGAAGTTGGGCTGCGCGCCGGCGGTCATCGGCGCCGTGAAAAGCCCGCGCGCGAGTGGACCGCTAGGGTTCGCGGCGGCGGCGGCGGCGGAAGAAGATGCGAGAGGTGGCCGCATCGATCCGGCGCTGCTTCCGGCGGGCGCGAAGGTGTACGGCGGCGTCGGTGGGGTGCCGGAGTAGTCGTCCATCGTCGGCGCCGGCGCGAGGCGGGAGGGACAGGGGCGCGCGGGATTCTTCAGCGCGGCGGTTCCGACTTCGCGCGCGTCAACAGGAGATGTAGATCTAGCGCTCGGGATAGCGCAAATAAGGCACGCTGAAAATTTATTTTGGGCGCGCGATATTTTTGCGCCGCTGCTGGCGCGCCGAAAACAAGGCGCCGCGCGCTAAAAAAGCGGTTTTTTGGGCATGCGCCATATTTTGCGCCGCTGCTGGAGATGCTCTAAAGGTAGAAGGTGGAGACTCAATAGTGGTGGAAGAAAGGATTTTTATAAAGGAAGCAGGGATCTCAAGTTTCAAAAAGAGCTTCCAAAAATTATGGTACTTGTTAGCTTTCAGCCCTCATTGCCCCTATCATAAGCATCTTGAAGTGGTTGAGGTTAAAGTGAACAAAGATGGAGTATATGCTTGACGAAGTATAAGTTGGCAATCTCAAGTCCCTTGAATACGAGGGCCACACCTCATGCTACTCAACTTTAGTCACCTTTAAGTTCTTGTCATTGTAAGTATTTGCATATCATTGAGAACCACCAACGGGGTACCCCTTGCACATGGTACAGGAGCTATCTGATACGTCGGAAACATATCTATAATTTTTGATGCTCCATGCTTGTTTTGTATCTAGTTTTCTTTGCTTTGTCTATACTTTGAGGTGTTTTTATATCTTTTCTAGAACTAACCTATTAACAAGTTGCCACAGTGCCTGTTGACTGTTTTCTTTTGTTTTTGGTTCCAGAAAGGCATAAAATCAATATTCTCGGAATTGGACGGGACAAAAGCCTAAGTCAATAACTTTCTGTGAGGGACACGAATCCAGAAGGAGGGACGGAGAGGCACCAGAGGGTGGCCAGACACCCCCTGGGCGCGGCCAAGCCTGTCCCGCGCCTGGGGAGTGTGTGGGCCCTCTGGACGCCTTCTCGGCCTCCCCCTTCGCCTATAAGAAGCCCCCTAGGGAGAAAACCCTAAATCATCTAGAATAAATCCACGAAAACCTCCGTAGCGCCGCCGCCACCGAAGGGGAGATTCGGGGGACAGAAAGTCTCTGTTCTAGCACCCTGTCGGGACGGGGAAGTGACCCCGGAGCCATCTCCATCGATATCCACCACCATCTCCATCACCGTTGCTGATTCCCATGATGAGGAGGGAGTAGTTCTTCCTCGAGGCTAAGGGCTCTACCGGTAGCTATGTGTTCATATCTATCTATCCATGATCTTGTGGTCATGAGCTTTGTAATCAAGTAGATCTACCTTGCTACTCAAGTGCTTCATTAGATCTCTGCTCTCCCCATGTGTGTGAAAGTGACAGCGTGCACGCCATGGTGGCACTTAGGTTTGAGTCTACATAAATACTCTTTGTGATTTAATAGATCTATGCTTTCCCCACGTGTGTGAAAGTGATAGCGTGCATATCGTGTGTGGCACTTTGGCTAGATTGAATAATTGTTATGAGTTATATTTAGAGTTGGATGTCTCTATGAAATTGTGGTGTTTATTGGAACCATCTAGAGCTCAAGGTGATAGTGTGGGGTTATCTAGATTGGGGAAGGCGGACTTTGAGGTGTGCTATTATAGCCCTACCTTGGATTAGAGTGTCCAACCGGAGAGTAGTTAAGAGTAGTATCATGAAGAGAGGATATTTATATGAGAGAGCGTTCACTAGTGAAAGTATGATCCCTAGGCCTTGTTTCTAAACATTGAAACACCGTTTGCATCTAGATCTCTTGCATGTTTGCTTGCTTTAGTCTTTACCTCACCGTCAAGATATTTTCTGGCACCGTTACCACTTGTATTTCACTATATCTTTGCCGAACTAGTGCACCTATATTGGGTGTGTTGGGGACATAAGAGACTTCTTGTATATTGATTGCAGGGTTGATTGAGAGGGAATACCTTTGACCACTTCCTCCCTGATTTCAATAAACCTTGGGTAATCCACTTAACGGAAACTTGTTGCTGTTCTACAAACCTCTGCACTTGGAGTCCCAACAACTGCCTACAAGAATAGAAGTGCGTAGACATCAAGCTCTTATCTGGCGCCGTTGCTGGGGAGGTAAGGTAAAAGGTACTCACATCTTCTTGGTGTGTGAGTGCTCGAAGTTATTTCCTTTAGATTCTGCAATTTTGTCTTTTTGTTTCTTGTTTTCACTAGTTAGGCTTAATGGAAAACAACAACAAAATTTGAGAGCTTTATAGTGTTTATCTTGAGTTAGGACATGAAGTGTTTGAAGAGAAAATTAAAAACCTATGGAACTTTATTTGCATGCTAATAGCAATGTTATTAGTATGAACTTTTTGAACACCATTGTTACTAATGCTATGGAAACGTCTAAGCTTGGGGAAGCTAGTTTTTATGAAAATGATCTTTTTAGTCCCCATCTTTGGAAGATAGCTATTGTATTGCTTATGATGACACAAAACCTCCAATCTATGATGATTACAATGATGAATATGATATTTTCAGTCCACCTACTTTGTTGCTGCCTTCGATCTTAAAGCTTTTAATCTTTAAAATATAATGACAGTTTTATGAATTACACCTTTGATCTTACCATGTCAAACAAGGTTTCATTACATATCTCGAACACTCCAAACTCATATGGTGTTTCGGGAAACGCAAATCCATGGAATGATTCCTCAAATCTTAGGTGTTATGCTAAACTTGTAACTCAAATATCTTCCTTTATTATCCTATCATAAATTCTTTATTTTCTTGTTACGTTGATTTTGCACTTCATCTTGAAAGTCTTTGAACTTTTCAAATGTTTCACACTTCATCCTCATTAAGTAAATATTCATATATCACTCAATTTTTTTTGGAGAAAGCATATGAAGTTGAAATCCATCGCTTCTTGACTACACATAATGGACTTCATACAACAATATGTACAAGTTCCAATAAGCTAGTCATTCGTTCCCTTTGGCCCATGAACGGAGTTTTAATTATCTATAGGAAAGTTTCACAAGTGTCATTTGATCGTTATCGAAAGACTCCAAAATTCCATCAAGTATGGGGTTTCTTCATGTTTTCTTTCCACTATAATTTAAACGGCGATGTCACTTCCTAAGTGATCTTTATTTCAATTGTCTTTCGACATTTTTAGCAATAGATTTATCTAACAATATTTGTACATCATCCATCTTTTATGGATTTTGGCAATTATTTGAACAACCCTTTTGTTTTCATAATACCTGATAAAATAAATCTTGAAGGCAAGCTTTTATGTTAACGAGAAACACATCAACACTTTATTTGTTGTCGATGAACATCATCACATATTCTCTTGCTAGTTACTTAGGCCATTGTAGTTCATGAATTGTGTTGTTTCGTATGACGATTCACACCAACAAATTCAGTATTTAATACTTAAGAACCACATTATTTAACAAGCAAAGAATATAGCCATAACACGTATATCCTCTATATACCTAAGCTGAACAATTCTAGTCCTTCTTTTCTTCCATATATTTATGAGATTCTCTTTTAGTATTTCCTTTTCTGTTTTGAAAGAATCTATCAACATCAATAGTGGAGCCATACACATGACACATAGTCCAAAGCATGTATAGTTAAATACCATTGTCTTTGGACTTGCACTTTGAAGTGAATCACCATCATGAAATATTTGGTGTTCTCTAAAATTCCATTCTTTAGCAATCATTTAGTGTAGTAAACATTTTACCTACATCAAATATTTATCCTTATCATGGAACTATTCATGATCAAGCTACTTTAGCTTATAACGGTGAATTGCGAGTATAATGTTGCTCTCCAAAACCTTTTGGAGGATTAGGATAACCAACATCTCCAACCTTTTGCAAATTCTCATCAAATATGAGAACATAAACTTTGCCATATTATACTCTATCATGTTGTAAATAAAACATTGTTTCAGATATCGCAATATCTTCCACATATGATGGTTTCTGAAACAATTCTTTTAGCTCCTAGATAACCTTGATATTAAAACAATCTTTTGAATATCAAGAATCATGGAGATAAACATGATACTTATATACTAACACTGAAATTGTTACTCTTGATTTAATACCAATTATTAAACTTCACGGAGTAACCGGAACTTATGAAAATTTACAATTGGACTTTTAAACTTTAGATAAACACTTAAAAAACAATACATTACTAGTTCGTAAAGTAACTAACCAGAATTATATAGTTCTATTATCTCAATTATAACTAATCGCAAGGTGGTAAACGGATGCAAATTCACTTTGATTTAGTTTATGATAAATAGTGTTCAACATTTAATCATATTGTTGTTGAACTCCCACTCAAAACAATATCGCTCACATTGTTTTAGTGATTACATGAACCAAATCCACTATACCAAGTCCGATCATCACGTGACATGATGTAGTTTCAAAGGCAAATAATCATCATGTTCATCATATCATCTATATGACTCATGCTTTACCTTTCGGTATTCCGTGTTCCGAGACCATGTCTGTACATGCTAGGCTCGTCAAGATTTAACCTTAGTTTCTGGATGAGCAAATCTGGCTTGCTCCCATTGTATACACTCATAGAATCTAACACACCCGATCATCACGTGGTGCTTCGAAATAACGAGCTTTGGCAATGGTTCCTACTAAGGATGAACACTTTATAACTTGATATTTTGTGAGAGGGATCATCTTATAATGCTACTGTTGCAATCTAAGCAATACAAGATGCATAAAAGGATTAACATCACATGCAATTCAAAATATGTGATATGATATGGCCTTTCTTCTTGTGCCTTCGATCTCTATCTTCAAGCTCGAACATGATCTCCATCATCACCGGCGTGGCGTCAAGGTCAATGGCACCGCTCCATGGTTATCGTCCACTAGCATCAACTATTACAACTACTTTGAATAATAGACATGCAGGTCTTAACGAAATTAAAAGACAACCATAAGGCTCCTGCCGGTTGCCGACTTACAATAAGGAACATTGCATACATCATATATAATCACAATCATGGCCATATCACATCACAGCACACCCCTGCAAAACAAAGTTAGACGCCTCTAATTTTGTTTGCATGTTTTACGTGGTTTGGGGCTTTCAATAAGTGTCGTTCTAACTTACGAACAAGAACCACAACATTGATAATAGTATTGTCAATCACCCGTTGTAAATTGAATCTTCACTATGTTGGGAGAAACAGGCACCCGCAAAGCCACTTATTCAATACAAGTTGCATGTTAAGCGTGGAGCAAGTCTCATGAACGATGTCATGTAAAGTTAGCTCGGGCCGCTTCATCCCACCATCCTGCAAGATGCAAAGTACACAAGAAGCAATCGACAACAAAAGCATCAACGCCCACAATGACCATTGTGTTCTACTCGTGCAACAGATCTACAAATAGACACGGCTCTGATACCACTGTTGGGGTTCGTAGCATGGAAAACAAAAAATTCTATCGCATGAACACACACATGCCAAGATCTATCTACTAGATTGTAGCAACGAGTCGATAGAGTACTAACCCTTGAAGATCCAAAGAGGTTAACGAGAGCAGATTCTCGTGGGTGATGTAGTCGTTCACTTGCCGATCTCAAGATCGCGTAGGCGATCCTTCCGGCGCCGCATTCCGGCAGCGCTCCCGCAGTCGGTCACACGTACGGTACTCGATGAAGACCTTCCTCTCCCTTGTTCTAGCAGGCAGCGGAGGTTGTAGCTCTCTTCTCACGATTCCGGCAGCACAACGGCGTGGTGTCGGAAGTAGAGGGGAGATCCCGCAGGGCTTCCCCTAAGCCGGAGCGAGTATGGTGGATTATAGGGATCCCGGCGATCTAGGGTTTAGAGGGCCAAGGTTTAGAGGTAGCTAGCAACTAGAGTTTAGCTAGTTGGTAGCAGTTTAGAGGAGATCTAGATTGGTCGCAACTAGAGGGGGGGGGGGCGGCCAACCTAGGGTTTCTTGGGCGCCTAGGGCAAGGGGGATTGCTTGGGGTGAGCCCCCACCCCTCCTTATATAGGTGGGGGGCGTCCAAGGGTGTTCCCAACCCAGTTGGAAACCCTCCCTAACTCATAAACCCTCCCTAACTCGGAAACCATGTTGGGATTTGACTTTTTCAAACTGCCTTTTTGACTTTCAAATTAGAGTTTGATTTCTCTCTTCTAAGTGTCCAGCCAAGTGACCTAGGACATGATGCAAACATTACACTTTGTCATGACACATCCATGTACCCTTCCCCTTCCGGATCGGTGAACCTTCTAGACCCTTCTAGAACATTTCGGTGAAAACACCGGAATCATTCTCGAACTCCGAAATTGGACTTTCCTTATATGAATCTTATTCTTCGGACCATTCCGGATCTCCTCGTGATATCCCGGATCACATCCGAGACTCCAAACAACATTCGTTCTCTTTACTCACATTCCATATCTACTAAACAACATCGAATCCTTAAGTGTGTCTCCCTACGGTTCATGAATTATGCAGACATGATAGAGACTCTTCTTCGATCAATAACCAATAGAGGAATCTGGAAATTCATATGGCTCCCACATATTTCTACGATTACTTTGCGATCGAATGAACCATTTACATACGAAACCAATTTCCCTTTGTCTCGCGATATTTTACTTATCTGAGGTCTGATCGTCGGTATCTCTACATACCTAGTTCAACCTCGTTACCGATAAGTATTCTTTTCTTGTTCCCGTGATATGTGATCCCTTGTGAGCCAGTCACATGCTTGCAAGCTAATTGGATGACATTCCACCGAGAGGGCCCAGAATATATCTATCCGTCATATGGATGGACAAATCCCACTCTTGATCCATGTGCCTCAACACATACTTTCCGAACACTCAATGCCACATTTATAGCCACCCAGTTACAGTGTGGTGTTTGATGTCACCAAAGCATCCTTCCGGTGATGGTGATTAGCATGATCTCATGGTCGAAGGAATTAGGTTACTATGTATCAGAAAGATTATAGCAAGTGAACTATTTGAATGACTTGATCTTATGCTACGCTTAACTATAGGAGTATGTCCATCACATCATTCTCCTAATGATATGACCTTATTGTTAATAATATCTCAATGTTCATGATCAGGAAACCATGATCATATATTAACCAACAAGCTAGTTTAACAAGAGGATTTACTAGGGACTCTTTTATGTTTACAAACCACACAAGTATTAATGTTTCCGGTTAATACAATTATAGCATGGTATGTAAACATTTATCATAAGTACGAAGATATGATAATAACCACTTTATTATTGCTTCTTGGGCATATCTCCAACAAAGACGTCCTTAGCCTCCCCGGCAACGGCGCCAGAAAATAGCTTGATGGCGCCTAGCACTTGTCGTGGGACGCTTCGTTGGAAACCGCAAGTTTCCCTCAGTTCCCTCAGTATGAGGCAACACAGCAGCAAGTTTCCCTCAGTAATAAACCGAGGTTATCGAACAAGTAGGAGGAAGGAAACGTCACACATGTGTTGTAAGCAACGCGGAGACCTGCACAACACAAACTCAAGACTTTGCCCCAACGAATCAGTGAGGTTGTCAAGCTCACCGGTTTGCTATAACAAAGGATTAAACGTATGATGTGGAAGGTAATGGTTTGCAGCAAGTAAACAAGTAATAGTGGAAGATGTATTAATGGTAAAGATTGGACCGGGGTACATAGTTCACTAGAAGTGCTCTCCTTAGATAAACAACATGGCATGAAGGGTAAACAAATTACAGCAGGGCAATTGACAGGAACTGAGCAAGGCATAACAATGCAATTACTAGTTATAAAGATCCTATGAGATTCGATTGGGTAATACAACAAGATACATAGACCGCCATCCAACTGCATCTATGACTAGAAGTCCACCTTCAGGTTATCATCTGAACCCCCTCTAGTATTAAGTTGCGAGCAACAGACAACCGCTTTAAGCAAAGTGTGTAAGGTAAACAGTCCACATGTTCCATGAACAAGAGAACGTTGTTTTCTCCCTAGTAGCAACAACACATCTACAACCGAAGAGATTATTGTCACTTCCCTTGGAAACTAGAGGCATGAACCCACTATCGATCATAAATACTCCCTCTTGGAGTCACTAGCAACTACTTGGCCAAGATAGCTACTAACAACGGAGAGCATGCAACATCACAAACAACACAAACATGATAGAATCATAAAGACAAAACCATTAATCAAACCAACATAATAATCTCAATCTCCATCGGATCCCCACAAACACAACATGCATGATTACAAATAGATTATATGTTGATCATGAACGGAGCTCACAAGATCTATACATGAAAGCACAAAGGAGGAGATACAACCATCTAGCTACTGCATGAACCATCTAGCTACTACATGGACACAAGATCTATACATGAAAGCACAAAGGGCGAGGCCGTGGCTAGGGGCCCTACACCCTGCCTAGGCGCGGGGCAGGGCCCACCCACACCTAGGGGGGTCTGGGTGCCCTAGCCTGCCTCTCCGGCTCCCCTCTGGACTTCTTGTTCTCCACGGAAAGTTATTTACTTTGACGTTTGTCCCGTCCAATTCCGAGAATATTTCATTACTAACTTTTCTGAAACCAAAAACAACATAAAACAGGCAACTGACACTATGGCAAGTTGTTAATATGTTAGTACCAGAAAACATGTAAAAAGAACCTCAAAGTGTAGACAAGAAAAGCAGAGTAGATACTAAACAAGCATGGAGCATCAAAAACTATATATACGTTTCTGACGTATCAGTGCTTAGCACTTCAGTCATTTGCGAGGCTTATTAAAGTTAGAGAGATGAAAGGAGTACTATACAAGCTTTGGTAAGTCAAGACAATCAAAGTAAAGTTTAATATTAGTATAAATAACTAGAAGTGTAGCAATCAATCCAATTCTTCTAGTTAACTCTCAACTTGGAAAGGAACACTAGGATATTTAAATAGCATAATTAAGTAAGAAAGTTTCATGTCCTAACTAGTATAACAATGAAATGTCTTATTTACACCCACATCAATAAATCAAGTCTATAAAAAACTCTTCTAATCCAATCATTGTCTTTCAAGAGAAATCCGTAGAGTAGTAATGAGACCATGCCAAGTACTTGTTATGTGGATCCTTATAGATATATTCTTCTTTTTATTCTTTCAAGGATCGCTCGCTGTTTCGTTTGTAAGTGCTTGCATAACCTTTGAGAGTACCAATACTTTTTCCCATACATTGACATGTATGCCAATCATGTCATCAACTCATAGCCGAAATCCGGGGTTATACTATAGATCGTTCAAAAGCTAGCGGAGTTGTTGGCATCCCAAAGGTGTGCACTAGAAACATAAAATAAATTTTCTCTCTCTCTTTTTTATGACCTAGTACCACGGTTTGATCCACAAGGTTAGATTTGGCATGCATCACAATTACCACTAGACTTTATTCAATCAAACAACTCCTTTAATGAGTGTCGTGAGGACTATCAAAATATCTTTGGGGTTAAGTATCTTCAAGGGTATACTCTGAAGACAATCATTTATCAAACAAGTCATAAATTTCAGACTTTTTCTTATTGTACTTGTTTGGCAATATTATTTCCAAGGCAATACTCGGTTAGATAAAAGAACTAGAGAAAGAGCTTTAATAACTAATCATCATACAAATAAAAAGCTTTACTCTAACCATATTAAATTACTCCCACAAGCATGACATCTTAGCAAATCAATCAACTAAGATAAACAAGTCAAACTTTAAAAGTGGGAGATATAGGACATACCTCTTATACGTGACTTCATAATTCTGTTCCTTATAGGGATGTGTTCCTCCAAAAACTCAAACACGATTACTCTCATAATAATATTAAAGCATAGAGGCAAAGTGCGAATCCGCATTTACGAAAAAAGAAAAAAACAGAAAAACTTTTTTGTATTTTTGAGGATAGAGATTAAAGAATAGAAAAGATCTTGCGACCAAGTAAGTGTTTTAAGAAAATAAAAACAAACTAAAAATAAAATCAAACTAAAAATCAAAGTGTTGGAATGAGCCAACACGAATGTTTCGAAGCTCCCAAGGTGCTGGAGTACAACCTCATTTTTAGACAAATAAATTTGCTGGGGGAACACATACCCAAGCTCAGGCTTTTGTAAGCCCTTTTGTTTCTCATTGTGGTGGTGGTGGATAGTTTCCTAAGTTCCATTGGTTGTTCCAATCATGAAACTGGGTGGCGCGGCTTGCAGTAGCATCTCGAAGGTTGATGGAGAGGTTGTTCATGTTTTAAATATTTCCTTCGAGTGCATAGATGTCTTCATAGGTGGTGTAGTTGATTGGTGGCTGCTCATATTGTTTGGGTTCTTCTTGTTCTACTTTTTCATCTTATCCTCCTCTTTTCATGGATATTTCTTGTTGGGGTAGATTAGCCTCAACCTGCGCGTTAAAACACAAACGTCCATCCTCGATAGAGAATAGACCATTAGGCAAAGGAGCTAGGATCAAGTGATCCGCTCCAGGTATATCAAGGAAGTATCTACCATGAGTTTTAGAAACCATACCACATGCTCCTAGAGTGGGGAAACTGAGACGGTGACTTCCTGTCAAAGGTTGGATGTTACCTAGGTTGATGTGAAGTGCGCGTGCAAGAACGGACACAACTCTCCCTCCACATATGGGTCCTCGAGATTGAAGAGCTTGATACTTATGGTAAAACACAAGAAGAGTGCCCAAATTTGGCATTAAGTTATAATTAATAATAGCAGCCTTTGCGAGGATCAACATGTCCTCCTTATTAACTCTAGTAAACTCACCACGTGCCTGCAAGGTGTTAGCAATCCATAAAATAGATAGCGAATAGCAGCATGATCAATTTGGTTTCCCTTGGGTGTGTTTCCATGAATTATCATTAAATTAAAGTACTCACAAGGTGCATGATCTAAAACAAAAGTAGTTGTGCGCACATCGGTGGTGTTGTTGGCAAACTCAAAACATTGAACCCATTGGTCGAGTGTTAGGGCGTACTCACGGTTCATAAGGCGGAATTTGATGCGATCAACTTTGGGCCTTTGTTCCTTAGTACAATAGTAAGGGTCCACTATATGACGTCAAGGTGCTGAGGAACTCAAGTGTCAAGCGGCGATACGTGGCAACACCCTGAAAAACAAAGTCATACAAACCAACATTGTTATAAAGTAAATCTAAATCAGCACGAATGACAAGTTGTTTTAGGATATAAGGACACGCCCACTTGGTGCACTTGATTTCTCGGAGCTTGAGACGATTGAAACGGTTCAGCTAAAACTTCTTGGTGAACTTGATACCAAGTGACTCGGGGGGGGGGGGGGGGGTCAACGTATCAACGGGTGGCGCGGAGGACTCCGCAGCTATCACACATGTACGACTCTTCATGTTTATCTAAAAAAATAAGATAAAATAAATAAATAATAAAAATTACTAATGAAATTTTTATTCCAATAGAAACATAGCACATGTGATCCTCTAAACTAGTTATAAAAGAAACTCCTCTAAAACAATACTAAGAATGCTCAACATCAAGATTGAATCAAGAACAAGACCTAAGTCTAGATTGACAATGGTGAAAGGTTGAGTAAAGCTTTTGTACAAATAAGTTGAGGATCGGAGGAGAATCATACCTTAGATCGTTTGAGTGCGAGGAATCGAAGAAAGATTGAGTAAATTTTAAGATCCAATGAAAGTGGTTTGGAGTTTGGAGGAAGAACAAAGAGATATTTTTTTGGGGATTTTAGGTTACCTCCTCGGGTTGATTATGATGGTCGCATATGTGGTACGGCCGGAGCCCGCCCGTATCGGGTGACATACCTTGGGAGCGACGACTTCCTTCTGGCGATACACTCGGTACGGGTGCCCGTACTGTTGGTCATTATCCATGCGGCATTATTTTCTTGAAATCTGATGGTTTGCTCGAGGGTACAGTACGGGCGCATCCGACCGTACCAGTGGTCGTGAAGAGCACTGTTTCCTACGGCAAAAATCAGAGTTTCCATCTTTTTGTGATTCGAGGTGGTACGGGCGCATGGTACGGGCCTTTCCGGCCGTACCACTGGTCGTTAAACGGCCTCTAAGATGTAGACTCAAAATTTTTATTAGTAGATACGTGCGCCTTTGCACATCTTATCACAAGAAAAAATAACAGCAAACATACTTCATAATTGTTTTAGCAATACTTCTTAGTCTATGTGTTAGTAAAATAAAAGATAGAGAATTAACTTATTTATTCTCCTCTTTCCAAATGTCTTCTTGAACACTTTTATTAAAAACAAAACTAAACTAAACTAACAAAACAAAAGCAAAACTTTATTTAACATGGATTGTCTCCCATGAAGCGCTTCTAGTTACGGTCAATTAGCTTGACCCTAATAGGAATCATTTAGGTTTAAGGAGTGGGATGCCCACTCTAAATAGTTGGCTTTTAAAGTAATTATACCATCATCATCGTTAGACTTGATCTTCTTTTTCTAGGGAAGTGGACTATAAAAGTATCTTTAGATGGTAGTCCTATTCTCACATTCCCCTTATGTAAATTAATCAAAGCTTTAATAGTTTTTAAGAATGGCCTACCTAAAATTATAGATGCTATGGAATCTTTAGGCATATACACAATGACAAGATCAATAAGAGCGGGACTACCTTTAATTTCAACAACTATATTTTATTTTATCCCAACAACTTGTTTATAAGTTGAATCTGCTAGATAGAGTCTCAATTCAGTAGTGACAAACGGCCCCAAGTTTAATACATCAAATAAGCTTTTGAAATTTTTTGAGACGCTCGCACCAAGACCACAAAGTGCGGATATGTTATTGAGTCCCAACTTAACTTTAATAGTGGGCTCAAATATATCATCTAGATTAGCAGGAAGATTATCAGTTAGTCTTTTATACTCCATCTCTAACTCGCGAACTTTAGCTGCTACTTGTTGTATAAATTGTTAGTACATAACATCATTACCTTGTTCTATACCGGGATTCTTCACGGTGATCATCTTTAATAGATCTTCCACGGTATATTCTGGAGTTGGCGCGTTGCTATAATCCAGCTCTTTAGGTTTCTCTTTAGTGGTTACCACCCTCGTCATCTTGAGGTCTTCTACCGGATTTGGCTCGGGTTTTCCTGCAAAATTTGCTAGTATGAGAGCTTGGCTCTTAGCTACTTACCCATATGATCCTCCACGGTCTTTGTCCTTTCCTGTAGAGTCTGCAAATCATTTCTAATTGCAACGATTTGGTTAGATAATTTTCCTATACTACTCTCATGGTTCTCCAGGATTTTAATAAGCATATTGTTTTGCTTGGTTTGAGCTTGTATAAAGGTTCTAACATAATGTTCAAACGAGAGATTCCATGATTTGATCCATTATTATTATCATAATTATTGTAAGGAGCTCCCTCCAGGATTAGGATAATGTTTTTGAGCATTAGAAGCATAATGATTTTTCCATGCATGATTAAAAGGAGTGCGAGCTATAAAATTGGCATCATTGATATTGGTAGCGATAGCATTAACTTGGGTATCTTCTTTACCTTTTACTATACTAAGTAGCTCGTCTACCTTAGATGTAAGCTCTTCATTATTTACCTCGGTGATTGAACTTACTCTCTTTGAGGTTCTTTCCACATGCCATTGGGCATGATTATTTTTCATATAATCAAGTAATTTCTTTGCAACACTCACTTGCTTTCCCATAATTGTTCCTCCTGCTGCAGTATCTAACATAGACTTAGACATTGGATTAAGACCATTATAAAATAAATGTAATATAAGCCATTCTTCCATCCCATGACTATGACAGTTCATTACGGCTTCTTTCATCCTTTTCCACGTGAGCGCTAGTGGCTCACGGTCTTCTTGTCTAAAACTTGTAATGTTGGATCTTAGCTGCATAGTTTTAGCTGGGGAAAAAATTTGGTCATAAACAAATTAGTATATTCCTCCCAAGATTTAATAGTGACCTTTGGTAGATCTAGCAACCAATCCTTAGCCTTTCCTCTAAGAAAGAAAGGGAACAACCTTACTTTAACAACATTTGGATCTACATCCTTAATACGCATCATGTCGCAAATTTCAGTGAAAGTGTATAAGTGCAAACCTGAATCCTGAGAAGGTGATCCCCCAAATTGGTTATGTTGAACCAAGATTAAAAGGTTAGGCTTAATTTCACAAGTTTCTGCATCAACATCAGGCTGAGTGATAGGTGACGAATAAAATCATCAGTGGGAGTAGCATACTCTCCAAGTATTTTTGAGCCATGGTTCTTATATTTTTGGTAATTTTTAAGTAATGAAAACAAATAACAAGTAACTAATTTTTTGGGGTTTTCAAATAGATAACAAGAAAGTAAACTAATAACAAGAAATAAACTACAAACTAATAATGAAAAATAAAAACAAGGTCTCTAGTGACTTCATCGGGATAGCGAAAATGCTACTCCGACAACGGTGCCAAAAAAGGGGTTGATAGCTTCGATCTGGATTCATGGATGTAGTATAATAGCTTTTTCCCTAGAAGACCTGGGTTTAATCGAACCTTGGAAAGCAATGCTAAAAGGAAATAAAAAGGACACGTATACAAGACTATGTTTCTTTGTTTTACCTTAGTTTACCGGACCAATCTAGTTTACTTTATAATGGGTTGAATCAATAGATGGAGATAGGACAGGGTTAAAGATCCACCTGCAGCTGCATATCATATGGGATAAAAGATAATAATAACCATTATGTGTAATGTTTGAATGGAGATAATCTCTTGTGGGCAACACATCCTAATATACTAGAGCCCCCGTGATGCAGCGGGCATAGCAATAGTCTTTTAATCCAACTGAGTGCACACCTAAACAACGAGCTACAAACATTTATTAAGTGTAAAACACAGATCAAAACATTAAGTGGTGATGTTTTATGACCCGAATGGGTCACTAAGCGAAGACCGTACTATCCTTTCTATCACCGAGGTTCCTATGAGATTGCCGCTAGCCAATTATCTCACCTCAAGCCTTTAAAAATCTATGGGATCTTGGTTACCTACAAGTCCACATATCGAGACAAGGAAACAAAAGATATAAATCTCAATTGCAAACAAAATACAACACTCCCATGATTAGATGCACATAATTTCTGCGAGTTTTCTCCCCAACCCGCAACCCGTGAGGACTACTCACTCATAACGAATAGATCTAGGATAGAAAACATTGTGCAAAATACTTAGATTGAAATCGAATATTCTTACAATGGTCGCCAAATTATAAGGAGATCTAAAGTACAAAGTAGTGGCTATGGCTAATGGAGGGGATGGATGATGGATGTGATGAAGAATGGATGAACGATGGCGTGGATCTTCTTTGGTGGTGGTGTGATGTAATCTGAGAATGGAGGCTCCCCGGCTGGCGGCTGGAGCCTCAAAATATATAGGTGTCTTGACAAAAGTTGTAGGGTTTGATAAGACGAAGCCGCCGCCACCTGATACGGGCGGACGATATGGGTGGGCCCTGCCCATACCAGTGGTCGTTAAGCTTACCGGCGCCTGGAAATTGCTTTCCAATTACTTGGCTTTGTGGACTTCCTCAAAATCCTTCATTATGACTCCTGATTCGCATTAAAAGCCGTGAGTTCCTACACAACACAATTCAAAGCAAGGTTTTGCATATATTTGCAATTATTAGTCAATAGTGGAAAGAATTGAGAGATTCTTGTCAAATGCTTGACTAAAAACAATGTGATGAACAAGGATGAACGATGGCGTGGATCTTCTTTGGTGGCGGTGTGATGTAATCTGAGAATGGAGGCTCCCCGGCTGGCGGCTGGAGCCTCAAAATATATAGGTGTCTTGACAAAAGTTGTATGGTTTGATAAGACGAAGCCGCCGCCACCTGGTACGGGCTGACGATACGGGTGGGCCCTGCCCATACCAGTGGTCGTTAAGCTTACTGACGCCTGGAAATTGCTTTCCAATTACTTGGCTTTGTGGACTTCCTCAAAATCCTTCATTATGACTCCTGATTCGCATTAAAAGCCGTGAGTTCCTGCACAACACAATTCAAAGCAAGGTTTTGCATATATTTGCAATTATTAGTCAATAGTGGAAAGAATTGAGAGATTCTTGTCAATTTCTTGACTAAAAAAAATGTGATGAACAAGGATGAACGATGGCGTGGATCTTCTTTGGTGGTGGTGTGAATGGAGGCTCCCCGGCTGGCGGCTGGAGCCTCAAAATATATAGGTGTCTTGACAAAAGTTGTAGGGTTTGATAAGACGAAGCCGCCGCCACCTGGTACAGGCGGACGATACGGGTGGGCCCTGCCCATACCAGTGGTCGTTAAGCTTACTGACGCCTGGAAATTGCTTTCCAATTACTTGGCTTTGTGGACTTCCTCAAAATCCTTCATTATGGCTCCTGATTCGCATTAAAAACCGTGAGTTCCTGCACAACACAATTCAAAGCAAGGTTTTGCATATATTTGCAATTATTAGTCAATAGTGGAAAGAATTGAGAAATTCTTGTCAATTGCTTGACTAAAAACAATGTTTAAATGCGGTGGAAGATGGCCAAATTGTGGACCCATCACTCGCCGTTGACGGTATCCGGTAGGCGAGACGGCCTTGATGAGCCGTAGGGTGAGGATTCGGTTCGCTAGCTATATATGAGGGATGGGATGGGCACTGCAATGAGGTTTGTGTAGACACGGTAGGTTGTTCCCTCCTACCCCGATAGAGGATAGAGGGAATCTCGTAGACCCCAGCTCCCTGTTATACTGACTGTCAGAGAGGTTAGAGTAGACCGACAGCATCTAGCAAGCTCCGTCGGGTTTGATATGCGCTACGGAGGGGGAGCCGGTAGGTGGTAAGGGTGTAGCGAATCCTGTGGAGGGCATTCGGCACATGCCTCTCTACTCCAATGGGGCTTTTGTTCACAAGCGCTATCTCTGGTGAGGTTTCTGGAAGATGGTCTGGCGAGGCGGCCATGATCCAAGGAGGGTATGGGGTCGACCAAGGTGGTGGGGCTCCAGCATGTTACGGTACTGTAGGTGGGGTGATGTACCCGGAGCTACCGTAGGTCCGTAGTTTCTTTACCGTAAAGGGGTGACGGTATTGGGCTCGATACTATAAGTGGCAGTTAGATGATAGGGTGGGGAGGGGGATCTCTCCTCTCTTAAGGGGGAAGTGGGGTGAGGGGAATGTAACCCGTCCACCTTGGGGGTGGTTGGTCCTTATATGCTCCAACTATACTAAAATAGGATGCATATAGTTTGTGGTCAATGTCAATTCTTTAAATATTTCACCAACTATATAGAAAAATGTGTTGATATTTATTATCCCTAATCAGTATTCTTAGAACCATAATGAAATATATCTTCATATAGTGTGCATTAGATATTGTAGATGTTGATAATTTTTCTACATAATTAGTCAACTTTAAATTTGTTGACTTTGACCAAAAACTATATGTGTCCTAATTTCTTCAGCACTCCCTCAAAGTATGTCTTTTCGTGATAATCCTAATATACCTTTAGACCTATCCTGATGAAATCTGTATGTCAAGGACATACGAGCCTTCACCAAGATCTTTCATATCAAAATTGGAAAATAAAAAATTCTTTGTCTCGTGTAACATACTGCAAGCCAAAAATATGCCATCCACATACATGATTAATATTGTGAACCTATTGCACTTAAAATTTACATACATACAGTTGTCCACAATATTTTGCGTAAAACCAAAAATTCTAATTATCGAACTTTAGGTACCACTGTCTCGAAGCTTGCTTCAAGCCACAGGCCAAATATTTCTTTCATTCCATGAAAAAACCTTCCAGGTGAGCCATCTAAACTTTTTCTTTAGGTCACGATTTAGAAATGTCGTCTTAACATTCATTTGATGCAATTCTAAATCGAAATGAGATACTAGAACCATGAAAATCCTAAAGGAATCTTTAGATGACACAGGAAATAAGGTCTCGTTGTAATCAATTCCTTCTCTCTATGTGAAGCTTTTTGCCACAAGTCTAGCCTTAAACCTTTCAACATTCCCTTTGGAGTCATACTTAGTTTTCAAGACCCATTTGCAACCTACTCTTCTAGACCCATTTGTAGTCTACTAAGTCCCAAACATCATTTGAGTGCATGGACTTCAACTCGTCTTCCGTGGCAACCTACAGTTGGACGAATTCATTCTTCTGGTTGGATACTCCACCTTTCCTGTATCATTTACATCCTCACTCATGTAAGTGATATAATCATCTAAGATTGCTTTCTTCCTTGCTCACTGTGATTTTCTCATAGGAGGTGGTGGAGGACACTACTAGGAAAAATGTTATCAGTGGCGCACCAAAAATGAATTCTGTGGCGCATCTAGTGGTCGCCACTAAAATTATAATTATGTGGCGTTTTGAGAATTCTGTGGCGCATATGCACATGCGCCACAGAATTCTCAAAATTCTGTGGCGCATATGGCCATATGCGCCACATAATTCTGTCCCACATTCTGTGGCGCATATGGCCATATACGCCACAGAATTCGGTCCCAGATTCTATGGCGCATGTGGGCATATGTGCCACGGAATCCCTTTTTTCAGAATTTTGAAATTTTCAGAATCTGGTACAAATACAGGTATATAACAGGTATATTACATGAAATACACAAAAAATGATAGAAATACACAGAAAAGCTGCGCACAGCTGTACAAATGTTCCAATTCACATATAATACATCAACAAGCACGAATGTTCACAAGTGTTTATCAATCGCATCACATAGAACCGAATAAGTGTATAAGTACATTTCACAAGTGTTCATCTCACTCACATAACTTACAACCGACAATATTGTCATCGCCAACCTTAGGACAGAATGTGGTACACCGTAACCGCGATGCCGGTGAGGAAGAGCGGCACCAAGATCTTCGTACGGTTCTTCTTCCATACATGTCTCCTCCACTTGGCCACCGCCTCCTCACTAGTAGCGTATCCCAAACCACACAAATACTGATGGGGATATGCCTACCGGGGTATACCCAGCAGGACGTTTTCGACTGGCCCAGGAACTGGCGAGTGGGCCTGCAAGACGGTGACTAGATCAAGGCCCGTTGTGGATCCAAGCGACTGGAAGCTGAAGGCCCAGGCGAGTAGATAGGCCCAGTCGGATTAGGTTAAACGAGTACCGAAGCCTTAACTGATTCGGCTGAGATATGTAAACCCTAGGGGAGGTAAGTCTATATAAACCTCCCTACAGGGCGTGTAGAGATAAGCTCCATCATACACCCAAGCGACTCGCCGCCTAGCCGCCGAGCTCGCCCATTGTACCACCATCATAATACAATCTAGCAGGAATAGGTCTTTACCCTCCGGGGGGCCGAACCTGGGTAAAACCCTGTGTCTCCGCCCTCATCTCGCACCGCAGATGGCTGGCCGCCCTTGCCCCTCGTTCTACTACTCGCTGCCGATTGCAGCATCTGCTGTGACCATTCCCACGACAGTGGCGCCCACCGTGGGGCCTGGCCGGTTTGGCCGGTGTTCTGTGGCGAGATCCAATCTGCCCATCAACGAGACGGTCGCCACCGGCCGCATGATAGCGTTCGGCGAGATGCTCCAGATCTTGCCGAGCAGCTACGTCCCTGCGTCACGACCCGTCACGCACAGCGTGATCCTGCCGGTCGGCACGATCAGCCTCTTCGTCGGCCTCACCGACGTCATCGTCTCGGAGGATTCGGGTCGCATCCGCGAGTCGCCGCCACGCGATCGGCTCTCCGAGAGCCAGGTCCGCACGATCCATCGCCTCGCCTCCGAGTACAACTCGTCCCACAGCAACGTGGCCGAGAACTCCACGGCCGCGGATGACGCGGCCCTCAACGACGACGCCGACTCGGTGACCCCGGCATCACTCGCCGGATCCATCACCGCGGCTTCGCCCGCGGGCTCCATCACCCAGGTCTCCAACTTGGGAGACTTCGAGGATCCCTCCATCCTTGGGATCTTCGACTTCGACTCTGGGTCGGAAAATTCCGCCGACCTCCGCGACGGGACCGGTCGCCACGCTGCGACCCACATAGCGACCGGCACCGATCCGCCGGAGGATCCCTTCTCCACCCCGATCCCTCCTAACGCCAGGGCAACGGAGGTCGAGGAACTCCGCCTAAAGCTGGCGCAGGCAGTCCGCAAGGAGCAAGCCGAGCGCGAAAAATTTCGCCTCGAGCAGGTGACAGCACAGGAGCTGTCGCGTTACCACCAGCAGCGAATTAGGTCGCGCCTGAACCCCACCGTCCAGGGTCGCTCCCTGAACTTCGACGACGAGAATGACCTGGCCCGCGTGGCCGAGCGCGCGATCTGCGAGAACGCGCCGCCAGGAGGAAGCGCCCGGCCCCCACCAGGGTCGAAGGCAATGGGCGCCCCACCTCCACCCAACCGCACACCCCACCCAGGGATCAGCCGCGGATAGTAGTCTCCTCACGGGAGCGAGACGCAAACGGCCTCCCACTGTTCTCCACCCCGATGGACAACCTCGTGGCGGGCCGAGCAGCAGCTGACAACATCACGGCCACCGGCGACGGCGCCCTACAGATCCAGTATGTCAGGGCCCTGCTCGCAAAGGCCGTCGAGCAGCAAAACGCAGGCGCCGACTCGCAGGGTCGAGTGTACTCGTGTTCTTCGGGAAGCAGAGCGGCCTCAAGCGTCCGCCCAATGGCGGCAAACACCCTCAACTGCCCGCCACCAGAGCCACTTTAGCTCCAACACCGACCCGCGAACGCGGCACTCTCCACCAACGACCCCAGGCCAGCGACCAACTTCGTCGCCGCCAACGGTCAACCCATCGACGCCTCCACCCACATCATCAACAACCAAAGCTGGCGCGCACGCCAGCCCGACGACCTGCGACACACCCTAACCAATCGCCGCAACGGCGAGCCGATGGGGTCGCTAAGTCGACTCGGGCCTAGGTGCTTCGGACCAATGATCCGAGGCGAGAAATACCCAACGAACTTTAAGGCGCCGAAGGAGATAGAAAAGTACGACCCTTCGTACGACCCCTCCGTGTGGCTCGATACATACCTCATGGCGATGGGGATCGCGGGCCACAACGACCTGCTAGCCGCCCGTTACCTCCCTTTGATGGAGGGGACGTGCAGGCAGTGGATCAACACCCTCCCCCAGGATAGCATCGACTCCTGGGAGGAGATGCGCGACGCCTTCGTCAGACACTTCGAGTGCTCCTACACCCGCGCCACCACCATCGAGGACCTGGAGCGATGCGTCTAGGGACCCCGCGAGTCGACCCGCAACTGGGTCTAGCGGTGGCAAGAACTATGGTACAACGCGGTCGGCATCCACCCGGACACCGCGATCCATTGCTTCAAGACCTCGTGCCGCTACGAGCCCTTGGTCGCCAAGCTCAAGCGACATTCCCGCACACTCGACAACATACCGGACCTCCTTGAGATCGCCAAACGGTACGCGAAGGAAGATCCAAACCAGGAAACCGACGACGAGTCGGGAGGCCAACGCCGCACGAGCAGCAACGACAACGGACGATGGTCCGACCTACGCTACAGCAACACTCGCCTCACCGGCAAGCGCCGCAGTGAAGGGCGAGTCGACTTCGTCGCCAACGCCGGGCACGCACAACGCGAGCCTAAGAGCTCCCGCCGCGACGGAGGACAACGCCGCGATGGCGGCAACTACAAGGCCAAGCCAAGGTTCGACCCCGCGGCCCTCCTTAACCAACCTTGTGCGTTCCATAGCAGGGAAGGGAAACCCGCAACGCACACGACCGCCGACTGCCACACTCTCAGGGAAATTGAGAAGGAAGGACGAGCACGGGAGGACCCCGACAACAACCCGCCAAACGGCGGAAAATTCGGCAACGTGGCCGGCTCGCTCCATACCTTCACAGGCTTCAACACGAAGCGCGAGAAAAAGGTCATCACCCGCGCCGTCGCCATCAACGCGGTGGCCCAGGTGGACGTTCCCCAGTTCCTCAACTGGTCGGAGCAGCCCATCACCTAGAGCCGCCAGGACCACTCGCCACGCATCGAGTACCCAGGCAAGTCGCCCTGGTGGTCAAGCCTAAGGTGGGCGACTACTGGATCCCCAAGACATTGATGGACGGCAGCATCTCCATCAACATCCTGTACCTGGACACCTTCAGGCGGCTGCGGCTCCCGCAGTCGATGATCGAGACGACCCACACCACGTTCCACGGCATCATCCCCGGTCGGAAGGCGTACCCGATCGGCAAGGTCACGCTGCCAGTCACCTTCGGCACACCAGCAAACTTCCGCACCGAGCGGATCGTCTTCGAGCCGGTACCCTTCGACAGCCCCTACCACTGCGTCCTGGGGCGCCAGGCGTTCGCCAAGTTCATGGAAGCGCCCCACTACGCGTACAATGCGATGAATCTCCCCGGGCCGTGCGGGGTCATCACCATCAACGGCGACCCCGACATGGCCGCCGAGTGCGAGGCCAAAGGAGCCGAGCTCGCCGACGCCGTCATCGCGGCAGAGGCCAACCACGCCGACGAGCTCGCCAAGTACGCGAGCGGGGTCAACAACGACGACCCCACCATACTCAAGAAGCCCAACTCGGAGGGCGCAAACACCTCAGCCTTCGAGGCAACGACGCACACCCGCACCGTCGAGCTGGTCCCAGGCGACTCCAGCCAGACGGTGACGATCGGGACGGGCATGAGCCCAGCCTAGGAAGGCGCGCTCATCGAGTTCCTCCGTGAGAACAGGGACATCTTCGCATGGAAGCCCTCTAACATGCCTGGTGTTCCTAGAGAGCTCGCTGAGCACAAACTAAACGCCGACCCCAAAGTGCGACCCGTCAAGCAGTCGCTGCGGCCCTTCAATGAAGAGCGCCGCCGAGCTATCGCCGAGGAGGTGCAGCGTCTACTCGCTGTAGGCTTCATCCGGCCAATTAAATACTCCAAGTGGATGGCAAACCCAGTCTTGGTCGAGAAGAAGAACGGGACCTGGAGGATGTGTATCGACTACACAAACTTGAACAGCGCCTGCCCGAAGGAGCAGTTCGTCCTCCCGTGGATCGACCAAATAATCGACTCCACCGCAGGCTCGGAGTCGCTATGTTTCCTCGACGCCTACTCTGGTACAACCAGATCAAAATGGCTGTCGAGGACAAGGAGAAGACGGCGTTCATCACGCCATTCGGAGCCTTCTGCTACACCGCCATGACCTTCGGCCTCAAGAACGCCGGGGCGACCTACCAGCGGTGCATGCAAGAGTGCCTCGCGAGCCAAATTGGCCGCAACATCCACGTCTACATCGACGACGTGGTCGTAAAATCCGCCCGCCAGGGTCATCTACTCGCCGACCTGGCGGAAACATTCGCCAACTTGCGGAAATACAAGATAAAGCTTAACCCAGGCAAATGCACCTTCGGTGTACCAGCAGAACAACTACTGGGGTACGTCGCCTCCAAGCGCGGGATCGAGGCGAACCCCACCAAGATCGACACGATCGCCCAACTCGGCAAACCCGAGTGCCTGCGCGACGTCCAGAAGCTGGCCGGGCGAGTAGCGGATCTCAGTCGCTTCATCCCCCGCCAGGGCGAAAAGGCGATGCCCCTATACCGCCTGATGCGCAAGAACCCCACCTTCCAGTGGGACAAGGAGGCGGACGACGCGCTCCACGAACTCAAGAAGGTGCTACTCGCCGCACCGCTACTCGCCGCCCCCGCCGACAAAGAACCCATGCTGGTCTACGTCGCGGCTTCCAAGCGCGTCGTCAGCGCCGTCATGGTCGTCGAACGGCCGGAGGAAGGAAAGGAGCGACCAGTACAACGACCGGTGTACTACATCAGCGAGGTCCTCACCGAGTCGCGCCAGCGATACCCGCAGTACCATAAACTGGTATACGCGGTCTTTAGAGCACAGCGGCGCCTGCCGCACTACTTCCAGGAGCACCCAATCACGGTCGTCTCCTCAGCACCGTTGCAGGACATCATCCGCAACCGCGAGGCGACCGGGCGAGTCGCCAAGTGGGCCGTCGAGATCGGCGTCCACAACATCAAATACGAGCCACGAAAAGCAATCAAGTCGCAGTCTCTAGCGGACTTCATCGCCGACTGGGAAGAGGCCCAACAGCCAGAAAAACTTCCATACCTCCACTACTGGAGCCTGCACTTCGACGGCTCCAAGAACGCGGACGGCGCAGGAGCAGGGATCGTGCTGACTTCACCGAAGGGCGACAAGCTCCGCTACGTCCTCTGCCTCGACTTCACCCCCTGCACCAACAACATGGCCGAGTACGAGGCACTACTCCACGGCATGCGAGCTGCCAAGGAGATGAACATCAACCGCCTACGCTGCTACGGAGACTCCGACCTCGTCGCTGGGCAAGTCGCTGGCACCTGCGACGCCGTCTCTCCCACCATGGCGGCATACCGCCAAGCAGTGGACAAGCTGGGTGGACACTTCGCAGGCTACTCCGTCGAGTGGATTGAAAGGAGGAAGAACGAGGAGGCCGACGCACTCTCTCGCATTGGGTCGGCTCGACTCGCACCACCCGCCGGCGTCTTCCTCGACACGATCACCAAGCCATCAGTCTCTCCCCCAAGGGAGATCGACATCGGAGTCCCGCTGCAGCCAAAGGCAGCCCTGGTCGCACTCGTCACCGAGCCAGACGACTGGACCAAGCCCTACGTCGCCTACCTGGAGGCTGGCACCTTGTCGGCAGACGAGACGGACGCCCGGATGATCGCACGCCGATGCAAATACTTCACCATCATCGACGGCGAGCTCCACAAGCACAGCGTCACCGGCATGTTCCAACGCTGCGTCCAACCCGCCGAAGGATGCAAGATTCTCCACGACATCCACTCCGACGACTGCGGCCACCACGCTGGCGCCCGCTCTCTGGTCGCCAAGGCTATGCGGCATGGCTTCTACTGGCCCACCGCACACGCCGATGCCATCGACATTGTCCAGCGGTGCGCCGGGTGCCAGAAGTACGCCAACCAGACGCACGTGTCGAGCTCAGCGCTCAAGACAATCCCCATCACCTGGCCATTCGCCGTGTGGGGTATGGACATGGTAGGCCCCTTCAAAAAGGCTCCCTCTGGCTACACCCACCTCCTGGTCGCGGTCGACAAATTCACAAAGTGGGTGGAGGCCAAACCAGTCCGGAAATGCGACGGGAAGACCGCCACTAAATTCCTACGCGAGCTCATATATCGCTACGGGTTCCCAAACAGCATCATCACGGACAACGGCACTAACTTCGCCAAAGGAACCATGGCCAAGTTCTGCGAGGAACACCACATCCGGCTCGACCTCGCGACAGTCGCCCACCCGGAATCCAACGGCCAGGCGGAACGGGCCAACCAGAGCATCCTCCACGGCCTGAAGCCGCGGCTCCAAGTACCACTCGAGCGCACCGCCGGGTGCTGGGTCGAGGAGCTACCCTCCGTCATCTGGGGCATCCGCACCTCGGTCAACAGGTCGACAGGGTTCACCCCCTTCTTCATGGTGTACGGTGCCGAGGCAGTCATGCCCACCGACCTCGAGCACGACTCGCCACGGGTCGTCCACTACACGGAGGCTGCGAACGAACTCGCCCGTCAGGATGGAGTCGATCAACTCGACGAGGCACGTGACCTCGCTTGGTCACGCACCGCCATCTACCAGCAAGGACTCCGCCGCTATCACAGCCGGCGGGTGAAAACTCGCACCTTCCAAGAAAGCGACCTGGTGCTGCGCCTCATCCAGGACAAGAAGGGCATGCACAAGCTTTCCCCTCCGTGGGAGGGACCATTCGCCATCGGGCGAGTACTCGGCAACGACGCCTACTACCTCATCGACGTCCGCGGGGACGGCAAACTCGACGTCAAGCGACTGTGGAATGTAAACCTCCTACGGAAGTTCTACTCCTAAAACCCCACATATGTACCCTCCAGTCGCTATGAAATAAAAAATAATTGGTTACCGCAAATTGCGCCTACTCTCCGTGTCTTGTGCCACTCGCACTCGTAATAACAGCGTCAAGCTAACTGCAGAAGTCAACCTTTGGTACAGCGATCGGCACGGCCAAGTAGTGCGTTACAAGGGCACTGGGTCACCTCAGGTCTTGCAACGTCCACGAAAATCGCCTACCCGGAGCCACATTAGAGTCGCCTAGCCCGACTGGCTCTACGAGTCAAGACAACTGCCTTCGCTTCTCACAGCGACCATGATCCTCCGCATCCTCGACATAGCGACTCAAACGGCCAAGTACCACGCTATGCCGAGGGGGAGGGCTGTGCCGACGGCCACGAAGCTGTGCCGACGAGGACGTATGCGAGGGGGCTATGCCGACGGCCACCGTCGGCACGGCCTGTGCCGACGGCAATTTGGCGCTGTGCCGACGGCAGCCGGCCGTCGGCGTAACAAATTTTTCCTGTAGTGAATATTGTTGTTTTTACCTTACAAAAAATTAGATATTGTTTTTATGACTTAATTAGTTTCGCCCGCAGGGCATTAGCTTAAAAAATTATTCAGACATGAGCGAGCAGCCAGAAGAAACAGGCCTCCAGCTTCATCCTCATGAACAAAAGAAAAATATCATCAATTAAAGAATCATATGACCACGATTAAATTGGCAGCCATGCTAAGTTAAGTTCTACATGCAGACATGCATGAAACATCATAACGAGATGACACAAGTCTTGCATAACCTATCTACTGCTGCTACAGAAAATCTCCCTCCGTTTAGCACTAAAGAAAACAATATACAACACCATGCAACATTTGGCCTGGAACTCTTGACTCCTAATCTTTCTGACACAAAAACAGATGCCGCTGTTTCCATTTGGCGAAATGAATGATACCACATTTTGACAGACTTGCTAACAAACGCCTGCACTCACCCAGAGACAAACTAGACAGAGCCGGTCAGGGAACAACATCGATCTTCTCCTTAGTCTTATCGACCGTGCTCGTGACTTCCCACACTCCTTTTAATATGAGTATGCGTCCTTGTGTTCCCAAGCGTGGTTATCCCTCCTCTCTCTAGGTTTGAATTCTAGGATGTGACCTAGTATATTTAGTATCTGCAAAAAACTGACTTAGTTTTGTCTAGATTCGGATGCATTTAGACGCATTTTAGTGTATAAATACATTCGAATCTATACATACTCAAGTCATTTATTTCTAGACGGAGGAAGTATATGTTAGGTCGGATAGGGCATGTATCTACGTCAAGTGAGACCACGATGTCTCTTGTAGTTTTCGATATTGTGCAGTTGGCACATGCATGGTGGTGTAAATGGTGTATGTGGGTTGTGTGTTTTATCGTCTAGGCATACAAATTAACAAGACTTCCGAAAATATATACGGACGACATTAAAAGAGGATCCAGAGAATTATTTTAGGAAATATAATCGGAGTTAGGATATGTATTCCTGCATAACAACATGTATACCATTTGAGTTGGTACAAATAATAAATATAGAAAATATTTAGGTGTTCAGTATTGTGCTACTTATAAATTGGAAGGCCTACAACTAGAGCACCCCCTCAGGCCCTCATAACCATGAGAAGGAAGTGAAGCATAGTAGGGACAGTACATAGTTTGAGAATTGAGAGACATATTTCAGAGTCAATCTTCATTGAGTGAAACATAGTATAACACAGTTAAATCCGCATTTTGCGCGTAGCAAGTATTACACTCGTATGATACTACAGATGATGGCCGTCTGACATTTTGGGAGTGAGAGGGATCGGGATTCTGCATCCACTTTGGGAGTATAAGGATCACTCTCTGTGTCCTACTTTCATGCATTACTTGATGAACTCTGGCTAACAAGCTGGGCTTTCGTCCAGGGATATCATTGCTGTTCCTCTAAGTATCACAGTTGATTACATCGTGACGCCTCCCAGCTGCTACGCTGGATTATTTCAGGACTGCAAAGCTCGCAGTGCAAACTGCAGCCTCATGAAGATCTTGGATTGGTCAGACGACCAACCGTGTGTCTACCTGTGTTGTGCACTTGTGCTTATGGTGTCTGTAGTTTTGCTGCTTGAGGCGGACGGGATAGGACGCTAGCTAGGGAAGATGAACGCAGCTGGACCGTAAGGACAAGCAGACACCTTCCGCCATTTTTCAAGGCTGCTATTTCGTGCTTCTTCATGATTTTAAAGCACAAGTTTAAACAAACAATTACCTTTTCTTATCAGCAGAAGAACTCACGACTCATGGTCGACAGGCACGCGGCTTCCGCACTATCACTGGCCGATCCAGATAATAGGCAAACAAGCCCTTCAAACACATCCTCCTGCACCACAACTCGATCACTACAGGACGACGCGTGATACGCCGAGGATCAAAAGCCATCGGCGTATGCCAAAAAACCGTCGGTGTATGCTACGCCGACGGCTGTCCTCAGGATAGCCTTCTTGTAAAGATCTCCCTTAGTGGAGCGTGCAGAGGCTATCGGCGTATCAAAAATGCGTCGGCGTACGCAACGACGACGGCTGTCTTTGGCGTAGCGGCCTTCAGAATAGCCTACCGGCCGGTTGCAAAAATATTTTTTTTAAATTTTTTATATATATTTTTAAAATTTTCTTAATTTGTTAATCTTTAAATTGTTTGACTCGTTAATCTCCCACTTTAAACATTTTTAACATTAATTTCACTTAATCTTTGATCAAATTGCAGTCTTGGTCAAACTATCCGGTCGGTCATCCATCCTCACTACTTCATCTCTAGCACGCTTAACTTTCCTGTTCCTTCAAAATCTGTTTCCGCAAAACAATTTATATATTATTGTCAATACTATGATATTAATTTTATTAACTCTTATATCATCATGTCACATGTTTGTATTTTTTGAAATTACAAACAATTATTTAAGTAAACAATAATAAATAAGTAAAAATATTATTGAATTCAAATAAAAATATAATGATTTTATTTTTTGTATTTTTCTATTTAATATGGAATAATTAATATCTTTAAATCTGTAAATCGGAATTCGATAAATAATATGTCTAAATTGATCCCAAAAATGAGAGGAATCCAAATATAATATCAATATCAACTTATCACAAACTATGTCGTGATTCTAGCCATAATTTCATTTTCCCGTTTAAAAATGGAAAATGGCTTTTTGGCAACCTCAAATGAGATATGTCATTTTATGAAGGTTTCTTGATACATAATCAATATACCAAGTTTGATATTTTTCTTTCCAACTATGTCACATAATATGACAGCACGTGAAGGTTTCGCATTGTTTGGATCGTTTTTGCATTTCTTACGAACGTTTTAAACTATCGTCAAACTTTGTCGAACGACGGGCATGAAGATTCTTAACTCGGCTGAGCCTCGATAAACTTGAAGTGGATCTCTGATGAAATATCATATTTTGAACCTAAAAATAATATTTTTTAAAAATCATGAGCATCGGATCATGTACCTATAGTTCATATCTAACCCACTTTCTACTGATTCGGTAGGAATTTGTTTTTTTACCCGGGATAGACGAAAAGGTTTGAGATCCCCCTATTAGGATATTGTCCATGTAAGGTGGTCTAGTATTTTAAAAAGTATGATGGTAGCATTTTGAATTAGTCATTTGGTGGTTGCTTCACAAAACCATCCATTTTTGCACTCGGAAAATGGGAAATGGCTTTTTGTCGTGGCGAAAAGAAAAAAATCCTCCTGCAACATTGTTCGCCATCCCATGATGCACATGTATGCATAATATGGACATATTATCACAAACTATGCCTTGATTCTATCCATAAGATTGGTCATTTGACCCGAAAGCCAGGAAATCTCGAATGAGATAGGTCATTTTGTGAAGGTTTTTTAAGACATAATCAATATACCAAGTTTGATATTTTTTTCTTCTAATTATGTCACATAATATGACACCACATGAAGGTTTCGCATTATTCGGATCGTTTTTGAATTTCTTATGCTCGTTTGAAACTATCGTCAAACTTTTTCGAATGGCGGGCATGAAGATTCTTAGCTCGGGCTGAGCCTCGATAAAAATAAAGTGTATCTGTGATGAAGTAGCATATTGTGAACCTAAAATGATTTTTGTAAAAAATCATGAGCATCAGATCATGTACCTATAGTTCATATCTGACCTACTTCCTACCAATTCAGTAGGAATTTGTATTTTTCACCAGCGATACACCGAAAGGTTTGAGATCCCCTGTTAGGACATTATCAATGTAAGGTCTAGTATTTTTGAAAAATGTGGTGGTAGCATTTTGAATTAGCCATTTGATGGTTGACACAAAACCGCCTGTTTTTTGCACTCAAAAAATAGAAAATGACTTTTTGGCACGAAAAAAAGAAAAAATTCCTCTTGCAACATTATTTGTCATCCCATGATGCACATGTATGCATAATATGGACACATTATCACAAACTATGCATTCATTCTAGCCATAGCATTGGTTATTTGACCCGAAAGCCAGGAAACCTCGAATCAGATAGCTCATTTCGTGAAGGTTTTTTGAGACATAATCAATATACCAAGTTTGATATTTTTCCTTCTAACTATGTCACATAATATGACACCACGCGAAGGTTTCGCATTGTTTAGATTGTTTTTGAATTTCTTATTACTGTTTTAAACTATCGTCAAATTTTGTCGAACGGCGGGCATAAAGATTCTTAGCTCGAGGCTGAGCCTCGATACACTTGATGTGGATATCTGATGAAATAGCATATTTTAAACCTAAAAATGATTTTTATAAAATATCATAAGCATCAGATCATGTACCTATAGTTCATATCTGACCCACTTCCTACCAATTCGACAGGAATTTGTCTTTTTTACCAGGGATAGACCGAAAGGTTTGCGATCCCCTGTTAGGACATTGTACATGTAAGGTTGTCTAGTATTTTTGAAAAATGTGGTGGTAGCATTTTGAATTAGCCATTTGGTGGTTGCTTCACAAAACCGCTCATTTTTTGCACTCGGAAAATAGAAAATGGTTTTTTCGCCTGACGAAAAGAAAAACTTCGTCCTGCAACATTTTTTGCCATCCCATGATACACATGTATGCACAATATGGACACATTATTATAAAATATGCATTCATTCTAGCCATAACATTGGTCATTTGATCCGAAAGCCGGAAAACCTCGAATAAGATAGGTCATTTTGTGAAGGCTTTTTTGAGACATAATCAATATACCAATTTTGATATTTTTCCTTCTAACTATGTATGTCACATAATATGACACCACGCAAAGGTTTTGCATTGTTTGGATCGTTTTTAAATTTCTTAGGCCCGTCTTAAACTATCGTTAACTTTGTCAAACGGTGGGCATGAAGATTCTTAGCTCGGGGCTGAGCCTCGATAAACTTGAAGTGGATCTATGATGAAATAGAATATTGTGAACCTAAAAATTATTTTTGTAAAAAATCATGAGCATCAGATCTATACCTATAGTTCATATTTGACCCAGTTCCTTCCGATTCGGCAGGAATTTGTATTTTTCACCAGGGATAGACGAAAAGTTTTGAGATCCCCCTGTTAGGACCTTGTTCATGTAAGGTGGTCTAGTAGTTTTGAAAAATATGGTGGTAGCATTTTTAATTAGCCATTTGGTGGTTGCTTCATAAAACCGCCTGTTTTTTATACTCGAAAAATGGAAAATGGATTTTTGGCGCGAAGAAAAGAAAAACTTCCTGATGCAACATTGTTCGGCATCCCATGATTCACATGTATGCACAATATAGACACATTATCACAAACTATGCCTTGATTTTAGCCATAACATTGGTCATTTGACCCGAAAGCCAGGAAACCTTGAATGAGATATGATATTTTGTGAAGATTTTTTGAGACATAATTAATATACCAAGTTCGATATTCTTCCTTCTAACTATTTCACATAATATGACACCACGCGAAGGTTTCGCATTATTTGGATCGTTTTTGAATTTCTTATGCCCGTTTTAAACTATCGTCAAACTTTGTCGAACGGTGGACATGAAGATTCTTAGCTCGGGCTGAGCCTCGATAAACATGAAGTGGATCTATGATTATAGAGCATATTTTGAACATAAAATTGATTTTTGTAAAAAATCATGAGCATCAGATCATGTACCTATAGTTCATATCTGATCCACTTCCTACTGATTCAGAAGGAATTTGTCCTTTTTACCAGGGATAGACGGAAAGGTTTGAGATCCCCCTGTTAGGAACTTGTCCATGTAAGGTGGTCTAGTATTTTTAAAAAATGTGGTGGTAGCATTTGAGTTAGCCATTTGGTGGTTTCTTCACAACACCGCCCGTTTTTTGCACTCAGAAAATGGAAAATGACTTTTTGGCACGATGAAAAAAAAACTTCCTCTTGTAACATTTTTTTTCATCCCATGATGCATATGTATGCATAATATGGACACATTATCACAAACTATGCATTTATTCTAGCCATAACATTGGTTATTTGACCCGAAAGTCAAGAAACCTCGAATGAGATAGGTCATTTTGTGAAGGTTTTTTAAGACATAATTAATATACCAAGTTTGATATTTTCCTTCTAACTATGTCACATAATATGTTAGCACGCGAAGGTTTCGCATTGTTTAGATTGTTTTTGAATTTCTTATGACCGTTTTAAACTATCATCAAACTTTGTCGAACGGCGGGCATGAAGATTCTTAGCTCGGGGCTGAGCCTCGATACACTTGATATGGATATCTGATGAAAAAGCATATTTTGAACATAAAAATGATTTTGTAAAAAATCATGAGCATCAGATCATGTACCTATAGTTCATATCTGACCCACTTCCTACCAATTCGGCAGGAATTTGTCTTTTTACCAGGGATAGACCGAAAGGTTTGCGATCCCCGTGTTAGGACATTGTCCAGGTAAGGTTGTCTAGTATTTTTGAAAAATGTGGTGGTAGCATTTTGAATTAGCCATTTGGTGGTTGCTTCACAAAACCGCCTATTTTTTGCACTCGGTAAATGGAAAATGGTTTTTTGGCGTCACGAAAAGAAAAACTTCCTCCTGCAACATTTTTTACCATCCCATGATGCACATGTATGCACAATATGGACACATTATTATAAACTATGCATTCATTATAGCTATAACATTGGTCATTTGATCCGAAAGTCGGGAAACCTCGAATAAGATAGGTCATTTTGTGAAGGCTTTTTTGAGACATAATCAATATACCAAGTTTGATATTTTTCCTTCTAACTATGTATGTCACATAATATGACACCACGTGAAGGTTTTGCATTTTGTTTGGATCGTTTTTGAATTTCTTATGCCTGTTTTAAATTATCGTTAACTTTGTCAAACGGTGGGCATGAAGATTCTTAGCTCGGGGCTGAGCCTCGATAAACTTGAAGTGGATCTATGATGAAAGAGAATATTGTGAACCTAAAAATTATTTTTGTAAAAAATCATGAGCATCAGATCATGTACCTATAGTTCATATTTGACCCAGTTCCTTCCGATTCGGCAGGAATTTGTATATTTCACCAGGGATAGACGAAAAGGTTTGAGATCCCCATGTTAGGACCTTGTCCATGTAAGGTGGTCTAGTAGTTTTGAAAAATATGGTGGTAGCATTTTGAATTAGACATTTGGTGGTTGCTTCACAAAACCGCCTGTTTTCTGTACTCGGAAAATGAAAAATGGCTTTTTGGCGCGAAGAAAAGAAAAACTTCCCGATGCAACATTGTTCGGCATCCCATGATTCACATGTATGCACAATCTGGACGCATTATCACAAACTATGCCTTGATTTTAGCCAGAACATTGGTCATTTGACCCGAAAGCCAGGAAACCTTGAATGAGATATGTCATTTTGTGAAGATTTTTTGAGACATAATCAATATATCAAGTTCGATATTCTTCCTTCAAACTATTTCACATAATATGACACCACGCGAAGGTTTCGCATTGTTTGGATCGTTTTTGAATTTCTTATGCCCGTTTTAAACTATCGTCAAACTTTGTCGAACGGTGGACATGAAGATTCTTAGCTCGGGATAAACCTCGATAAACATGAAGTGGATCTATGATGAAATAGAATATTTTGAACCTAAAAATGATTTTTGTAAAAAATTATAAACATCAGATCATGTACCTATAGTTCACATCTGATCCACTTCCGACCGATTCGGAAGGAATTTGTCTTTTTCACCAGGGATTGACGGAAAGTTTTGAGATCCCCCTGTTAGGAACTTGTCCATGTAAGGTGGTCTAGTATTTTTGAAAAATGTGGTGGTAGCATTTTAACTTAGCCATTTGGTGGGGTTTCACAAAACCGCCTGTTTTTTGCACTCAGAAAATGGAAAATGGTTTTTTGGCGCGATAAAAAGAAAAACTTCCTCCTGCAATATTGTTCGTCATCCCATGATACACATGTATACACAATATGGACACATTATCACAAACTATGCCTTCATTCTAGCCATAATATTGGTAATTTGACCCAAAAGCCGGGAAACCTCGAATGAGATAAGTCATTTTATGAAGGTTTTTTAAAGACATAATCAATATACCAAGTTTGGTATTTTTCCTTCTAACTATGTCACATAATATGACACCACGTGAAGGTTTCGCATTGTTTGGATCATTTTTGAATTTTTTATGCCTGTTTTAAACTATAAATAATGTTTTATGTTTCACTTAATTTATATTTATAAATGTGTAATATTTGAATGTAGATAGATAGATCTTATTTTTATACAAATTTTGATATATTATTTGTATTTTTCTGAATTAGAATGATTTAGTTATGATTTTTCAAAGATTAATAAGGTAAAAAAGAAAAGTAGCTATGGCGAGGACAGCCGTCGGCGGCGTCGACGTAGCTATTCTATGTCGACGGCTGTTTGGAGGGGGCTGGCCTGGTCACAGTCTACGCCGATGGCCCCAACGTTTGGCCGTCGGCGTAACGTCGGCCGTTAGTGTCTCCGTCCAGTCCTGTAGTGGTTCTTTCCTAGAGAGACGAGTGAGGACCGTAACATCGTGGGTTTTAACATAGATAAAGGCACCATTGATCAACATCCTATTTGTATTTTTTTTAGTTTTAGGATTATTCTTGAAATATCCTTTCGTCATCCCGCTATATATATTAGTATATCAACCACCCGATACAATGCGAACAATGTTGGGCGAACAACATTGTCAGTACTGCTGATGTTTATTAATGAACCGTGCTATTGAGCGAACGCGAGGTTTTTAGCTCCATGGAGCATACACCCCGTCCGGCCACACGGTGAGCATCCAACGACACAGCCAATTTCGAAATAAAAAAAACAAAAAAAAATGCCATGTAAAAAATGAAAAATGTCCTAGCAACTTTGGTTCGCATGTGCTCTGAGGGTGCACACTTTTTTTCTTAGATTTTAAATTATTAATAGATTAATGGAATTTTACAATAAAATATAGTAAATGGTTTGCCTAGATCGTGTTGTGATTTTGCAGAAGCTGCCCAAGCTTCGAAATTATACGGCCCTGGCTGGCCGTCCCACATTCACGTATCAGTACGCGCGCCTAGCTACGACATTCATTCTCGATCTGGCGAGCTCTGGCTCTAGAGTAGCTAGCTGATCTAGGATGCATGTTCGAGCTACGCAGATCCTATACGAATTTTTTATAAATATGATCCTCTGTAATTTGTCATCGCTAAAAATAACCCCCTCGCATCGCAAAAGCCAAAAATGTCCTGGCGGGAGGCTGAAAAGGAGACACGTGTCACCTCCCGCCACGGGGGGTGGCGGGATGTTCCTCCCGCCACAGGGGGTGGCGGGATGTTCCTTCCGCCTTTGGTAGTGGCGGAATGACGTCGTGGGCCCACAAGCGCGAGCACGAAGTCGAACCTTCCGCCAGCACCAAGTCAAACCTCCCCGCTGGCCTGGCCGTGGGGCCCACCTCATCCCGCCATTCCCCATGGCGGAAGGTGACACGTGTTGCCTTTTCAGCCTCCCGCCAGGGTATTTTTGGCTTTTGCGGCGCGAGCGGGGTATTTTTGGCCATGACGAATTGCAAAGGGTTATATTTGTAAAAAATCGATCGTATACATGGCAGAACTAGGTTGATATATATATAGAGAACCTAGGGTGCAGCACCCATGCTGCATAATAGTAATTTTGTACCCAACATATTTTTACGTTGTTAAATTGAAAAAAATATGTTCTGTATATGAATTATTATGTTCGTATATTCAACATAACCAAAAATTTCGACACAAAAATAAAGTTTATGAGTCATTATAGTGTAAAAAACATCAAAATTACGTATTTTACAATATAATTTTATACAGCATGTAAATAAAAAAATTTATGTCATTTCTAAATTTTATTATGTTCTTCTCGACTTACGAAGTAAGACAAAATTTACATGACATAAAAATAATATACGGTTCTAAAGATAAAAGGTGGGGTACTCTACACTCTGGTGTCAAATAGCGCAAGGGAGGAATCCGAGACAAGGCACTCTACACTCTTCCTGCCATGGATGGATCGATCCATGCATGCCATTGCCTATTCAATTCCAATCACGCGCCGGCCACTGCGTTCCCGTGATGAGAGAGAGAGACGGGGCTGCAGCTTAAAGGCGACGCCGCAGGGCTTGCGTGCGCATGCAGGCTACATGCAGAGAGCATGCACGTACTAGCTAGTAAGCTAGGTCACGTACTCTGCCCGGCCGGGGGCCAAAAACTGTCCTCGCCGGAGACACGCACTGGCAATGGGGCATAGTCGCATAGATCGGCGACCAAACGCATTGCCTGCGTAAATGCCTTCTAACGGGTGACGGCAGATCGACCCCTCATCGGGTGCTCCTGACTGCGTAAATGATGGATGCAACATTCATGGCGAAACCGAAGATCCGAAGCAACGGTCGATCGATCAGAGCCTAAGTAGCGAAACCGATCCTTGTCAGGGACAAATGCTTCCATTCCATGCATGGCGATCCTAGTCCTCCTCCTCCTGCTCAATGGTACACACGAATAATTTGAATTCTTCTTTCTTCTTCGCCGTCTTCTTCTTCTTTTTATTCTTCTTCTTCTTTAAAAATAAGGCTTTCGTTTCACTTTATAAATAAAGCTGCAACCGAGTACAAGGTTCCACTATACCACGGGCACCGAAGTGCCTAAAAATAAAGGAAAAGGGGTAGTCCAAGGACACTCGGGCAACAACACAGCAAACCCCTTGTTAAGGGAAAAACAAAAAAAGAAGGCACGAGAGAACACCCTCTAGGGCTGCTCCTCAGGATCAGCAATCGCTAAGTGCCATGACACCGCTGTCAACGCCTGAAGGGATCCATCCAGGTGCACTCGATCCCGCTGTTTAGATAGCAGGTACCACTGCTGAAGATAAGCCAAAAAAAGAAAAAACAGAGTCAGATGCCCGTCTTGAAAAGATCTTCTCGATCACCATTTTATTACAAATGTTTCAAAGAGTTCAGGTAAGGGCCGCAAACACTGGCCAGAAGAGGTGGGCTTCCTGGACAAAGCTCCACAAAAACTGAGCGAAAGGACTAGTAAACATTATGTGGGTACATGTCTCCCATGTCCCATACAATGGACATAACCCATTGCCAGGGCCATTCCGCTTCGCCACCTCGACAAATAATTTGAATTTTAGGATTGCTACTTCTCACAAAGGATACCTTAGACCAAGCTCGATCAACTTCGTGGGCGTTTGATTTGGATTATGATTCGTGTTTGTTGTAAGTACGTCGTGACCGAGTTTTCTTCGGTTGAAACCAATAAGATATAATGACCGCTAGATTTGCATTGTGATTCGTGCTGGAAAGGAGTTGCAAGTGTGTTTTAACTGATTGAGAATTAATCGGTCGACCGACAACTAGTCACCCCTTTAAACTTTTACTACAGAAAGACAAGAAGTAGCAAATTTGTAAGTATGTGGACACATCGTCTCCTATTCAACACACACATCTCAAATGTAACATAACCATCGAGGGCAAAAAACTCGTGTGGTGGGAAACATACGTCTTTGCCTCCAAGAATGAAAACCCGCGATTGACGATTGATACATGTATTTTTTGACAAGTCTGGCCAATTTGAACAACTTCAACCACGTTTGCCCCCTGGGCGAAACTAATTTTGAAATTTGACCCCTCACGTCGGCGCCACTTCAAACGGCGCCGACCTAACACATGTCGGCGATGGCGCCGAACTAGCCACATGTCGGCCTGGCTGACGTTGCCTCTATGTCGGCGCTATTTCAAATGGTGCCGACCCTAGGGTTATAGCGAATCGACCAGTTTACCTTTCCCAGCCCTCCCATTTCCTCCTCCCAGCTGCCAGAAGCTCTCTCTCTCTCCTGTTTTTCGCCCCTCTCTTCAAATCTTGTTGAAACTCCAAGATTTCTTGGATTGGGATCATGGAAAGTCTTTTTAGAGGTAATCTCTCTCAAATCCCCTTTGATTCCACCTATTAGAATGTCTAATTTGATCTCATTTATCTCTTTTTTGTTGAAACCCTAGATGATCATAGATATGTTATTTAGATTTCTTTGTAAATAATATTTGTTTGAATAAATTGTAGCTAGTGTATGTATGCATTTGATAGGAGCTTTGTCTTAGTGTTTGCTATTTTAGTTTACATATGACAAAACCAAAATATGCACATGTGGAAAAATATTTGTAGGGATTCATTTCTATAGAGTTTGCTAGTGTATGTATGCATTGGATATGATCTTGTCTTAGTGTTTGCTAAGTTGGAAAGCACTTCAATGGAAAATTAGCCGGTTGTATGATAATATAGCTTAGGATATTATAAGTGATAGTGTTTGCTATGTTAATTATCCCAATGTTTGTAGATTCTCTGGACATGTGGACGGATATTGCACGTCAGATGAAGTTTGCGGAAAGTACCAAAGGCAAGTATCCCAATATATCATCGAAAGATGCTCCAGTGCTACCAAGATATCCGGTACCAAATTGTTGTTGTGGTAAAACTTGTCATATCCAACAATCTAACTACCACACTACTGCTGGCCGCGCATTCTACCGTTGCCCCGATACACGCATGAGTTTTGTTGTCTTGTGACATGGGATCTATCATACTTGATTGATCGTTGATTATTGATATGGTAAAGTTTATTTGACAGGAACATTGCACATGCTATTTATTCCAATGGATCGATGGCCCCGAGTGTTATGATGACTATCTTCTTTCATGGGATATTAGAATTATTTTGGGCCCAAAACCAGCTGAGAGGTGGAAACGCATTATGCGTCCTCCTCCATCTCCACCTAAGTATTGGAAATTACACAAGACCACACCCAAGACTCCTCCACTTGTTTGGTGTGAGCACTGTCAAGATATGACACGGTGGTGTCCCCTTTACGGGCCCGACACTTTAGATGAGTCTTGGAAGGTTTTTGATGATGAGAAAAGAAGCATGAGGATGAAATAAACTTGGAGTTGCAAGAGATTGAAAAAGCACCGAAGGAGCGCTCAAGGAAGTACCAGTTAGAAGCTAAAAGGAAGAAAGAAGAAGAGGCAAGGATTAAAGAAGAACAAAGGGAAGAGAAGAGAAGGAAATAGTGGGAAGATAGCAAGGCTTGGTTGAATAACGAAAACACAAAGTAGAAGCTGTGGAACTAACTATTGAGCATATTTTGATATCATCATGTATTAGGCTTGGTTGTAAGTTGTGGAACTAATTTGGCACCGTTTTTATTATGTTTGTAATGAGTACTTGAGATGAAATATTTGCAACTCAAATTGTTTTCTACTGAGATGATAAGTACATTGCATAGCACGAAATGATGATAAATTGCTAGACGGTACAATTTATTTGTTGCTACTGCTGGTGCTCGGGGAATGGAAACCATTGACTCCTCTAAGTTGAAGATACAAGAGCACCATTTTGAAATGGAAACTAAATTAAAAGGAAATACGAGTGTCTAGCAATTTTCGTACTCATCCTTATTGTTTCGTTTGTTGGCCATCTTTTTAGCACACCATTCCTTAAACGCTTTATGGTTGTGCTGTCTGTGCTCTCTCTTTCTTTTCTCCTCTAGCTCCTTGGCCTCTTTTTTCTGCACATATTATTCTCCATATCAGTAAACTCTGTACTGTCTTTGGTCTTCAAACCAGAAATCCTTGTCGCATTGCGATCCCGCCTATTGAATAATATAGATTTTTAGCTTAAACATTGAGCGAGAAGAGAGTTCTACCCCTAGTACAAAAATTGAGCAAGGAGAGAGTTCTTACGAAATAGGGTGCAGGACCCCGGGCGTGCCCGCACACAAATCCCCATTTTCCGCCAAGCCCACCGCTCTTTATATTGGCTTCATCAGCTGTGTAGCAGCATCCCACCATGCAATCACACTGTATGATCCACGGAACATGACCGTCTAGTTCATTCATCGGTGGCATGTCTGGTGGGAGGAATGTACCACTACAAGGCCCTACGAGTTGAAAGGCTATCTCCTTCCCTTTCCTTGAATAGGATCCTGCACTGGCCATGAGTGGTTTTGGCTGAGAGAGATAGAGAGTGACACTACTAGGAAAACGCATGTTCGTGGCGCACCTGTAAACAGCATCTGTGGCGCACTAGGGGTGCGCCACGGGCCTCGCGCTACGGCTATCTGCTAGCCGTGGCGTACTGCCTGGTGCGCCACGGTTATATCGAGATAGGCATGGCGCACTAACAGGTGCGCCAGGGGTAGGGGTATAGGGTGCGCCATAGATGTGTTTTTCAAAAACAAAAAAAAATGCAAAAAACACCCTCGTTTTGAATTGCAAAAGCAATCGGGTCCGTGCATCGCCGCCGCAGTCGTGTCACCTCACCGGAGCATGATCGTGGCAGGGAGGTGCGGGAGGGGTCATGGTCGCTCTAGTCCTCGTCGGCGTCAAGGTGGTAGGAAGGGTGTGGTTGGAGAAAGGAAGGTAGGAAGAGAGGGAGGAAGGAAGAGATGGAGGAAGAGAGGGAGGAAGGAAGAGATGGATGAAGAGAGGGAGGAAGAGAGGGAGGAAGGAAGAGATGGAGGAAGAGAGGGAGGAAGGGAGGTCGGACGCCGCCGTCACTGCAAGGAGAGGAGGAGGCCGTCGTTGCGCCGCCGCCGCGCCACCGTCACTGCAAGGAGAGGAGGAGGCCGTCGTCGCGTCGTCACTGCAAGGAGATGAGAAGGGGAAGGAGGAGAAGGAAGAAGGAAGAAGGAGAAGGAAGAAGGAGAAGGGAGAAGGAAGAAGGAGAAGGGAAAAGGAAGAGGGAAAAGGGAGGGAAAAGGGGGAAGGGAAAGGTAGGTGGGCGGGGTGAGGATTCGAAATTTGAATCCCGCCCAAGCTTATCCGTGGCGCACTAGGTGGTGGTGCGCAACGGGTAAGTCGCACTCTTTTTTTTTCTGCAGGAAAAACGGTCTTTTGACCGTAACTTTTTACTCTTTTCGAATTTTGAAAATCTAAAAAATCGCTAAACGACCAAAGGTGGTTGCGAGCAGATGCGAAATCTCGTTCTCGTCATTTTGGTATATTATACGATTTTTTTCGATATCGTATGCAAAAGTTACGGCCTTTTTACCGTGGCATGACTTTTTTTTGCAAATAAAGTCGAAAGTCATGTTTGTTAATTTTACTAGAAGCTATACCACATTACCTACCTAAATATGAAAGGATTTAATTTTTTAAAGTGTTTATCATTTTCTTTTATTTTTTGCAAAGCCTAAAAAGGCGATCCACAGGGGGGGTGGAGTTGGTGCAGGATAGTTAGGCGTAGGGCACTAGGGCAAGGTGTCCTACTACTAAGTTTATACATCCGTGGCGTGTAGGGGTTCGTAGCATGGAAAACAAAAAATTTCGATCGCATACAAACAAACAAGCCAAGATCTATCTACTAGATTGTAGCAACGAGTTGATGGAATAACTTACCCTCGAAGATTCCAAAGTGTTTAACGAGAGCGGATTCTCGTGGGTGATGTAGTCGTACTCTTTCCGATCTCAAGATCGTGTAGACGATCCTTCCGGCGCTGCGTTCCGGCAGCGCTCCCGCAGTCGCTCACACGTTCGGTACTCGACGAAGACCTTCCTCTCCCTTGTTCCAGCAGGCAGCGGAGGTTGTAGCACTCTCCTCGCGATTCCGGCAGCACAACGGCGTGGTACCGGAAGTAGAGGGGAGATCCCGCAGGGCTTCGCCTTAAGCCGGAGCGAGTATGGTGGAGTATGAGAGAGGGCTATTAGTGGTCTAGGGATTAGACACACCAATTAGAAGGCTCTAAACTGAAGGCTAGGGCAATTAGAAGCTCTAAACCAAAACGGCTCTAAACCGGAGATTAGAGGATAGGAACTTGTGTGTCTAGAGGAGGAGGCCCTGCCCCTCCTTTTATGGGTGGAGGGTGCGGCCAAGGGGAGGGGAGTCCCTCCCCAAGTCGGCCTTGGTTGGCGCGCCGGCTTGGGGAGGATACTCCTCCCCCAAGTCGGTTCCCAACTCCTCTTGCTTGTTTCCCACAGTTTCTTGTTTTAGCCGTTTGACTTTCAAACTGGACATTTGACTTTTCTGTTTTAGGATTCAATTTAATCCTTTATTTGGGACAGCAAGAACACTTAGTACATGATGCAATCATTCCAATATGTAATGACACATTCATGTACCCCTCCCCCTCCCGGAGTGCCGGACATTCCGGAACCTTCTAGAACATTCACCGGAATCATTTCCGAACTCCGAAACGGGACTTTCCTTATATGAATCTTATTCTTCGGACCATTCTGGATCACCTCGTGATATCCCGGATCCCATCCGAGACTCCGAACAACATTCGGTCTCTTTCTCATAATACCATAACTACTCAAAACAACGTCGAATCCTTAAGTGTGTCTCCCTACGGTTCGTGAATTATGCGGACATGATCGAGACACTTCTCCGAACAATAACCAATAGAGGAATCTGGAAATTCATATGGCTCCCACATATTTCTACGATTACTTTGCGATCGAATGAACCACTTACATACGATACCAATTTCCCTTTGTCTCACGATATGTTACTTATCCGAGGTTATGATCGTCGGTATCTCTGCATACCTAGTTCAACCTCGTTACTGATAAGTACTCTTTTCTCGTTCCCGTGATATGTGATCCCTTGTGAGCCAGTCACATGCTTGCAAGCTAATTGGATGACATTCCACCGAGAGGGCCCAGAGTATATCTATCCGTCATATGGATGGACAAATCGCACTCTTGATCCATGTGTCTCAACCAATACTTTCCGAACACTCAATGCCACCTTTATAGCCACCCAGTTACGGTGTGGTGTTTGATGTCATCAAAGCATCCATCCGGTAAAGGTGATAGGCATGATCTCATGGTAGAAGGAATTAGGTTACTATGTATCAGAAAGCATATAGCAATTGAACTATTGAAATGACTTGATCTTTATGCTACGCTTATCTATAGGAGTATGTCCACCATATCATTCTCCTAACGATATGATCTTGTTGTTGATAACATCTCAATGTTCATGATAGGGAAACCACAATCATTTATCAACCAACAAGCTAGTGAAGTATAGAGGCTATACTAGGGACTTCAAATTAAGTTTACAAATCACACAAGTATTAATGTTTCCTTGTTAATACTATTATAGCATGAATGTAAACATTTATCATAAACACAAAGATATAATAATAACTATATTTATTATTGCCTCTAGGGCATATCTCCAACAGTCTCCCACTTGCACTAGAGTCATCTAATCTAGATTACATGGTAATATACCGAACACCCATGGCAGTTTGGTGTTGGTCATGTTTTGCCCTCGGGAGAGGTTTAGTCAACGGATCCGCCACATTCAGATCTGTGTGTACTTTGCAAATCTTTATATCCCCATCTTGGATATGTTCTCGAATAGCGTGAAAACGTAGCTTGATATGCTTCAGCTTCTTGTGTGACCTTGGTTCTTGCGCATTGGCTATGGCGCCCATGTTATCACAGTAGATAGACATTGGGTCCAGCGCACTAGGAACCACACCCAGCTCTGTAATGAACTCTTTCATCCATATCGCTTCTTGTGAAGCCTCCGAAGCAGCCATGTATTCCGATTCAGTTGAAGATCTTGCCACAACGCTTTGCTTTGCACTCCTCCAGCTAACTGCTGCACCATTCAAAATAAATACGTATCCAGATTGTGATTTAGAATCATCCAGATCGGTGTTCCAACTAGCATCGGTGTAACCATTAACAACGAGCTGTTCATCACCTCCATAAGAAAGAACCATATCCTTAGTTCTTCTCAAGTACTTAAGGATGTTTTTGACCGCTGTCCAATGATCCACTCCTGGATCACTTTGATATCTGCTAGTTAAACTAACAGCATATGCAATGTCGGGTCTAGTACATAGCATGGCATACATTAGAGATCCTATGGCTGAGGCATAGGGAGTCTTACTCATCATTTCTCTATCTTCTGCCGATGTCGGACTTTGAGTTTTACTCAAGATCGCATTGGGCAACATGGGCAAGAACCCTTTCTTGCTTTCTTCCATTCCAAACCTCTTTAGAACTTTGTCCAAATATGTACTCTGTGACAATGATATTTGGCGTTTCGATCTATCTCTATAAATCTTTATGCCTAATATGTAAGCTGCTTCGCCAAGATCCTTCATTGAAAAACTATTATTCAAATATTCTTTGACACTATTAAGAAGGTCTACATCATTACCAATCAACAATATGTCATCCACATATAGTATTAAGAATGCTACAGAGCTCCCACTCACTTTCTTGTAAATACAAGCTTCTCCATAAGTTTGTATAAAACCAAAACTTTTGATTACCTTATCAAAACGTTGATTCCAACTTCGGGATGCTTGCTTCAATCCATAGATGGACCGTTGAAGTTTGCATACCTTGTTAGCATCTTTAGGATCGACAAAACCTTTGGGCTGCATCATATACAACTCTTCATCAATATCTCCATTGAGGAATGCTGTTTTGACATCCATCTGCCATATCTCATAATCATAATATGCAGCGATTGCTAACATAATCCTTACAGACTTTAGCTTCGCTACCGGTGAGAAAGTCTCATCGTAGTCAACTCCTTGAATTTGTCGAAACCCTTTTGCGACAAGTCGAGCTTTATAGATAGTAACATTACCATCAGCATATGTTTTCTTCTTGAAAATCCATTTGTTCTCGACAGCCTTCCGGCCATCCGGTAAGTCCACCAAAGTCCATACTTGGTTTTCGTACATGGATCCAATCTCGGATTTCATGGCTTCTTGCCATTTATTGGAATCTGGGCTCATCATTGCTTCCTCATATGTCTCGGGGTCATCGGTGTTATCCACCAACATGACACTCATAACGGGATCATACCAATCTGGAGTGGTACGAGTTCTCGTTGACCTCCGAGGCTCTGTAGCAACTTCAACCGAAGTTTCATGATCACCATCATTAGCTCCCTCTCTTATTGGTGCAGGCACCACAGGAACTTCTTCCGGTGCTGCGCTACTCGCAATTTCGAGAGAAGGTTCGACAACCTCGTCGAGTTCTACTTTCCTTCCAGTCACTTCTTTCGAGAGAAATTCCTTCTCTAGAAAGGATCCATTCTTGGCAACGAAGGTTTTGCCTTCGGATCTATGATAGAAGGTATACCCAATAGTTTCCTTTGGGTATCCTATGAAGACGCATTTTTCCGCTTTGGGTTCTAGCTTGTCCGGCTGTAACTTCTTTACATAGGCTTCGCATCCCCAAACTTTAAGGAACGACAATTTAGGTTTCTTCCCAAACCATAATTCATACGGTGTCGTTTCAACGGATTTATACGGTGCCCTATTTAAAGTGAATGCGGCTGTTTCTAATGCATAACCCCAAAATGATAGCGGTAAATCTGTAAGTGACATCATAGAACGAACCATGTCTAAGAGAGTTCGATTACGACGTTCGGACACACCATTACGCTGTGGTGTTCCCGGCGGGGTCAATTGTGAAAGTATTCCGCATTTCTTCAAATGCTCGCCAAACTCGTAACTTAGATATTCACCTCCACGATCAGAACGTAGAAATTTAATCTTCTTGTTACGTTGATTCTCTACCTCACTTTGAAACTCCTTAAACTTCTCGAAAGTTTCGGACTTATGTTTCATGAAATAGATATACCCATATCTACTCAAGTCATCCGTGAAGGTAAGAACATAACGATAACCACCGCGCGATGCTACACTCATTGGACCACACACATCGGTATGTATGATTTCCAATAAGTCCGTAGCTCGCTCCATCATCCCAGAAAATGGAGTCTTAGTCATTTTTCCCATCAGACATGCTTCGCATCTTTCAAGTGATTCAAAATCAAGTGATTCAAGAAGTCCATCGGAGTGGAGTTTCTTCATACGCTTCACTCCAATGTGACCAAGACGACAGCGCCACATATAGGTCGAATTATCGCTTGATTTCAAACGTTTAGCCTCAATGTTGTTGATATGTGTATTTCCACTATCGAGATTCAATAAGAATAGACCATCTATCAAAGGTGCATGTGCGTAAAACATATTACTCATATAAATCGAACAACCATTATTCTCGGACTTAAATAAGTAACCGTCTCGCAATAAACAAGATTCCCGATATAATGTTCATGCTCAACGCAGGCACCAAATAACAATTATTTAAGTATAAAACTAATCCCGATGGTAGATGAAGGGGTAGCGTGCCGACCGCGATCACATCAACCTTTGATCCGTTTCCCACGCGCATCGTCACCTCATTCTTCGCTAGCTTCCGTTTATTCTGCAGCACCTGTTTCGAGTTACAAATATGAGCAACCGAACCAGTATCAAATACCCAGGCACTACTACGAGTACTAGTGAGATACACATCAATAACATGTATATCAGATATACCTTTCTTCTTGATGTTGCCGTTCTTCAAATCCGCCAAGTACTTTGGGCAATTCCGCTTCTAGTGACCTTCTCCCTTGCAGTAAAAGCACTCAGTATCAGGCTTAGGTCCAGCCTTGGTCTTCTTCGCCGGCGTAGTAACTTTCTTACCACCCTTCTTGAAGTGTCCCTTTTGCTTAGACTTGCCTTTCTTGAATTTGGTGGTCTTATTGACCAACAACACTTGGTGCTCTTTCTTGATCTCCACTTCTGCAGATTTTAACATGGCAAAGAGTTCTGGCAACGTCTTGTTCATGTTCTGCATGTTGTAGTTCATCACAAAGTTCTTGTAACTTGGTGGTAGTGATTGGAGGACACGGTAAATCCCCAAAGCATTAGGAATCACTATACCCAAGCTTTGAAGTTTGTTTGCGTGCCCAGACATCTTAAGCACATGCTCACCGACGGAGCTGCCCTCTTCCATCTTGCAGTTAAAGAATTTTTCAGAAGCCTCATAGCTTTCAATTGCCGCATGAGTCTCAAAAATCAATTTGAGATCCTCGACAATATCATATGGGTCTGAATCCTCAAACCTTTTCTGAAGCTCCGATTCCAAACCATACAAGATAGCACACTGAACTATGGAGTACTGATTCTTCCGAGCGAGGTAAACATTCTTTACTTCATCGGGAGCATCAGCTGCAGGTGGGTCACCCAGCGGTGCATCCAGCACATAGGTCAAATTACCAGCTGTGAGGACAATCCTCAAATTGCGGAACCAATCCGCGAAGTTGCTTCCATTGTTTTTCAACTTTTCTTTCTCTAGGAACGCATTAAAATTGATGGTAGGGGCTGCCATTGATCTATAACATATTTGCAATAGTTTAGACTAAGTTTATGACAAATTGAGTTCAAATTAATAATAAAATTAAACTAGGTGAACTCCCACTCAAAACAACATCCCTCACATTGTTTTAGTGATCACACGAACCAAATCCACTACATCAACACCGATCATCACGAGAGTTGACATAGTTTCAATGGCGAACAATCGACATGTTCATCATATCTACTATATGATTCATGCTTTACCTTTCGGTGATCCGTGTTCCGAGACCATGTCTGTACATGCTAGGCTCGTCAAGATCAAACCTTAGTTTCCGCATGAGCAAATCTGGCTTGCTCACGTTGTATACACTTGCAGAATCTAACACACCCGATCATCACGTGGTGCTTCGAAACAACAAGCTTTAGCAACGGTGCTAACTAAGGGTGAACACTTTATGACTTGAAATTCATGTGCATGAGGGATCATCTTATAATGCTACCATCGTCTACTAAGCAATACAAGATGCATAAAGGATTAACATCACATGCAATTCAATATATATGTGATATGATATGGCCTTTCTTCTTCGTGCTTCCGATCTCTATCATCAACCACGAACATGATCTCCATCATCACCGGCATTGCATCAAGGTCAATGACGCCTCTCCATGGTTGTCGTCCACCGGCTTCAACTATTACAACTACTTTGAATAGACACGCAGGTCTTAACATAAATTAAAGACAACCATATGGCTCCTGCCGGTTGTCAACTTACAATAAGGAACATTGCATACATCAAATATAATCACAACCATGGCCATATCACATCACTGCACACCCCTGCAAAACAAAGTTAGACGCCTCTACTTTCTTTGCATATTTTACGTGGTTTGGGGCTTTCAATAAGTGTCGTTCTAACTTACGAACAAGAACCACAACATTGATACTAGCATTGTTGATCACCCGTTGTAAATTGGATCTTAACTATGCTAGGAGAAACAGGCACCCGCAAAGCCACTTATGCAATACAAGTTGCATGTCAATCGTGGAGCAAGTCTCATGAACGATGTCATGTAAGGTTAGCCCGGGCCGCTTCATCCCAACATACCGCAAGATGCAAAGTACACAAGAAGCAATCGACAATAAAAGCATCAACGCCCACAATGACCATTGTGTTCTACTCGTGCAACAGATCTACATATAGACACGGCTCTGATACCACTGTAGGGGTTCGTAGCATGGAAAACAAAAATTTTCTATCGCATACAAACAAACAAGCCAAGATCTATCTACTAGATTGTAGCAACGAGTTGATGGAATAACTTACCCTCGAAGATTCCAAAGTGTTTAACGAGAGCGGATTCTCGTGGGTGATGTAGTTGTACTCTTCCCGATCTCAAGATCGTGTAGACGATCCTTCCGGCGCTGCGTTCCGGCAGCGCTCCCGCAGTCGGTCACACATTCGGTACTCAACGAAGACCTTCCTCTCCCTTGTTCCAGCAGGCAGCGGAGGTTGTAGCACTCTCCTCGCGATTCCGGCAGCACAACGGCGTGGTACCGGAAGTAGAGGGGAGATCCCGCAGGGCTTCGCCTTAAGCCGGAGCGAGTATGGTGGAGTATGAGAGAGGGCTATTAGTGGTCTAGGGATTAGACACACCAATTGGAAGGCTCTAAACTGAAGGCTAGGGCAATTAGAAGCTCTAAACCAAAACGGCTCTAAACCGGAGATTAGAGGATAGGAACTTGTGTGTCTAGAGGAGGAGGCCCTGCCCCTCCTTTTATGGGTGGAGGGTGCGGCCAAGGGGAGGGGAGTCCCTCCCCAAGTCGGCCTTGGTTGGCGCGCCGGCTTGGGGAGGATACTCCTCCCCCAAGTCGGTTCCCAACTCCTCTTGCTTGTTTCCCACAGTTTCTTGTTTTAGCCGTTTGACTTTCAAACTGGACATTTGACTTTTCTGTTTTAGGATTCAATTTAATCCTTTATTTGGGACAGAAAGAACACTTAGTACATGATGCAATCATTCCAATATGTAATGACACATTCATGTACCCCTCCCCCTCCCGGAGTGCCGGACATTCCGGAACCTTCTAGAACATTCACCGGAATCATTTCCGAACTCCGAAACGGGACTTTCCTTATATGAATCTTATTCTCCGGACCATTCTGGATCACCTCGTGATATCCCGGATCCCATCCGAGACTCCGAACAACATTCGGTCTCTTTCTCATAATACCATAACTACTCAAAACAACGTCGAATCCTTAAGTGTGTCCCCCTACGGTTCGTGAATTATGCGGACATGATCGAGACACTTCTCCGAACAATAACCAATAGAGGAATCTGGAAATTCATATGGCTCCCACATATTTCTACGATTACTTTGCGATCGAATGAACCACTTACATACGATACCAATTTCCCTTTGTCTCACGATATGTTACTTATCCGAGGTTATGATCGTCGGTATCTCTGCATACCTAGTTCAACCTCGTTACTGATAAGTACTCTTTTCTCGTTCCCGTGATATGTGATCCCTTGTGAGCCAGTCACATGCTTGCAAGCTAATTGGATGACATTCCACCGAGAGGGCCCAGAGTATATCTATCCGTCATATGGATGGACAAATCCCACTCTTGATCCATG